>CAWUFW010001244.1:0-1200000 GCA_963921515.1 Calotriton arnoldi
TAAATGTATTTATTGTATTTCCCACCCTATAACACCACACCAATAACAAAACACTTCAACATTTCTAATTATTTTTTTCCCCAAAATTAACATAATTATTCATTAATTTAAAAAAATATCAATTTAAAAAAACGAATAAACATTAATTGACTACACATACTTTAACACTATGATATCCACAACACACACCTAAATTAAACTCTAAAAATAATAAAACATAATTAAAACGTATTTATAAATTGAAAACTATTACAATTAACAACTAATAATAAAGCAATTAAAATGTATTTAATACCCACCCTTTACCCCTTTAAAAGTAAAAACAAGACAAAAAATTAAACAATTACCCAAAATACATCTCAAATAATTAACATTAATTAACAACTATATATTAATTAATTAAATACAAATTACTTCCCACCCTTTACTCCTATGAACACCAAAACAAACATCTAAAATTAATTACACCATTACCATAATTAATTACCAATTAATTAATTAAAATTAATTAACATCCAATTATTAATTCATTAATTAAAAATAAATTACTTCCCACCCTTAACACCTATAAATACCACAACACACACCTAAAATTAATTACACAATTACCATAATTAATTACCAACTAATTAATTAAAATTAATTAACAGCCTATTATTAATTCATCAATTACAAAATTACTTCCCACCCTTAGCACCTATTAACACCACAACACACACCTAAAATTAATTACACAATAACATAATTATTTACCAATTAATTAATTTAAATTAATTAACAACCGATTAATTATGAATTAATAATAAATTCCTTTACACATTTAACACTATAACATCTCAATGAAACAAATATTAATTAATAAAAATAATCAATACATTTAATATAATTAAATGACTTCCTACCCTATTCCCCTATAAACCCGCAACGGAACTAAAAACGCAAAATTCAAATAAAAAAATAATTAATAACTACTAAAATGTAACACATATATTAAAAATACAAACAATTCTTATGCAAAAAACATACAACACATACATATAAAATAAATACTAAAATACATAACATTAATAAAAAACGATATTTTTAACAACTATATTTTTGCAAACGATATTAAACACTTCGATATTTTTAACATCGATATTACTTACCTAAAATCGATATTCTTTTTTTTTTTTTTTTTTGACTTTTCAATACTATTGTTTATTAAATTTATTTATTGAATTTGTAGCGATACAAAAGGACTTGTCATCAAAAATAAGGATGAGTACATCTGTAATTTGCATCTAAACACCCCAACGGGGGCAACATAACCCTCCCGCCCTTGCTTTACATATGAGATCTGATGGAGAAGGGAAAAAGAAATTACAAAGAGCACAGTCATGATGGCACAAGACAAAATAGCAATCTGTAGCACATATTGCACATATTGGCGACCAATAGACCCTGATCTGGGGCACATTAGAACTATTGAGCAATCTTGGACATCTGTAGGGCTATATCCATGAAGGGTCCCACTCGCCCCAGCTCCCCACACCACCTCCCGGCAATACCGTCCCATTTTATGTACAGAGAAGGTATGGGACATGTATGCCACAAATTACTCAGGGGGGGAGGGGAGGAGTAACAGCATGGTCTGCATCAACATCAGGAGCACCTATGTCATCGGGAGAGGCTGCTGCCGCAGCCAGCGAGTATGTAGTTAAGGGGCTCCAGATATCCCTGGGTCTGGAAGTAGGGGGGAGGAGTTCAGCGTAACTGAGTGATTGTTCCTGCCATGTAGTAAGGTCCTGTATCCAATCTTTGAATTTGGGAGCTCGACCCCTACCCCATCGGCACGCCACCCTACGTTTCGCTATTAGAAAGCCCAGGGCAACAAACTTCTTGTGTGCAGGGGCAAAGTCATGTGTGCAGCCTAGGAGGGCCACCTCCGGTGATGCCTGCAATGGTGAGTGGATCATGTTGGACATTCCTGAAAAGACCTGTTGCCAATAATGTCGGATGGGCGGGCACAGCCAGGCAAGGTGAAGAAAGTCCGCACCTTCGCACTTACATCTGGCACATCTGTCGTCATCTCTAAGTTTGAATTTGTGTAGCTTGGCCAGGGTGTAATATAACCTATGTAAATACTTATAGTGGATAATCCTCAAGCGACTACTTGCTGTAATATTTTGTGTCTGTTTGCAACTAAATTCCCACTGGTCGTCCGTTAGCTGACGACCCAGGTCTCGATCCCATTCCAGACGAGCTCTCGGGGAGTGGGAAAGTGGCGTGAGCTGGGCATGGCAATAGAGTAGCGAAGTGACATGTCTGGGGGGCTTGGCTTGTAGGAGAATATGGAGTGGAAGTAGCGTGGGCGGCTCTGCAGGGAAGGCTGGGGTAGCCGCTTTCACACTTTGCCAAAGTCTGATATACATAAAGAGCTCCATGGTGGAGGGTGTGTGCGTCCCAAAGAACTGCTCCCCGGTGCGGAAGGTACCTCCCAGGTGTAGGTCACCCCAGGTGGAGAAGTGCAAATTTTCTAACATTGACTTGCATTGCCGTTCGTTAGTTACTTGAAGAGAGGGATGATGGAGAAGAGGCATTCTGGGGGAGTACAGCATTGTCACACCTAATCTGTCAGCTATCTTTCTCCAGGACTTGATAGTGTTTGCAACCGTAGTGGGATCCCGATCCCTTTCCCTACCCCTGCGTACAAGAACCCAGAAAGAGGGATGGGGGCCATGTAACCTTCCTCGACCGCCAGATGAGGCATGAAGGGTGGAGGGTGCAGCCAATATACAGCGAATTGAGCTTGCGCACTGTGGTAGTATAATTCAAAGTCGGGGAGTTCAAAACCGCCGTGAGAGAAAGGGAGAGACAGAGTGCTCAGGCCCAACCGCGCTTGTTTGCCTCCCCATACCAGGCGAGTTATTTGCGTCCTGAGTGCGGTAAAGAAGTGTGTACCGGGGTTGTAAGGTATGTTAGTAAACAAATAGAGTAGTTTAGGCAATAGAATCATTTTAACCAGGGATATCCTACCTGCCATTGAGAGGGGCAGGGACAGCCATTTCGTGACGGAGTCAGTGACTTTGTCCAGGGTAGTCCCGTAATTAGCACGTATAAGCTCCTCTCTGTGTCTAGTGACTTTGATGCCTAGATATTTGATTTCCTCCGCCCGCCATGCCAAAGGGAAGTCCATAGGGAATTGAGGCGTCGCGTCGGTGAGCGGGAAAACCGCCGATTTGGACCAGTTGACGTTTATGCCCGAAATGGCTCCAAATTTAACAACCTCTCGCAATACTGGATTAAGATTATCTTGGGGGTCGGCTACATAGAGAGTGACATCGTCTGCATATAGAGAAATGATAAGCTGTCTAGAGGGGTAGATCAAGGCATGTTCTTTATGATGTTGTCTAATCTTCGCAGCCAGGGGTTCTATGGCAAGCGCGAACAGTATGGGGGAGAGGGGGGCACCCCTGGCGCGTGCCTCTGGTAATAGTGAAGCTGGACGACCTTGCACCATTCAGGAGGACGGTAGCAGTGGGTTGCTGATAGAGCAACTCTATCCACCCTAGAAAGGCCGGCGGCATTCCCATATAACGCAAGGTGCCAATGAGGTAATCCCATTCGACAGAGTCGAATGCCTTAGTGGCATCGAGGAATACAGCAACAGCGTTACTGTCAGGGTCGATGTCATGTAGTACTGTAAGGAGGGTGCGGAGGTTGTGGGACGTCGCCCGGTTGGGAATAAATCCTGACTGGTCTGGGAGGACCAATCGTTCCATAAGTAAATTTAACCTATTGGAGAGGACTTCAGCCAATATTTTGGTATTGCAATTAATTAGAGATAGGGGCCGGTAGGATTCGAATTGGTTTGGGGGTTTGTCAGGTTTTAATAGGGAAGTGATCAGGGCCTCCCTCATAGTGGGTGGGAGACGTCCTTCCTCTCTGGCCTCGTAGAAGACTGCCTTAAGTATGGGGGCTAGCTGTGTCAGGTAGGTTTTATAAAATTCAATTGGTATCCCGTCTGAACCAGGTGCGCGCCCTGATCTCATCTGCATGATCGCAGTGGTAATTTCATCTAGCTCCAGGTCGGCGCTCAAGAACTCCCGCTGAGTGTCACCTAGCCAGGCCAAGGCCGTGTCCTCAAAATAAGCAGGGAGGTCAAGTGGTTGTTCTCTATGAGTTGTATACAGAGACTTATAATATTGCGTAAATGTGTGGAGTTGCTCGGGGAGATTCCTATGAATCTCGCCCTCTATGTCATATATTTCAGCCACATGGTTGGAGAACCGCGGTTGTCTCACCAAGCCCGCCAGAACCTTACCCGGGTGATCACCCTCGCCGTATTGACGAGCAGTATGATATTTGCCACGGAATTTACATTCACGGTCGGCTGTATCTGCATACTCCGACAGTTTATCGCGCAGATGAGCTTTGGTGGCCACGTCCCCCCCTCCAGCACCCAGTCTCTGCTCCAGTTGTTTAATATCCTGTTCTAACCGGTTCAAGGCGCGGCGGATGTCTTTCAGTACCCCCACTCCTTTGGCGATACAGGAGCCTCTGATTGTGACTTGGAAGGCCTCCCAAACAGTGGTCAGGCTAGGTACAGAGTCAACATTACGTTAAAAATAGTCCTGAATTTCTTGTTCGATCTCAGTTTTAAAAACCGCATCTAAGAGGTGTAATGGATTGAGTCGCCAATTGATGTAAGGGGAATGTACTGTAGGGGGATGGAGCACTAGCAGCACTGAGGAGGGATCGGAAAAGGTCCTCGCCATGTGAGTAGTCTTGCCTATCCAATGGGCCATGCCAACTGATACGAACCAGTAGTCTAAGCGGGACCAAGTGGAATGTACAGCCGAGAGATGTGTGCCCTCCCTGGTCGTAGGGTGTGTGTGTCTCCATGCGTCAAGGAGGTAGTTGTCTAAGATAATATCTGATAGCTGTTTCTGCATGTGGGAATAGTGTAGGGCTGTGGGATGGGATCTGTCCATTGCGGGATACATAACGGTGTTGAAGTCGCCCCCCCAGAGTAGATATGTGGAGCCCACAGATAAGATTCCCCCCATAAAGTAGCGAGAAAAGTAGGGTCGTCCACATTGGGCCCATAACAGTTGGCAATAGTTACATCGTGAGAAGCCAACCGCCCCCACATAAGGCAGTAACGGCCCTGTGTGTCCGTGATGGTACCACCGAGGATAAAGGCTGCAGTGTGTTTGATAAGGATGGCTACTCCTCTAGAATAGGTAGAATAGGAGGAGAAACAGCGATGTGAGGCCCACTTAGAGGCGAAGGTGGGGGCTATAGACGGGTCCAGGTGGGTCTCCTGAAGCAGGGCGACGCCAACATTATGCCTTTCCAGGTACCCCAAGATCTGTCTCTTTTTGCGAGGATTATTTAATCCATGAATGTTCCATGTCATACAGTTTATGTTAGATTGCGAGTGAGTGGCAGCGAATATAAAGAGTAACAAAATGTGCTGGACGGATGGAAATAGTCCAAAAGTCTAAATGACTGGCTTGTTCACAAATTGAATTATACATAATAACAGGGCATGCAATACCTCCCCCCTCCCTCACCGACTTCCCCAACTTGTCGGGCATATAGTCCCTCCCGATTACTGCAAAGGATTAAAGAAAAAACCAAACAAAAGTTAGGTGCAGGGGGTACTCCCTTGTGGGTGAGGCTATGGGCCCACGGCCTGCCGTTGCCCTCCGGATGTTCCACCCGTCTGTCGCCTCACGTCAGTAAGGCAGGAAACAGTGACGGGAGGAGGGCAAAGTACCGGGCGAACTATGTTCATAAGTCACAACAATGGAGTCAATAGTAGCAGAAGCATGAATAAAGTACCTTGATGAGCCATACAGACCATGTAGGGTTCAGGAGCATCTGGGTGGTTAGGCTTAGTCCTGCGTTGACAATGGGGACTGTGATCTGGACCGTACCACAGTAGATGACCTGGCTGGCGATGACCCCCGGTGGTTTTTAAGGTAGTCCTCAACTTGTTGTGGGTTTTGGAACACCTGCTGTTTCCCCAGGTGCGAGATGCGAAGGCGCGCCGGATACAACATAGCGTATTGAATGCTTTGGGCTTGCAGTTTTTTCTTGACCTGAGTGAATTTCCTCCTGGCGTCTTGTACATTTTGTGTGAAATCTGGATAGAAAGACAGGGTCGTGTTTTCATACTCCACTTTCTTCCGCTCCCGCGCCAGGCGGAGCACCGTGTCCCGGTCTCGGTAGTTTAAAAATCTGACTATGACAGGGCGTGGAGGCAGTCCCGGCGCTGGGCGCGTAGTCAGGGACCTATGTGCTCTTTCCACGGTGAGGTGAGCGGAGAATGCCTCAGCCCCGAACAGTTTAATGATGAGAGTTTCAATGAAGTCTTCCATGCGGCCAGTAATTGTCGACTCCGCCAGGCCTAGGATGCGAACGTTGTTTCTCCTAGAACGGGCCTCCAGGTCTTCATTTTTCTCTGCGATAATTTTGGGGAGTCTGTCCATTTGTGAGAGGTGTTGTCTGTTCTTTGTGGCTCCATCTTCTAGTTCGGAGATTCTGTTTTCGGCCTCATCCAACCGGTGTCCGTGTTGTTCCAGCTTGTGCACTACAGAGTCCATGCGGGAATTCATTGCATCTATTTTAGCGTCTATTGATGTGAGGCTGCTTTGCATCGCAAGTAGAAGTGCTTTCAGGTCTTCCTCCTGCCCCTCGCCATGGTCAGATGCCGGCTGGTCACAAGATTGAGCCTGAGATGTATTGCGAGCTTCGAAGGGTATGTTCGTTTGTTTCACATCTGTCTTGCCCATGTCTGAATCCGTGTAGTGGGTCTGTAGCGATACCAAAGGTGCGTGGTAACCAGACTGTCCTATGCTTGTACACGTGGAGCAGGCCGCACAGTTCAGGGATGCATTGACTGATAAGTGGCTTGAGCGGTCAGTGGCACCTACTCAGGTGATCAAGGGTGAGGCGAGGAGTAGTTCCGCTGTCGTAAGAAGGGCCGCCTCAGCAGGTCCGGGAAAAAGTGTCACCCACTCAGTTCACTCAGTTCACGCACAGACACAGGCATGGGCCTGTTCAAGCTCCCCCAAAGACAAGGCCGCAGCTATCGGGAAAGAGGGGTTTGCCCATTGAGTGCAGAACCTGCTAGGTCACAGCGGTGTCCTCCAAGTCAGTGGGGCAGGTCACGGCGTACGTAGATGAGTTCAGGAAGGAATATCCGCCTCTACCGGGCAGGCAGGGAGAACGGCCATGCAGAGTAATATTAATTCGGGGCGTTAGTAAGCGGTGGGGCCCCAGTCAGTTTTGCCCACTATCAAGATAGCATAGACAGTATGTGGGCGTTTGCTATTCTCACGGCGCCCAGCCGTTATTTCAAGGAGCGCTGCCCCCGCTGTGGTCACCAAGGATCACCACGAGTCAAAGCAGAAAATGGCGCCCAGAAGATTGCCGAGGGGCCCAGCCCTGCACGCTGCAGCGGCAGCCTCGGGAGCGGGGCAGCCCACACGGGGCAGAAGGAAGTCTGTCAGGGAGCGCGTTACAAAGCACACAGGCCGCAATGGAAATCCGCCGTGTGTTCACTCGGAGAGCGGAGCCTCGTCGCGCATATGTACCGCGAGGCGAGCCTCTCCGTCACGAGCTCCCAGTAGTATGGATGGGCAGATCGCTCACCTTGCAGCTGGAGCGAGGGTCCAATGTCATGCCAGGCAGAGATGAGGCCGGTGTGAAGGGCGCAGTGGGCAGGCGCCCGGCCCAGGCAGCAGTAGCGAGCCGCGGGCTCCCGTGGAAAATGGCGCCGAGCAGCCTCTCCAGGCACTCAGAAGTGGGACACCGGCGCCGATCAGGACAGGCGTATCTCCGCAGAGCGGCAACTCCGGCAGTCGAGCAGTAGCTGCGAGGGGTCCTCTGGACACAGGGGTGTCGATTCCGCTAATTATTTAATGCCAAAGTGACTCAGGATGGGACTGATGTTTGTAAAAGCACCCGACTGGCAAGAGCCTCACTGGTGTGCGGCCATCTTGGTCACGCGCCCTCTAGCGCCCCCCCTAAAATCGATATTCTTGACCACGAGAATCTGTATGTCGATATTTCTGACCCACGATATTTGCAACTCGATATTTGTGGGTGCCTATTTTCTTTAATGGTTATGGCTACTGCTGTAACCGTTTTCCTAGTTTAATCATGAACAGTTGTTACTGCGACTGCTGATGCTATTTGAGAGAGGAGACTCAGACGAGTTTCGAGAACTACTCTTCATTATGAGTTAATCTAAAATCTGATTCTAATTAAATACTCCTTTACAATCTTGCTCCTTTCTGAAAGACCTCTTTATGGGTTCTGGTAGGTTAGGATACGCTAGAATAGAGTAGGGACTTAGATATTATTTCCTTTATGGAACACGCTGTAATTTTCTTGACTGACTCTAACCATGAGTTTCTTGATATTTCTGTAAACAGATTTATCTAATTTAAATAAAGAGATCAAAAACAAAATACTAAGGGGCCCATTACGATACCCGGCGTAAATAAATCCGCCAGGCATGGAAGCGGCAAAAATCCGCCCGCACACACCGCCTGAACACCGACCACGCCATTACGATTTCACAAACCGAAAACCGCCATCGGCGGAAAAAGCACACAAAATACCGCCCGCCAACGTCCGAGTCGGAGTCAAACCGCCCGCCACGGACGGAAACACGCACGACAACACAAAACTGCCCGCCCTCACGGCCGACACACCGCACGTGACATTACGATCGCACCGACATGAGCGCGGAAAAACCACAAATATACCGCCCGCCAGCGCAAACAACGCCAATGAGAATCGACACGGCAGAAGCCATGGCGCCAACGTACCTGCACAGAAACCATCCGCACACAAAACCATTAGCACACAACATGGCCAACAAGTCCACACAGCAAGGCACGCACAAATACACAAGCACAGTACACATCCCGAAAACACCCCCGGACAAACAAAAAATACAAAGGCCAGAACCCCAGACACAACACACCTGAAAACAACAGACCATGAGGACACACCCACATAGGTGAGTACAAAAGCAGCACTCCCACAGACCACAACCCCTTGCTACATTGCAAACCAGAGAGGAGAGGAGAGGACACAGTGACACAGCAAGGACAGCAGCACACCACAGAAACGCACACATCACTACCACCACCACCACCACCACCACCACCACCACCACCACCAAACACCGGCACCACAAACCCCCTGCACATTACACAACACACACCGCACCAGCACCACAAACACCATGGCACCACAAAGAATGCCCAAGTTCACGCCCATGGAGCTGACGGTCATGGTCGACGAGATCATCAAGGTGTACCCACAAATCTATGGGAACATGGTCCAGCACACACCACTAGCCACCAGAAACAGAATGTGGAACCGGATCGTAGACCAGGTCAATGCAGTCGGGACCCTGCCCAGGAACAGAGTCGAAATTAACAAACGTTGGAATGACGTAAAGAGCCTGGTCAAGAAGAAGGAGGGCAAAAACAGAGAGCTGGCTGCCGTCACTGGCGGAGGGAATCCCGCGCTCTTTAAGACCTTCAAAGCGTGGGAGGAGAAGGTGCGAGTCGTAATACATCCGGAGATCCTCGCCGGATTAGCAGGGGGAGTGGAGGCTGGTAAGTACAAACTAATGTATACCAGCACACCGCTATGTACTCACATGCGCAACTACCATGCCACAGCTCCCAGGGACAAACACCCCCATGTCCAGCACACAATACACAACACATCACACACACATGCAACAGACACTACCACACACAGCCCAAACCGAACAACTGTAAGATGCGTGGGGACATGTGTACACTAAGCCAGCCACGTAACCACCAACAGGTCCCCAAATATGCCAGAAGCGCCACAACGAGCACCCACCACACCCATGTGTCTGCCACAGCTGCACTAACCGACAAGTAACAGGTAAGTGGCAGGAACACAAAGTGCAGTGGGTGGGACGGTGGACAGCCCAAGTACAACACACACCAGGCCCCAGTCCCACAGCACAGCAAGGAGGAGCATCCCCCACACCCCACAGCCACGTGTCAGCCACCGCAGTGCACAACGACAGCCGAAAGGCAGACATCACGGTCCACAGCAATCGGTGTCAGTGGGTGTCCAGCCACCCCCACGACCCACAACACCCCCCCACCCCCACAGACCTGCAACATGGAGCACCCCCGCTTAGAGCCATGTGGCATCCAGTACAGTGCACGCACGAACAACTTGCAGGTGGGAAACTGGACAGGGCTGGATTACTGGAGGCATGAGGACCATAACACGACCAACACATGGGACATGTCACGTAGCAGACGAACACGCAGCACCGCCCACCGTCACGAACAAGTGAACAATGTGCACACGGACATGAACAACAGACTCACACCCCACATGACCCATCACAGACATAGCAACACCCAAGGAGCCACGTCTGCATGCACAAGCCACACTGAATATAGTACCACACGGCAGCCACTGTGCAACTCATCACACACAACCGAAACACCATTGAAGTCCTGTCCATGTAGCCCCTACTGCCTGTCAACCACACACCCCACAACTACGCCTATGTAAGACAAACAACACTAGACGCAACAGAGCGGAACAACATAAATGCACACGAACACCACTGAACCCATCAAACACACAGACACACCATGCACATACAACATACCATCCATCCCATCCGTCAGCCCCAGTCTCATGAAAGGCATGTCATCCGCACAGCTGCCACACATACAGCAGTCACGCTAAGATACATGCCCATGACCAACCATGTGCCAGAAGTCAATTAAGCGCACGCCACACTGTGAGCAACAACACACAACATGGGCCACACCCCCCCGAGCACTGCAGTGATGCACATGGCACAGGGCAGCACGCACACCAAGGAGATGGGACAACTGCAATACGTTGGCTGGCACACAACCAACACTCACTCATAACGATGCGTCCAATGCCATGTCCAGTAATCACAACAGACAGCAAATATGCAGGCCATGTCAGGCATGCACACACCTCTGACCATGCACTGTCATGCTGCCACAACACATGTCACGTTCGGCACCCATGGCTCACAGCATGTACCCCAAAAGCATATTCCCTCCCAAATGCGAATCTGGGGCATGGCCCCCATGTTGCCATATGCGTTCCTAAGCGTTCCATTTGAACCCCAAAAGCATATTCCCTCCCAAATGTGAATCTGGGGCATGGCCTCCATGTTGCCATATGCGTTCCTAAGCTGTTCCATTTGAACCCCAAAAGCATATTCCCTCCCAAATGTGAATCTGGGGCATGGCCCCCATGTTGCCATATGCGTTCCTAAGCGTTCCATTTGAACCCCAAAACATATCCCCTCCCAAATGCGAATCTGGGGCATGGCCCCCATGTTGCCATATGCGTTCCTAAGCGTCCCATCTGAACACCAAAAGCAAAGTACAAACCAGACCCAGGATGGGCCAGGAGCCCGCATACACCAGAGTCACAATAAGTAGGGGCACAGCAACACACCCATCGGCATGGCCAATCCGTCCCATGCCACATGTGCACAGCACACAGTCCCATTGCCAAGCACACACAACTACAGATGCTACAGCCACACACACGCCTCCGGGAAACCCATGTACGAGATTGCACGAACTGTCAATGTCAGACGACAAATACATACTTCGCCAGGTGCAACACAATAACAAATCTCATTCTCTCCACAGGTGACGAACTGCTGGATGCTGGGGATGGAGACAGCAGCCAGCACAGCCAGCCTACAAGCCCCCAACGAGGACACACAGATCTGGAGGATCTGTCCTCCTCTTCGGACACGGACCACCAAGCAGGCCCATCTGGTGTGGCAGGGCCCAGCCGCTCCCCAGGACCCCTCCTACCCACCAACCCATCATCCAGGGCTGCTGAACATTCCCAGCCCCCTGCTGCCACTGTCGTTGCGGCCACACCCACGGTCATTGTGGCCACTACCACTGCCGCAACCGCCACCATCGCCGCACCGACCACCACCGCCGCCACCACCGCCACGTCTTCGCTGGCACCAGCCCCAGCGCAGGTGGTGGCCCGGACGACTGGATCCACCCTGGGAGCCACAGCGAGGACCGTGGTGAGCAATGTGGCTAGTGGGCAGGGCCGGTGGCAGCAGGACTGGTAGGAGGAGCAGGGTCAGGGAAACGCCAGCCTCCCCTGGGAGCCATGCCCTGCCTCACATGGCCAGAGTCCTTGGGGCCTATGAAGAGGCCCAAGGACAATGGGTCCGGTCTGCTTCAGACACGCGTGAGGTGCTGGGGGTGCTGAGGTCCATGGACGCCCGTATGGGCCAAATCGTGGACCTCATGGGACAGCTGGTGGTGGCGGTGAGGTCACAGCCAGGGACAGCAGCTCCCCTCCGCCACCACCTGCCGGGGCGCAGGGTGGAGCAGCAGTGTCCAGTTCCCCTGCGTCCACAGCCAGTGATCACACCTCAACCACCAGCATGTCGCAAGCAGGCACCCCCCTCGCAAACGTGGAAGGGGCCGTCCGAAGTGGAAACAGATCTCCCGGGAGGACTTCGCACGCTCCAAACGCAAGTGAGGCAGCCAGCCAGCCTTCCGCCAGCCTTCCTTGACCAGCCACTGCATTGACTTGGACTACGATCCCACTCCACACAGCCATCTGGATGGCATGTGTGTGTTGGACTATGGACATAGAACCAGTGGGTACACCCTGATCATCACGCAGCCATGACCGACAGCTCATTGTCACTGCACGCACCACTTTTGTCATCACCTTACACACAATCACATGTCACAGTTTGTAATAAATGCACCTTTTTCACTAACTGCTGTTTGTGCCCTGTGTCTTATTTGTACGGAATACAACGGCCACCTTGGGCGGAAAGGCACCTGATGCGTGGCATGGCAATTGAATCCGGAGGGCCTGTAGGGACCTAGAGGTGGGAGACAGAACAGGAGCACATTCAATGAGTGTGTCACACACCCATCACACAGTACATGTCAACAACTACAAGCAATGTACACACATCGCACAGAGCAATAGGGCACAATGCCACAGCCACCAACAGTGGCATACTACCCTGGCCATGGAGCGTTGACACACAGCACGCAGTGAACAAACGGCCACCCTGACACAGCACACACACACCTGCACAGATACAGCCACATCAGCCGTCGTACATGGACACTCACCGTCAAGTGAAGTAGTGGGCGATGAGCTGCTGCCGCACATTACCAGCTTCCTCCTCTCCGCTGTCCTCCTCACTCGAGCTGTCCTGGTCTGCGGGCTGGGGCCCTGGTTGATCTCCGTCATCCACGATGAGGGGGATCTGCTTCCGAATGGCCAGATTGTGCAGCATGCAGCACGCCACCACTATCTGGCACACCTTCTGTGGGGAGTACGCCAGCGCACCCTCAGTGCGGTCCAGGCACCTGAACCTGGACTTGAGGAGGCCAAAGGTACGCTCGACCACACGTCTGGTCCTCCCATGTGCCTCATTGTAGCGATCGTCTGCTGGGGTGCGAGGATTCCTCAATGGACTGAGCAGCCATGCCCCATTCGGGTACGCAGAGTCACCTGGGTGTGAGGGACACAGAGAACCGTTGCTATTCCAACTGGACAGGGGACAGCATCGCACAACCAGCACGCTACACCACTCCACATACTCACCGACAATACAGCCACGATCCTGTTGCAGATTGGACATCAGTCGTGGCAAGATGCTGTTGCGCATTATGTGTGCGTCATGGGCCGAGCCTGGGAACTTTGCACACACGTGGGTGATCACCATGTCCGCAAGGCACACCACTTGCACATTCAGGGAGTGCGTGTGCTTCCTGTTGCGGTACAGGTGCTCAGTGGCCTGTGGTGGAACAAGGCCAACATGTGTGCAGTCAATGGCTCCAACGACGTGTGGGATTCTGCCAAGGGCATAGAATGCACCCTTCACTGCCGCCAATTCACGAGCCCTGGGGAAGCGGATGTACCTGTTTCGGTACAGCATCATGGCTGCCAGTACATCCCTCAGCACCTTGCTGAACATGGGCTGGGACATCCCTCCTCCACTGCCCACTGTGTGCTGGAATGACCCAGTGGCGAAGAAATGCATGGCGGCCATCACCTTAGCCGTGGGGTGACAGCTGTCGGATACACCCTGCGGGGACGGAGATGGGGTTCCAACATGGCACACAGTCGATGCAGGGTTGGCCTGTCCAGCCAAAACTTCCTAATGACCTCTGTATCGTCCATGTCCGCCAGCAATTGGTATGGGCGGTCAATGTTCGGTCTCCGCCTAGGGAAAATGGCAGTGGACACATGTCAAAGCAACACAACACATAGCAATTTCGCATACACATCACTGACATGACTGAGCAAGCACATGAGCCACAGCCCAGCTGTCAAGCTGGGACGGCACGGCCACAATACACTTACACAGGTCTCCCAACAATGGCAATGGCTAGTGATACAAACCACTGCCATGTGCATGCACATGGGGATCTAGGCCCCAATGACTTGCGCGGCGTGCTGATGGGGACTGACTGCATATTCGTCAAGCGGCAACGCCACGGCAACATGAATGTCTGCTGAGCATGGAACTGCTTCCGAAGCTGGATGAGTATGGCACACGCACGACGACGATGTGGGCACAGGCTGAGCGGCCAAAACAAGTGGGACCTGTGGCACGAGGGGATATGAGACAGTAGTAGGTGTCAGCACTGCACCCTATGTACAGCACTGTACGGATCACACCTCCCGAAACATTGACAGGTGTCCACATTGACAGCCCCATGCCAAGACGTCTGTGTGCTTGCAGTCACACGTCACAGGTGAGAGGTTACATTGCACGTGCCAGGTGGCAGACGTACATAGTGGGAGCTGGCATGTGTGTGCATGTGTCTCCTGTTCAGGATCCACCAGATGGGCGCTGACTCTGTACTGACCATTGGACACAGCATGTTCCGTGGAAGGCTTGTGTGTGTGGGATGGTGGCACTGGATGTGCCTCCGTTGGGTGGGGGGCCATGCACAGGGCGGGTACGTCGATGATTGCGCATTGTTGGTCACGGTGGGTGCACCCACTAAGATGTGTTGCCCTGTGTTCAATTCCTATGTCCGCATGATGATGGACTGTAGATGTGGGCAGACTACACATTGGTCGATGTGCTGTCTATATGCATGTGCCTTCACACCAGGCACAGCTGCCCCTGCACATGTGACCCCTGCTGGACTCGCTGCTGGGTCTGTGGAGCTGATGCACCTTCTGTGCGTGGGGCGGACAGCTCTCCTCACTTCCCTCATTGCGCATGTCATGACTTTGCCGCAGGTGACATGGATCATGGAGGGCCCACATATACGCGTGGGTAGGCTACACATGATTGTTCACTGGTCGCCACCCCCAGTCAGTGTTTCGAATGGGAAGGTTGTCGTGCTGGTGGTATATTCGATGTGGCGGATGGGCGGGCCTAGGTGCGGGCTTACATTCCGGACATGGGGGTAGTTGGATTGGCGACTAGTTGCAGTACACACGGGACACGTCTCTTCCTTTCCACATCTGGGTCATCCCTTGTACTCACTGACAGTGATACAGTCATCTTCGCCCCAGCCCTCATGTCCTCCCCTCGCTCCCCCAATATGCATGTGCACCTGCGAGGCTAGTGCTTGCACAGGCAGCCCCAAGCTCGCACCAGAGAGGGCAAGGAGTGTATGTGTGGGTCCAGTTGCACGAGTGGGCTGTCTCAGGGTATGATGTGTTGCGGGACGTCGTCCACCTGCGTGGTGCCCCAAATGGAGACCCGGCCTGCATGGACTATGCATCACAGTCTTCGCCTTCCGGATCCGCCACCTGCGACACCCAGTGGCTGTGGCTGCCCTTGCGGCCATGCCGCGTCCGTCTGTGACTGATGGCCCACACATTCACTCTTTGGCCTCTCTGGGGAGGGCTCGGGGGTGGTGGCGCACGCGCTTGCACTTAGTCGCAATGGCATGTGGCGTGGTTGGTATAATGGGCAATGGATGGGATGGTGCGAGCCACCTCCCGTGACGTCAGTGCTGCTCGTGCTGTGGTGCGTCCCCCTACACTTCCATTTGACTTGTGCCATGCTAGACGTTGAGGTTCTATTGCCTGCGTGATATGACCAGGAGGAGCGCGAGGAGACCTCTCACACACCATGCTCCACTGCCATCCCGTGCCCTGTATCGCCTGTGCGGATTGACTATGTTGGGGTTACACCTGGTCGACTGGGGCTGTGTGTGCCTTGTCAAGGGGCATGGCGGGCGCACAACAGGATCCAGCTTGTCCACAGAGGGTGGGCTGAGGTGCGCCTGGTACCGCTTTGTACGTGTGCCCGGCTGCTGTGCACACACGTGTTCACTCCCCCCGACAGGTGTCCTCTCACAATGCCCAGGGAAGCGGTGGTGTACTGTTCATGACCCCTCCCAACACGGCGTGCTCCAACTTGGCATGTGCGCATCTACCCGTCGCACCCACCCACCTGAGCACTGCGTCCATACGACTTCACACGACACATGTGTGTCTTCCACAGTAGTGCTACTCATTTGCGTTGACATCCAATACCAGTGGACTACATGGTCATGTCACGACTGCCGTGTACTTCACATACTCTCATCCTCTCTCATTCGTACTTGTGAAATGAGTCAGCGGAGACAGTTTTGGTTTCAAACATTATATTGTGTCTTCTGTCCTCTGTGATGCAGTATAGTGGACACTACTGGCAGCGGAATACATGTTGAGGATATACTGAGCATGATTGCAAATGGGATAGGGTGTGGGGTTACATGTGATTGGCTGTTGCATGTGGGATGTGGGCTTCAGAGTGACATCTGCTTGGCCAAGGCTGTGCTAATGTACATTTACGTATAGCTGCGGAGCTGCGGACTTTGACACAGACGGTATACATGTAGCCTACCAGACCGCTTGGCATCATGGGCACAGTCCATCTCAGTTCCATGTGACAGGTTTGCTGCGGTTGTTCCTCATGCACGCGTGCATGTGAGATGACATCAGGGCATGTGCTTGCGTGCATGCAGCGGCGTGCCACTTGTTGTTGCACTGTGGTGGTTACTGGACATGTCACAGTCACTGGGGTCGTGTTGTTGTTGTATGCACTTGTCGTCCATGCAAAGGTCCTGGTATGGGATTCCCGGGGCGGGGGTGGGAGGGGTGCAGCACCCACAGACTCCAGGCGACCTATTCATGTCCACTGAGCGGTGTGTGTGTCCATGTGCGCTGGATCCATGTTGTGTCCTGGTTGTTCGTGCAGTTCCGTCCATGTGGGTGCGATACACAGAGCCCATGCCACTGCCTCCCACGATGCATGCGGTGTTCCTGGATGTGATGGGGAACAGTGTGCATGTCCCGGTCATATCCGATGTCATGGCGATGTCGTTGATGGTGTGGTTACAGTTGCCGGTCGTTTGGTATGGCTGTTGTGGTGGTGACTGGCCAGTCCGTGCGGAAGCTAAGCATGGGTGCGGGGTTGGACATCATAGGTCACTCGGGGAACCTGCGTTGTGGTCCGACGAATTTACAGGTTGTCAGGTATGCGATGCCGTCCAGCAGGGCTTCCATGTCATTGGTGGTGTACATGTTTGCCAGCCAATGTAGCGGATGGTGGCTGTCAAGGTGTTGTTCGTAAGTTGTCCCTTGGAGGACCATGATGGGGCATGCTGGGTGACATTCGATGTAGCTGTTCTCGATGATCCGTCGTGTGGAGGCACAGTGGTCCTATTTCAGTGCGGGTGCGATGTTGGCCACATACGCCATGCCCCCATAGGCAGAGCAGGCCCTGTCGTGTGCGTCCAGAGGGAGGAGTAGTGGTAGCAGGTCCGCCTTCAGACATGCCGGGTTGGAGAGGCATATCTCGACGGGATGCTGGTAGGGACACCTCCGACAGTAGAAGACGGGCATGACGCAGCTGAACAATGTGATGCGGTAAGTCAGTCGGTAACTTACGTTCAGCAGGGACAGGAGATCGCATCCCAATGTATGTAACAGGTTGGTTTTGTACAGCTTGAGCTGTTCGGCGTAGTTGGGTAGGTGTGTTGCGGTTGCCATTTCGCAGCGGTTCGTTGAGGTGGCGTGCTCCGGCTGTGTGTGCAGTCTGCAATGTGCACGCTCCGGGGTTGCTGTGAGCTCTGTGTAGTCGTAGGGAGACAGGACTTGTGTTCTGTTGGCTTGTTTGGAGGACACGGGCCCTCTTCCCACATGCTTCTCAGACAGTTCAAGGTCAGTGATGTGTGACTCCTTCCAATTAACTTGCATGTGGCCGACATGGGGGAGTGTTTTCTTCTTTCTTCCCCGTCCGTTGTGTGCTTCTGTGATATGCGCTATCTGCCCTGTGGTCGGTCTCCTCGGCATGCCTGTGTTGGTCTATTCTTGGACAATGGCTGTATTCACCGGCTTCTGTCGTAGGGCTGTGGTTTCGGAGTTGGAATGGAAGGTCATTCAGTGCTGTCTGCTCTCCCTTGTGTGGGCGGCAGGCTGCCTTTCCGCTCTGCGTTGGGCCTTGTGTGTGAATGTTATTCTTGGGCCACCTGTTGTCGGTCCCCGGGCTCTTTGGTGTTCCGTTTTATATGTCTTGTTCATATGTGCAGGGTGGTATGGGTGTTTCTGTGTGGTACTGGCGTTCCTCTTCCCGAAGGGGCCCTGCTTCTCCTAGTTGGTGTTGCCCCCGCTGTGTGCTACGCCATGTTTGTTACACTGGGGTGTGTCCTGCTGTTGCGTGTCTTCACTGACATGTGTGCGTCGGTTGTGTGGCGTTGGGTGTTGTCCGTGAATTGGGCGTTGGGGACATGTCTGTGGCCGGCCTGTCACGTGTCATGTGCGTTCGGGGTGGGGCTGATGTGTGTGCTGCTTGGTTGTGTCCCTGTGTCTGTGTGCGACACATGCATGGCGCTGCGGTTGGCCTCTGCGTTGTGCGCATGTGTGGCGGCGTCATCGGCGCTTTGGGGCCGTGACGGGGTGGTTGGTTCCTAGTCCCAGGTGGTGTGTACACATGTGTTCTGCGATGTTACGATTTGGCCTGTGTGTCATATGTGGATGCGATGGTGGATGTGTAGTGTACACGCGCTGGTGGGGGTTGTCCGCTTTTTCCGCCCTTGCACTGTGTGCGCTGTTTGCGTGCACTTGTTCTGTGTGTGCCTACCTGCGTCTCCGCGGTACGTTGCGTCCTTGGTGGTGCATCAGCAGAAGCATGGGGAGTGCCTGCAGTGCTGGATTCATGCTCGGGGAGCCGCTTCTTCGTTGTCCGTGCTCGGCATCCGTGTTACCGCTTCGGTTTGTCGTACGGTATCTCTTGGCCATGGGAGCCGTTTGTTTGCGGCATCGTAATTTATGCGCCGGGCGGGACGTGTTTCGTCGGACGGTGTGTGTCAGTTAGGCTGCGCCGCTACATGTACGGGCGCACTTTGATGGCGGACGGTGTTGCTGGCTTGCCGGCGGTGTTTGGCCTACTTTTCGCATCGTAATTGGACGGGCGTGTGGACTGCTGCGTGCCGGCGGTAACTGGTGGTTTTTGCATCCGCCAGCACGGCGGTGGTGCTTCCGCCCGCCATCGTAATGTGCCCCTAAACTCTTATCCTTAAAAAAAGGCTTTCAAACTAAATTAAAACTCTCATCATTGACTCAACATAATTGATAATGCTTATTGAGATGTTTTTGACATATGTTCCAATTTAAAATGGTGACAAAGATCCAGTTGACCTGAAGAAGAACAAGGCTCGGAGTTGGAGACCACCTTTGTAAGTCACGGGTTGAACTGATTTAAATAAAAACATTTCCGCCCCAGCAGTGGAATAATGGAGTTTTCATTCCTATCCAATGTTACTGGCCCTACTCGCTATAAAAGTCTTTATTTACCACAATGTTCTCACAAAATTAGCCCCCTGTTATAACCAAGTATTACTTCCTGAAATTGTGATTCGCAAGTGTGGGCCACATTTATTTGGGGGTGCCCGTGCCTATTTCTGTACCCAATCTCACCCTGCCACAATATCTCAGTAGAATGCTGTATTCTCCTATAGTTTTTGTTTCAGTGTGAAGTCTCTGAAGGGAAATACATTGTAATCAGAGGCAAATTTACTTATAGCTACTCTCTTTATCTGTCACACCCACAAGAGTTGATAAGATTCTCAAGAATTCGCAAAAAATTGCAGCAATCTATGGGGCTTATTTACAAGCCCCTTGTGGTACATTTGCACAGATAGAGTCTCACTTGTGTGGCGCTCCGGAGTCGCAGTGTGCAGATCCACATTTACGAGGTCACGCAAAGCCACTTTGTATGGCTTTTCATGGCCTCATAGATATGGAGTAAGACAAAGCAGCGCAAGTCTTTGCCTTGACTTACTCTGAGCCAAAGAGGCATTCCCACGCAACGCCCATGGATTTTGACACATTCCAAGACTTACAGCATAGCATAAATCTGGGAATGCTTTGAAACCGTGCACCTCCCCAGGAGTGACGTAACGAGGAGAAATATCTTTATTTCTCCTTGTTTTTTTACTCTTTTAATGTATGCTGCATTCTGCAGCTCACATAGAATGAGTAAAATTGCTCTTAGGATTGTTTTGTGCAGGAAGGTACCCCTTCCTGCACAAAACAATTCTGCCATCAACACAGACACCCTTGCACCATGGTGCAAGGGTGCCGGCGTTGGCACATGGTTGCAAAATATGCGCCGGCTGAAGGGACAGGAATGCACCATATCTTGTAAATATGGTGCATTCCTGCCCTTTCGAATTGGCATAGGGCAGGGCAGCAAGCAGCCTTGCAGCCCTGCCCTACGCCAGTTTCTTGTAAATAAGCCCCCATGAGTTGAGTGCAGCCAGATTTTTATATTTGTGTGGGAAGGCACCGACTACATCAAAATATTTTATAAAATCTCCACTCTGCCAATGCTTAACTTGTGCAGCACAATGGAAAATGGCTGACACAATGCTTCAGATGCTAAGTATTTTCCTTCCCTTGATATGAGATATTCCAGATCTGCTGTGCCTTAGGAAGAGAAAGATGGCCTCCTTATTTAGTAAAGAGTTGTTTTTATTGTTTTTATTTGCCATTTGGTCGGTGTCATATAAATGCAATCCCAATACAACACCATTTATATAGTACACATAATGCCAATATCACACAATGGGACATTAGGTGAGCTGGAACCTCCTGCACAGAGTAATCAAGCCACCGCATTAAAATGCAATCACAAGTGCAATTATATTATTTGTTCTTGATACAACAAAGCAGCATTTTTATCAGAGGTGCCTAAACCATGTAACTACTCCACCAATCAACAATAGAACACCCCCAGCTTTTGTTTTTATTGTCTGTATGAGCCAGCAGAATAAACATTGTAATGAGAATTTACGTTCTTGCCTTAAGTAACTATTTCCGTTCTTCTTGATTAAATTCTCTTGCATACTTATATAAAGCTCTGATGTATTTCCCTAAACGCCTCTTTCAAATCATAAATATATTATTCACCTAGTTTTTCTTCACGTGATGATCAACCAGTGCTCAAATGCATACGCAGCATTCTCTTTATTTTTTAAGTAGATTTAATAACTATATTTATTTATTTATTTTGTAATTTTATATAGAGCGGACATGGCCCGAGGACATCAGAGCCCTTTATAGTAGCACCAAAAGCAAAAACAATCACATCATGAATATTAATTACAATAGGACCAAAACAATCACATTGTGAGTACCATACACAACCTCACACATATTAGAGTGTAAATTGAAGAGCGAGTGAGGATCAAAGAAAGTGGCCCAATTGTCTATCAAAGAGAAGAGCTTAGATATTTTTTGAAGGTGGCAAGTGGTCGTGAGAAGGAATGAAAAGAGGGAGTTCTAAATTCTTGTGGCATTTCCGGAAAATGATTGGAACATCAATCCGCCTCAGCACCCTCTGCCTCACCACCTCCAGCGAAACCTTCCCCTCCGCCGAACACCTGCACTTCCAGATCCAGACCACCCCCAAAGCCACACTCCGATGAACACTCGTCTACAGACCCCCCGGCCCCCGAACACCCTTCGCCACCACCATCACCGACTTCATCGCACCCCACACCATCGCCTCAACAAACTACATACTCATTGGAGACCTGAACTTCCACCTCGACAACCCCAGCGACCCCAACTCCACTATCCTTCGTGACAACCTTGCCAGCATCGGACTTAAACAACTCGTCAACACACCGACCCACAGAGCAGGACACACCCTCGACCCCTTCTTCGCGGCAGGAAACAGCGTCCAATTCAGCCACACAACGCAGCCGCCATGGACCGACCACCACTGCGTACACTTCGCCATCAACAAACCCAAGGCACCCAAACCAGCCCCACGCCCACCACGAAGGAACTGGAGCAAGGTTACCGACGAGCAACTTAACTCCACCCTCACCCGAGACAACCACACCAGGGCACCCGCCGCAAACGGCGCAAACGACGCAGCCAGAGAACTCCACACCTGGATCTCCAACTGCGCAGACGAGCTCGCCCGCTACGCAACCCCGACAGACAACGCCCCAGGAAAGCTGCCTGGTTCACAACCGCTCTCCAAGAAGCCAGACGCACCTGCAGACGCCTGGAGAAGAACTGGAGAAACACCAAGACAACCGAAAACCACACCACCTACAAGGACGCCATGACGGACTACCAGAACCAGATCAGAGCCACCAAGAGGAACTTCATCCACAACAAAATCCTGGCCAACTCCACCAACTCCAAGGAACTTTTCAGTGTCATTCAAGAATTCACCATCCCACGCAGCGAAGCCACAGACATCAACCCATCCCAAGACCTCTGCGACAAGCTTGGAACCTATTTCCACCTCAAGATCAAAAACCTCTACGACACCTTCATCGACCATCCACCAGGCGCCACAGACGGCCCCCCGCCCCCCAGAAACACCAGCCAGCCCACCATCTCCAACTGGACACCGATCACGGCCGAAGACACCGCCTTGACCATGAAAAGCATCCACTCGGGGGCCCCCACCGACCCCTGCCCCCACACATCTACCACAGAGCCGTGGCTGCCATCGTACCCGAACTACAACGCACCATCAACACCACCTTCAAAACAGGCACCTTCCCAGACGACTAGAAGCGTGCAGAAGTCAGAACCCTGCTCAAGAAGCCCACAGCTGACCCCACCGACCTCAGGAACTATCGGCCCATCTCGCTCCTCCCCTTCGCAGCCAAAGTTGCAGAGAAAACAGTCAACAGGAAACTGACACGATTCATTGAAGAGAGCGCCGTCCTCGACCCGTCCCAATCCGGATTCCGAAGCAACCACAGCACAGAGACCACCCTACTCGCCGCCACAGATGACATCCGCACCCTCCTGGACCATGGCCACTCCGCAGCCCTCATCCTACTCGACCTATCAGCGGCCTTCGACACCGTCTCCCATCGCACACTAGTCGCCAGACTACACGACGCAGGCATACAAGGAACAGCCCTGGGCTGGATCCGATCATTCCTCACCGGAAGAAGCTAAAGGATCAGACTCCCACCCTTCCTCTCCGACCCCACAAAAATCACCTGCGGAGTCCCACAGGGTTCATCACTGAGCCCCACCCTCTTCAACATTTACATGGCCCCCCTCGCAGCCATCGTCCGACAACACGGCCTCAACATCGTATCCTACGCCGACGACACCCAGCTCATCCTCTCCCTCACCAAAGACCCCACCACTGCCAAACTCAACTTCCAGAAAGGAATGGAAGACGTCGCAGTCTGGATGACCAACAGCTGCCTGAAGCTCAACACCGAGAAGACAGAAGTTCTCGTCCTCAGTACCACCCCTTCTGCATGGGACAGCACCTGGTGGCCGACTGCCCTCGGAAGCCCACCTACCCCCTCAGACCACACCAAGAACCTCAGCATCGTACTCGACTCATCACTCACCATGAACCGACAGGTCAACGCCATCACCTCCAGCTGCTTCAACACCCTCCGCATCCTCCGCAAGACCTTCAAGTGGATCCCCCCTGAGTCAAGGAAGACAGTCACCCACGCACTCATCACCAGCAGACTGGACTATGGAAACGCACTCTACGCCGGCATCAACAAGTCCCTACTCCGCAAACTCCAGACAGTACAGAACACCGCCGCCAGACTCATCCTCGGCATCCCCCGACACGAACACATCAGCCAACACCTACGAAGTCTCCACTGGCTCCCCGTGGAGAAAAGAGTCACTTTCAAAATCCTCACTCATGCCTACAAATGCCTACACAACAACGGACCCAAGTACCTCAACGACAGAATCAACTTCCACATACCCAAAGGAAACCTCCGATCTTCCAACCTCGCACTGGCCGAAACCCCGCGCATCCACAGAGCCAGAGCAGGCGGAAGATCCTTCTCTCACATTGCAGCCAAGACCTGGAACGAGCTACCGGCAGACATCAGACGCGCCCCCTCCCTGAACACCTTCAGGAAGACCCTCAAGACCTGGCTCTTTGGCTAAACAGATTTGCGGACCCCCCCTCAGCGCCTTGAGACCCTCACGGGTGAGTAGTGCGCTTACAATTCCCTGATTGATTGATTGATTGATTCTCGCTTGAAGGTGGGATGCTCAAGAAGAAGGGATTGAGCATTTCCAGATTCCCGGTTGTTGCCTGAGATTTTCAATTTCTCAGTTAGGTATGAAGGAGAAGATGAGAGCAGTGTTTTGTGAGAAGTGCATGTGGTTTTGCCTTGTGCTCTTGCTTTTATAGGAAGCCACAGGAGAGTAGGCAGGATAGGAGTTATGCGGTTGAATTTCTTATGAACTGTCACAAAGTGTGCTGCTATGTGTAGGCCTGCTCTGAGCGGGCGTAGGTGCACTTTGGGTATGCCTGAGAGACGTGTGATCCTGTAGTCCAATCTTGAGAGAACCAGCAGGTTCTATGCTGGGATAAGTAGCCTGATTCCCCATAGGAGACTTAGTTGGAATTTGGCACTCTTGGCCATGGCTGAGATGTGGCTCTGGAGGTTGAGATGGATGTCTAGGGTGAAATCGAGTGACTTGGCATTCTACACAATGGAGGGACTGGCCTCCAGGGCAGGGAAGATAGCCAGTTAGTCTTGAACTGACAGATTTGTTTTCTTTGGAGACATAAAAAGAAATTCTGTCTTTGCCAGATTTAGTTTGAGGTGGTGGTTGGACATCCAGGATTGAATTTCTGTCAAGGTCCTTGATAGGAGGGTGATGTCATTCAGGGATGTGACCTTCAGGTAGATTTGGGAGACAAATAAAGAGCCTCTAAGGCTTATGCCCTACATAAGTGATGCAAGTCCACACCGGGAGTGGATGAGTTCCGGAAAGATTTGGGCATAACGAGCAGACAGTATCTTCCCCAGAATTTTATAATCTGCTCCTAGAATAGCAATGGGATGATAGGAAGCTACACTGGTAGGGTCCCAGTGAGGCTTAGGAATAGAGACAACAGAGACTCCTGAAGAGAGGATGGCAGTTCGCCTAACCGAAGGGCCTCATTGTACATGTCTTCTAGTCGAAATGCAAGGATTTCGGCGAATGTGCTCTAATATTCTATAGGTAGTCCATCAAGGCCAGGGATGGTATTCGTTGCCAATTCTTGGACTGCTTGTTTGACATCTGCTGGAGGTTTACCCGCGTCCAAGGTATTCCGGGTAATCGCGTTGATGGGGTGGCGATCAAGGAAGGAGTCAGTAGTATCCTCGTGATCTACGCAAGGCGCTTTATATATGTGCGAGTAGTAGTTGTGGAATTCTGTAAGGATGCCGTGGTGTGTGTGCAGTACTGCACCTAAGGGGTGCGTAATTTAAGGATGGGGGTTTCCCTTTGCTCCTGGCGGATCAGCTAAGCAAGGAGGCGTCCCAACTTATTACCTACCATGTGAGTTTTGTCCATGTATGCTGTAAGGTTGAAGCAGCACAAGTGCTCCAAAAGGGAAGCGTGTTTGTGTTTAGCCTCTTCCAACATAAGGCGATGGGAGGTATCCTGCTCGGCCTGGCGCTCTAACAAGGGTAAATGCTGTTCTGCCTCCGTGACTTCTTTGTCTAACGTACGGCGAACTCCAACCACTTCCTGAAGGCAACTACCATGGATGTCAACCTGTGGGCAATCCAATACCTAAGTCACATTTACAAAGCAACACAAGGCCACCATGCTTGGCCCTGTGTTGCTTGGTAAATCTGGAGAAATTCAGTCAGTGCAAAACACTGCCTTGTGTAAATCTGCACAGCATATTGTACATTCCTGACAAATTCAATCTATAGCTGTATGCCATCCCAATGTACACCATTCCTCTCTAAGCCACTCCACTGTATGCCACTCCAGTCTACGACACTCCACTGTACACCACTACAATGTACGCTACTCCACTCTATGCTATTCCACTGTATGCCACTCCGCTGTACACCACTCTAATCTACGCTATTCCACTGTATGCCACTTCACTCTATGCACTTCACTCTCCGACACTCAATTGTACACCACTCCACTGCTCCAAAGCCAAAGCCCCCCTTTTTTTTACTTACACCTAACCTGCCTTTACCACTACCCACCCCTAAAATTACCCATTTTACCCTTTACCACTACCCACCCCATAACCCTAAAATTACCCTTTTATCTTTTTACCACTACCCGCCCCTAACATTACCCATACTACCCTTTACACTACACACACTTAAACACTAAAATTACCCCACCACTCTTTATCACTACCAACCTCTAAACACTGAAATGACCCTTACCACCCTTTATCACTGCCCACCCCTAAAACCCTAAAATTACACTTATCTCCTTTTTCCACTAACTATTCCTAAACCCTAAGAACACAATAACTTGTGAATGTCAGTGCTTTTTAAAGTTTAAAATGTTACATCTAACCTGACATTTTCACCTAACTATAACATCATTTTAACCTTTGATTTTTTTTCAGTGAATTTCGAAGTGTTTTTTAATGTAAAGTAATATATTATTACCATACCTAACTACAATCTCACTTTAACCTTTTTTTTGTCTCTGTGAATATTTGGGAGTGTATTTTAATATAAAGTAATATTTTATTACCATACATATCTATGCCAACCACTATGGCCGTGCGCAGCATGAGGTTGGCCACAGGGCCTGACCGCACCCAGGGGCAGCCAAGCCCCTCACAGGCAGCAAAATCACCTGCGGGCAGCCACCCTCCCCCCCAAATGCATGGCCATTGAGTGTTTGTGGTGTGGGTTAGCCGCAGGGTCAACCACCTGTATGCAGCCAACCCACCACACACACTCGCCCCCCCTTTTTTTTAAATGGTTTTCAAATCCCATGGGACTTTCGTGGGGGCCAGTGCAGCCCCTGTGCTCAATGGGACTCTCACAGAAGCGGTGTCACACAAGAGCCCATCAAAATAGCAGCAACCCCAATTATTTTTTTTTATTCAGCCTGAGGGGATTCCCTCCAGGACCCCCCCCCCCCCGACCCCAAACAAGGTTTTAAAAATTTTCAGGACATGGGGACAGAGTCTCCGTGTCATGAAATGACGGCCGCATCATTTCTGTTCATAGTGCAGCCAGCCAATCAGAGCGCGAGCGCCCACAAGAGCAAGATGGCTGACAGGAAAAGGAGGCCCTCTCAGCCACTCAGATTGGTCTATTATTTAAAGTTGCATGCTCGCTGGACTTACGTGAGAGTCCCGTGAACCCAGCCATCCAGATATACATATATTTTGCACCTTAGGTTTTCAAAAACAATTGAACATATTTACACCAAATTACAAAAGGTACACTATCTGTGTAAAGATCTAGCTTTCTGTCAAATTTAGTGTAGTTCCATTCAGCCATTGGAGTTATAGAGCAGTTCAAAAATCCATATGGAAATTGCATGGGAAAATTTCCGTTTGAAACCCCCTCCTTTAGTCTTGGCCCTCAATTGACGGATCACCCTGAAACTTTCAAGGAAGGAGCTGAGGTGGATGAACTTTTGTCTTTTTAAGTTTCATAAAGATTTGTCAAATGGTGTCAAAGTCATTAGCAAACCATAAAACGCTCTTCCTATGGCAACTAGGCCCTAACTATAAATAGACAGTGGCGACTGCCACTGTGTAAAATATATGTACATATTTATATTTATATATATACCTTACCATACTTACCATGCGTGGTAAAGGCATGCATGGTAAAGGCTCAAATACTTACCTGTTTAGTAAAGGCTGCAAGGTAAAGTCATTGCTTGGGACTGTGGTAACGGCATCGTTGTAAAGGATGTTTCCTATTCTTTTCCACTGACAGTGGAATTATTTTTCTTTTTTATACACCTGTGACATTGATATTATGTGGTATTTGCTCATTTTTAAGTAAGTATACGTAGCTGCAAAGGGCACAGATATCTTCCTAAAACACCCATGTATATTGTTTCTGATAGTCAAACAACTGTTTGCTCATGGTGCCTTCCTCTAACATATCAAAATGTGAACTAATGCTAATACTGGAAACAGGATGGGTAGAAGCAAGAATGAGCACTACATTTAAAGTGGAGCAAGAGTCAGAAAGGAGGCAGAGCAAGGGGCCAAAAAATAGAACCGCAGCAAAGAAAAGAAGAAGGGGAAATTATAGAGGGGGGCTTAAACATTAAGGCAGTGACATGGATTAAGTACACTCAAGTTTAAAGTGCAATGTAATGAGAGCGAGGAAAACAATGATTAATGTATTTTTATTAGAACATTGCAATGTTGAAAGCTTCATTGAAGACAGTGGAGTGGCACATGTCCCACAATGGCTGGTTCAGACCTTACGAATATCATTCCAATGTTTGTCTTTCCATTTCTCCCTTTTTAATTTAGAACATTTTACTCCCAGTTGCTGGAATGTTCTCTGCCTCAGGCTATAAAGTTTTTTAAAGGATCTAACCCTCGTTTTGGGCATTTTTCTGTGGCTCAGGCCTAAAATTCATGGGACCTTTAATAACAGTTATTGCGCTCTGCATCGGGCTTTAATGCTTAAATATTGTTTTTCAGATTAATGGATTTTACCTGATTTGCCATCCAACATGTTGATACTTTTCTATTTGTAGAATTGTTTTTAAGCTAGATTGTAGCCTGTGTGACTCTCCATATGAAATGCACCATCATCATGTCTTAAATATCATCTTTTGCCTCTGAGGCTATTGATTTATTGGCCATATAAGATCCATTGACTCTAGAAATTGAAATAAACAATTTTATATGGCCTGACATTTGTATTATCATTCAAAACATGTTAACATGTTAGAATTGAGAACAATTTGCACATTTGCTGGACTTTTTGACAGATCTCAGACTAAGAGGTTGAATTCCATTAGTTTCAAAAACTGAATGATTCAAGGGTTTTGACATATATCAATTTTTAGGTCTCGTCTGAGGCCTGTTGCTTGTGTGACATTTTGTTCACTTACAGTGTGCTTAGAGCCCGTCCCTTTCTTACCATTGGTTGGCTTCATCGTCTGTTTCATTATTTGCTTCCCTTTGGTTAGCATGTGCAGGCTTCACTTCCCCTTCTTGTTTTGTCCCTCCCCTGAAGCATGGCCCAAGTACTGCTTCCTTCCCCAGTGTCCTTCAACTGCTTTCAGAGGTACTTTTTTCTTTTACTTTCAGCACTCCTTAATATTGCTAGTGGATATGTTTGCAGGCCGTCGCCCCTGTCCCGCTCTGCGTTGCTGCTTGCCCCTTCCCTCATTGTTGCTTGCCATGCTCCTCCTGCCCCCTCCCATGTTGATGCTTGCCCCGCTTTTGCTTGCCTCATGCCTTGTGCCCCTCACACATTGTTGCTTGCCTGCCTCATGCCTCACACCCCTCTCCTGCATTGCTGCTTTCCCCGCTTCCCCGACCCGCTCCTGCAATGTTGATTGCTTACCCAGCCCCACTCCAACATTGATTCTTGCCCACTCCCATCACGCCAGAACAAAAAAGCGACATGACACAGCCTGTGCTTGCCACGTCATAGCACTTTTTATCCCAACTTTCAGCCCTGCTGCTGTACAACATGGCTAAAACACATTGACAAAGCCAATAACTCTTATTGACTACTGACTTTGCCAATATTTGCTGTTTCTACCATGGAGAGATGGACTCATGTAGGACTGCACTAATCTTCTCCTGCCACTGAAAATGAGTGTTGAATTACTAAATTTACATATAATTACACCGGCAAAATTTTAATTTTGCTCAGGCCTACTGATAGTACTGATAATACTCCCTGGGGGCTTAACAGTGCCTTAAATGTGGTGCTCTCTCTCTGTGGCTCCTCTGCCATTCCTTGGCGGGCTCCTTATACTCCTTAGTGGCTTAACAACTCCTCCAATGTTCGCCTCATACCATGTACTATGGATAGTAGTATATTGACCATCACTATGGGTTCCTCCCAGGACTTACACCAGGGAACATGTACTATGGCTGAGTTTCTTCTCTGCAGCTACTCGCTATGTTCTGCAGAATACATACCATGGCTCATTGAATGAGTCCCATTCCTCTCAGTTGCTCCCTGTTAATTGTGGGTAGACTACTCAGCACACATACCATATTCATATGGGTGGCACAGTGATACTATTAGGTAGACTCAACACAGATATGCTTTAGCGGTGGTATAATGCTCATTCCTATGGTATGCTCCCTGCCCCTCCTGGGTGGACTTCTCATGGCATATATCATTGCTGGTTGTATAAACCCGATTCTCATGGGTTAGACCTTTCTTACTTCATATGGATTTTAAAGTACGTACCATAGTTGATGCAAGACTCCACCTAATAAAGATAGCACCTTTGGAAGCTGGGTGCTTATCTGCTCCCCATATTCAATGTGGTTTAAACTGTGTGATAGAGACGCCTCAATGATGGTAGGTATATTAATATGCGACTGCGTCTTGTCTCTCACTTTTTGCATAAACTGATTTGTGGCACTACTAGATACTTGCTGCAACATCATTTCTGAAGTCTCTGCCATACACACATGACACCAAAACACTTCCAATGTGATTTATCCGATGTCTCATTATGTATATGCTGGGCCGCGGCCCAGATGGTACCACTTAAACTCAATAAAATATGTTTTTAAAAAAAAAAACACTTCCAATGTAGGTCACATTTCACTCACACACTGATGATCAGCATCCTAGCATCTAATGCTTAAACATCCTATTTCTCACTCCTTTTGCTTTAAATTCACGCTAGGGAGCAGCAACAAAATTGATGAAAAGAGCACAACTCCAGTCTTCACACGTCATCAAAACACTACACATACTAGTGAAATGATTGACACCTATATCTCCATCCATAACATTGGAAAAGTACATGCTATCCATCCACAATGCCCCTAGGTGCTTTGCTAGGGATGTCAATTGCCAGAGGGGGGCGCGGCTTGAGCTGCCACAAGATGGCCGCGTCCGGCTGAGGCTCCGCGTTTCGAGCGGGACCTTTCTGTTTACTGAAGCTGACTTGCCGATTCCCGGGGGCAATGGACTGACTTCATTTGAGGAGCGGGCGCGGGGACACAGGTAGCTGTTTCTCTTTCTTCATTTCGAGCTGTTTTTCGCCCTGTTTCCTCCGCGCCACGCTCCCTTCAGGATTCTCGGCAGCACCCGCCATTTTGTTCGTGGTGGGACGCTGCTTTACTTTTTTGGCTTTCCCCGTGCTGACTGAGGTGCGGTTTGGGAGCAACGCTGCAATTTTCCATTGGGAGCTTGTAGAAGAGTGATAATGTACAACAGAGCTTCATGTTTTTAATGGAATTTCCTGCTATTAAGGCAAATTCTCCCAGATGCAAATATTTGAGGAGAGACTTTTATTAAGGCCATAACATACAACCTTAAACCGCTTCCTGTGACTAAAATAAAGTCATTTGTGGGAACAGCTTGTCACATCACAAGGCGGCTACATTTTAATTGAGGCTTCGTTCCTTGAACTGGTTTGCCTTTCCTATGAGACAGTTGTGACTGAGTCTGCGCGTCACACATTAAGTGCTCCCTCCATCTGTGTGCTGATAAAGTGGACATTTTGTTATTAGTTGGTTGTGGCGGTTATTAGAGGAGCTTTCTCATTGCTTGTTTTTTGGTGCTCCTCAATCCTTTTTTAGCAGCCAGCCATCAATATCTTCTCGACGTTCCTTAGTTGGATTTGGAACCCTTTGAGCTGGTTCTAAATCCTCTCAGCACCAGTTTGATCATTGGAGACAACTCTGATTATTTTACACGTTGTTGAAGTGAGATTACAACATAAACATTTGTCTCACCTTTCCTTTTAGCAGTATATATAGGTTTTACATCCTATTCCTTTCTACTGCCTGTCTCTTGAGACTTCAATATACTTTTACATTCATCTATATGGAGCCTTCTTCCTCCCTTGGTCAGAAGAGTACCTCAGCAAATATGTCTTCCCTTCACAAAGACTCCAATACTGCTGCTTCTTCCAAGCGCCAAAAGAAGGAACCTAACTCTCCTACCAAATCTCCACTACCTATAACACTGGAAGACCTCATGGAAGAGATCAAGCTTATTAAACCTTTTGTGATTGACACTAACGCTACCCTTCAGAGGTTAGAAGAGAAGTGGTCTAACTTAGACTCAAGAGTGTCTGTGGTGGAACAGAGGATTAGTGATACCCAGGATGTGATACCTCAAGTTGCAGCTATGTCTAAAGAGATCGCTCTCCTCAAAATGCAAACGGAGGCTTAGAAAATTGCAATCAGCGCAACAACCTTAGAATTTATGGTATTCCTGAGGGAGAGGAAGGATCTGATATGCTCGCCTTTTTAAAAACACACATTCCTAAAATGGTTGGTCTCAAGGATGGCACTACTCTCCATCTGCAACGTGCCCATCGTATTGGCCCTAAATCCGGAGGTTTATCCTCCACCCCATCAGTCAACCGCCCCAGAGGGATAATTGTTCTATTTCTGGAGTACACTGAGCAGTTAATGGTCCTTTCAGCGGCAAAGCTAAGAAAGCAGATGCTGTGGTCTGGTCAAAAAGTTTTCTTCTCTCAGGATGTGGCCCGCGCCACCGCTGCTCGTCGCAAGGAATTCCTTTCTCTTCGCCCGGCTCTTCGATCCATGAATGCCAGATACGGCCTGGTGCATCCTTGCTTTTTTAAAGTTACCCATAAAGAACGGTCCTACTCTTTTGATCGCCCTGAAGATCTCAGACAATTTATTACTCCCCATGAAGTAGATGAAATGGACTTGGGAGGGACCTGAGAATTGTCTCCTCTTGTTCTGTCTTAAGCTTTCTGGCTTAATTTTTCTCAATCTACTGTTCTGAAGATATTTGTCTTCTTTTGTCTTTTGTTGTTAGTTATGGCCTGTTGCTGTTGTTTTTGCAGACTGCCGTAGTTTGTCCGCCTTCTCGGGAGGCCATTTCTTACTACTTCTTTGGTTTTTCTCCACAGATGTCTCCCTTTCCGTAGAGACTCATACCCCTGACGTTTCCTTCCCTCCTGCCTTCTCATCCCGCTCCTAATGTTCACAGTTACTCCCAATGTTTGGTAAGTGTTAATCCTTCTATCAGATATCCTTGTTGTTGCTGTCTGCTTGTTTTACATATATCAATCTATGTTTTTTCTTTTTTATGTTGTCGGTCTTTCCCCTTGCATTATCTCTTACTAGGCTCTTCGTTCTTCATATTTTTCCATCTATTGGTTCCTGTCGTTTCTCGATGTCTTCGCTGGCTCTGCCATCTGTCCTTCTTTTGCGGCTCCCTGCCTCCACATGATAATCTTTTTAGTCTGGATATGTATTCCGTCATTCTTGACTGAAGTCTCCCGGCTTCATGTCAACCTCTCTTTGTCTATCATTTACTCTCTTTACCTTTTCTTCTTTCCTTTTCTTTTCCTTTCGTAATTTCCTTTTTCTGTCTTTTCTTCTTTGATTTCTGACCCCTTTTTCTCTCTTTCTTCCTCAGTTTTATCATCTCCTATTCCTCTCTACCTTTTTGTAACCCCTACTTTTCATCTCTTTCACATCCTTTTCTCTTATCTATTTATACTTCAATTTTGTAACCTTGTTGAATTTAAACTGTTGCATATTGAGTTTTTAACTTTTTTCAATTTTATAATACTCATGGTGATGTTTAATGCCCTTCCCCCTTGTGATGACTGATAATGTTCGAATTATTTCTTGGAATGTAAAGAGTTTACGTAATCCTGTCAAGAAGCAAAGGGTGCTTACGCATCTTTCCAAATTACAATGTGAGATTCCAATGTTACAAGAAACACATCTTAATGTCAAGGATGTCAATTCCCTTAAAAAACAATGGGTAGGCTATGTTTATAATTCCCCAGCTAAAGATAGGAAAAATGGTGTGACTATTCCATAAGTCCCTTTCCCTTATTATTGAAAGCGAGGAAAAGGATACAGACGGAAGTTGGCTTCTCCTTCACACTCTCATAAATGGATCCCGCATTTCTCTCCTCAACATTTATGGTCCCACAGGTATTGATTCACAGTTTTGGCAATCCATGTCACACACTCTTCACTCATGTTCTGACTCTAATCTTATAGTGGGTGGGGATTGCAATCAGGTTATGGATCCTTTTACAGATAGGAAATCTTCCTCTAAGTATATTCCCAATAAAATGCAAAAAGACCTTTGCTAGCACAATACTTTCGAGAGGCCTGGTGGACGCCTGGAGGATATCTAACCCCGATTGTTTGGAATTCACTTTTTACTCTCCTACTCATAACTCTACATCTAGAATTGATTATATTTTTCTGAGCCCACACCTTCTTCCTAATTTACAACACGCTGAGATTGGTTCCATTCTTATTTCCGATCATGCTCCCGTATTTATCAATTTTGATCTCCCTTCTCTACCTTCCAAATCCCGTCGCTGTCGCTTTAATAATTATCTTCTCAAAGATCCTACCTTTATTGGGCACTTTAAAGATTTTGTGTCAGAATTCTTTCTCTTTAATGCTAATCCTGATGATCCAGCGTGGACCCAATAATTTGAACAGGGACGAATATCCAATTACTTCATTTACCTTGGCCCATACACAAACACCCAAGGTCCCTGTTGCGCTGGTGTCAAGTTTGCAATATTCTTATCAATTCATATTCAGCTGTTCAATATTTAGACATTTCTCAATTTATACAATAAACCTTTCCGTTCAAATTTCCATCTTCTTGGTCGATGGACCAATTAGTTGAAAAATTGAAGGCAACCGTTATTCAAATCATAGACAGACAAAACAACCACAGACTCTTCGTTGCAAATTGTTAAACTTTATCTAACTTAATGCATTAATCTTAAGATACCTTATGAGAGAGAATACATTCTAAACAATCAGAATCGATCTCAAAGAAACATATGTTGCATGGAGGGGATAGATGAAGAGACATCAGACATTTGCATTAATAAATTCTCACTTCGGAAGGATAGATGAAGAGACAAAAGTACAAAGACATAAACTTCGAGTTATCAAGGATACCAACCCAAAGAATAAGAACGAGGGAAACCACCACCCAGGCCTAGGTAGCGGCAAAGGACCCCCAGACAGAGAGTCAGGGATCAAAGACTCTAAGATCAGGACAAGGATAAGACTGGAACAGCTAGGCCTCTCTGCAACCCGACAATCAGCAGCGCACCCTTTCTCTCCTCACGCCTAAAGCAGCAGCGCATCTGCCACCCTCACTTCTTCCCCCGCCCCTAAATCACCTATTCTTTATACCCTTACAATACATGTCCATCCCACTAAGGTTACTAAAGTCACCCATTCTAGCTACGAGATTGGTTAAAAATGAGAGGCAGATGGTCATCCTACCATTAGATCATACCCTTTTGACTACCCCATTGTTAGGTTTCCGTTCCCACATATTCAATATACATCCCTGTTCTCTCATGAGGTTTTTGTAACAATTTAAGGACACATTTTTGTACATTCAACATTTTGTGGATTTTCACACGAAGACACTGGAGTTGGCTGCACGTCAAGCGTCATGTCCTTCACCGTGTCACGCTCTTTCAGCTTGTTCAGCATTCCAGCCACTCAATCACATGGTCTGTGCACACTGCAAGTTTCATTCATTACAGTTCGGCTAACTTAACCCAAAATGGAGACTCGTCCATTTACTAAAAGAATATAAAGCAGACATTTATTAATGATGTGATAATGAAATTGCCACTGTTAACCTCCCACCTTAACTCTAGTCCATGTTAGCAGTTAACCTAGCATAGCATAAGCAGGAAAATGGCATTAATTATTATGACAAAGCAACATACGTCATGCGTTTTACTGCATTAACATGCAATTTAGCAAGCAAAACATCCATAACACATTCTACACGCAATATTATTACATTTTCGGTTATTTACGTATTGTTAAGATTAATTTCATGCATATTGCAAAGCGAATTTCCCACATGTGGTGTGTGATTGCACGTTAATATACTTACTACTTAAAATTAGTACATATTATAGGGGTATTCAATACAAGCGGGTTTCTTTTTGCGAATCCCCGCTCCATCAATTCCCCCCTCTGATGGCTTTTGAAGCCATCATAAATACTCACCATACCGAGTGTCACCTTACAATTTATCTAGAGTTTTGAATCTCTCTCTTCTTTCATGGCACTCTCATTTAGTCTTTTCATTATGTCATAATATTCTTCATTTATTTCTTCAAGTTCTAATTCATTTCTTTTTCTCTTTCCTCCTTTCTTTCTATTCCTTTTATCTGTTAAAACTTTTCTTCCTTTCATGCACTTACAACATTTATACGCTGTTATTATTACTAAAATTGTTACTGCTATTGAAAGTACGGGCATTACTATTTTTCCCAAAAGACTTTTTCCAAACGTTGAAACCCAATTTCTCACCTCTGTAATACTCTCTTTCCCAAACACCGTCAACCTCCAGTTGGGTTAAATCTTTATGTAACTTTGTAATATTTCTAATATATCCTTCTATCCCTTTACTTTTATCAGGGATATAGGTACAACAGTGTTGTATTTTTAACGTTCCACAGACTCCACCCTCTTTTGCCAAGATAATGTCACGGGCAAGTCTATTTTGCAAAACCATTGATCTTATTGCCACCATTTCGGTATCTATCATCAAAAATCCACCAGCAGTATCTGTTGATAAACGATCAACCACTGTAGACAGTTTTCAAATTTTATGTGCATTTAGAACTACCCCAACTGAGGGTATCAGTGCAGTGAATAAATCACCTATTAGTTCAGAAAAACTTGCTCTCTTACTACGTGTTAATCCTAGTTTTATTTCATTGACACTATAATCTTTTCGGTCTATATGGTAGACCTTTGGAAAGACAATCCCAAAGTAACAACTCCCATACCAGTAGGAAGGTAACCTGTAATAGGCTTTCCTACCACACACATAATATATCCCTGGAAAAACAGGATCAGTTCCACCCTTTAATCCCCAACCTCCAGTAATTTGGAAAGTATGATCACATTCACTAGTGCCAATAAAATTATTGTTATAGTTAGTCTTTGATCTCAATAAACATAACTTCCCCTTCTGTGACCAGTCCAGAGACATTGCAGCATAAGTTTCACCCTTTTCATAATTTCCCTCTCTAAATGCCCAAGGTGGTTCTTGTGTTTTTTGTTTAACAGCTTTCTTCCGGAAACTCTCTCTTCTATGTTCTACGATGTCCAAAAAAAGTTTTTCTTCAAAATGCAATCCGCATGTTAAATTATTTTTATAAGCATATTCTAAATCTAATGGTTTAGTAATATGGAAAAATTCACCCATATAACGTGCATGTTTTCTACTTTCTACCTTGTTTAGTTCTCTTATAATTGGTACTTTGGAAAATACTAAGTCTACATCTGTATATTGATACTCCAATTTACCTTTCATGTAAAATAGACTACTAAGAACACTACAAGAAACAGCATCTGTTAAAGAAAGATGATGGTAGGTTATGCCTTCAGAGACAGACAATGGTAGTTTCATGCAGACATAGCAATCACTCACATTCATAGTGTTAGTATATTCATACAACAGTTTAGTAAATACATTTAAGGATAAATCATTAGTTGATTCATCATGATGGAAAATGCTTCCATCTAATTGTTCTTCATTAGTATTCGTTAATTGTTTAGCAATATCTTTCATTCCTTCAATAGACACATCATTAGTGTTATTTCCAGGGTTATTTATATTAAAGATTGGTATGACAACAATTAATAAAATCCACATAAATATTAGTAGAAAAACATTACATAAGCAAAATTTAACACATTTACGTTTTAGTTTAGATTTTGGTTGTCCAGTCACTTCATTTCCTGCCATTTTAGTTCTCTACAAAAATGAAAAATAAAAATTTAACAATTCCTCTGTGCTAGGGCCTAAGAAAATCTAAATGAACTTTTATCTAAAAAAATATATATAAGTGTGGTGTAATCCTACATACAATGACGTTCTTCTTCACCCCCTTTGTTTAATTTGAGTCCATTGATCACTGACAAAAATAAAAAATTTCTTCTCCACCTCAATTTGTTTCAGTTCTTGTTAAGGTGGTCTTAATTTGTTCTCATCCTCCTTTTCAGTATCACTACTCTCGTGTTCTTCACTTAGGCCTAAAGTTTCAAACTCCTCGAGAATCACGTAAGTCCATTCAGGGGACTTGTATTTTCTACAGGGAATTCTTGTTCTTTTCGATCTTCTTCTTCTGCTTTTCACTAAATCATCCTGTTCTGTCTGACTAGAGATTTTGTTGCTTTGTTCTGGTCTTCTTCTTAATCTTCTTCTTACTAATTTGTATTTCAATTTCCTTACCCCACTCAGCCAACAGTCTCCCTTTCTAGGTTTCTTTGCCCGAACTATCTTATCACCTTCTGTGTTCTGTTCACCGTTTCTTTTATTCTGTCTTACTTCTATCTGTTTTTCTTGGCTTTCTTGGTTTTGAGTCTCTGTAGGTTCAGTGCTTGAATCTGACTCATTAGTTATTTCTCCCTCTTCAAACTTTTTTGTGAGCGCGTCTTCTTCTGGAATGGTCTTTGAAATTTCAGCTGTTTTTTCTTCTGTCGCGACAGCTGTTTCAGCTTCTCCTGGATCAATAGCAGCCTCACCTTCTTCTGACTCAACAGCAGTCTCTTCTGTCCCAGTATCTGATGCCCATTCTACTCGACTTGTGCTTGGCTGTGTATCATCAATATGTTCATCAGAATCTGTCACTCCAGACTCTTCAGCTTCACACACTTCAGCTACTGTTTGTAAATTTCGGTTTCTCAGTTGCTGCTCTTCAGGTCTTTCGATTGGACTCGGGACCAGACGGGTATGGCTTGCAAACCAAAACACTTCACTGCTGTGGTCATCACCAATATGATCTGGTAAGGGCCACTCCAACGGGGTTCTAGACACGTTTTCCTCACGTGCTTCTGCACTAGGACCCACTCTCCAGGATTCAGGTCGTGTGCTTGGTCTCGCTGTGTCGGTGTGGCATCTCCTCCAACCTGGCGAGACACAGAACGTACCAGGTCAGCCATTCCTCTACAATAGTCCAGCACACGATCATCAGATAGGTTCATCAATTTATTTGCAGGTATGTATGCTTGTCTCGTTGCTCTTCCCATCAACACTTCGTGGGGACTTAATCCGGTCTTTTTGTCAGGTACACTTCTGAGACTCATCAATACAAGGGGTAAAGCATCAGGCCATTTTAGTTCTGTGGATGCACACACCTTCCCTAATCTGGATTTTATTGTGCCATTAATTTGTTCCACAATACCAGATGCCTCTGGTCGGTAGGCACAATGCAATTTCTGTTCAATTTGCAAAGCAGCACAGATCATTCAAATTATTTCATTATTAAAATGCAATCCTCTATCTGATTCCAAAGTGACTGGAAAACCAAATCGTGGGATCAATTCTCTCAACAACAATTTTGCCACAGTAAGACTGTCATTCCTTCTCGTTGGGTAGGCTTCCACCCAGCGAGAAAACAAACAAACAATGACTAAGACATACTTTAGTCCATTACATGGAGGTAATTCGATAAAATCAATTTGCAGTCTAGTGAATGGTCCTCCTGCTCTCCCAATTACACCCCAACTTACAACTGTTTTTCTTCCTGGGTTTTGCTTCTGGCAGATAACACATTTGGCACAGACTTTCAGCGATTAGCCTAAACTTAGGATTGTACCAGGACTGCTTGAACATTCTTACCATGGCATCTCGTCCAATGTGTGCATGTCCATGGTACATCCTGGCCATGTGAGAAAGCAAAGAATCTGGTAGTACTGGTCTTTCATCATAGCAAACCCATATTTCTTCATCGTTTTTCCTACAACCTGTTCTTTTCCATTCTTCCTTTTCTTTGTCACTGACTTCTTCCTGCATTTGTCTCACCTCATCCCAAGTCTCAAATGTGGTGGTGAACATAAGGTGGCATTCGGTATTTCCTCTTTATATTGACCTGTTTATTGTCAGGGTATTTTTAGTACAGTAATGGGCTAATTGGTCCGCATATCTGTTACCCTTCGTTACATTATCATCTCCTGATTGATGTGCAGCACATTTTACAACTGCAATTCTTTTTGGCAACTGCAAAGCTTCCAATAATTCCTTCACAGTTTTACCATTTCGAATTGGAGAACCAGAGTAAGTCATAAATCCTCTTTGCATCCATAACTGACCAAAGTCATGTACGACTCCAAATCCGTACTGACTGTCAGTAAAAGTTGTTACTTTTAGACCTTTTGCCAATTTACAAGCTCTAGTGAGAGCAACCAGCTCTGCAACTTGGGCAGAATTTATGCCTTTCAGACAAGATGCTTCCAGGGTGCCAGTCAAGGTACAGACAGCATAACCAGCGTACAATTCACCCCTTTCGTTCCTCATACAGGACCCATCTACAAAAAATTCACAATCAGATTCTTCCAACGGTTCATCGCAATATCTGGGCGGGGTTTAGTGCAAAGCTCAGTCACTTCTAAACAATCATGTTCTGCTTCTTCTTTAACCTCTTCACATCTTGAACTTGGTAACAATGTGGCAGGGTTCACAGTAGTGCATCTTACCACTGTCACATTTTCAGCACCTAGGATCACTCTCTCATATTTAGTCAGCCGACTATTTGTCATATGTTGAGTTTGAGTACCAGTTAAAAGTATCTCAACAGAGTGAGTTACATAGACCTTCACTGGGTAACCCATCACAATTGATTCACTCTGTTCCAAACTTACACAAGTGGCAGCTACTGCTTTTAAGCAGCCTGGCAATGCAGCGGCCACAGAGTCCAGAGTAGCGGAAAAATATGCTACTGGACGTCTTGCCATTCCATGTTTCTGAGTTAAGACTGCAAGCGCACAACCATCTCTTTCACAACAGTACAACGCAAATTCTTTCGAATAATCTGGCATTCTCAAAGCTGGCGCTTGACAAAGACTGTTTCGCAATCGATTGAAAGATTCCATATTTTCTTCATCCAGTACAATCGGATCCTTCACATCTTTTCGTGTTAACCTCTGTAGAGGTTTTGCAATCAACGAGAAACCACATATCCACTGTCGGCAATATCCAACCATTCCCAAAAACATCCTCACTTCCTTCTGATTTCGAGGTGGATACATTTTCTTGATTATACTGATTCTTTCTGGGGTCACTTTTCTTAGTCCCTTTTCAATCTTATGACCTAAGTACTGAACTTCTTGTCTACAGTACTGTAACTTTGATGGTGAAACCTTGTGTCCTCCTTCAGCTAAATGGTTTAATAAAGCAATGGAGTCTGTTACACATGCCTCTCGTGTTTTTGATGCCAACAGTAGGTCATCAATGTATTGGACCAGGACAGAATTTCCAGACAGTTTTAAAGTTTCCAAACATTTTTTAAGATCTGATTAAAGATTGATGGACTCTCAGTATACCCTTGAGGAACTCGGCACCATGCCAAAACACGATTTCCGAACCAGAAGGCACATAAATATTGGCTTTTCAGATGCAAGGGGATGGAAAAGAATGCCTGACACAAATCAATAACTGTATACCATTCGGCATCACATTGGATCTGGTACAGAATTACAGCAGGGTTTGGTGCTACCGGACAACATGGCACAACAAGTTTATTCACCTTTCTCAAATCCTGAACTATTCTATATTTTCCGTTGGGCTTTTTGATACCAATAATGGGAGAATTACAAGGACTGCTCATTATTTCTTTTAAAATTCCTTGTTCAATCATCTGATCAATCACAGGCGCGACTCCAGCAATTACTTCAGGACTCATTTTGTACTGAGGGGTATTGGGATACACTGCTCCATCCTTCACTATTACTTGAATGGGGTCCATGTTTCTCATTAATCCAATCTCTTTTCCTGTGAAATCCCACACATCCGATCTCACTGTACCCTTTAATTCTTCTGGCAAATCTTCTTCTGTCAGTAGTGAATATAATTCACTTACTTCTGACTCTCGTTGGGCCATCAATATTTTATATTCAACATCCTCATCCGGTGTCATTATTGCAACACCATCCGGTGTGCAATAAATAGTGCAATTCATTTTGCACAACAAATCTCTGCCCAAGAGATTTACCGGACTGGTATCAAACACTACAAACCGATGCATGTCTTTAAAATTTCCAATGTGAACTTCTATTGGGGCTGTGACAGGAGTTCTAATGTGTTTGTTTGCAACGCCTACAACTTGGATAGTTTCTCCCGAGAGGGGTAGGTTTGGGATGTCCGCTGCTCTCACAGTGGAACGGGTAGCACCAGTGTCCAACAAAAAGGTGATGTCTTTTCCTTCTACCTTTCCATCAATAAATGGACCTGACTGATCTACCGCTAAAGATGTGCCAAGTACGCACTCTTCCTCTCCCCTCGGGCACCATCACTGTGTCGTATACAACTCACTTTCACTACAACGCACCAAATACTGTGAAACTAAAGGATTCTTACCAAACTGCTCTTCTCCTCGAAATCCCGAACTTGCACTGTACATCTGCATGTGAGCATTGACATTGGGAGGAATGGGTGGTTGTGGCACCTGTAACTGGGGTGTAACTACCTGTTGCTGCTGCTTCCCAATCACTTCATTCTGCATCTGTGGATTCAAATTTTGATTTACTCCATTACCCTTTTGTGCAGATCTACACTCGTTCTTCCAATGTCCCAGCTTCCCGCAAGCATGACAAGGATATTTCTTCTTAGCCTCTTCCTTACTCATTTTAAACTTCCCTCGATTTTCACTAATTGCCTGTCCTTCCTGACCCTGTTTTTGTGGAAAATTATTAGTTTCCTGTTGCTGTTCTGCCAATTTCACTTGTGCCCACATCATTTTCTCTTTTAACTTTTTAAGACGAGATTCAATATCGTCGCTACAATACTTGGCATATCTTAGAATCTCGTCGATCGACTTACTCTGCCAGTACAGCATATGCTGCTGTATCATTGCACTAATTTCAGGTCTCAATCCATATACAAACCGATACACAAAATCTCCCATATCCTTATCTCCAATATTCTCAAACCCACTATACTGCTTAAACACCTGCAACAACCTTTCATAATAGGCGTGAACTGACTCTTTAGGCTCTTGGGTCGTTCTGTCAATTTTAACCCAATCTGTTTCCTTTGGAGATATTTTTCCCTTTAAAAAGGTAATGACTTGATGGTACTTTTTCATCACCTCCTCAGATGGGGCACCTGTTTTAGCATCCCTAGGATACTCATCCTTTGGCCAATCAACAGTAATCTTACATTCTGTCCACAAATCAGCCGGAACCACTATCTCAAAAAGGCCACCTAAATCTTTCAACAACACCTTTGAAACCTTTACAAATTGGTCCACTTGCTTATACCACTCAACTGGTTTTTCTCACAATCTGGGAAAATCATTTGTAAATGACAATATATCCTGTCTAGTCCAGGGTACATGAACATATCCTCCACCGAGAACTTCTGTCATGGGACAAACTCTTTCTACCTGCTCGGTTTCCTTTAATGGAAACATGGATGTTCCCTTTCCACTTATTTCTTCCTTCTTTTTCACCCATTTACTCCTCCATTTTTCTATCATTCCCCATTTCTTCAAGATATTCTTTAATTCTTTTATCTGCAACCTTCTCCCTGATGTATTCAAACTCTCTAAATCTTTATCAGTGAAAGCCATGCGGTACGTCTTCTGTAACACCTTTGATTTTTCTATATCTACACCAAATTCATTAGCCACTTCTGACAATTTCTCATGGAAGTTCTTTGCTCTCCAAGTAATACTTTTACACAAAAACAACAACTCTTCATCAGTATAAGTTCCCAGTCTATCTGGACTTATCGTCCCAATAATCATTTCTTCTAAATCTACATTCAATTGACTCACATTCACATTTTTAGACTGTATCTGCCTTAGTTAATTCTTTTATCCAACTGCTAAACTCTTCTGGGGAGGGATTCGTCGAACTCTCAGCTATTGGAGAGATAATTTGACCTATTTTCCTCGGCTCTAATTGAGTACTTCTTTTTGGGGTCTCAGTCATAAAATCTCCAATCGGTAGATCCAACAGTGTGTTATTTTGGCCATTTTGACTCTCATTATTCGTTATATTAATTATGTTACTCCTTACACTATTTCTTGGGACTGCTAAAGTTGGCATTTTCTGTAAATTTGAATTTTCCCCAAATAGCGGGACAACAGGACCAATGGTCACGGGTACTGTCAAGGCTTCTGCATTCAAGTTCAATTGATTCAGGTTCTGTACTTGTTCCATTCTAGCCTTGTTTAATAGACTTACTTCATTCTCTCTTATTAGCTTAGCTAATTCAGTGACTTGAGGAGTTAATGGAGTTACATTTACTATTTGTGGGGCACTTGGGGTTACCCCCCCCTGAATTTTCTTCATAAGGCGGTGGTCTTTTTATCATCAATTCTTCTAATAATTCATCATCAATTTCATCCAAACCCCCTCTGGATGTTTACAAATTTTTCAATTTTTCCTTGCATTTAGCTCCTGTTTGACTCTCTACCATCAAAACTGGGTACAACCCTGCGGTTACTACAGCTTTTCACCATCTTTTCATTTGATCCTCTCGCCCCTCAAATAGGTAACCTGCAAAAAACTTCTATTTTTTCTACCACCCCGATCTTTCTCTCTCTCAAATGCTTCTACTTCCCACTCTTCCAATGCTTTGTACTGTGTGAGTCTAGGATTTGGTTCCAAAGAGTTCATCTTGTCTATCAAATTTTGTAAGATCCTTACATTAAACGTACCAAACTCAGGAAAAGCTAACACTCCATCTTCCTTTGTATATTTTCTCCAGTTTTCTAACCAAACACACGTATGATACCCTCGCTCCATCATCATATAAGATGCAGGCGTTTTTGTTGGCGGAATAGGAATTCCCTCCCTTGTCACAATTGGTCTGTCCTTATTAAAGAGATTCTTTAGTTTCTTCCACAAACCCACCTTCAGACTGATCTATTATCAAATTTCTATCCGATCGAAACACCAAAACCTTTCCGTATTCCTCTTTTCCCAGTTGTCAACTTTTACGCTATCCCAGCGTGTCTCACACTAACTAACCAATCACAATAAACTACGTATTTTCAGTCTTGTCCAATGTCAACATGTCTCTCACTAGTCACCCAATCACCACTCTACTCACCTCCGTGGTCTGACCAATGCCAGCGCGGCACCTTGTGACGTCAGTATCACTCCTGCTACTGACCCTCCCTTTACAATCTGCTCTTTGTTACACACCCGCTGTATTCTCCAATGCCAGCGCGGCACCTTGTGATGTCAGTATCACTCCTACTACTGACCCTCCCTTCACAAAATCTTACGGCAATATTTTTCTAAATTTTCTTAATCAAAATTCTGTTAGTCACAACATAAAAAGACAATGCTACCTTGTCTGTTCCACTAAATAAAGAGATAGTCTTCAATTTTCAAAGATATTTTCATACACTGCAAGCAACAATAACGACCAGTGTTATCTCACTTTTCTGTCAAGCTCCGGAATGACCTATCTACTCCTCTCAAAATCGCACCGAGGTATCACAAGAGTGCCTCTTGACATACAAAGAGGGTTGTCCTGTTACTGTTCTCAGATTCCCTTACCAGAGTTTCAAAAATGGTGTCCCTTCACTATTACAAACTTTCCCCTTTCACACTGAAATTTCCCTAAACATAATACCGACAGCCCTACCTAGCTTTTCAGTATTATCACAACAGACAAAGTACTTCTGCAATGTGATTTCTTTACCACACTCTTCCAATTTCATCCCGGGATTCCTCAGGCACCTCTTGTACCTGTACTTCTGGACAACATATAAACGAAAAGGCTAACTCTTCAGGTTAAACCATATAATGCATATTCAATAACAATTACCTAATTAATCAATAATTAAACCATAACTCTGCTACCATGTAACTGATCCAGCGCGGACCCAATAATTTGAACAGGGACGAACATCCAATTACTTCATTTACCTTGGCCCATACACAAACACCCAAAGTCCCTGTTGCGCTGGTGTCAAGTTTGCAATATTCTTATCAATTCATATTCAGCTGTTTAATATTTAGACATTTCTCAATTTATACAATAAACCTTTCTGTTCAAATTTCCATCTTCTTGGTCGATGGACCAATTAGTTGAAAAATTGAAGGCAACCATTATTCAAATCATAGACAGACAAAATAACCACAGACTCTTTGTTGCAAATTGTTAAACTTTATCTAACTTAATGCATTAATCTTAAGATACCTCATGAGAGAGGATACATTCTAAACAATCAGAATCGATCTCGAAGAAACATATGTTGCATGGAGGGGATAGATGAAGAAACATCAGACATTTGCATTAATAAATTCTCACTTCGGAAGGATAGATGAAGAGACAAAAGTACAAAGACATAAACTTCGAGTTATCAAAGATACCAACCCAAAGAATAAGAACGAGGGAAACCACCACCCAGGCCTAGGTAGCGGCAAATGACCCCCAGTCAGAGAGTCAGGGATCAAATACTCTAAGATCAGGACAAGGATAAGACTGGAACAGCTAGGCCTCTCTGCAACCCGACAATCAGCAGTGCACCCTTTCTCTCCTCACACCTAAAGCAGCAGCGCATCTGCCGCCCTCACTTCTTCCCCTGCCCCTAAATCACCTATTCTTTATACCCTTACAATACATGTCCATCCTACTAAAGTCACCCATTCTAGCTACGGGATTGGTTAAAAATGAGAGGCGGATGGTCATCCTACCATTAGATCATACCCTTTTGACTACCCCATTGTTAGGTTTCCATTCCCACATATTCAATATACATCCCTGTTCTCTCATGAGGTTTTTGTAACAATTTAAGGACACATTTTTGTAAATTCAACATTTTGTGGACTTTCACATGAAGACACTGAAGTTGGCTGCACGTCAAGCGTCATGTCCTTCACCGTGTCACGCTCTTTCAGCTTGTTCAGCATTCCAGCCACTCAGTCACGTGGTCTGTGCGCGCTGCAAGTTTCATTCATTACAGTTCGGCTAACTTAACCCAAAATGGAGACTCGTCCATTTACTAAAAGAATATAAAGCAGACATTTATTAATGATGTGATAATGAAATTGCCACTGTTAACCTCCCACCTTAACTCTAGTCCATGTTAGCAGTTAACCTAGCATAGCATAAGCAGGAAAATGGCATTAATTATTATGACAAAGCAACATACGTCATGTGTTTTACTGCATTAACATGCAATTTAGCAAGCAAAACATCCATAACACATTCTACACACAATATTATTACATTTTCGGTTATTTACGTATTGTTAAGATTAATTTCATGCATATTGCAAAGCGAATTTCCCACATGTGGTGTGTGATTGCATGTTAATATACTCACTACTTAAATTTAGTACGTATTATAGGGGTATTCAATACAAGCGGGTTTCTTTTGTGAATCCCCGCTCCATCACTGATATGCCCTTTCATACTATTTGGGACGCTTTTAATGCGACAGCCAGAGGCTTTATCATTGATTATGTAGCTATTAAAAAGAAACAATATCGTAAGGAGTCTGATTCTATTCTGTTTTCCATTAAGAAATTGGAGCATGCATATTTTTTTTTTCCAATGATGAAACTACTCTTAAAGAATCTGGTTCAGGTCAAATTAAATTTTAATAGAAGTTCCACTGAGGAAGCCTTCGGACGTTACTAAAAATTAATTCCAAATTTGATGGCGGGCGCAATAGAGCTGGTAAACTGCTGGCGAACTAAGATCTAGAATAGTTAAAATCACCGATGATAGTGGTGTTAATCGCTTTAAAGATGAAGAGATATTGAAATGCTTTACGGACTTTTATAAAACCCTATATACTCCTGAATCTTTCCCGTCTGACGCTGCCTTGAATTCATTTTTTGATTCACTACCCCCACTCTTCCCCCACCTGATTGTTCTATATTGGAAACAGATATGTCCCTTTCTCAGATTAAGTCAGCCCTGTCTAAGTTACCCAAGGATAAGGCCCCTGGGCCTGTCAGGCTTTACTGCTGAATTTTATTCCTGTTTCTCTCAAATTCTTTTGCCTCATCTTTTTAATCTCTTTTTCAACACTTTGTTTCTCACAATGAGGCTCGAGGCTCTTTTCTTGAGTCTATGATTTGTTTAATTCCAAAGAAAGATAAGGATCCCTCTTTATGTGCTAATTATTGCCCCATTTCATTGATCAATTTAGATTGTAAAATTTTCGCTAAGGTATTGGCCCTCCGTATTAATCAGGTACTTCCAGAACTGATTGGTTCAGAACAGACGGGATTCGTTAAGGGAAGGACTTTAGCAGATAATTCCAGAACTTTTCTTAATATTATTCATCTAGCATCTAAGAGTTCCTCCCCTGTTGCAGCCATAACCCTTGATGTGGAGAAAGCTTTCGACCGTATTCATTGGCTTTTTATGTTGCGTGCCCTCAAATGGCATGGTTTTGGCCCCTCTATCTTGTCCCTTATCACTTTGTTATATTCCTCCCCAACCACTTCAGTTTTTGTTAATGATTCTCAATCTTCTTATTTTTCTTTACAACGAGGTACTCGTCAGGGTTGTCCTCTTTCTCCCTTGCTCTTTATCCTCTCTCTTGAACCTTTTCTTCATTCTCTGCGTCATTCATCAACTTTCCGAGGTTTCCAACACAAGGCAATTGAAATCAAATTTACCGCCTATGCGGATGATATTATGCTATACATTTCTGATCCCTTTACCTCTTTGCCCGCCTTCTCAGATTTCCTCTCCTCCTATGCCGCCTCGTCTGGTTACAAGTTAAATTTTTCTAAATCTGAAGTGCTTCCATTAAATAAATACTGTTTAAAAATCATGTTCGATGGGACTGATTTCAAATGGAATATCAATAATATCACTTGCCTGGGAATTAAATATTCTTCTTCTATTGTGAGAACGGTTCAGCTTAATTTGGAAGATGTTTTACTAAAAGTAAATCACATGGCAGGAAGATGGTCTCCCCTTTTTTTGTCATGGTGGGGTAGACTGGACGCAATCAAAATGATGATGCTTCCTGTCATCAACTTTTATCTGTCCATGCTACCAGTGAAACTTCCATTAAAATGTTTTAAAACCCTTAATGGTGTTTTGAGTAAATTTCTCTGGAATTGTCGAAAAGCCCGTATCTCTTTATCATTCCTGTCTGCTCCTAAGGACCGGGGAGGTGTCCATTTTCCCAATTTTTCGACAATATCACTCCTCCTTTTTAATTCGTCAGGTGTTACCTTATTTGTCCTCTTCGGCAGACATTTCCTCATCTGTTTGGCATATATTGGAGGAACCCTTTTCTCTCGTTAGCCAATTTTACCCATCCTCCTCATTCTTTTAACTACCCGACCATTTCACAATTTATTTCAACCTCTCATCCGGTCAAGCGCAAATCCCATACTCCTCTACAAATAAGTCTTGACTCACCTCTCTGGCATAATAAATCCAGTAAACTATCTAATCGCACTATTTTTTGGAAAAAATGGGTGGCTAAGGGATCTTCTTGGTTAAACATCTAATACATGGTTCACATTTTCTTTCTCCCCAGGAAGTTCATTCTAAGTTCGGCCTACCTGTCTCCTCACTCCTTAGGTATGACTCTTTAAGATTGCTTTTAACTAATCAGTTTTCTCTCCTCTCCGGATCTCCCCCCTCCACTTTGGATCCCATTTTAGAACCTTTGTCCACCTCTCTTTCCCTTCGGGCATCTCATATTTTCAAATATCTTCATTTCTCCTCTCCTAACCGCCCTAAGAGTAAAGTTGAACTCTTATGGGAATCTGATTTGCAGCGTACCCTCTCTATTCACACATGGAATTCCATTTGGGCACGTATACACCATACTTCCTGTACTGCTAGCACCACTCAGACCCTTTATTATTTTTATCAGAGGTTATTTTTAACCCCATTAGCTCTTTCCAAGTATAGTTTAGCTCTATCCCCAAACTGCTGGTCCTGTAAAAACACCCCCGGCTCATTTATACATTCCTTTTTTCTTTGCCCCAACATTACTTTGTTTTGGGCCAAAGTATGTGAATCAATCTCCTCCATTTGCTCTATTAATTTTCCTTTTGATATTTACTCCATATTCTTGGGAAGTAATTCCGCAAATTGGTTTGGATCTCGCAAGGTGTGTATTTTTGTGGATCTGTTAATTGCTATTGCCTTTCAGGTAATTACATCTAATTGGAAGGATGCCTCCAAGGTCTCTTATTCTGCTTGGTGGAACCTTCTCTGCTATCATCACAGACTGGACAGAGCTTCTCCCATCACATCTCAGCAACTTCTTCGAAAGGAAGCCTTCTGGTCTCCACTCACCAATTATCTATCCACATCTACATTACGTAACAAAGACAGTTCCTTCGTTTATCAACCACCATGAGTATTTTGTTTTCTTTCTCATATATAGCTCTTATAAGTCAATGTATGGTTTCTATTCTGTTTTCAGAAAATATTTTGATTGTACCTTGGTAGTTTTACATATGTTATCTGATAAGGATGTTGCTTCTTTCTTTCTTTTCTTTTCTTTTCCTCTCTTTCCTTTCCTCTCTTCTTCTCTCTTCTTCTAGCTTTCCCTCTATTTAAAAAATGTAAAATGCTATTTTATCTCAAGGTACAACCTTTTGCTAATGCTTTCATCCTCTGGTTTTATTCGTTTGATAATGGTAGTTATCTTAAGTGTTCATTCCTCCTTCTTATATATTTTGCTTGTTAGTTTTTGCCATTTTTCTATAATTATTACTGTAATGTCGTACCTATATTCTTATTTGCTTCAATAAAGCTCTTTAAACTAAAAAAAAAGGGATGTCAAGTGCTGCTTAAATGCAACTACAATGCAATGCAACATAATACACTATTCATAACGGAATTAGAATTACTAATCCAGATACTCATTTGCTTTTGTGTCACATTTGCAGACGTGACTCTTTAGAAGACTCAAGTAGCATCTCACTTCATTTCTGTCATCCAGAGTCACACTCTTCTTAACTCTTATTCAAAATTATAGTCTCCACACTTACCACTCAAAAACTTCTATATCACCGTTCGCAAGACTAGTCAGAACTCTTCATCTGACACAATCAGTACACTTTTAAATCGCCTTTCACTTAATACCGGCTTTAATATTATTATTATTATTAATAATTAGGAGCACATCGAAAGCAAGGGTTATCAACCTCAGAAAGTGGATACCTTGAGTCCTCCCATTCCGGAACCTTACACTGTCAGGTGTGTCGAATACTCAACGAGACACACACGCCACACACACCATCAAGTTCTCAAATGTGATACACAGAACTATTCACATCACAAGGTTTGCAACACTTTTGAGAGAGAGTCCTCCACCAGAAAAATATGAGTTTGGACCTCAAAAGAGTTGGCAGAAATCTTTCAATTCTTAATGGTAGGGAGAGAACTGCGAGAGGCATGTGAAGCCACATGGAGCTTAGAATGTGAACAATCATTGAGTTAGAACTCAATGAGCCTAGAGGAGAAGCAACAAAGGCTTCAGGAGGTATTAGCCAGTCTTGAGAGTCAAGAGAAATTCTTGGAGTGTATGGATCTTTGCTAATTACCCTTATCAGGAGTGAAGAGCATCATTGAAGTTATTTCCAATAATAAGACAATAAGCACAAGATTTCTGCACAAGTATAATGTAATCAAAAGAAAAACCCCTAGAAGTGGCATACAAGGAACAATAAATTAAAAGATATTGTCTATTATTTATGATCCTTCCTATTGCTCTTTTAGGTTCATCAGAAGTCAGGGGCTAGACTCTTTTTTTTTTGTTAATTTCTTTATTGGGTTTTTACATGTATTACAACAATTGTCAACGACAAATATGCACATCCATCACTTACATTAATACTTCATATTTCAAAGTGTTAATGACTTTACATCATACGCAAGTAGTATGGCAAGCGAAATGTGAGCTACCAGTCATGTCAGCATGACGTCCTATCGAAGCACGGTCTACTAATTGTATTTATGGTATCTACATGGCAACATGCCAGCTCTTGGGGTGGACCTCGGTGTACGGGGGAAAAACAGGGGCGGTCTCATCTATGATCAGGGTCGAGACTCTTACTGTGGAAGAGTCTCATAGAGGCTGGATCAATGTTCTTCCAATGCAGAGTCTTAGAAGGGAAGTACAGTAAGACTAGGTTTATGACGATCCAACATAGGATCCTGCATGTTTTAGAGATACCTCAGAGAAATAGAGTAACAAAAGAATATAAGAAAGGCAAATTGATCTCTAAAAGTGTTAATAAGTATTGAGTATTTCCCTCTCGGAGAACCAAGCTAAAATACTTGTGAAAAAAACAAAATGGCCACAGGAAAGAACAATCTTGTAGCCACATAACTAAACTGAAAGACTTTTTGACTTTATTGATAAAAAGATCGCCTTGTGGTGCAAGACAGTCTGGCATCTATAGCGAAAGCTTTCATGGAAAATTTGTGGTTTAACCTCCATTTCAACTTAACCCATAGAAATGAATATTCCTTAACCAATGAATACACCACAAACACAACACCTAACAGAGAGCGATGTATCTAGGATAACTGAAACCTCTTGTCTTCACAGATTCATCTAAGGGCAATAGAAATTAAGTAATTCCATTTGTACTTTTAATGTATCCACATAGCTTTATGTCCATTGGCCATGCATGCTGAGTCAAGAGTTTAAGTTTCAGACAGTGAATACAGATTGGACAGATCTCGCAGCAGATACATTGGTCTCTGAGCTAACTTGCAATGTAGCTACTTAAAGCAGGCACACTCCTAAATTATATAAATTATCTCAAGGAAGTACTGACATTTTACTCTCTAACCTGGAACTACTAAACCAAGACATTGTCGAGTGTTCTCCCCTGCATGTAGTCACTCTCTTGGACCCAACACACTCTGCATATTTAATCCTCTACAATAGTACTACATGCAAATACTGGATCCCATTATTGTTCAGACATATCCTTGGACACCTGGAATTCATAAATTGTACAGTTAGTCTAAGAAGTTGGTGAGACTCATGAGACAATTGGAAACAATGTGGGTGGGGTAATGTTAAAAGAAGGGTGTGAGAAGGCTAAGCAGACAAGTGGAACTTTCATACACACCTACAATTAGGAACACTCAAGAGGGAGATCCCAGGAGAAGAAAGAGTGAGATTCTTATTTGCTCATTGTCTTTTGGATAGGTTGACAGAAAGACACCGGGTCACAGGGCCAGGATGACAGGTAATCAAAGGGACAGAAAGAGATTGTGATACAGTGCACTGGGTGCTGGTACACTGTTCAACCCTTCAATGAAGACGAATTTAAAAAAAATCCACACCATAATACAACACTGACCACATTCACACGGTTCTGGCTGAACTTCACACAATTCACCTCCAAGGTGCACCCTCCTCCAGAATTATTTGCAGAAGGTAATCCTCTTTCTAAGACCCCCAAAAGGTAAACCGTTGAAAAACTCATCCAGCTCTTACAAAATTGTGCAGCGTAAGTAATATAAATTAACTACTTGACTTAAAACCTGTGCCACATGTCAGGCCTTCTTAATTTGATGACACTTAGCCAGAGGTCTTTCACCCCAGATACAGGTTACTAAGTGGCATATATATGGTTGGATATTTGCATATGTGCTCTACTATTTAAAGATAAGTTTCACACTTTTTTGTATTACATTGTAGCGTTTACACGACACCTTTTACCTAATTTTACCCCATTTTCAGATTACCGAAACACATTATCGAAAAGGTTTTGCGCTACAATGTGGGTGTGTGTGGGCGCACCTAAATAACCTGTTAGTGGTTCTGTTATGTGCATTTGCCACAATAATTAATTATATTTTGTATTTCATTTTGTTTGATTTTCGCTTAGTGAGGCACAGTTGCAATTTTCTTTACCTTGAATATTTATGATTTCATGGCAATGGCCTTGCCAATATTTTAAAGCAAACCGAAGTGTACTGGGTTTTTACCAGTTGGCAGCAGAAAGCACTTCTGTAATGTACAGATGCATGGGATTAACTGAAAATGACACCCTTCCAAGTCAAGTTTTTTATTAGTTTGATATCATGCCAATTAGGCCACACAAACTACACATCTCATAACAAATAAACAATACAACTGTCATGCAAATCATTAGATATCAATAAAATAAGGGATCTGCCGGGCGGCGGATCGCAACTGTCAGCGGTGGAACCAGGAGTTGGCAGCTAGGAGGATATTGACGCGAGAGATCGGCCGCTCAATCCAGGCTTTGTGCCGCTGCCTGGTTATTGGCAAAAGGATGGCACCACGGCCAAATAAGCCTACGAAGGAACCAAAGGAGGCACAGAAGGAGACAGCGACCTCAGCATCCTTGGTGGCTGGGCGAGGCTCAGTGCAGTCCAGACGAGCGCCATCAAAGAAAACAGATGGGCCCAGCAGCGGCAGCGGTAGAGGAGGTATGCAGAGGGAAGGCATTGAAGGAGGGAGTAAGGCTCGGGTGGGTGCCCTCTGGCAACCTACCCTGATGGAGACCTTCCAGGCGGCAACTCCAGCAATCCCAGTAAGCACTGAGGGTGTTAGACTCCATGAACAGGCTGAGATCAGCGCCGGCAAAACTCCTGCGGCCGTGAGCTCGCTGACTGAGGATACAATGTTGCAGCTCTCCTCTGGGCCGGGTGACAGGCAAGGGGAGCCGAGCGTAGAGAAAGCGGATGGGTTGAATGTCTCGAGTGGCTGGGACATGGCAGGTCAGCAGGTAACTACAGGCTGCACACCAAACAGTGAGATACCTGTAAATGAAATACCGCAAATGCCGGGTAACAATGGGGAAATAAAGAAAAGCGGCAAAAACTGCAAAACTGGTAATGACATGGCAGTGACACCCAAACTCCCTAGCACAGAGGCGCTTTCAGGGATAACAGTGGAGTTAGCGCCGGGGGCTCACCACACCAAACCAATAGCTGGTTCTCTAGAAGTGGACCATTTTTTCTCGCTTAATGAAGACACTGACCTGTCATTTTCTAGTGATGGAAATTTCTCTGATGGGTCTGACTCGGCTGAGACCTCCTCAACGCAGAGAGCACCAAGGGCTACTGTGCACAAATGCAGATCTAAGTCTAAGCCCAAAGGAAGCCCATCCATAACAGATACAGCAACAGCCCGTAAGCTTACTTGGGATTACTCGGCCACCACTCAGCTGTATCAGGACGATGGAGCAATGCCTGAACATAGAGGACACGCGAGCCCTATCGAAACTGCCATAGCCCCGGTCCCCTCTATGGATCTAGTATATGCTACACTAAAGCAGATGCCGGGGGAGGCCAGGTTGGAGAGCCGTAGGGCGCAGCAGGCAACCAAAAGATTGCAGGGCTCACTGCGCAAGGTCAATAAACTATATGAGGATATGGCAGATAGGGTCACCCATGTTGAGGAAAGGACTGGCAGACTCGAGGACGAGGTTAAGGAATGGCAGACCTTCAAGGAATCCCAGGAGAAATTAACGGAGGATCTACAGTGGAAGCTTGAAGACTTCGAGAACAGGCAGAGAAGGAACAACATCAGACTTTTGGGATTGGCGGAAAACATCGAGGAGGAGACGCAAGGGCGTTCGTAGTGACCCTCCTGATGGGGCATTTCCCGAACTGGCTTTGTGGAACTGGGACGCCGAGGTCCAGAGGGCACACCGGTTCCCACTGACTCTAAAGAGAGGTGGAACAGCTGGCCAAGGGGAGCGGCCTAGGGCTGTCCTAGTGTACGTCGGCAACTATCTTCTTAGGCAAGCCATTATTGATAAAGCAAGACCAGATGCCAGACGTACATTCGAGGGCAACACATTTTTTGCCCATCCTGGTTTCTGCCATGCCACGGTTGAGAGGAGATGGAGGCTCCGGCAGCTGATAAACCCCTTCCAGGGGGCTGGCAGCGAGGCCTACTTACTGTATCCGGCTCGGCTCAAAGTTATCTCCAATGGTCAAGTCCGAATGTTTTTCTCTGAGATCAAGGCTCAAGCCTTTTTAGTTGAGCTGCAGAACAAAAAGGGGGCCGGTGGAGGTGTGTGACAGCCCCGCGGCTGTCTAACCTGTTGTTTGAGTCAACTTCCGGGGTAGCTATAGTAACAGGACTCCCTGCTGGCTATACCTGTCGAGGTGTTGTAATGTAAAACTGCATAATGTATATTGTATGTGGGAATTTTGCTTATTTGATGGTTTTGTTAATAGCGTGTTTCCTCACATTGAGTACAGTGGCATTTAAGGGAGAATGGGGGGGATGGGGTGGCTGCGACGCAAGCTATGGGTCCCGGCTGCCACACATAGGTCATGCTTGACCTATTTGCCCGTGAGGGGGGGAGGGGGTGGGCTGGGGGGATGGCCCCGAGGGGTGGGGGGGTGGGCAGGGTTGCAGGGGGGGTCTGGGCACAGCACAGCACAGTACGGTATCTGAGACATATGGTAAAACACATGAAGAGTAATAAGGTAATGGAAAGGGGAAAGCTAGGAACCAAAATGAAAAATGCAAAGATGAATATGAGGGATAATTGGGACGGACTGCAGCTTGATGTTCATTAATGAGCCTACGAATAGCCTCAGTTAATGTCTGTGGCTTAAATGATCAGGCCAAAAGGTAACGGGTGGCAGTGATGCTGAGAACAATGCGTTTAGATCTTTTGTGTCTTCAAGAGACGCATCTAGAGGGTATGAGAGGTAGTCTCATGGAACAGCTCGGCTTTCGCCTCATCGCACATACTAGGCAAGGGACCAAGACTAGAGGGGTCGCCATACTCTCCAGACGAGGCGATACAATAGTTAGGAGGAAGCTAGAGGACAAATGGGGCAGATGGGTGTTAGCGGAGTGTATGATACTGGGTGAGACGTTTACTATCTGCTCTGTGTATGGTTCGACCGAGGATGATCCCGATATTTTCGAATTTCTAGACCTAGAGTTAGCCTCCTGGCCTGTACCAGTTATCATGTGCGGAGATTTCAATATAAATGGACTGGGTGGACTATGGACTGAGACTGGGGATAGGTATGAGGGCCGGAAGAAAAAGGTTTTTCGTGCAATCTCTAGTCTAGCCCGGAATAATTCATTGGTCGATCTGTGGGCCAGATTAAAGCCTGATGATCCTGGTAGTACATATTTCTCGGCTCCACACAAGTTGGTTGTTAGACTCGACTACTTCTTTATCTCTAATCAATTAGTCCCCCGCTGTAAGATCGAGAAATTCCCCCGGATTATCTCAGATCATAATCCATTAGTGTTAACGATGGATATTCCAAGGGGGGAAGACCAGTGCGGGTATGGACTTTTGAGAGAGGGCTTCTGAAAGATTCCGGATACCTACTTCATATGAAGGAATGGATTACGGGCTTTTGGGACATTAACAGAAGTAGCGCTAGTTCAGGGGTAGTCTGGGATGCATTCAAAGCTGCGGTACGAGGTGAGACGCTCAGTTATAGTCTGCATAGACAGAAGCAAGAGGCACAGCTTGAGAAGCAGACGTGTAAAGCAATAACAGAAATAGAAGAGGAGCTGAACGTGGCAATTGCTTCGGGTGCATTACTTGATGGTATACTGCTTAGATTGGCTTTAGCCAAATCCGAAGCTCAGGATTGCATAGCCTCCAAGGCAGCAGCAATTTTTCTTGCAAGAAAGGAGCAATGCTATGAGTTCAGTGAACGAGTCGGGCACACATTAGCTGTGCGCGTCAGGCAGAAAGATGCAGCTGGGGAGATCAGGGAAATATTGGACGAAAGTGGGAATCTAGTTAACGACTCAACAGGGATCCGAGAGATATTTAGGCATTTCTATGGCAAATTATACAATGAAGAACAGGCGAAGGACCCCCTTGTAGTACAGAAGTATCTTAATGAAATCTTGGTGCACCCCATCGCCGATGCGGACAGGGAGGCATTGGAAGCCCCATTGACAGCAGAAGAGATCTATACCGCCCTAGGTAGCCTCCCCTCGGGTAAGGCAGCAGGGCCCGATCAGATACCGCTAGAATTTTACAAAACCTTTCTAGAAGTAATCGGACCTGATCTTGTCGAGATAATATCCCAAGCCCAATCAGGTAGTTCTGTTCCAGTAACATGGGCTGGTGCTGACATAGTAATCTTTCTGAAAAAGGGGAAACCTTCTAGAGAACCAGGGTCATATAGGCCAATAACACTTATGAATTGTGATGCTAAAATTTTCTCTAAAACCCTGGCGACCAGGTTAAGCAACATAATTGACAAGATGGTTAACCCCAATCAGCATGGCTTTATCCCAGGGAGAGGTACAACGCAGCATGTTCGTCGGGTTATAACTCTCTTTGACTCAGCGGAAGCCTCAGGGGACCCCATGGCGGTTATGCTAATGGACGCCGAAAAGGCATTTGATCGGGTCTCATGGGACTACCTCTGGGCAGTTATGAAGCGCTACAGTATTGGGGAAGGCTTTGTCAGTGCTATCCAGGCTTTACATAAAGATCCAACAGCCCGACTTAAAGTGAATGGGGGCTACACAGTGATGGAGCAGGGTAAATGTAAAAATTTTAACCTCCTAATATTTTCGTAAAATATTAATAAACATGTTCGTTTAAGTAAATAACCAACAATGTATGTTAAGGGTTAAAGGTAACACGCTATTCTGTGTGCAAATTAATTGACTTATAATTGTTTACGTGTCTAACATAACATAATATTTGCGTACTAATTAAATAATAAATGCATGATTTGTGCTTTTAAATAAAACGTGTGGTTGCAAAATAAAGCGATGGTAAGTAAGGGACAGCTTTATATGTTGCTTCTGCTAGGTAATACCTAATTGGGGTACGTAGAAAGACGGGAGGGAAACGAAAGGGTTATATTTCTTTGTTTTAACAATATTTTGTTTATCTTTGAAAATAGTGCGCTTAGGCCTGCCGAGCAGCAATATAAAATGGCCGCAAGTTGCTAGAGTACGCATGAGCGGGAGACCATGTGATAGAGGAGAGAGGCTGTGGAAAAGGGATGATCACGTGCTGATGCCGAGAGACTAAGATGAAAGTATGGTCAAGGCTGTTGTGACCCTTCTGAGCAGATGTGTGCCAAGATGATCAGCAAGAAGCGTGAGAAGCCTGACTGAATCAATAGACGGAACTGTATTACACAAAATGTAACAGAAAAAGATACAATTTGGACTGATCGAAACGGATGAGCAAGTGCATGAACTGTGGGAAACGATGCTTGCATGGACATTCCACACGGAACTGGTTAAGACCAGGAAGTTTGATTAAAATGTATATGGACCTGAGTTTTTGACCAATGAGAATGAATCGCGCCATGAAGAAGAAACATTTTATGCTGTAAGCTAGAATTAGGGTATAAGAAGACCTACTCTTGGTGGGAGGGGTTAGAATGCTGTTCGAATGCTGCGGGAGATGTTGCAGAAGTTAGATGCTGCGTGAGTTAGATGCTGTAGATGGGAGAAGTTGCGGTTGCTGATGCTGACGAGCTGATGCTGCTGCTGTTATTTTCCTTTTCCAGTTGAGTATAAAGATGCTGCTTTAGGAGAACTTTTTATTGATAGATTTTTATTAGAATTATTAGGCTTTCCCCAGATAGATAGATAGATTGATCTATAGAGTTCTTATTATGATAACCTCATTTTTCCGTCTAATAAAAGTGCCTTGCAATTTCAAACTATTCTTATATTGATGATAAATGTAATGATCTGAATAATAAGCTTAACTCATTTCCTGCATTCAAAACTTTATATAAACTTTATTATTCTTTAAACAAATGACTCAGTGATTCTTTAGCTCAATGATTAAAAATGAAATGTTAAAGAGTTTATTGTGATTGAGCTGGTCTTAATCACCATCAACTAGTTGGTCCATCGACCAATGAGCGGAATACCTTAAAAGCAAATGAGAAATATTATGTCATTATAAAAGAGGTATCCCGTCTCCTTCCAGCGAATCGTTTTTCTCCTAGGTTCATGACGGAGGAAATCCAGGGAACAAATGAGTAAGTGAATGTATATGCGGTGTTATGGGCCCCACCGTCATATAGATATAGTGTGTGTGTGTTAGAGAAATAATTGCACCTGGATGACCAAAGCATAATAGGAGAATTATTTTTATTGTTAGCGCTGGAACAGACATCTCTGGCAATCAAGCGTGGTACACGGCAGGGCTGCCCGTGCTCACCATTGCTTTTTGCAATATATATTGATCCCCTTATTAGGAGACTGGAGGCAAACGAAGGCATTATCCCAATGAGATACCATGGTTTGGAATGTAAAACCCTGGCATATGCAGACGACATCGCGTTGGTTACCCCTAGTCCAGCGGATGCTTTGATTGTAATGGAGACAGAAGCCCAAGAGTTTGGTCAGGTATCAGGGTACGCTTTAAACAAATCTAAGACTCAAATAGTCAAGAACGCGGGGGCGGTGTGTGATGATGCACGGGTGATAGACTCTGCTGTCTATCTGGGGATAAGGGTCTCTGCAGATCTGGGGAAGACCGTAGAAAGCAACATCGGGCCAATAATTAGTAAGGCGAAGAAGGACTTTGATAGAACACATAATCTGCACTTGTCACTAGTGGGGCGGTGTAATGTGGTGAAGATGATTTTCCTGCCAAAAATCTTGTATTTATTTAGGGCTATTCCGCTCGAATTTGAGAAAAAATGGTTCGCTGCACTGGAGCACATGGTCAATAGATTTATCTGGGCACATGGGAAGACTAGGAGGGCACTGCGGTTTATGTCTCTGCCAAGGGAAAGAGGTGGATGGGCTGTTCCGGATTTCAAAATGTATCACTGGGCGGCCGCTTTTCAGTATATGTGTGGGCTAATTGGGGGAGATGTGACCGGACCTGGGATCAGGCCTGGATCAACTGAAATATATGCAATTCTGCTTGGAGAAGATGCTCAGAACTGCTTTTTGAAATTTACTGAGCCTAGCTACTTTAAGAGAACTAGGTTCAAGACCCTGATGGCTGCATACAAAATCTGGACAGCATTTCGTAAAAAAAACGGTCTTGGTCGACTAAATGGCTATACGCAGCTTTTCAGAAACCCCACTCTTCCTGGGGAAATTTTTTCAGACTCTACGATGGCAGTATGGGAAGGTTGTGGGATTCAGAGACTGGGGAATCTAATGGGGCCCTCTGGAATTCGGCATTTTGTAGATATACAGAATAGCTTTGGCATTAACAAAAGAAACTTTTACAAATACCTTCAAATTCGCAGTTTTATTGGTGGGAAAAAGGGGGGGCCTTGTGGGTTTAGTGATAATAAAATCATGGAGGTAATCAGAGGAGGGGAAGCCTGCACTATTCGGAGGATATACGCTGAACTGTCTATACTTAAACCTGACGACCTCGGAAAATATGAGAAGAAATGGGCAGATAAACTCGACATAGACAAGGACAGTTTTAAGGTCTCTTTAGAGCTAGGCCAAACTCTTCTCTGTTCCGCAGGGCTTCAAGCTCAACAGTATAAAACAATCTTCTCCTTATATTACACACCTGTGCGGATTGCACAATGGGGGGGCAGACGGGAATCCGGTGCCCCCGGTGTGATAGCACGGACGCTGAGATAATACACATGTTTGCGTCATGCCCTCAATTGCAAACTCTGAGGAATAAGATAGAATTGTTTTTGGACAAAACATTAGATATCAGAGTCTGTCTCACCCCATCTATAATTTTGCTGGGGGTAAGTAATGAGGATAGGCTAGACCTACCCCAAAGTTTCATCTTTGTGGCTATGGCAGTAATGCGAATTTGCATAGCTACAGCCTGGCTGGACAAGGCACCACCAACGTTCCAGCAGTGGCTCGCCAGGCTTCTGCCTACATTTAATCTTGAGAAGGGAATTTACGAGAGAAAGGGTAAAAAGGGCAGACTGCTCGGTAAACGGATCTGGGGTCTCATTTATAGGTGGAAGGAAAGTCATCCATAAATGACAGTCTTTTATGGATAGTACGGATGGCACTGGGGTTTTTTTCTCTTCTTTCTTTCTTTTTTTTCAGCAACCGGTAACGATGTATTAGTAATATTCTGTGTCACGTATGCTGCTTAGTAGGTTTGAATTTCCTGTTTTTTTTTTTTTTGTTTTTTTTTGTAGGACCACTCATATTGGTCAATACTGTAAGTTTGTATATCACTCAGATAATCTCTGTATGTTTATTTTGGATAAGTTGCTGTGCTATAATAAAAAAAAAAAAAAAAAAGATATCAATAAAATAGATATTTGCGTACAAATCCAAACCTCCTATAATGGAGCTGCAAACCGGTTCTCTAGTTAAAAAAGAATGCACACATAAAACTTCAAAAAGATCGTTGCTGTACTAATTCGATCGCCAGTATCGGTCACATGGCTACATTGCCATCCTGCCCATGACCCAAGAGATACCGGTTATTTACCATATCGACAAATTTGACTGTTAGAAAAATTTGACTTATAAAAACAAATTGTGCAAAAAGACGCAAATTGTGCAAATCTACTTAAAACTTCATATACATGACTTTAAAAGTTGGCAACCGAATGAAGTGCAAACGTACCCACAATCAGCAGTATTGTGCCCTTCCATTTTCAAAACTCTGCACCACAGGCTTTCAAATAGCGCAGGAATGATAAAGGCGGGAGCTCTTGCATTATGTCTTTGGGACACTCTCCCCCATCCCAGCTGCGGCCTATCGAATACATACGTCACAACAGTGGCCTGGTGCCCGGAAACAACGGCAGACACTTTGGCCTCTGAAACGGAAGGAAGTTGGAGCCCAGTTCTTGAAATACTGCCCTTGGACCAGTAACTTTCCTTTATTTATACCTCCTCAAGCTCCCCCTTGGTATCGACTGCAGAATTAAAAACACAGTTTGACGAATGATTTGACAGTCGCATGGGTAAAACACAATGAACGTCCAATAAAAGATTCAGTTGTTTTCCTATGAGAGAGGAACTCCTCTCCGCTTCCTGTGATCAAAAAATCTTGTTAACAGCACAAATCCGTATTAAAAACCAGATCTCAAAGCAAAGCAGCCTTTCCCCATATGGACTGAATTACGAGCAGGAAAGAGCATTTCCCCCTTAGCATTCAGTTTGTGCCAAAAAACATACAAGGTATGAACTAATTTGGATTCTGTTTTGGGAATCTTTTTGATCGAGGCGCGCACGCGGCAGCGGCCCGTCCAGAGAGGTACCTCAGAAGAATGGCTGCTCCTCACACGTAATGACCTTGAAGAAAACCCGACGCGGCAGCACGTGCTGTCGTGGACGTTCCAGTAACGACTTGTTATGCTGAAAAGTCCTTTTTTTCTGTAATCGGAATTTTTTTGTTATTTTTTTACAAACTAAGTTTGAAAAATAAAATCGAGAATGAGAAAACTTAGTAACTGCTATGCCTGTAATCTGGTTGTCTCGGAGTTCTACAAATTTAGGTGACACACAAGATGGGTTCCTCCCATTGAGACACAGAGGATGCCTTTGTCCTCCGGAAGGAAGAAGGAAGGAGCAGAGAGTGTCATAAAATGGCAGCCCAATTGTCAGAAATTATATTCCAGGAACAGAGGACAGGCTTTCAGTCTCGTAATTTAAGAAAGACAGTATTTCGCTTTCTTTCTCTCCTGTTCTCCACTTTTGAAAAGTTAATGATTGCTAGGACGTTAGATGTGTAATATTTCAATAGTGTTAAAAAATAGAAATTCTATGTTACTGCTGCTAAAACATATTTAAAGCATCCTTTTCAATGGCAGAGTCACAATTGTATTTCCATGGCAAAAGAATGGAAACTCTAGGAGCTAGTCTAATGATTACAGCTGTGGCAACACGTTTAAAACATGCTATTTACCGCAAGCACCAAAAAGTGGTCAGTGTTGGGTCGGAAAAGTCCTTCGCATGGTGATGGACGTGCACCCCCTGCCCTGAGTGCCCCTGATGGAGCAAGGATTCAAGAAAATGAAACTTGCTCGTATAAATCCTCCATTAACTTTCACTAATCGTTAAAACTGTAGATGAGACGAAACTAATATGCACCAGACACCGACACATGGGGAGAAAAGCTTACGCATGTTTAAATTAATGAGAAATAAAAAGCAACGCAACTAAAACCCGCTTTAATTTGCAAAAACGCTTTGCGCATGTGCAAACCTGAACTACGTAGAGATAACGTGACTAACTCGCTTTGAGAGGGAAAAACCTCACGCATGCGCAAGAAAGAATAACATGCGATCTTGAGGTACTGCATGCTCAGCATATGCTTTCTTGAATTTAAAAGAAAGCTACTGTTATTAATGCTTTTGCCCAGAGAGATAATAATAATACGGGATAGAGTAGAAGTGGGTGGTGAACAGTGAAAATTATATGTTTAAGAAAATAACATCTATTTATGATTCTTTTATTAATAGTGTGCATTCGGGCCTGCTAAAGCATAACGGAAAAAGAAAATGGCGCTGGATGACCAAAAGCTGCGCATGCTCAGTGAATTCATGATGTGACCTGGTGACCGAAAGAGCTGAATGACTGCCAAGTTTAAAGGGCAGAAGACATGAGAAAAAGAAGACATGTATCACTCATCTATGAAGCTTGTATTAAATGAATTATTACATTTGCAACAAAATATGCATGGGAAGAGGAAAACATGAATGAGCTAAAGGGGAAGAGTTAGCAAACAATAAGCATCCTATAAAAAATGAATATGTCAGCATGGTGTGACGAAGACTTCCCTAACCCCATCCAATCATATTCCGTATTTTAGTAAAATTTGCAACTCTTAAGGGTGGGACATGTAGAAATAAAGACTATAACTAGAGTGACTTGAGTTAAGTAAATTATGCATTGGAGCGCGCATAGAGCTTGCATGGAGAGAAGCTGCTGCACGTGAACGCTGAGAAAGAAAGAGACGAGAGCAGAATTGGAAGATTCAGATCCGAAACGACCGCCTGATTAGATTCGAAGATTTGCGGAAGAATATAGAGGAGGGAAAGAGTGTAAGAGAGGGAATCGCCCTGGTGCGTCAGGTTTGTAGAGAAGTCTAGTAAGTATCAGTCCTTTCCTGATCCTGTCCTATAGTCTTTGTCTCCTGATCCTTGGTCAGGGGACCCCCACTAGTCCTTTGGTCAGAGGGGTGGTTTTCCGGTCATCTCTATTAGGTAAATGTCATTCTGTCCCTAAAATTTGCATATTTATTTGCAAATGTGTTATTATGTGCCTTTTGTCTCTACATCTATCCACTCTTATGCATTTGATTTGTTGAATGAGTTTGTGTAATTGAATGTATTTTGCTAAATGAATTTTCTCTCTCCCATTGAAGAATGATGGAGTTTGCACTGTGAATCTGTAATTGATGAGCGTTCAACCTATGACTGAAATTTTAGATAAAGCTTATGAATCTTACTCAGAGTCTGTGGTTATTTCATTAAGAATTTGCATTAATTAAGAAGTTGTAAATATCACCATCAACTAACTCAACTAATGGTCCATCGACCAGAGGAAGAGTGTTGATTCGTGAAGATTAGTTAGGCATTGAAATGATACTGTAATCGATTTGTGGTTACAGGGAAATAACTAATCAGAACTTAAGTGAATTATAAAACTTGACCCTCCAACTGGAGAAGTGTGGCTCAATGGTTAGAGCGGCAGACCCTGATGCAGAGATCTGGCCCGGGACCAGGGTTCAATTCCCGCCTCGGCGGGTCTTGGGCTCAATTTCCTCGGACCTGATAATTCTCGCCTCGGTGCCTATTCTAATCATGGGTCCCACTCTGCAACTCTGGGCAATAGCTTGCTTAATCTCCACAACGGCCCCAACAGCGCTGGGATGCCTGGCTTCACCTTGGAGGTGCCCAGGAGTGGACATTTCACAGGGAAAAGCCAGGAAGGGTTCCACAGCGGTATGCGTACAGCGCCGGGACACCCCTTTGGGGGTATAAGTGCGCTTTACAAGTACAAATTTCCAACGGATCGGCCAGGGAGTGTGGATGAGCATTTCTGGATAAATGTATATAGGCCCATTGAAACATTCAGATTTGTGTGAAATATTCAACCCTGGCCATCGCGCTGGATCAGTTTTTCTGGTAGCAGAGTTATGGTTATTATTAATTAGTTTGGTGATTATTGATTATATGTTCTTAACATGAAAAGTTAGTGTCCTCTTCTATGTTGTCTGGAAGTACAGGTACAGAGATACCTGGGAATCCCGGGAATGGAATTTAGAAGAGTGTGGTAAGGAAATCACACTGCAGAAGGTTACTCGTCTGTTGTCGTAATACCTAAAAGCTACGGAGGGCTGTAGGTGTTATATTAGGGACTATATCGTATAAGAGCAGAGAGTGAGTGATAGCAAAGGGCCCACCTGTGAAACTTTGGCCTTACCCAAAGGAGGAGTATCAATAGAGGAGTAATAGGTCTTCCCCGAGCTTAAGTGAAGGGTAAACAGTGTTTTTTACTTGCAGTGTAAGGAAGTACTTTCTCTTTGAAGCAAGTGAATAAACTATCTTTGGATTAGCGGAGCAGACAGAGTAGCGCTGTTTTTACGTTGTTACTAACAGAAAATTATAAAGAAAAATTTGAAAATACATTGTCGTATTACCTAGTGAAGGGAGGGTCAGTAGCAGGAGTCATACTGACGTCACAAAGAGCCGCGCTGGTATTGGTTGAAACAGCGGGCGTGTAACAAGTGCAGATTGTAAAGGGAGGGTCAGTAGTAGGAGTAATACTGACGTCATAAAGAGTTGCGCTGGCATTGGTCAGACAAGTGGGTGTGTTGAAAGCTCTGATTGGCTGGTAGACAAGAACCGCGCTGGTATTGGTTGCGGAAGAGAATACGTAGTGAGCCCTGATTGGACTGTCGGTGTGAGTCGCGCTGGTATAGGTATAGGAGTGTTGGCAAATAGGATACGTGAGAAATACGGAAGAGTTTCTAGGATTTGCCTGCTGAAACAATTTGTCACAGGGATCGGAAGAATGAAGTTGATTAATAAAATCAAAAGTTTCTTTAAAAAGGTAAATGTGTAGTAACCAGAGAAGGCATTCTTATGCCACCTCCTGATATGCCTGCTTCCTTTATGATGATGGAACGAGGATATCATACTTGTGTCTGGTTGGAAAATTGGGTAGAGTATACGAATGGTGATAGTGTTCTAGCTTTCCCTGAACATGGTACGTTTAATGTAAGGATTCTTCAGAATTTGAGAAATCGGATGAATTCATTAGAGCCCAGTCCTAGGTTAACGCAGTATGAAGCTTTGGAGGAATGGGAAGTTGAGGCATTCGAACAAGAGAAATACAGAGTAGGTAGAAGAATAAATAGAGGATTTTTTCCCAGATATCCGTTTGATACTCGAGGAGATCAGATGAAAAGATGGAGAAGAGCTGTAGTAACGGAAGGCTTGTATCCAGCGTTGATGGCTGAGGATCAAGTAGGGAGTAAGTGTAAAGAAAAAATGAAACACATAGGTATGACAGGAACAGGATGTGATGAATCTGATGATGAGTTATTAGAGGATATTTTAGTTAAAAGACCTCCACCTTATCAAGAAAATGCTAGAGAGACAACTCCAAGTGCACCAATGATGGGAACTCCATTAGTTCCACAGGTTTTATATGATCCAACAGTCACCCGAGCGTTACAGAAAAAAGAAAGGAATGCGTTGAATAAAACAAAAGAAGAGATAATTCAGAAAATAAATCAGTTAGGTTTAAATGCTGAAGCCTTGACAGTACCAGTAACAATTGGTCCTGTTATTCCATTATATGGGGACAAACGGGATACCCTGAGATTACAAACAGTGACAGTCCCACAGAATAATGTTAGGAAAGAGGGAGTAATGTTAGAAGATCAAAACAGTGAGAGTGATTCGAATGTCTCGTTACTAGATCTCCCTAATCTTGAGACAGTGACTGAGACACCGAAGTGAATCTCACCAGTAAATAAAAGGAGAAAGGAACTGATTGTCACTCCATTAGCAGGGAACTCTAAAGGATTTTCATCAGAAGATCTAGAGGAGTGGGCAAAAGGATTAGACAAGAAAAAACCCCAAACACCAAATATAGATGTAGGCAAGTTGAAAGTGGATTTGGAAGAAATGATTATTGGTACTATAAGCCCAGACCGATTAGGTTCATATGGAGATGAGGAATTGTTGTTTTTGTGCAAAAGTATAACCTGGAAAGCAAAGAATCTTCATGAGAAGATAGTAGAAGTGGCTTCAGAATTTGGAATAGATGTAGAAAAGTCAAAAATATTACAAAAACCATATAGGTCATAATTTACTGAAAAAGATCTAGAAAGCTTGAATGCGTCAGGAAGGAGATTACAGATAAAAGAATTGATGTATATTTTGAAGAAATGGGGAGATGCAGACCGATGGAGAGGTAGATGGACAAGAAAAAGGGATGAGGCAGCTACAAAGGAAACATCTGCATTCCCATTAAGAGAGACAGAACAGGTTGAAACAGTGTGTCCGATGAGAGAAGTTCCTGGTGGTGGATATGTTCATGTTCCTTGGTCTAGACAGGATATTTTGTCTTTTACGAATGATTTTGACAGATTAAGAGAGAAACCAGTTGAATGGTACAAGCAGGTAGAGAGGTTTGTAAAAGTTTCAAAGGTATTATTAAAGGATTTGGATGGTCTGTTTGATATAGTGGTACCAGCTGATTTGTGGACAGAATGTAAAATTACTGTTGATTGGCCAACTGAAGAGTATCCCAGAGACGCAAAGACAGGTGCGCCTTCAGAAGACGTGATGAAAAAGTATCAATCAGTGATTACTTTCTTGAAAGGGAAAATTCCTCCAAAATAAACAGATTGGGTTAAAATAGATAGAACAACTCAAGAACTAAAAAGAGTCAGTGCACGCGTATTACGAAAGGCTATTGCAAGTATTTAAGCAGTATAGTGGATTTGAAAATATTGGTGATAAGGATATGGGACATTTCGTGTATAGGTTTGTGTATGGATTGAGATCAGAAATTAGTCAGATGATTCAGCAACATATGCTTTGCTGGCAGAGTAAGCCCATTGATGATATCCTGAAGTATGCGAAGTATTGTAGTGATGATATTGATGCAAAACACAAGAAACTGAAAGAAAAGATGATGTGGGCACAAGTGAAGCTAGCAGAACACCAAGAGGCAAATTCTGGGTCTCAAAATGATAACCAGTCAAACGATCAGAATCAGAATAGTCAAGGATCAAATGGAAATAAAGGAAAAGGGCGAATGAGTAGAGAAGAAGTGAGAAAGAAGTATCCTTGTCATGCGTGCGGAAAGCATGGACATTGGAAGAATGAGTGTTGAAATGTTCAACAGAGTAATGGGGTAAATCAAAATTTAAATCCACAGATGCAGAATGAGGTGGTTGTGAACCAGCAGCAACAGCAACAGGTAGTTACTCCACAATTACAGATGCCACAAGCCCCTATGCCCAACCATGTGAACGCTCAGGTGCAGAGATACAGTGTGAACACCGGATTTCGTGGAGAGAGTGGTAAGAATACACAAATGGTTCAACAATATTGGATGCAAAGTAATGAGAGTGATTCAGATGCTTCTCAATGACGGTGCCTGAGGGGGGAGGAAGAATGCGTGCTTTGCGCATCCTTGGCGGTAGATCAGTTGGGTCCATTTGTTGATGGAAAAGTGGAAGGTAATGACATCACTTTCATAGTGGATACTGGTGCTACCCGTTCTACTGTGAGAGCAGCAGAAATTCCAAACCTACCCCTCTCGGGAGAGACTATCCAAGTTGTACGAGTCTCAAATAAGCAAATAAAAACTCCAGTCACTAAACCAATAGAAGTGAATATTGGGAATTTCAAAGACATGCATCGGTTTGTGGTGTGTGATTCAAGTCCAGTAAACTTGTTAGGGAGGGACTTGTGTAAAATGAACTGTACCATCTATTGTACGCCTGATGGTATTGCTTTCCAAACACCTGATGAAGATATGGCTTTCAAGATGATGCTAGCAAAACAGGGAACAGAAGTGGATGAGATGTTTTCAATTCTTACTGAGAACAGTTTGCCTGATGAGCTGAAAAACACAGTGAGATCAGATGTGTGGGATTTTTCAGGAAAGGAAATTGGTCTGATGGCAAATGTAGACCCAATTAAAATAACAGTGAAAGAAAGTCAATTTACCCAAACACACCCCAATACAAAATGAGTCCTGAAGTAAAAGCCGGAGTTGCTCCAGTAATTGATCAAATGATTGAACAAGGTATTTTGAAAAAGATAATGGGCAGTCCTTGTAATTCGCCAATCATGGGGCTTAAAAAGCCTAGTGGCAAGTATAGGACAGTGCAAGATTTAAGGAAAATTAATAAGATAGTAGTACCCTGTTGTCCAGTAGTACCAAATCCAGCAGTGATCCTTTATCAGATACCTTGAGATGCACATTGGTACACAGTGATTGATTTGTGCCAAGCATTCTTTTCGATTCCTTTGCATTTGGATAGCCAATATCTTTTTGCATTCCGGTTCGGAGACCGTGTTTTGGCATGGTGCCGAGTTCCTCAAGGGTACACAGAGAGCCCCTCGATATTCAATCAGATCCTGAAAAAGTGTTTGGAAACATTGGTTATGCCAGGAAATTCGGTTTTGGTTCAGTACATTGACGACCTATTGGTGGCATCAAAGACACGAGAAGCTTGTGTCACTGACACAATTGCCTTACTGAACCATTTGGCAGAAGGTGGACACAAGGTGTCACCAGAAAAATTACAGTTTTGCCAACAAGAAGTCCAATATTTGGGACACAAGATAGAAAGAGGAGTTAGAAAAGTGACACCAGAGAGAATAAAAGTGATTCGACAAATAAGTCTGTCTAAAACTAAGAAAGAAGTACGAATGTTTTTGGGAGTGATTGGATACTGTCGTCAGCGGATCAGTGGATTTTCATTGCTTGCAAAGCCTCTACTAAAATTGACACGAAAGGATGTGACAGATCCGATTGAATGGGATGATGAAAGTGAAGATGCATTCATAAAACTGAGGGATTGTTTGTGTCGAGCACCAGCATTAGCAATGCCTGACTATACGAAAGAATTTGCTTTGTTCTGCTGTGAGAGAGAAGGATGTGCGCTTTCCGTGTTAACCCAGAGACATGGATTGTCACAATGTCCAGTGGCATATTTTTCTGCCACTCTGGATTCCGTGGCTGCGGCATTGCCTGGCTGCTTAAAAGCAGTAGCCGCTACTTGTGTGAGTCTGGAGCAGAGTGAATCTATTGTAATGGGTCATCCCCTGAAGGTATATGTGCCACATTCCGTCGAGATCCTTTTAACAAGGACTCGTACTCAGCACTTGACCCCTAGTCGGCTGACTAAGTATGAAAGAGTGATACCAGGTGCTGAAAATGTGAGTGTGATAAGATGCACCACAGTAAATCCAGCAACCTTGCTGCCGGATCCATACTGTGAAGAAGTAAAAGAGGAGGTTGATCATGATTGTTTGGATCTGACAGAGATGTGTACAAAGCCCAGACCGGACATCTTTGATGTCCCATTGGAAGAATCAGACTATGTATTGTTTGTTGATGGGTCATGCTTGCGAAAACAAAATGGAGAACTGAGCTCTGCCTATGCTGTATGTACTGTATCTGCTATTCTGGAAGCATCCTGTCTAAGAGGAGGCAAGTCTGCACAAATAGCCGAATTGGTAGCTTTGACAAAAGCATGCAAGATTTGGAAAAATTGAGAGCAACCATATTCACGGATAGTCAATATGGTTTTCGGGTTGTGCATGACTTTGGCCAGTTATGGATGCAAAGGGGATTTCTGACTTCTTCAGGTTCTCCTATCAGAAATAGTAAAAATGTCAAAGAACTATTGGAAGCACTACAATTGCCAAAAGAAATTGCAGTGGTCAAGTGTGCCGCACATAAGTCAGGAAATGATTAGGTGACACAAGGCAACAAATATGCTGACCAAGTTGCACAATTTTGTGCTCGAAATACAATGTATTTGAACAGAGGGTTGATCAAAAAAGCTACCAATTGCCAACTAATGTTTTCTCTGCTTTTGAAACATGGGATGAAGTTAGACAGTTACAGGATGAGGCAGATGCAAAAGAAAAGGAACTTTGGATTAAATCAGGATGCACAAGAAGAGCAGATGATGAAGTATGGGTGTGTCCAGATGGTAGACCAACAATGCCAGATAGTTTATTATCACAAATGGCAAGAGTATATCATGGAGCTACACACATTGGGAGAGATGCCATGATTAGGCATTTTAGGCAGACATGGTACAATCCCAAGTTAGACTAATTGCAGAGAGTCTCTGCCAGCGATCTTTGACATGCCAACAGCAGAACCCAGGTAGAAAGACAGTTGTCAGTTGGGGAAAAATTGGAAAGGCAGAGGGACCATTTACAAGACTGCAACTTGACTTCATAGAGCTGCCGCCGTGCAACGGTTTGAAGTACGTCCTTGTCATTGTGTGTCTGTTTTCTCGATGGGTAGAAGCCTATCCCACAAGAAGGAATGACAGCCTCACAGTTGCCAAACTACTGTTGAGAGAACTCATTCCCAGGTTTGGATTTCCGGTCACTTTGGAATCAGATAGAGGACCTCATTTTAATAATGAGATAATTCGATTAATTTGTACAGCTTTCAAAGTTGAGTAGAAACTACATTGTGCCTATCGACCAGAAGTTTCTGGAGTGGTTGAGCAGCTCAATGGCACAATAAAATCCAGGTTAGGAAAGGTGTGTGCATCCACTTCACTGAAATGGCCTGAAGCTTTGCCCCTTGTATTGCTGAGTCTTAGAAGCATCCCTGACAGAAGAACGGGATTGAGTCCTCATGAAATTCTCATGGGAAGAGCAATGAGATAAGCATTTGTACCTGGAAACAAACTGATGAATATAACTGATGATCTAGTGTTGGACTATTGCAAAGGACTAGCTGATCTGGTACGCTCTGTGTCTCACCAGGTTGGAAAAGATGCCGAATCAAGCTCATGATTTGTGTCCAGGAGACTGGGTTATGGTAAAGAAGCACACAAGAAAATCGTGCTTAGAACCCAGGTGGAAAGGACCTCATCAAGTTATATTGGTCACGACGACAGCAGTGAAGTGTGTTGGCTTGCCAAACTGGATCCATGCCAGTCATACACAAAGAGTCCCAAGTCCACCTGAACGACAAGAGCAGCAACTGGTAGAGCAAAAAGAAAAACCAGAAGCTGAAAGTTGTGAAGTCGAAGAAATCAGAGAAACAGACTCTGAAGAATGCATCGATGATGAACAACCAAGTACAAGTCAAGTAGGGTGGGCACCAGATACTGGGTCTCAAGAGACTGCTGTAGAGGCCGAGAAAGAGCAAGAGATTGAAAGACCAGAGCAAAGTGAAACAGAAAATCCAGATCAAGCTCAATCAAAAGAAGAAAAAGAAAGACTGACAAGTTCAGAACAAATTCAGTCAACAGAAGAATCTACTGTTGAAAATTCAGATCAAGCTCAATTAGAGTTAGAAAAAGAAGGACTGAAAGATCAAGAAGAAATTCAATCAATAGAAAGAAAGAAATCAGAAAATCCAGAACAAGCTCAGCCAAAAGAAAAATAAAATAAAAGAACACTAGAAATAGGCGAAGAAGGTGAAAAGGCAGTACAAACAAAGAGGGTCAGAAAAGGTGATCACTGGTCAAGTGGAGTAAAAGGACTAAGATATGTTTTAAGAAGAAAAACAGGGAAAGAACAAGAACAAGTAAATGAAGTATCAAGTCAAACCGAGGAAGAACAACCAAGAAGAAAATCTTTACGAAAATCAAAAAGAGTGAAAGTTCCGAGCAGAAAATATAAGACTTCTGAATGGACATATATCATCCTCGAGGACTTTGAGAATCTTGATCTGAATGAAGAACAAGAAAGTGTCACTATTGAAGGAATTGATGAAAGCAAATTGAGACCACCTTAAAAAGAAAAGACTCTGACACAAAGGAGTGGAAATTGACAAACAAATAAAGAAGAGAAGAAAAGAAATCAAAGAAGAAAAGAAAATAAAGACAAAAGGGGACCAAAGATGAAAAGCTGTTGAAGTGTGGGATCACACAAAGATTTTTTTGATATTTTTAAAAAAAAATTTAGAATAAATTTTAGAATTTAGAAGAAATAATTTAGATATTGATAAATTTTAGAAAACTACAAATGGCAGAAACAAAAGTGACTGAACATCCGAAATCTAGTTTAAAATGAAGATGTGTTAAATATTGTTTGTGCAGTGTTTTTATACTAATGCTAATGTGGTTATTGCTAACTGTTGTGATACCTGTTCTAATGGTAACTAATAACAGAAATAACACTAATACAAGTGATCGAGTGAGTGCAGTTTCTAAAAGAACAACTACCACTAATTTAGAGCAAATGGATGAGAGCATGAATCATCATGACAAATCAAATAGTGATTCGTCATTAAATGTATTTACTAAACTTCTTTAGGAATACGTAGATACGATGGATGTGAGTGATTGTTATGTTTGCATGAAGTTACCTTCGTCTGTTTCAGAGGGGGTGACATATCACCATCTTCCTTTAACATATGGTGTGTCATGTAGCGTTGTGTCCAGTTTATTCCATGTAACAGGCAAATTGCAGGATTATTATTCGAATATGGATTTAGTATTTTCAGAAATTCCTATTCGAAGAAACCTGAACCCAGTGATTAGTGCTAAAGATGCAGAATTCATGGGCGAGTTCTTCTTAAAAACAAACCCATTAGACATAACATATGCTCATAAGAATAATCTAACCTGTATTTTGCATGATGAAGAAGATTTTCTAAATTTAGTAGAGGAAAGAAGGCAGGATTTTCAAACGAAGGCTGTTGAACAGAAGTCACATGTACCTCCATGGGCTAATAAGGAGGGGACTATAAGAAAGGCGAGACTCATGCTGCAATGTCTCTAGACTTGTCGAAATTGGGAAAATTCTGTCTGCATAGACTAAAAACTGACTATAACAACATTTTCATTGGTTCTAGTGAATGTGAACACACCTTCCTAATTATGGGGGGATGGGGACTGTTTTTCCAGGAATATATTACGTGTGTGGTAAAAATGCCTATTATAGGTTGCCTACACGATGGTATGGTAGTTGTTATCTTGGTATAGTATTTCCAAAAGTGTATCACATAACTAAGAACAATGAAATGGATGTAATAAGTCAAGGACTAAAACGGAGTAAAAGAACAGGTTTTTCAGAAATAGTAGGTGATATATTTGGTGCACTGATACCAACAGTTGGAGTCATGCTGAATTCACATAAAATACGAAAATTGTCAACAATAGTTGATCGTCTATCAACAGATACTGCTGGGGGATTTTTAATAATTAATACTGAAATGGTTGCAATTAGATCTATGGGTTTGCAAAATCGACTTGCACTTGATATATTATTGGCAAAAGAGGGTGGAGTCTGTGGCATGTTGAAAGTCCAACATTGCTGTAGATATATCCCAGACAAAAGTAAAGGTATTGAGGGATATATTAAGAATATTACAAAGATTCATGACGATTTGACCCAACTGGAGGTTGACGGTGTCTGAGAAAGACTTAGTAAACGTATTTCCGCTATAGGTAGTTGGTTTCCCACTTTAGGGAGTAGTCTATTAGGGAAGATCCTAATACCTGTAATTTCAATAACAATAATAGCTTTGATAATGATGATGACATATAAAGGTTGCAAGGGTAAAACAAGAGCAAGAATGGTGGCCGAAATAAAGAATAAAAGAATGGGAAGAAAGAGAAATAGGGAAGAGATTGAATTAGAGGAAATGAAAGGAAGTTTATATGATAAAATGAAAGAATTAGGCATGAAAAGGAAAAACGAAGAATTAGTAGAAAGAGAGGAAGACACTAAAAATTAGATGAATAAAGTTGGCACTTGGTAATGATGGGTATTTTATGATGGCTCAAAAATGCCATTAGAGGGGGGATTGATGGAGCAAGGATTCAAGAAAATGAATCTTGCTCGTATAAATCCTCCATTAACTTTCACTAATCGTTAAAACTGTAGATGAGACGAAACTAATATACACCAGACACCGACACATGGGTAGAAAAGCTTACGCATGCTTAAATTAATGAGAAATAAAAAGCAACGCGACTAAAACCCGCTTTAATTTGCAAAAACGCTTTGCGCATGTGCAAACCTGAACTACGTAGAGATAACGTGACTAACTCGCTTTGAGAGGGAAAAACCTCACACATGCGCAAGAAAGAATAACATGCGGTCTTGAGGTACCGCATGCTCGGCATATGCTTGCTTGAATTTAAAAGAAAGCTGCTATTATTAATGCTTTTGCCCAGAGAGATAATAATAATACTGGATAGAGTAGAAGTGGGTGGTGAACAGTGAAAATTATATGTTTAAGAAAATAACATCTGTTTATGATTCTTTTATTAATAGTGTGCATTCGGGCCTGCTAAAGCATAACGGAAAAAGTAAATGGCGCTGGATGACCAAAAGCTGCGCATACTCAGTGAATTCATGATGTGACCTGGTGACCGAAAGAGCTGAATGACTGCCAAGTTTCAAGGGCAGAAGACATGAGAAAAAGAAGACATGTATCACTAGTCTATGAAGCTTGTATTAAATGAATTATTACATTTGCAACAAAATACGCATGGGAAGAGGAAAACATGAATGAGCTAAAGGGGAAGGGTTAGCAAACAATAAGCATCCTAATAAAAAATGAATATGTCAGCATGGTGTGACGAAGACTCCCCTAACCCCGTCCAATCATATTCCGTATTTTAGTAAAATTTGCAACTCTTGCGGGTGGGACATGTAGAAATAAAGACTATAACTAGAGTGACTTGAGTTAAGTAAATTATGCATTGGAGCGCGCATAGAGCTTGCATGGAGAGAAGCTGCTGCACGTGAACGCTGAGAAAGAAAGAGACGAGAGCAGACTTGGAAGATTCAGATCCGAAACGACCGCCTGATTAGATTCGAAGATTTGCTGAAGAATATCGAGGAGGGAGAGAGTGTAAGAGAGGGAATCGCCCTGGTGTGTCGGGTTTGTAGAGAAGTCTAGTAAGTATCAGTCCTGTCCTGATCCTGTCCTATAGTCTTTGTCTCCTGATCCTAAGTCCGGGGACCCCCACCAGTCCTTTGGCCAGAGGGGTGGTTTTCCGGTCATCTCTATTAGGTAAATGTCATTCTGTCCCTAAAATTTGCATATTTCTTTGCAAATGTGTTATTATGTGCCTTTTGTCTCTACATCTATCCACTCTTATGCATTTGATTTGTTGAATGAGTTTGTGTAATTGAATGTATTTTGCTAAATGAATTTTCTCTCTCCCATTGAAGAATGATGGAGTTTGCACTGTGAATGTGTACTAGATGAGCGTTCAACTTATGACTGAAATTTTAGATAAAGCTTATGAATCTTACTCAGAGTCTGTGGTTATTTCACTAAGAATTTACATTAGTTAAGAAGTTGTTAATATCACCATCAACTAACTCAACTAATGGTCCATCGACCAGAGGAAGAGTGTTGATTCGTGAAGATTAGTTAGGCATTGAAATGATACTGTAATCGATTTGTGGTTACATGGAAATAACTAATCAGAACTTAAGTGAATTATAAAACCTGACCCCCAGCGGATTGGCCAGGGAGTGTGGATGAGCATTTCTGGATAAATGTATATGGGCCCATTGAAACATTCAGGTTTGTGTGAAATATTCAACCCTGGCCGTCGCGCTGGATCACCCCTACTGTAATGATGTCTGGATCCCTAATGCCGATTTTTGTTGTCATGGGTGAACACAGATCATACATGCATGCTGTGACTATGAACTGTTTCACGGATTGCAGTCTTTTTGGACCTGGAGGGGCACTCAAAGTGCTACTCCCAGAGTGGTGAAAGGCTACTCCATTTGCCAGGAGTTAAGGACCACCAACGTGGTTGTGTCAGCATACCAAATAGGGATCAGTAGGAGTGAACATGTCCTTTTTACCCTGTGTCACAGGAGTGAGGCCTAGAGGTTCACTCATTTAAATTTCTTCTGCTATGTGCTGAACTCACCCATGGCCTACATCGGTTTTGTTTGTAGTGCTGCAGTGTCAATCAATCATTAATCAGTCAATCAGCATTTATAAAGCACATCTAATCAACCAAGAGGGTATCCAGGCACTTGCAGGTCCCGGAGGCTTATTCAAACAGCAAGGTCATGAGGGCCATTTGGAATTCTGGAGGTGAGGTGATGGTGTGGAGTTGCATGGGAGTCTGTTCCAGGTCTTTGCTGCAATGTGGGAGAAGGAGCATCCTCTACTTCTGCTTCGGTAGATGCAGGGAGTATGGGAACGTTAGAGGGAGGCGGAGCGTAGTCTCCTCGACAGTTGGTAAAAGTTCAGGAGGTGGTTAATGTTGATGGGTCCTTGGTAGTGTAGAGCCTTGTGTGCGTGGGTCAGCACCTAGAATTGGCATATCTTCTGTGTGGGGGGCTAGTGGAGTTGCCAGAGGTGGAGTGTGATGTAGGTTCATCGGAGAAGGCCAAGGATGAGTCTGGCTGCGGCGTTCTGTATGGTCGGAAGACACTGTAAGAGGTGTGTGGTGATTCCTGTGTGGAGGGCGTTGCTGTAGGCCAGTTGTCTGGTGATGAGAAACTATGTCACGGTGTGTCTCGTGTGTAGGGGTAGTCACTTGCAGATCTTACGTAGCATGTGCAGAGTGAGGAAGCAGGCTGACAAGACTGTGTTGATCTGTGATTTCATGGTGAGCTTGTTGTCAATGATGCGTCCAAAGTTTCTGGCATGGTCGGAGGGAGTGGGTACAGGTCTTAGGTCTGATGGCCATCAGGAGTCATTCATGTGTTGCTGCTGTTGCTGAAGATCAGTACTTCGGTCTTGTCTGTGTTCAGCCGCAGGCAGTTGTTCTTCATCCAGTAACCAACGCTTCTCATGCAATTGTGGAAGTTGGTTTTGGTGGTGATAGGGTCGTCGGTGAGTGAGAGGATGAGTTGAGTGTCATTTGCTTAGGGAATTAGGTTGAGACAGTGGGATCTGACGGTGTTGGCCAGTGGGGTCATATATGCGTTTAAGACCGTGGGGTTGAGGGATGAGCCCAGGTGTTCGGAGGTGAAAGGTGGGAGGTGGATCCTCTGGGTTCTTCCGGCGTGGAAGGAGGTGATCCATCTGAGGGCATCCCCTTTAGATGCTGATGTGGTGGTGTCTTTCGATCAGCGTGTGGTGGGATATGGTGTCCAAGGTTGTCGAGAGGTCGAGAAGGATCACATCGGCTGTTTATCCTTGGTCAAGTAGGGTTCATATGTCATTGGTAGCTGCGATCAGGGCGATATCAGTGCTGTGATTGCTGTGGAAGCTGGATTGGGAAGCGTTGAGTAGCTGGTTCTGCTCCAGGTGTGTCATGAGTTGCTTGTTGTTGATCTTTTCCAGTACCTTCACTGGGAATGGGAGCAGGGAGATTGGACTGTAGTTTTGGAGTTTGCTGGGGTTGGCGGAGGGTTTTTGGAGTAGTGGTCTGACTTCGGACATGTTTCCAGGCATCTGGAATGCTGCAGTAGTGATAGAGGTGTTGAGCAGGGTGGTAAGTTCCTGGCCGATCCTTTGGTTTCTGAGGTTGAAGATGCTGTGCGGGCATGGGTCTGTGGGAGCTCTAGAGTGGATGGCTTTCATGGTGGAGATGGTGTCATGGGTGGAGAGGAGGTTCCAGGTGGTCAGTCTGTGGTTCGTGTTGGTTATGGTGATGACATATATGTTGAGGAAGTCCATTGGTGTGGGTTAGGGTTCAAAGTTTCTGTGTATGGTTATGAACTTGTCATGGAAGAAGTCGGCGAGGTTGTTGCACAGCTCCTGTGAGGGTGTGATGTTGTTTTCGCTGGCAGCTGGGTTGGAGAATTCCTTAACAATATTGAAAAGTTCCTTGGTGTTGTTGGTGCTGTTTCGATGCACGCAGCTAGGGCTGTCTTCTTTGCTGCCCTCAGCAGGCAGTGGTAGAGGTTGAGGGAGGTCCTGAAGGCTGCACTGTCGGAGGTGTCCTTGCTGGTGCGCTATCTCCTCTCCAGCTGTTTGCTGTCTTGTTTCGCTGTTCTGAGTTCTTGGGTGCACCAGATGGCCTTTTTGCAGGATTTTCTCTGGATGTTGCCCTTGATGCTGTTGGCGCAATTGGGTAATCACCCATTACTTTGCGGCTTATACTCCGCATACCATTACTTCGCAAGCGTTACAACGCATGCGATGTAACAACGCGTAGCCTTTAACACGCAAGTTGTTACATCGCAAGCGTTGTAATGGCTATCCACATCGTTGTGAGGAAACGGACGCGCTTCCGTTTCCTCACAACAACGTGCACCTCTGACGACGCTGGAAGTCGGAGAAGAGAGGAACCACGCTTGAAGGAGAAGAGAGGAACCACGAAGAGAGAGAGGTAAGAGGGACTGTGTAGTTTTTAAGGGTTTAAGGTAGGGGGAGGGTCGTGCAGGGGGTAATCTTTTAGGTTTTAGGGTAGTGTAGTTGTGTTTTTGTAGTGTGGGGTAGTGTATTTGGGTTTAGGGTAGTGTTGGGTGGTCGTGCAGGGTAGTGTTTCAGTGTAGGGATCGGACTGGGGGTAGGGGTAGGGTCGTGCTGGGGGTAGTGTTTTAGGGTTTAGGGTAGTGTTGTGGTGTTAGTGTAGTGTAGGGTAGTGTTTTAGGGTTTAGGGTAGTGTCGGGGGGTCGTGCAGGGTAGTGTTTCAGTGTAGGGATCGGACTGAGGGTAGGGGCAGGGTCGTGCTGGGGGTAGTGTTTTAGGGTTTAGGGTAGTGTTGTGGTGTTTGTGTAGTGTAGGGTAGTGTTTTAGGGTTTAGGGTAGTGTCGGGGGTTGTGCAGGGTAGTGTTTCAGTGTAGGGAACGGACTGGGGGTAGGGGCAGGGTCGTGTTGGGGGTAGTGTTTTAGGGTTTAGGGTAGTGTTGTGGTGTTAGTGTAGTATAGGGTAGTGTTTTAGGGTTTAGGATAGTGTCGGTGGGTCGTGCAGGGTATTGTTTCAGTATAGGGAATGGACTGGGGGTAGGCGCAGGGTCGTGCTGGTAGTAGTGTTTTAGGGTTTAGGGTAGTGTTGTGGTGTTTGTGTAGTGTAGGGTAGTGTTTTAGGGTTTAGGGTAGTGTCGGGGGGTCGTGCAGGGTAGTGTTTCAGTGTAGGAACCGGACTGGGTGTAGGGGCAGGGTCGTGCTGGGGGTAGTATTTTAGGGTTGTGGTGTTTGTGTAGTGCAGGGTAGTGTTTTAGGGTTTAGGGTAGTGTGGAGGGGTAGTGTTTGAGGGTTCGGGTAGTGTTGTGAAGTTTGTGATGTGTAGGGTAGCATATTTGTATTTAGTATTTAGCGTAGTGTTGGGGGTTTTAAAATTCAAAAAAGGAGTTGAAAAAATATGCGGGGTAAATGTCTCTTTAAATGCTTTTGAATACACTTGCAATGTAAATGTATGCGAACTTAAAACTTGCGTAGTAACGGTACTTGCGAACTAAAAATAACGTTGTAAAAGTATGCGTTGTTTTGGTTCGCGAAGTAACGACATATATTCGCGCAATTGGTGATCCAGGCGTTGAAGTTCTTCTCTCCCTGTTTGAGGTTATTGGTGGTAGCAGGATTGGAGGTGTAGAGCGCATCCGTCCAGCTGGTCTCTGAAATTTTGTTCCACCTCCCGTGGGGGGCGCTGTTCATCTTGGGGGTGGCAGTGCAGGGGGCTCTGAGATGCTGAAGTGGATGATGGAGTAATTAGTCCATGTGAGTTCTTTCACAAGGCTGCATTTTAAGTGGTTGCTGGAGGTGAAAATGGGGTCCAACATGTGTCCTGCGGTGTGTGTAGGGTCATGGATGATCTGGGTCAATCCGAAGCTGCTCATACTATCGAGGCGGCATGCGGTGTTGTTATCGTTGGGATCGTCAATGTGAAAAGTTAGGTCCCTGAGGAAGATGTTGTCCTTTGAGTCTAAGGCTAGGGGCGCAATGAAGTCTGCAAGGGTGTTGCAGAAGTTGGAGCTCGGGCCTGGGGGCAGTATGCAAGAGTGCCACTGATGCTTGTCTTGTTGTCCGTGTGGAGCTTAAAGTTCAGATGTTCCACTGGGGTGGCAGTGTTGTCGGTGGTGCTGTTGCACTGTATGGTCTCTTTGTGGATGATGGCTGCTCCTTCTCCTGGCTTGTTGGTGCGGTCCTGGTGAGTGATTTTATATCTGTCGGGGATCGATGTGGTAATGTCTAGGGTGGATGTGGGGTTGAGCCAAGTCCCGGTGTGGAAGACAATGTCGAGTGCGAGGGTGGCAATGAGGTCCCATAAATTAGTGGAATGCTTGCATAGTGAGTGTGTGTTGAGAAGGGCACAAGCGAGTTTGTGTTTTTGTTCAGGTGGTGACTGTGGTGTGTTTAGGGTGGGGCTGGTCAGTGGGGTGTGTGTGTGTGTGTTGTGGCAGGTGAAGTTGCAGTGAGTTCAGATGGGCTTGCCTTTGGTGCACCTTTGGCGCTGTTCACAGTTGCAATGTGGCCTGCATCACGTAGATCTTGGGGTGTGCGGAGATTTTGTTGGTGGGAAGTACGGTGAGTGGGAAAACCCAGGTGGGAGAACCCAGGCAGGAAACCCCAGGCAGTGGCAGTGTCACTGGATCAGTCTGGAACAAGCAGGAACTGGAGGCCACAGGCAAGTGGCAGGCTAGGTGTCCAGGTGCCTACTCCTGTGCATATGTAGTATACAAGTGCTGGGTGTATGTGTGTCTGTGAATGGTACAATACAGGGATAATGCAGTACTGCACAGTGTGTGTATATTGTATGCATGTGCTGGATGTATGTTTGCCTGTGAATGGTACAATACATAAAGGATGTAGTACTGTGCAGTATGTACTGGGTTTATATGTGCCTGTGAACAATACAATACATGGAAAACTCTGGGTTCCATTTTGGGAGGCCCTGGACTGAATGGAGGAACATAGGGAGAGGAGGTAGAGGAATCCCCCATTAGAGATGTGTGTATTGCTGCATTCCTGTAAGCTGGGTGGGACACACTAGAGTAAGTGAGAGCCAGGCTCTTCAGTACACTTCAAAGGGTGCCCTGTGATTCAGAGAGAGATCCCTGGGAAGAGGCCTGGACACATCTGAAGAAGGGTATTGGGCTGATAAGAGAATAGTAAAGACTCGGGTTGAGGCCCTGGGGTAACCTTCTAATACACATATCATTGTGGCTGACATCCAGGTGTTAACTTCTAGTCACTCCTATAGCCTGTGCTGTGGGGCTATCCAATTTAGAGTCTCTCCTGCTGTGACAGACTGCTTTCGGGAGGAAAGGAGAACAGAGGAGAGGGCACTTCAAAAGGAGGCAGACCCCCAACATAAACTTCAAAGACTCGGACTATAAATCATAGTCTGGAAATGGACTATAAGAAGGTAAGCGTGAGACCCCCAAAAGTGTCAGCTTTCAAGTAGCCAGTCAGGCTGTGAGAGGAACGGAAGCTCTGAAGACTTCTGACTGTGACCAGGACTGGGGACAAGGCCTGCTAGTCTCCCAGCAGGGTGAGGGGACATTGCCCAGGGAATCCAAGACCACCTGCCCTTGGACCCTGGACTACCAGCCTGGAGCAGCATTGCCTACCTGGTTGCCAAGACCAGTGTGCTCTGAGATAGAGAAAAGCTTTGGAGGGAGCGCAGAAGACCAGAAGAGGGATTCAGGTGAGTGAATCGCCATAGCAAGGTGTGAGAACATAGCTGTTGCACCGACCAGGTTGTTGCCCATGTGCAGGGAAAAGTCAGTGACCACCGGATGCCAGAGGAGGTCCGCTGTGAAGTGAGCTGTGACCGTTGTTGCACTGAACGGGTCATCACCCATGTGCAATATCAAGTCGGGGACCCAGGATGTCAGGTGGGGCTGCTAAGAAGATTGCTGCCACGCTTATCGGGCCATAGCCCATGTGCGGTATCAAGTGGGTAACCCTGTATGAAAGGTGGGGCCACCATGAAGTTTGCTGCCGACCCAATCAGATTGTAGCCCATGCGCAGAGGTGGAACAATGACCCAGTATGCTAGTGGGGGCCACCAGGACCAAGCAAGAAGTGTGTTCTGGTGGAGACCTTCAACAAGGAAGGCCGAAATTGTTACCCGAGCATGCTAAAGCCATCACTGAGGACTAGCACCAGGATCATCGCCCCTCCTGCCTCATCCGTAGGAAGGAACCCAAGGAACTTACCAAGCATTGGAAGAGAATAGAGAACCCCTGTCTTCTGCAACTGTAGAACAGAACGCGAGGAACTGACCGCCGCCCTCCTGGGCTGCGTGTGAAAGACTAACTGGAAGCAGCCCCTGCAGCTTCTCCGCCTGCAAAGGAAGCGTGCTCATATACTTTGGTCGCTCTAATCCTATTGGTGTGGGTAAGACTGATTTTTGGGTCGGATGGCCCTGGGGAGACTTGCTTGTGTGATAGCGCTACAGCTCTGGAACACTTTTGACTTTAACTGATAGACAGAGTGGTACTCTTGAGACTTGAACTACTAGTAGGGCTTAACCTGAATGTTGCCTATGTTGAATTGGGAATAACTACTACGGCTACCTAGAGGAGAGTGGGAGTCAGGGACCCACCTATGAAACACTAGAGCCCTGACCTCAGAGGACAGTGTGTATTATTTGTGAATGTAGTACTTTACTTTGTGGTCATATATAAATACCCCTTGGCGCCTGACCTGGCGGCAGAGGCGGAGCGGGCGGGATGCCTGGGTGAAGAGTCAGAAGAGGCCTGCGGTCACCACAGCGAAGAAAAGACCCGCCGACCCGGCTCCGAGGTGAGGCCATGGCGGCCCAGCTGAGCGTGGGCCTAGCGCACTCCCCGACTGCACCCCAGCGAACGGAGAAGGCGATCAGAGGAGGAGCCAGGGGGACTACAGGCTTCCACACGGCAGTCTCTGCCCCCGAATAACCGCCGAGCACCAGAAAACAAGAGCTCCGGAGGAGGCCGTGAGTACCACAGGGGGGGGCCCCTGCAGATAGACAATGGACAGGAGTGGTCCTGAACAAGCTTGAAGGGAGAGAATAGGTGGGCGGGCCGGCGGGATCACCCAAACACGAGGCCTAGTGCCTGATGGTGCCTTGGACACCCTCGCGCAGAGACTGTGGTCAGCAGAGTACCCCCTGGCAAGATGGAGCTCCACCCCATCCCAGATGATCTAGACAGCCCTAGTAGCAGCGATCCAGTAGGAGGGGGCCCTGGATACCATTGGGCGAGGAGGAGGTGAACTGCCCTGGACTGGAGCTACCAGTTGAGAGAGGGGCGTAGCAAAGAGGCTAGGCCCGAACCGAGGAGGTCGCCCTGGATGGTGAGCGAGAGGCAGGCCTCAGGGCGGAAAGCGTAACCTGAGCGGACCTGGTCCGCGCCCCGAGGCAGCCAGAGGCCACATCAGCAGTGACTCCCACGGACAGAGTGACGAACTGGGAGCTGGAGAAGAGGGCTTGGTACGGAGGTCTAAACAGGCCATCATCGCCACCGCTCCAATGGCGACCGCCAGAACGAAAAAAGGGGGATCTATCAAGGATATGCTCCTGAAAACTGGGGGCCCACAAGAGGGAGAAAACAAGAGCGGGTTGAGCAGAGCGACCTCCCCAACACAGGAAGATTCAGAGGCACCGGTAACCCACCCTTATATGGAGGCCTTGTTCCTGAGCCTGAGAGAAGACTTTCTGTCGGTCAAGCGAGACCTCACAGGGGAGATGCAGGCCATCTGAAAGGAAGTGACGGACATCAGGGATAGGGTTGATGCCCTAGAAGGAAGAGACGCATCACGTGACGAAGAAATAGAACAGATGCAACAGGAGGTTATTCGCCTCACGGAACAGCAGTTGGACCTACAGGCACATGCGGAGGACTTGGAGAACCGCTCCAGGCGGAACAACATCTGAATCTGGGGAGTAGCACGAGATGCGGAGGGAGAAGACATCGAAATATATGTCACCAGCCTACTCAAAAGCATCTTGGATGACGCAGCGCCTAATGAGATCCGAATAGGTCGGACCAATGGAGTGGGCAGTTGGGGGTCAGGGAGGACCCGCCCTTTGGGCATCCTAACCTGTGTGCACAGCTTCCCCTTGAAGGAACAGATCCTCAAGAAGGCCAGTGAGGCATAATCAATAGACTTTCAGGGCCAGACGGTCCACCTCTTCCAAGACCTAGTGGCCTCAACGCTCCAGAAGTGCCGCAAATTCAGACAGGTCACAACGTTCCTACGGGACAAGAAGGTGGCCTACTCGTGGGGTCACCTGTTCCGCCTGGTGTTCCGATGGCGGGGCCAACTGCGACCGCAAAGATCTCTGACAGAGACATGTGAATTGCTCCAAATAGAACAACTGGAAAATACAAGATGGCCCACTCGAACAAGCAGGCATAAACCGGAGGAGGGAGGAAGATGGCCGAGACTTCCCAGGGGCCACAAGGGCTCAGGCCCGCATCAAGAGGCCATGGCAGCTGAGAGGAAAGCTGTATTGGATAAGGTCTCCGAGGGCACCACAGCGAGCATCAAGACATGAGGATACCGCCGACGAAAGGAGAGCCGGCGGCGGGCTGAGGAGGAAGACACAAGATCATGAGATGAAGAGACTCGGTCGTGATCTACCACGAAACCCTTGTAGGAACTGTACCACTGGTAATGGGATGACGGTTTACTCGGCATCTCCATGCCAGGGACATTGTTTTTCTTGTTCTTTAATTTCGGGGGTTGTTTATGGGTGCCAGCTAACACATAAGTACACTACATCATGCTTAGTCTGCGCTACACTGACTGGGGATCTGGAAGGGAGGGGAGGCGATCTGACCGGCCCGACGAGAAGTCTCCTTAGACCATGTCATGTCCACAGTCACTAAACACTTGAGGATTCTTTTTTTTTTTTTTTTTTAAAGTTTTATTGAAACTTAGACATTTTACAAATATAAGTATTCATCATACATTTTAACCTTGTAACAGCAAAACAATTCGTGGCTATAAACGCACAATAGTGCAGACGGTTCAGAGATCTTTACATAAGGTGCAGTACATTTAGCTACAGTAAACAACAACGCACAATAGGGCTATGCATCATGGGTAGATGGTGTCTCATCAACAAGCGCTCGGAGATATTGCAACAGAGGATCCCAAATGTTCCTGGCCCGAGACGTAACAGGAAGTTCTTCAAGATACAAGGTCAGGGTGTCATGACAGTCGACCATATCTTTCAACCACAGTTTAGAAGAGAGGCTCACTCGACTCTCCCAAGACATAGCCACCCTGCGTTTTGCTAATAACAAAGCGATAGTTATAAATCTTCGCCCAGCTCCCTTCAAGGTTCGTGTCAATCCCAACAAACATACATGTGGGGTACAGTCCAATGCGAGACTAGTCATTTCTTGCATTGTGGTAGTGATGGAAACCCAGAAAGCCCTAACATTCGCACACTCCCATGCCAAGTGCCAAAAATCCGCGCCGGGGGCACTACATCTCTTACAGGTGTCTGTGTCCCTAAGGCCATATTGAAGGAGCCTGTGTGGCGTGTAATACACTTGGTGAAGGTATTTAAAGTGGATAATGCGTAAGTTACCATTGGGTGTAAGCGCACTAGTAAGTTTACAACAATATTCCCAGTCCGTCTGCGTGAGCTGCGGGTCTAGCTTTGCATTCCATTTCTCGAGACTCCTGTTATGGGGTAGTGGGGTGTCCTCCCTAGCAACCCGGTAGAGTTTAGTAACCAGTTTATGTCTCGTTGGGCTGGCGAGTAGGGTTTGCAATGACAGCAGCATAGGGGGCTCTAACGGGAACATTGGGTAATGGGCTCGAAGTGCGTTCTTCAGTCTGTAAATGTTGAAAATAAACAAAGGCGTCTGATTTTGGACATAACTGAGATCGTCTTGTGTTAAAAAGCTACCATTGGGAATGAGGTCTTGCATTTTATCAATGCCAGCGGACCTCAGAGTGCGGATAACGCCTGAGTCATGTGTGACCGATATGTCTGCATGATGCGCCAGCGGCATCAGTGGAGCATATAGCGGCAACTTCTGTGCACGCCGACCCAGCGCCCGCCATGCTGCAATTGTAGTATCTATAGAATTAATTTCAGAGCTGGGCGTGCCTCTGCGCGTGTGGGTCAGTATGGAGCTTAGAGGGATAGGATGTGCGTCTCCGTCCTCCACAGCCACATGTGGTATGAAAGCGTGAGCATTGTACCATTAGTAGGCGAATTGAGCTTGAGCACAAAGGTAGTAAAGATATATGTCAGGTACACCAAAGCCCCCTTTACTGTAATCAAGTGTGAGTGTTTCCAGACTCACACGTGCCTGTTTACCCCCCATATCAGCCTGATTATCAGTGATCGGATCATTTTAAACAGTGTGGCAGGAAGTTGTATCGGGATGGTACTGAAGAAATAGAGTAATTTAGGCAAGACAACCATTTTTACAAGGTCCATACGGTCCGCCAGTGAGAGAGGCAATCGTATCCACCTGTCCACCTGTTGTTCTAGTTGTGTACAGGCCGTGCCGTAATTGTCGCGAACTACAATGTCCGGGTCACGGTGTACCCACACCCCTAGATTTTTACAGGTTCCTCAGACCATATCAATGGAAACTCCAGCGCATGGGGGGGTGGTGGCCACAGTAAGTGGGACCACCACTGATTTGGACCAGTTAACAGTGAGGCCCGAGTGCCGTCCAAAACGTATGTATTCTCTTAGCACAGGCGAGAGAAATGTATGTGGTTCCCTTATAAATAGCAGCATATCGTCCACATAGAGGGAAATGCTCACAGGACGGTGGGCAAACTACAAGGCCGCCGCTCTGTGCCGCTGTCGGATAATGCAAGCTAAGGGCACTTGAGGATTCTTACTCTCAATGTCAAGGGCTTAAATAATCCGGTCAAGCGAAAAGCAGTGCTGTCATACCTCGAACACTCACGAGCGGACATATGCCTCTTGCAGGAAACTCATTTACTGCTTAGGAACTGGAACAGACTCAAGTCTTGAGCCTTCCCCCAGCAGTTTTTTTTCTCCGTGGCACATAAGGCAGCCGGGGTAGCGGTACTATGCTCATGCTCTTTCCAAGGGAAGGTGGGGACGAAGGTCATAGAGATCAAAGGACGCCTACTGGGGTATCGAATACACTTAGGTTCGCATTCCATGCTAGTAGCCTCCATATACGCTCACAATGAGAAGCAGGAACAGTTCATTCAGGAGGCAATAGGGGACATAATGGTGACGCAGGACGAGTGGGTGATTCTAGGGGGTGACTTAAATATAGTCTTCAATAACGACCTAGACCGCTTCACCTCCGCCATGGAACGACTGGAGCCCTTAGCTAGGGGGCCCTAAGCTGGGTGCGGGACTTGGGACTGAGGGACCATCATCCGACCGTGAGGGATTACACCTTTTATTCACACGCCCATAGGTCATATGCCAGATTGGACTGCTTCCTGGGGTCCAGGGCATTAGCCTCAGTTGCGATAGATCCCCGTAATTTATCTGATCACTCAGCGTTAGGTCGAGACCCTACTTCGCCGCCCAGAGGTGATCCAACAAGTGGAGGTAGCCCCAAAGGGTTACCTAGAGGTGAACCATACCCCCGAATCGCCCCCAGCGATCACATGGGACACTTTGAAAGCGGTGATTAGAGCAGTATTGATTGAGATATCAGCGGCAGATAACAGGGCACGGCGAGATATCAGGGCAAAACTTCAGACCCAAGTACAGGAGCTGGAGCACATCCATCATCGTGCAGGAGCCCCATGGTGTGGAGACAACAGGAGGCAGCCCAAAAACAACTGGCGGGTCTAGACCTCGACCACGCCGAATATTCACTTCTATGCCTCAAGCATGCTTTTTATACCTGGGCAAATAGGGGTGGGAGGATGTTAGCGAATAAATTGAGGGGGCAGCGACAGACCAATACAGTGGAGAAGCTGACCTCTGAATCTGGCGAGGAGATAGTGGGAGATGAGGCAATAGCTGCCCGGTTCGGGGAATTCTATAAAGACCTGTATACAGCACAGAACCTCCCCTCCGAGCCCATCCCGGAATATCTAGAGGGAGCACGGGTCTCCAGGGCAATGGCAGACCAGGTGGCGGAATTAGACGCCCCTATCAGAATAGATGAGGTCATAGCCGCGATAGCGAGGCTAAAACCTAATAATTCCCCGGGCCCGGACGACTTCTCGGCCATTTTCTATAAAACGTACTGTAGTCTGCTGGCCCCCCTCCTCACAAGTGTGTTCAACACAATCACAGGTCCTTCATCATTGCCCCCGTCAATGTTTGAAGCATCTATCACAGTAATCGCAAAACCGGGCAAGGACAAGAAACTATGCGGGTCATATAGGCCGATTTCGCTGTTAAATGTCGACGAGAAACTGTTCACGGGGATACTAGCGACGAGGCTGAACTCCCTGATGCCGGGGCTGATCGGACCAGATCAATCCGGCTTTATACCCAATGGGCAATGTCCCGATAATACAAAGAGGCTGCTCCACTTGATAGACAAAGCATCACGCACCAAACAAGAGATCATGCTTTTTTCGATCGATGCGGAGAAAGCTTTGGATAGGGTGCATTGGCCCTATCTGGCTGAGGTCCTGAACCATTTTGGGCTGGGAATCAGATTTCGGGCCTGGGTACTAAGCAGCTATGACAGGCCACATGCAGTAGTCAGGGTGAACGGCAGGAACTCTGATCGGTTCCCAATTCGCCGCGGGACGCGACAGGGACGCGGCCTTTCCCCCCTCTTGTTTGTGCTCTATTTGGAGCCTTTTGCGCAGAGGGTGCGAGACTCACCAGAAGTGAAGGGGGTATATTTTGGTGGAGAGGAGCACTTGATTACCCTGTATGTGATAGTTTCACTGGACGATCCCCGGTCTTCTCTCCCGAGCTTTCTACAGGAGATTGAGGTTTTTGGCGCAGTCTCGGGCCTCCGGATCAATATCTCCAAATCACAAGCAATGAGTCTTTCTGTGCTCCGGACCACACAGGAACACCTCATGCGATTGTTCTCGATTTGCTGGAGGACTAGCATTCGCTATCTAGGTATCAGCTCTTACCAACCAACCAAGAGACAGTGTCATGTAACTATAATGATCTGGTCGATAAAGTCAAATTGGATTTGCTCCGCTGGCAGCCATATTCACTATCTTGGCTGGGACAGGTAGCAGCCCTAAAAATGATGGTTTTACCTAAAATACTTTACGTGTTCCTGACCCTGCCGCTATGGCCCCCACCTGGGGCGATTCAATCCCTACAGAAGGCCTTCCAGGCCTTTGTATGGGTGAACTGGCAGCCTTGGATGAAGCGGAATCTGAGCTGGCGCAGCCCGAGGGAAGGGGGTCTTGGGATCCCATCCCTTCAACAGTACTTACAAGCAGCTCAATTACGATACATAGTGGAATGGTCCCGTGCCGAATCTGAAAAATCATGGCTATTTATGGATAGACCTCCTTGTGGTAGATTCCTTTTATGAGGAAGGTAGGCCGCCCTCCTAACCTATGTCTCTCAGGCATTACGGCGCCTCTGCTGAGGGTCTGGGACACAGTAGGAACTAGGCATAATCTGACATCATTCTCCTCTCCGCTAACTTCAATAGTAGGAAATCCAGACTTTACACCGGGCCTGCACAGCAGGGCTTTTGAAGCCTGGCAGAGGCCAGGCAGCAGATCTGTGGGACACCTCTTTGATGAGGAGGGCCCCATTCCATTCGATACACTGAAAGCAGACCTTGCACTCCCAGAGGAGGGGAGGTTCCACTACACACAAATTAGACATTGGGTCATGGACCCGGTAATCAGGAACTCTGCACAGAGACCCTTAACCAGTTTTGAGCGGTGGCTCCTTGGCAAGGACTCAGACAAACACATAGTCATAGACCTATATAAATTCCTATTGGGCACAGAACCACCGACAGAATCTCCGGCACAGCTGAGGTGGGAACAGGAGCAAGGCCGTCCATTAGCACAGAAGGAGTGGCAAGATATATACTATAGGATGAGAGACACGACACCCAACATGCCAAGCACAGAAACGGCAGTGAAGATTACCTCATATTGGTACTGGACCCCAGCCAGACTATATAAAATCAACCTGGCTAAAGGGGATAAGTGTTGGAGATGCAGCAACTCCCCTGGGACCTTAGTCCATATTCTGTGGGAGTGCTGTAGACTGGAAGCCTTCTGGAAAGAGATCTTAACAGAAATCAACACGTATTTCAACACCCAGCTCCCTAGGTTTTCCTCTTTCAGAACCCTGGGGCTTCCCAATCCGCTTACCTGCCCGCTCCGCTCCAAACAAGACAGACATACTACACTAGCACTGCGTGCGGCCCATCAGGCAATATTGGCGCTTTGGGGCACCAAAAGAATTCCATCGAGACTTGCCTGGTTACACCGCATCTGGGACCTCCTAGGAATGGAATGGCTAGCAACATCACTTGACCCAGGTGGAGACACTTTTAGAGATACATGGTGCCCATTTATAGCACTCTTATCCCAAGAATTCACTGAGATCACATGCCCCAGATATCTCAAGTTGCTGCACCTGACAGAACCCCCAACCGACTAACACCTATCAGACTCTGCAACCCAGGTTGGTGGAGGCGCTATGGACATAGCTGGCACTCGGGGGGGAGGGAGGGATTCAAAGGACTTGGGGATTTAGTTAGAGTTGCAGAAGCGCTGAGTATGGCTGAATGTTGACGCCAACTCAGCTATGCGATGTGTATTATGCAATGGCAGCACAATAAAACAAATTTAAACATAAATAAAGAATGCTTCAGATTGGAACTTGAGAATGCTAAGACCAGACCTCGTAAGCTCTTTAAATTGGTTAAACAACAATCAAACAAACTAGTAAAAACCTCTAAAGAAACAACAAAATCCCTAATAAGTTGCGATGAGTTCTCCTCCTTCTCGGCCAAAATGAACTCTCTGGGAAACGAGCTGAATTCTGCTGCTATCGTCCTCTCACAGCCCTTGGTGACACCTCCAAACGTCGCTACACACTTCCTACAGGCGGTACCCAAAAAACAAGCCCACTGGACCACCTTCCAATTATATGACGACCATATCATATCGAAAATTCTATCGTCCATAAAACCGAACAACCATTTCAATGACCCGCTCCCATCCAACTGCTTATCCGCAGCCAACCAATTTATCATACCCATCTGGACCGCAATAATCAATGCTTCACTAATGCAAGGGTCCATACCAGACTCTCTAAAAGCTGGTCAAGTCATCCCCATTCTAAAAAAACCCTCACTGAACCCTGCTGAACCGGACAATTTCAGACCAATATCTAATATTCCTCTACGAGTGAAATTTCTTGAGAAATGTGTGCAACAACAACTTAGCCAACACATCGCCACATTCAACCTGCTAGATGAATACCAATCTGGTTTCAGGCCAGATCACAGTACTGAAACTACTATTCTCCATATAGTAGATGACACCCTCCAAGTTCTAGACCAAGGCAAAACATGTCTCTTGATTCTTTTGGATCCATCATCGGCGTTTGACACAGTCAACCATGAAAAGCTACTAGAACATCTGGAAATTAGGATGGGACTAGGGGGAGCCGTTCTCGAGTGGTTCAAATCCTTCCTACAGAACCGCTCCCAGAGATTCTTAGTTAATCGTAATCTATCCTCCCTTTCCCTGATTATGATTGGTGTCCCCCAAGGTTCAACTCTCTCCCCAACTCTTTTTAACCTCTATTTGGAACCATTAGCTGAAATTCTACGTATTGCCAACATCTCTTACCACTTGTATGCAGACGACACTCAGATCTACATCAAAATGTCATCCCTAAATGTTCAAAACAATGAACGAAGCTCTGAAACTGACTGTTCAATGGCTTGCTAGCAACCAGCTCAAACTTAATGCGCAAAAAAACGAATTCTTACTAATTTAGCTCCCCTGACATACTTGAATGGACCAACTCGATCACCGCCCTGAACTGCACCTCCACCATAGTGGATTCAGCCAAATCACTAGGAATCACATTGGACAAAAACCTGAATATGCGAGCCCACATCAACACACTGGCCAAAAATGCCAGGTTTCACCTGAGCTACCTGAGAAATCTCAAACCATTCCTAGATACATCGGACCTAAAAATGGCACCTCAGGCTTTAGTTATCTCTAGAATCGAATACGGATGCTCAACCTTATCTGGTCTACTCAAGATCTCAACGGCTCGCCGAAAAGCCTGTCTTAACGCAGCCGCAAGGCTCCTAACAGGCTCAAAAAGATTCGACCACATTTCACCGCACCTGAAGGCACTGAACTGGCTTCTGTATGAAGCCAGAATCCAACTCAAACTGGCCTGTATCACTCACAAAGCGGTACACTCTAAGCCTTCTGCGTATCTTGCTCAGAAAATCGTGGTTTCCGGAGGAGGCAGGCACTCCCGGTGTGCCAGGGATTTTGTGATGAAACCACCCCTCTTCCGGAAGATGAAAACATACAACACAGCATTCTCAGGGGCTGCACCCAGAATCTGGAACTCACTGTCGCCCTAAACCAGAAAAATACCAACTCTATCAAGATTCAAAAAGGAAGCGAAGACTTTCCAAATGGGCAAATTCCTACCTTAAACTCACTCAGGGGCATATTTACGTTCCCTGGCGCATCCCTGCATATCAGCAGGGATGCGCCAGGGAAAATGCGTCACGCAAGTTTACCCTTGCGCCACGTCCGATGCGCCGCATTTACAATGTGGCGCATCGTGGCGCAAGGATAAGCAGATGCGTGACGCATCTGCCGGCGGAAGGTTGGCGCAGTGCTGAAGTTGTGTCGCAAGCGCGACGCAACTCCAGCACTGTTCTAACCTTCCCTATCCCTAACATGGTGCGTCAATCCTTACGCCTGCTTGAAGCAGGCGTAAGGATTTGACGCACAGCTGCCGGAAAAGTGACTGCGTGAAATCTTGTAGATTTCACTGCGTCACTTTTCCGAGGTGTTCCTGCGCCGGAACGCCCCCTGCGCCGGTACGCCCACATGAAACCTGACGCAGGTTTCATGTGGCGCAGGGGTTTACTACGTGGCGCATCTCCCTAGATGCGTCACGTTGTAAATATAGCGCAACGCGGCGCATGGTTTGCGTCGCCGCTGCGTCACATGCGTGACGCAACGGCGGCGCAAAAGTGGCGCAAGGGGCTTGTAAATATGCCCCTCAGTGCTTCCACAGTTTCAGCAGCCCAGCGATTTGCTATTGTTCTGTACTTGAACTCTACCAGGGATAGCCGATTTTGTTCTCATATCCACGTGATTCCTTATTCATTGACGTTGCTTACCACTCTACATCTTTTTCGCCTCACTGTTATTTTAAGTGGCGAAGGCTGCCGTTGTGCAGTCTTCCTCTGCTCCTGCCAATGTCCTCTTTCTATCTCCCCCAACTGTACTCTTGATCGCCACTCCTACTCCTTGTAAATAGCCTGTTATCTCTGCACTGTTTTCTCATGATCGCCTGCTCCAATCTTGTACTTAACTTGTTATTGCTGAATCTTGTAAATAACTTGCTATCTCAGTAAAGCGCTCTGATACCCTAACGGGTCACGTTCGCACTATACAAAACACTAAATAAATAAAATAAAAATACCAATGTTGATGGCTATTGCAGAAACATTACATCTGCATCCTGGTATTCGTAATGCCAATGGTTTTAATGCACCACTCGAAATAAGGTTTTGAGTATCTATTTAAGCTTGAATTGTCAGTCGGCACTTAAACATTCCAAGCATTCCTGGTAACATCTGAATTCATTTACCTCTATACCTCAGCCTGCCTATTCAATGCCTACACAATGGCCAATGAGCCATAAAGCTTAATCACTCCCTAGTGACAGGAGAAATGGGCGGGAAATATTGCCATAGCATCTTATCACAGAAGAATTTCCATTCTTGCAGAATAAAGTCTACTGCTCCTCTCTGCCCAGGCGCGCCACTTATCTTTCCCACTGCACTACCTCCTACTCTTCACCTTGGCAAGACAACCACTAGAAAACGTAAATATGCTGATAATATTAGGGCAGTGCTTCCCAAACCTTTTTGAACCACGACTCAAATTTTCAAAAGACAAACATTTGCAACCCGCCTACCTTTAATAGCTATGAGGCTGACTTTTTTCAATGTAACTAAAGCATCATGTGGTAGTGCACTGTGATTTACAGAGAGAGCATTTTCCTTTGACATGCCCACTAAATTTGTACAAACATAGTTTTACTGATAAAACCATATTGCACACAAATGCTAATGTGTGAAAATTGGTTTTTAGTGAATATTTATCATTTGTGCACCACCAAATAAAGTGTTTTGCTTCAATTTGTTCCTATTAAAACCTTTGTTTCCATCACACTTCCCAATTACATTTTTGCTTGCCTAGCTGCTGAATATATAAAGGTATTTACATTTTGTTGTGTCACATAATTCACTTTACTTTTCTTTCTCTGACTGCAAAGTGTGAGGAGTTTGTAAACACTAATCTACATGTTAAAAAACACAAGCAGCAATTTGTCAGAAGACATAGCCTGACATTTGACCTCGGTCCTTGAAGCACAGCAAATGTGACAGGATAAATACAGAATTTCCTTTACTTACCCTCTACTTTTCAAATGTGGGTTATACGGTCTAATTATTTTCTACCTCTTTTAACTTCCTCGTTCCCAGTTTAAGAGTGTTGGACATTTGTGTCCATAGGCATCTTAGTAATGGATTGCAAAAACAGTCTTAGTTTACACAGATCTTCAAATGATCGAGAGACACCCTCATGAGTAATTTTGCACAGACAGGGATGCAGAATGGATTTATGGATCTCAACTGTGGACGAAGAGCTAGAAATTCTTTACATCTGGCATTGGTTGCGTTGGAAAGATCTTGTGAGATAAAGATATTGTGACCAGACCATGTGAGACGGCGTTTCTCTCTGGCGACTTTTAAAACATGCATCAGGTCGGTGAATTCCAAGAAAAGCATTATTATGCCACGAGGTTTGTTAGATTGAGGCTGAGGATGGCCAAGACGATGTGCCCGCTGGATGTTGAGAGGATTAGAAGACTGAAGGTCAAGAAGATCAGGTAAAAATTTCTTCAAGAAAGAAAGAAGATCAGGTCCATTCAACAGTCGGAGATTGTTCCCTCAATTGCGGTTTTCGAGATCCTCAGTATTTAGCTTGAGTTTGTGAATTTCCTGTTCTAGCAAAGGTACTTTAGTAACCACATCCTGTAGATTGCTTATACGTTGTTACATCTCAAACATTTTACCCTCCATGTTGATCCAGCGGTCTTCAATCAACTGTAATTTTTTGTTGGTGGTATTCATGAACGGTTTTAGTGCACGTAATTCGTCCAGGATTGAGTCCAAGACTGGATTAGGAGACGACTGGACCGGAGATGGAGGGTCATTCTTGACTCTTTTCGGTTAAGTGCCAGACGAAGATGTTTTCGCAAAACTAAGAGAATCACTGGCCATCTTGACAATGTGTACCTGTCGATGAGGGAGTTTTTTAGTAGTAGAAAGTCTGCCCATAAAGTAGGTGAACAATGGAAGAGAATTGTAAGATGATTCAGTCACTGTAGTTGATAAATATCGCAAACCAAATCTCAGTTGACAAGATTATATCAACATAACAGGTTATGGAGCAGAGCGTAATGAAGGTACCTACTTATTTATAAATATGCAAACATCACACAATATACTATTATTCACATTCCTTTAAGCACCCATTCAAAGATGCCGTCCAGACATATATATAAGCCTCATACGATATACGGTAGGAAAAAGAGGTCGTTAGGCATAAATGTTGAGGTTGTTGGAGTGATGTTTCAGTTATAAGAGGTCCAGGTATTGAGTAACATGCTGGATGTCAGATGAAAAATAACATACGAGATATAGTGACAAAATGGCGTTGGTGTTAGAAATTGGATTTTTGGTTGGCTAGGGCATGTGCCAAAGCCAGGCAGAAACCACCACTCTAGTCAGGATAAGAGAGTTACACTCCTAAAATAACCCCTGCTCACCCCCTTCGTAGCTTGGCACGAGCAGTCAGGCTTTTCTTAGAGGCAGTGTGTAAAGCATTTGCACATAACCAACAGTCGCGGTGCGAGCAGCTGCTCGGTGGTGGCATCAGCAGGCGTCATCGGTGAGCCCAGGGTCGCGGCGGTGCCTTCAGGACACGGAGTTGGCAGCGGCGGCGTCGACGTCGTCGGGTTGCTTTTTCTTCTGTTGCAGCACAAAACACACAGTTTCCAGTGCTGAGGGCAGAAGAGCTTGAAGTCTTTGCTGTTCCTGAGACTTCTTGAACAGGGGGCAAGTTCTACCTCAAGCCCTTGGAGAAACTCACAAAAGTAGATTGCAGAAAGTTCAGTCCAGTCCTTTCACTGTCCAAGACAGAAACAGCCACTGCAGGCCAACACAGCAAAGCGCACAGCAATGTGGTAGTCCCTCCTCACAGCTTCTCCAGCTCTTCTTCTTGGCAGTCTTCTCGGTCCAAAAGAGTTCTAAAAGTCAGGGGTCTGGGCCCCAATATTTATATCCCAAAATCCTTTGATCTCTTAGGCAGAGAGTGTCTGTGCCCAGCCAGAACCAGTTCTGCCTTCTCTGGTGTGACTTCCTGGCAGGAGGTGGAGACGGCATGGTCAGAGGCAGACCAGGCCCTTTGAGGTGCAAGGAAATCTCCTCCCCTTCCCCAATTGCAGCCCAGGTCTATTCAGTCCTTTCCTGACCCACCTAGACTATCTGGAGCCACTCCTGCTCCCCAGCCTTCTGTCATCCAAAACCCAGTCAGGCAATCCACATTCCAGCAGAGGCACACGGGATGACTGAGCAAGAAAATACCTACTTTCTAAAAGTGGTATTTTCAAACACAGAATGTAAAAATCACCTTCACTAAAAGATGCATCTTTAGATTCTGAGTTCAGGCATACTAAACTTTATTTTCCTACCCAATTCCCCGGGCCAGTTATGTTTATAAGATGTTATAAACAAACTCCCCATTCTGTCCTATGGGGAACAGGTAGCCTTGCAATAGCAAAAAACGAAATTAGCCGTAATTCGCTATCAGGACATGCCAGATGCCACACACACCAGGGCATGTCCTACCTTTCACATACACTGCACCCGGCCCACAGGGGTACCTTGGGCCTACCTTAGGGGTGGCTGACATGTTAGAAAAGGGAAGGAGAGGGACTGGCAAGTGTGTGCACTGGCCAAGTCGACATGGCAGTTACAAACTGCGCGCAGACTCCGCAATGGCGGGTCTGAGTTACCTTTTCAGGGCTATTCATGTGGGTGGCACAATCAGTGCTGCAGGCCCACTAGTAGCATTTGATTCACAGGCCCTGGCACACTCAGTGCACTTTACTAGGGACTAACAAGTAAATCAAATATCCAATCATGGAAACACCAATCCATAACACAATTTACCACAGGAGCACTTCCACTTTACCACTGATCAGCAGTGAGAAAAGTGCACAGAAACACTACGCCAGCAAAAACAGAGTCAAAACCGGGAGTTCAGAAAGCAAAAACTCAGGGGAAACATGCCAAAAGATGCCAAGTCTAACACATGTCCCCTCCAGCTGAAAGTAGGGAGAACTACCCACCCTCCTGGGAGTTCTCTTCACTAAGGCGGAAGAACCTGGACAGACCATCTGCATTGGCGTGTTCTGTGCCAGGACGGTGTTCCACCGTAAAGTCCATTCCCTGTAGGGAGATGGACCACCTCAGCAGTTTTGGATCCTCACCCCTCATTTGCATCAACCATCTGAGGGGCCTGTGGTCTGTCTGAACCCGGAAGTGAGTCCCAAACAGGTATGGTCTCAGCTTCTTCAGTGCCCAGACCACAGCGAAACCTCTGTTCCCTGGGGAGTAGTCTCCGGCTAAGGAAGACTACAGGCTGGTCTAGGCCCTCTTCGTTCAGTTGTGATAGCCCTTCATCCACTCCATGCTCTGAAGCGTCAGTCTGCACAATAAATTCCTTGGAGAATTAGGGTGCCTTGAGCACGGGTGCCATGCACATGGCGGCCTTCAGGGCATCAAAAGCCTTCAGGCAGGACTCAGTCCAGATCACCTTCCTGGGCTGCTTCCTGGAAGTCAGCTCTGTTAAGGGGGCAACAATGGTGCCATACCCCTTAACAAACCTCCTGTAGTACCCAGTGAGTCCTAAGAAGGCCCTCACCTCTGTCTGTGTCTTGGGGGGCTCCCAAGCCAGAATGGTGTCAATCTTGGGTTGTAGGGGCGCCACCTGGCTGCTTCCTACCTGGTGTCCCAAGTACACCACCGAACCCTGCCCGATCTGGCACTTACTGGCCTTGATCGTGAGGCCTGCCCTCTGCAGCGCCTTCAACACTTCACCGAGGTGCTGCAAGTGTTTTTCCCAGCTGGAACTGAACTCTGTGATGTCATCCAGGTAGGCGGCACTGAAATCCTCCAGCCCAGCCAACACCTGGTTGACCAACCTCTGAAAGGTGGCAGGGGCATTCTTCAACCCAAAGGGCATCACCCGGAACTGGTAATGTCCGTCTGGGATTGAAAATGCTGACCTCTCCTTGGCCCCATTGGTTAAGGCAATCTGCCAGTACCCAGACGTTAAATCAAACGTGCTGAGGAACTTGGCATTTCCCAACCGATCAATGAGCTCATCAGCTCTGGGGATGGGGTGTGCGTCAGTCCTGGTGACAGCATTGAGCCAACGGTAGTTCACACAAAACCGCAGTTCTGGAGTGGCACCGGGTGCAGCAGCCTTTGGGACCAAGACCACTGGGCTGGCCCAAGGACTGTTGGAAGGCTCGATCACCCCTAACGCCAACATCTTAGAGACCTCCTCTTTGATGCTGGCCTTGATCCGGGCAATCAACCTGTAAATCTTGTGCTTCACAGGAGGGCTGTCACCGGTGTCCATGTCATGGGTACACCAGTGAGTAACACCTGGAGTCAGGGAGAACAGTGGGGCAAACTGTCCCAACAACTGTGACAGTCGCTCTGCTGCTCTGGAGTCAGTGTAGGGGAGAGGATCACACCTTCCACTGACCCATCGTGCTCCTTGGTAGACAGGAGGTCAGGGAGAGGTTCACTCTCCTCTTCCACCCCATCATCTGTCGCCAAGAGCATGCTCACTTTGGACCTCTCGAAGTGGGGCTTGAGGCGGTTCACGTGGAGGACCCTCAAAGGGTTCCTTGGAGCCCGCAAATCCACCAGGTAGGTGACATCACTTTTGCGCTCCATCACCTCAAATGGCCCAGTCCAAATGTCATGCAAGGCACAAGTTCCACTGGGGCCATGACCCACACTTTTTGCCCAGGTTGAAATTCGACCAGAGTGGCATTCTGGTCATACCACTTCCTCATTTCTTCCTGGCTGGCTTCTAGGTTCGCCTGCGTGAGTTTCCTGAAGCGGGCAGTTTGGTTTCTGAAGGCCAGCATGTAACTAAACACATCCTGGGGAGCTTTCCTGGGAGCTGCCTCCCAGCCTTCCTTCACCAAACTCAGAGGTCCTCTCACAGGGTGACTGTTAGATTTGGGGGTCTCTAGTTGGCAGAGGTAGGTACCTTCGTCCAAATAGGGACCCTTGCGTCTAGTCAGGGAAAGTAGGTACACTCCTGAAATCACCGCTGCTCACCCTCTTGGTAGCTTGGCACGAGCAGACAGGCTTAGTTCAGAGGCAGTGTGTAAAGCATTTGTGAACACATACAGTAATCAAGTGACAACACTACAAATGGACACCACACAGGTTATATATTTATAAAAATAGGTATACTTTATATAGATTTATCACAAGACCATAAACGACAAAAATAATCCACAATACTGTCAAGAATGCTTAGTTCTGATCAAAAAGGCTTAATTCAAGGTTCTGTGCGAGTCGGTAACCTCCTCCGGCTACGGTGATGTTGAGAACGAACAGAGTCTAACAAATCCAGCTGACCGCGTCGAGACGGGCCAACACAGCGTAGACAGACTCGGTCACAGTACCTTTTTCTTGAAGCGGCAGGCACGGGCGTGCGAGCCGGATGGCTGTTCGTCGCGGTCGCGATGCAAAAATGGAAGCGTTGCAGGACGCGTTGTCCCTCGATGCGGTGCAGGCAGCGGCTCGTTGACGTCGTCGAGACGGAGTCGGTGAGACCAGGGCCGTGCGTTGCAGGGCGAGACGGTGCTTCGATGCGGTGCTGGCAGGTTGCGGTGCGGCGACGGAGCCGGATTCAGGAGCTGGCGTCGATCAGTCCGGACAGCGGTGCGGGTCGGGCGGTGCGTCGCAAAGCGTGTGAGCGGTGCCCAACTCCGGTGCGGTCACAGGACTCGAACTCAGCAGCAGTGACCGTGTCGGTCGGACCAGTACGATTCGGCGTAGCGAAGCGTTGCAGGACGCGTTGTTCCTCGAGGCGGTGCAGGCAGCGGCTCGTTGACGGAGTCGGTGAGACCAGGGCCGTGCGTTGCAGGGCGAGACGGTGCTTCGATGCGGTGCTTACAGGACACCGAGTCGGTCGTGAGAGTCGGTCACAGCTCCCTACCTCTGTAGCCACTGAAACAGAGTTTCCAGCAGCAATTCACAAAGGGGGTGAAGTCCAATGGTCCTGGGACTTCGGTCAGGGGGCAAGCTCTCTTCCAAGCCCTTGGAGATCCTTCACAAGTTGATGAAAGTCACAGCAGAGCAAAAGTTCCTTTCTCCTTTCTTTGGCAGTCAGGCAAACCACTGCAGGCCAATCCCCAAGCAGCACTTCAGCTTAGGGATAGTCTCTCCTCAGTTTCTTCTTGGTTCCGCTCCTCAGCAAAGGTTTCTTCTTGTTCCCAAAAGTGATCTAATTTCCTAGGGGTCTGGGTCCCCTTTTTATACCCAGTTTCTCTTTGTTCTCTGAAGGCAGAGAGGCCTCTGCCTAGTCCAAAACCAGTTCTGGTCAGTCCTGGAGCACTTTGTTTTTCTGACTCCTTCTTTCCTTTCAGAATGTGGGGCAGAGTGCTCAGCCGCCCGGCAGGAGGTGGAGCCAGCATTGTGGAAGGCAGGCACAGCCCTATTCAGACCCAGGTGCAGCTCCTCCCTCCACTCTGGATGGAGATCTTTCTATTCAGCCCTGCGCTGACTCACCCTGTCTCCTGTAGCCACCCCCAGCCCCTGTCACTCAATCTCCAGACAAAGAATACACAACCTAGCAGAGGCAGGCTTGGATAGTTAGGCAAGAAAATACCCACTTTCTAAAAGTGGTATTTTCAAACACAGAATGTCAAAACCAACTTCACTAAAAGATGTATTTTATCATCCTGAGTTCAGGCATACTAAATTCGTTTTTCTACCATGTTCCCTGGGTCAGTTCTGACTATAAGGTGTAATAGTCAGTCTGCCCATTCTGGCCTATGGGGAGCAGGTAGCCTTGCAATAGTAAAAAACGAAAATGGCTGTAATTCACTATTAGGACATGCCACACACACCAGGGCATGTCCTACCTTATACTTACAATGCACCCTGCCCTAGGACCTACTTTAGGGGTGACCAACATGCAGTAAAGGGAAGGTTTAGGGACTGTTAAGTGGGTGTACTCACCAAGTCGACATGGCAGCCCTAGGCTGCACACAGGCTCTGCGATGGCAGGCCTGAGACACATTTTACAAGCCGCTTCTGTGGGTGGCACAACCAGTGCTGCAAGCCCACCAGCGGCATTGGATTTACAAGCCCTGGGCACACTGAGTGCACTGTACTAGGGACTGACAAGTAAACCAATCATCCAATCATGGAGTCACTAATACATATATCAATTAACGATAGGGAGCACTTGCACTTTGGCACTGATTAGCAGCGGCAAAGTGCCCATGAGCATCTAGTCCAGCAAAAACATATCGGCAACAGTGGAGGCATTACGAAAAAATGGAAGGGAGACCCACGCCAAGGATGCCAGGTCTAACACGTGTCCCCTCCAGCTGAAATGTGGGGAGAACTATCCTACCCCTAGGGAGTTCTCATCGCTAAGGAGGAAAAATCTGGACAGTCCATCAGCATTGGCGTGTTCTGTACCAGGGCGGTGTTCCACCGTAAAGTCCATCCCCTGTAGGGAAATGGACCACCTCAACAGCTTTGGATTCTCACCCCTCATCTGCATCAACCATCTGAGGGGCCTGTGGTCTGTCTGAACCCGGAAGTGAGTCCCAAACAGGTATGGTCTCAGCTTCTTCAGAGCCCAGACCACAGCAAATGCCTCACGCTCAATAGCACTCCATCTCTGTTCCCGGGGAAGTAACCTCCTACTGATGAAGGCTACAGGTTGGTCTAGGCCCTCCTCATTGATCTGTGATAGAACAGCCCCTACACCATGCTCTGAAGCGTCCGTCTGAACGATGAACTCATTGGAGAAGTTGGGTGCCTGGAGCACAGGCGCCGTGCACATGGCAGTCTTCAAGGTGTCAAAAGCTTTCTGACAGGCGTCAGTCCAAATCACTTTCCTGGGCTGCTTCTTGGAAGTCAGCTCGGTCAAGGGGGCAACAATGCTGCCATACCCCTTGACGAATCTCCGGTAATACCCGGTGAGTCCTAGGAAGGCTCTCACCTCTGTCTGGGTCTTGGGGGCTCCCAAGCCAGAATGGTATCAATTTTCGGTTGGAGGGGCGCCACCTGGCCGCTCCCAACCTGGTGTCCCAAGTACACCACAGAACCCTGCCCAATCTGGCACTTACTCGCCTTGATTGTGAGGCCTGCCCTCCGCAGCGCCATCAACACTTCCCAGAGGTGACGCAGATGTTCTTCCCAACTGGCACTGAACACTGCGATGTCATCCAGGTAGGCGGCACTGAAATCCTCCAGTCCAACCAACACCTGGTTGACCAACCTCTGAAAGGTGGCAGGGGCATTCTTCATCCCAAAGGGCATCACCCGGAACTGGTAGAACCCATATGGTGTGGAGAATGCTGACCTCTCTTTTGCCCCATCAGTCAAGGCGATCTGCCAGTACCGAGACGTTAAGTCAAACATGCTGAGGTACCGCGCAGCCCCTAACCGATCTATGAGCTCATCAGCTCTGGGGATGGGGTGGGCGTCAGTCCTGGTGACGGAATTGAGTCCCCTGTAGTCCACACAGAACCGGAGTTCTGGTGTGGCACCAGGCGCGGCAGCCTTTGGAACCAAGACCACTGGGCTGGCCCAAGGGCTGTTAGAGGACTCAATCACCCCTAGCGCAAACATCTTGGAGACCTCCTCCTTGATGCAGGCTCTGACCCTGTCAGTCACCCTGTAAGCCTTGTGCTTCACAGGAAGACTGTCCCCAGTGTCCACATCATGGACGCACCAATGAGTGACACTGGGAACCAGGGAGAACAGGTCAGGGAACTGTCCCAACAGCTGGCGACAGTCACCCTGCTGCTCAGGTGTCAGGGAGGTAGAGAGGTTTACTCCCTCCACTGATCCATCTTGCTCTCGGGCTGACAGGAGGTCAGGAAGAGGCTCGGTCTCCTCCTCCATTCCATCATCTGTAGCTAAGAGCATGCCCACTTGGGACCTCTCCAAGTGGGGCTTTAAGCGGTTCACATGCAGGACCCGCAAGGGGTTCCTGGGAGACTGCAAGTCCACCAAATAGGTAACTGGACTCTTGCGCTCCACCACCGTAAAAGGGCCGGTCCACCTGTCCTGGAGCGCACAAGGCTCCACAGGGGCCATGACCCACACTTTCTGACCAGGCTGAAGCTCTACCAGAGTGGCATTCTGGTCGTACCACCGCTTCATCTCCTCCTGGCTGGCTTCCAGATTTGCCTCAGCAAGTTCTCTGAAACGCCTAGTCTGGTTCCTGAAGGCCAGCATGTAACTGTATACATCCTGGGGAGGTTTCCTGGGAGATTGCTCCCAGCCTTCCTTGACCAAACTCAGAGGTCCTCGCACCGGGTGTCCATAGAGGAGCTCAAAGGGACTGAACCCTAGAGACTTCTGTGGCACCTCCCGGTATGCAAACAACAGGCATGGTAAGAGGATGTCCCATTTACGCCTCATGGGTTCTTCCAGGCCCATAATCATGCCCTTGAGGGTTCGGTTGAATCTCTCAACCAGCCCATTTCCTTGAGGGTGGTAAGGAGTGGTGAACTTGTAAGTTACACCGCACTCCTGCCATAGGGATTTCATGTACTTGGACACGAAGTTGGTACCTCTGTCAGACACCACCTCTTGAGGGAATCCCACACGTGAGAAAATTCCCATCAGTGCCCGTCCCACCACGGGGGCCGTCACTGTCCTCAGAGGGATGGCTTCAGGATACCGGGTGGCATGGTCCACCAAGACCAGGATAAACCTGTTGCCCATGGCTGTCTTGGGGTCCAGTGGCCCCACAATGTCAATACCCACCCGTTCAAAGGGGGTGCTGACCACAGGGAATGGCTGAAGAGCAGCCTTGTGCTTCCTCCCACTCTTTCCACTTGCCTGGCAAGTCTGGCATGTCCTGCAGTGAGTGGCGGCACTCCTGCGCATCTGGGGCCAATAGAAATGGGTAACAAGCCTGTCAAAGGTCTTGTCCTGCCCCAGATGTCCTGCTAACGGTACATCATGAGCCAACCCCAGTAGGAAGGCTCTGAAGCGCTGGGGTACCACCAGCACACGGGCTGACCCAGGCTCAGCAACCTTAGGCTCTGAATACAGGAGACCATTCTCCCAGTAAATCCAATGTGATCCAGACTGATCACCTGCTGCCTGGTCTGTGGCCTGTTGCCTCAGACCCACGAGAGAAGGGCATGTGTTCTGCTCCTTGCAGAACTCTTCCCTGGAGGGTCCTCTTTCTTGCTGCCAATGGGTCAGCTCAGGTAGGTCCCCCAGTTCAGCTACCTGTTCCCCTGTAGGCTCCAGGGCATCCCCCTCAGGGTCTGCCTCCTCCTGGACCGTGGGAACTTCGGGGGCCGGTTTCCCACGCCCCCTACCTCCTCTCTCTCCGGCAGGCACCTGGGCCTCCCTCTCAGGCTCCAGGTCCTCTTGAACACCTTTAGCTGCCATTGACCGGGTGGTCACACATGCCCAATCAGGCAAGCCCAACATTTCTAAATGCGCACTCCGCTCCACCTTAGCCCAAGGTGAGCTCTCCAAATCGTTCCCTAACAAACAGTCAACAGGCATGGCTGGCCTCACAGCTACTTGAAGAGTACCCGAGACCCCCCACTCAAAGGGAACCTGAGCCACCTTGCAGTGACTCTCTGTGTTGTCAGCGGCAACAACCGGATAGAATGCATCAGGGATAACCTGCTCTTTAGACACCAGGTGACACTTGACAGCTGTCACACTGGCTCCTGTGTCTCTCAGAGCCTCCACCCTATGGCCATTGATGGTCACCCACTGCCTGTATTTCTTAGTGTTCTCAGGCAGCGGGGTCCTAGGGACCATCTCAGAGTCTCCTAATGAGACAAGGGAAAACACAGTGGGATCCCCCCACCTTGGGCACCCAACTCCTCCCCCAGGGCTACACTAGCCAACTGCCGGGGGACTGCACTAGTGGGTGCTGGTTTTCCATGCAAAGGGCAACGAGGATCGTTTGCCTTGTGGCCAGGGGCGCCACACTTGTAACACACCAGTGGTCCCTGGTGAACAGGGGGCCTGTCAGGGCCACTGGCTTCTTCTCAGGGGGAGGCTGGGAACCTTTCCCTTGGTTCCCTTGGGGTTTACTTTGGGGCCCTTTATGGAACTCCCTCTGTTTACCCTTGTCCCCCCCACTCTTCTGCTGGGGACCCTGCCCACGCTTGGCGGAGTCTCCCACGTGACCCTTGTGGACCCGGGTACTCACCCAGCGGTCCGCCTCCTCAGCAAGCTGCCTAGGGTTAGTCAGCTTACTATCAATCAGGTGCTGGCGTAGCTCAGGAAAACAATTACCGGACAAGTGCTCCCAGGCAATCAAATCAAAGAGCGCCTGAAAATCAGTCGCTTTGCTACCCTTTACCCAACCATCCAAGGCTCTGCAAAAGAAGGTCACATATTCAACCCAGGTACTGCTTTCAATCTTACTACAGTTCCTTAACCTTTGCCTATAAAGCTCAGGGGTCAAACCATACCTAGTCATTAAGGCATCCTTCATGTGGCTGTACGAATTATAGACTTCAGAGGGCAAATCCAACAAGGTATCCCGCCCTTCACTGAGGAACCGTCCCCACAACCCCGCTCCCCAATCCTTCTCAGGGACCCGGTGGGAAGACATGGCTACCTCATAGGCTTTGAACCACTGCCCAATGTCAACATTTAAAAAAATTCCTTAACCACATCTTTTGGAATATACACCCTAGCTTCAACAGGCACAGGCGGTACACTGCCACCAGAGGGAGTAATCTCTAAGCTCTTGGCCTTCAATTCCAACTCCCTCAAAACTTTCTCATGTTCAAACTGCATTTTCTTTTCCTCTAGGGCCAATTTCCTAGTTTGCATTTCGAATTCTAACTGCCCATTCAGCTTGAGCTTGGTCAGCTCCATTTCGTGCATCCTACTCTCTTTCCTGTCCTCCAACTCCTCTGGAGACAGTCCTCTGGCAGAAACACTGCTACCTACTGGGGAAGGTGGTCTTCTAGCCCCTAGACCCAATAGCCCCTCCAGCTGCCCTTCTGCATTCTCAGCCCCTCCACAGGGGCACTCCTTGATTCAACCCAGGCCCTCAGCGCCTTTTGAAGGTCCTCCTTCCTGGAGAGTCCGGTCATGGACACTTTAAACTTTTGCAGAATTGCCTGAGCTGCTTGAGGGTGTAGCATTCTAGCCTCTCTTCTTCCCAATCACACTCAACAGAGGCTACTGATGCTGGTTTCTCCATAGTGACTGAACTTGGCATTTGCAAAAATAGGAAATCCCAGAAAAAATGCTATAGAAGTATGTGGTTGCGTTTTGGTCTGCACTCACTAAGTAGTGTTCACCAATCACTGTACATGAGTCACAAATGCAAGTCCAGAATCCTCACCGCTGACCACCAATGTTAGATTTGGGGGTCTCTAGTTGGCAGAGGTAGGTACCTTCGTCCAAATAGTGACCCTTGCGTCTAGTCAGGGAAAGTAGGTACACTCCTGAAATCACCCCTACTCACCCTCTTGGTAGCTTGGCACGAGCAGACAGGCTTAGTTCAGAGGCAGTGTGTAAAGCATTTGTGAACACATACAGTAATCAAGTGACAACACTACAAATGGACACCACACAGGTTATATATTTATAAAAATAGGTATACTTTATATAGATTTATCACAAGACCATAAACGACAAAAATAATCCACAATACTGTCAAGAATGCTTAGTTCTGATCAAAAAGGCTTAATTCAAGGTTCTGTGCGAGTCGGTAACCTCCTCCGGCTACGGTGATGTTGAGAACGAACAGAGTCTAACAAATCCAGCTGACCGCGTCGAGACGGGCCAACACAGCGTAGACAGACTCGGTCACAGTACCTTTTTCTTGAAGCGGCAGGCACGGGCGTGCGAGCCGGATGGCTGTCTGTCGCGGTCGCGATGCAAAAATGGAAGCGTTGCAGGACGCGTTGTCCCTCGATGCGGTGCAGGCAGCGGCTCGTTGACGTCGTCGAGACGGAGTCGGTGAGACCAGGGCCGTGCGTTGCAGGGTGAGACGGTGCTTCGATGCGGTGCTGGCAGGTTGCGGTGCGGCGACGGAGCCGGATTCAGGAGCTGGCGTCGATCAGTCCGGACAGCGGTGCGGGTCGGGCGGTGCGTCGCAAAGCGTGCGAGCGGTGCCCAACTCCGGTGCGGTCACAGGACTCGAACTCAGCAGCAGTGACCGTGTCGGTCGGACCAGTACGTTTCGGCGTAGCGAAGCGTTGCAGGACGCGTTGTCCCTCGAGGCGGTGCAGGCAGCGGCTCGTTGACGGAGTCGGTGAGACCAGGGCCGTGCGTTGCAGGGCGAGACGGTGCTTCGATGCAGTGCTTACAGGACACCGAGTCGGTCGTGAGAGTCGGTCACAGCTCCCTACCTCTGTAGCCAATGAAACAGAGTTTCCAGCAGCAATTCACAAAGGGGTGAAGTCCAATGGTCCTGGGACTTCGGTCAGGGGGCAAGCTCTCTTCCAAGCCCTTGGAGATCCTTCACAAGTTGATGAAAGTCACAGCAGAGCAAAAGTTCCTTTCTCCTTTCTTTGGCAGTCAGGCAAACCACTGCAGGCCAATCCCCCAAGCAGCACTTCAGCTTAGGGATAGTCTCTCCTCAGTTTCTTCTTGGTTCCGCTCCTCAGCAAAGGTTTCTTCTTGTTCCCAAAAGTCATCTAATTTCCTAGGGGTCTGGGTCCCCTTGTTATACCCAGTTTCTCTTTGTTCTCTGAAGGCAGAGAGGCCTCTGCCTAGTCCAAAACCAGTTCTGGTCAGTCCTGGAGCACTTTGTTTTTCTGACTTCTTCTTTCCTTTCAGAATGTGGGGCAGAGTGCTCAGCCGCCCGGCAGGAGGTGGAGCCAGCATTGTGGAAGGCAGGCACAGCCCTATTCAGACCCAGGTGCAGCTCCTCCCTCCACTCTGGATGCAGATCTTTCTATTCAGCCCTGCGCTGACTCACCCTGTCTCCTGTAGCCACCCCCAGCCCCTGTCACTCAATCTCCAGACAAGGAATACACAACCTAGCAGAGGCAGGCTTGGATAGTTAGGCAAGAAAATACCCACTTTCTAAAAGTGGTATTTTCAAACACAGAATGTCAAAACCAACTTCACTAAAAGATGTATTTTATCATCCTGAGTTCAGGCATACTAAATTCGTTTTTCTACCATGTTCCCTGGGTCAGTTCTGACTATAAGGTGTAATAGTCAGTCTGCCCATTCTGGCCTATGGGGAGCAGGTAGCCTTGCAATAGTAAAAAACTAAAATGGCTGTAATTCACTATTAGGACATGCCACACACACCAGGGCATGTCCTACCTTATACTTACAATGCACCCTGCCCTAGGGCCTACTTTAGGGGTGACCAACATGCAGTAAAGGGAAGGTTTAGGGACTGGTAAGTGGGTGTACTCACCAAGTCGACATGGCAGCCCTAGGCTGCACACAGGCTCTGCGATGGCAGGCCTGAGACACATTTTACAAGCCGCTTCTGTGGGTGGCACAACCAGTGCTGCAAGCCCACCAGCGGCATTGGATTTACAAGCCCTGGGCACACTGAGTGCACTGTACTAGGGACTGACAAGTAAACCAATCATCCAATCATGGAGTCACTAATACATATATCAATTAACGATAGGGAGCACTTGCACTTTGGCACTGATTAGCAGCGGCAAAGTGCCCATGAGCATCTAGTCCAGCAAAAACATATCGGCAACAGTGGAGGCATTACGAAAAAATGGAAGGGAGACCCACGCCAAGGATGCCAGGTCTAACAGTGACCATACAGAAGCTCAAAGGGACTGAACCCAAGAGACTTCTGTGGTACCTCCCTGTATGCAAAGAGAAGGCACGGCAAGAGGACGTCCCACTTAAGCCTCATGGGTTCTGTTAGACCCTCAATCATGCCCTTCAAGGTCTGGTTGAATCTCTCCACCAGACCATTACCTTGTGGGTGGTAAGGGGTGGTGAACTTGTAGGTTACACCACACTCCTTCCACAGGGATGTCATATACTTGGATATGAAATTGGTTCCCCTGTCAGAAACCACCTCTCTGGGTAACCTCACTCGGGAAAAGATCACCATTAACGCCCGGCCCACCACTGGCGCCGTCGTTGTCCTGAGAGGGATTGCCTCCGGGTACCTGGTGGCATGGTCCACCAAGACCAGGATGTACCTGTTGCCCATGGCTGTCTTGGGATCCGGTGGCCCCACAATGTCCATCCCTACCCTTTCAAAGGGCATTCCAACCACTGGAAAAGGTTGGAGAGGAGCTTTGACTTTCCTCCCACTCTTACCACTTGCCTGGCAAGTTTGGCAAGACCTGCAATGTCCATCTGACTGCCTTCGCATTTGGGGCCAGAAGAAGTGGGTGACAAGCCTGTCAAAGGTCTTGTCCTGCCCCAAATATCCTGCCAAAGGCACGTCATGAGCCAGACCGAGTAGGAAGGTCCTGAAGCGCTGGGGCACCACCAGCACACGGGCTGACCCAGGCTCAGCGACCTTAGGCTCACTGTACAGGAGATCATTCTCCCAGTAGATCCAATGTGATCCGGACTGATCACCAGCTGCCTGGTCTGCAGCCTGCCGCTGCAGACCCTCCAGAGAAGGGCACTCCTTCTGCTCCTTGCAGAATTCCTCCCTGGTGGGACCCCCTTCTTGCTGCCAATGGGTCAGCTCAGAGATGTCCCCCAGTTCAGCTACCTGCTCCCCTGTAGGCACCGGGGCGTCCCCTCAAGGTCCGCCTCCTCCCGGTCCATGGGAACTTCAGGGGCCGGTTTCCCGCGCCCCTTGCCCTTTCTCTTGGCAGGGACTTGGGCCACTGTTTCAGGCTCCAAGTCCTCTTGATCACCCTCTCTGGCCGCCATTGACCGAGTGGACATGCATGCCCACTCTGGCAACCCAAGCATCTCTAAGTGAGACCTGAGCTCAACATCCTTCCATAAGGATTGCTCCAGGTCGTTACCTAGCAGACAATCTACAGGCATGGAAGGGCTCACAACCACCCTCAAGGGACCTGAGACCCCCCCCACTCGAAGGGAACCTGCACCACCAGACACTGGCGCTCTGAATTGTCCACCGCAATTACTTAGTGGAATGCCCTGGGACTACCTGCTTCTCAGAGACCAGGTGACACTGGACTGAGGTCACACTGGCTCCAGTATCTCTGAGAGCCTCTACCCTTTTCCCATTGATGGTCACCCAGGTGCTGTATTTCTTTGTGTTAGGGGGCACCGGGTTTCCTGGGACCATCTCACTGTCCCCTAGTGAGACGAGGGTCATTTCTGTGGGGTCCCCACCCTCCTGTGGGTACTCCTCCTCCCCAAGCACTATACTAGCCAACACCTTGGACTGCCCACCGGTGGGTGGCTGTGCCCCCTTAGGGCACTTGGGGTCCCCCTTCATGTGACCCACCTGATCACATGCAAAAAACTTGCGGGGGCCGGTCTCAGCAGGCTTTCCTGACGAGACCCCTTGTTTCTTATCTCCTGGGGGAAGGGAACCTTTACCCTGGGTGTTAGTTTGGGGCCCTTTAGAGAACTCCTGTGTTTTACCCTTGTCCCCCCACTTTTCTGCTGGGGACCCTGCCCACCTTTGGCTGAGTCTCCCCCATACACTTTCCTGTGGACCCTGGTACTCACCCAGCGGTCCGCCTCCATAGCAAGCTTCCTGGGGTCAGTCAGCTTACTATCAACTAGGTGCTGGCGCAGATCTGCAAAACATAGACTAGACAAGTGCTCCCATGCAATCAAATTGTAGAGCCCCTGAAAATCTGTCACATTACTTCCCTTCACCCAGCCATCCAGTGACCTGCAAAACATATCTACACATTCCAACCAAGTGTTGGCATCGGACTTCTTACTGGACCTGAACTGATCACTGTACTTTTCAAGAGTGAGATCATACTTAGTGAGAAGGGCGTCCTTCATGTCTGGATAGGTGAGGTGATACCCCTTACCCAAAGCTATTAAAGTATTCCTTGCTTCTTCCAAGAAGAGAGGCCACAATCCTGCTCCCCAATTCTCCTCAGGGACCCCATTCATGTGCATCGCTGCCTCGTAGCCCTGAAACCACCTTTGTATGTCATCCCCCTTCTTGAATTCTTTGCCTACATTATTAGGGATGTGCACAATCCTGTCTGCCTGTCTTGATGGGTTGCTGCCACCATCTGAGCTGGCTCTACTCCTCTGATCCAGCTCCTTTATCCTGAACTCATGCTCTAACATCATCCTTTTCTCCTCCATGGCTAACTTAAGCTTCTCCAGTTCTACTGCAACTCTCCTTGCTTCCCGCCTGTCCTCCAGCTCTCCTGGGGACAGGCCACTGCTGCCTGGCCTGGAGGGTTCCCCCCCTCCCAAAAGCACATCCACCCTAGGAATAGGCTCCTCCGCCTCTCCACTGAGATCACCAGACTGCTCGCTGGCATGTCTGGCTGCTACCCGGGCCCTCAGTGCCTTTTGTAGCTCCTCCTTGATTTCAATTCCCTAACATTGTAGGATTCCAACCTATCCTCCTCAAAGGCAATTTCCAGGGATGCAACAGATGATGCTCTTGATTCAGGCATGATGAAGTAGCAAGTTCAAACTGGCAAGATCAAAAATAGGCCAAAAAGAAAAAGAACCAGTATGTGGCACATAATGGTCTGCGATATGGTAGTAGTGCACACCAATCACTGTAAGTCAAGTGCAAACGCAAGTCCTATCCTCACCGCTGACAACCAATGTTAGAAATGGGATTTTTGGTAGGCTAGGGCATGTGCCAAAGCCAGGCAGAAACCACCACTCTAGTCAGGATAAGGGAATTACACTCCTAAAATAACCCCTGCTCACCCCCTTGGTAGCTTGGCACGAGCAGTCAGGCTTATCTTAGAGGCAGTGTGTAAAGCATTTGCACATAACCAACAGTAATACAGTGTAAGCACTACAAAAGGACACCACACCAGTTTAGAAAAATATCCAATATTTTTATATACTTAAGACAAGACCAAAAACGATAAAAATCCACAATACAGTACTTAAAAATCTTCAGTTATCAAAATATGCTTGAAAAACAGTTCCTTTATCTTTATTTTATTTAAAATGTTTTATATAGCGCTGGCTGGACCCGAGGGTGTCAGAGCGCTTTACATGGGTATTCATTGCGATATAACAAAATTTACAATGAGGTAGAAATTCCGAACCATACAAACGATATAAAGCAGCTAAAATATTATACAGTCTGATTACACAAGTTGCGATGGGTTACAGCAAATCATGAGAGATTAGGTTAGTGAGAGAGGGAAAGGATGGTAAAGAGGGAGGTAGGGTATAGGAATGGTGAGAGGTTAGGGAGTTGGGTAGGTTAAGGCAAGATCAAACCGCTATACATAGATACTTAATTGTAATGTAACAGACTTACAATGAGGTAGTACTCAAACGATCCAGACAGTAAGACCAGCTCCAGTTTAACACAATCAATTACATGTATTGCAATGTGCCATATCGAGTCATGTGAAATTGGCTTAGCGTGGGAGGGAAAAGGGTAGAGAAGAGGGGGAAGGGTATGAGAATGGGGAAGAGGATTAAGGAGGGGGGTGGTTAGGGCACTACCAAGAGTGATGAGCAGGTTCTATGGGAAAGGCATGGAGGGAGGAGTTAATGGGTGAAGGAAGATGGGGGAGAGGGAGGAGAACAGTAGGAGGTCGAGGTGGGATGAGTGCCTAGGGGAGGGATTAAGGACCCCAGTATTTGTTGAGCAGGAGAAGTTTGAGGTCTTTTTTGAAGCTGATGTAAGAGGGGTTGCAACGAAGATCTTTAGGGAGGGAGTTCCAGATGTTAGGCGCGTTCCCAGAGAAGGAGCGAGATTGTGTGGTTTTCTTGTTTAACAGAGGAGGGACAAGAGCGAGGGTGTTGGAGCTCCTCAATGATCTAGAGCAGCCAGCTTTGTGAAGTTTGTCTGAGAGGTACTGCGGGGAGCGTTGATGCAGGGCTTTGTGCGTAATGCAAGCTGTCTTGTAGGAGGTTCTTCCTTCAACGGGAAGCCACTTGAGATCTTTAAGGACAGGGGAGATGTGATCGAACCGTTTGAGGTCGGTAATGAGCCTAGCGGCCAAGTTCAGAACAGATTTGATTGGGGCTAGGTGGGCTTTAGGGGTTCCAGAGAGGATGGCGTTACCATAGTCGATTTTCGATAGGACCAGCGATTGGACAACTAATTTAAAGTCGTCTGCAGGAATGAAGGGTTTTATTTTCTTGAGGTGATGGAGTGTGAAGAGAGCGCTTTTGGCCGATTGTTTTATGTGGGGGATAAGAGTAAGGTTTTGGTCAATGTTAAAACCGAGGGATTTAACTGAGTTAGATACAGTGAGAGAGCAGTTGAGTGCGGTAAGGTCAGAGATCCAGGATAGAATGGGGAGCGAGTTGTTCTTAGGGGAGAAAAGAATGATTTCGGTCTTTTTGGGTTGAGTTTGAGGTGGTTGTAGTGGAACCAGGATTGGATCTTACTCAAGGCATCATTGAGGTGAAGAACATCCGAGCGGGATTGAATCTTATAGTAAAGTTGGGTGTCATCGGCGTATAGGTGGTAATTGATTCCTGCTTGTTTGAGGATAAGGGTGAGGGGTTCCATGAAGAGATTAAATAGAGAGGGGAGAGGATAGAGCCCTGTGGGACCCCTAGGGAGACGGGCAATGGTTTGGAAAGGCAGTTATGGATTTTGATTTGCTGCATTCTGTGTTGGAAAAAGGAGGTGAACCATTTGAGGACTGTACCGTTGAGGCCGAAACGATCTTTGAGTGTGTAAAGTAGAGCAGAGTGGTTAACAGTGTCAAAGGCAGCGGAGAGATCAAGGAGAATGAGAAGGAAGGATTCGCCTTTGTCGAGAGCGTGATGAATGTCATCAATAATGTTAAGCATTGCCGTTTCGGTACTGCAACCCTTTCTGAAGCCTGACTGGAAAGAGTCTAGAAGATTGAATGAGTCAATGTGTCTATCTAGTTGGAGCAGGGCACATTTTTCAAGGGCTTTTGAGAGAAGAGGAAGTTTAGAGATAGGACGAAGGTTATTTAGGTCATTAGGGTCACCAGCAGGATTTTTGAGGATGGGAGTGATTTGTCCCAATTGGAGGGAAGCTGGTACACAACCTGAGGTAAAGGAGGAGTTGATGATGGAGGTCCAATAGGGGGCAATGATATGTTTTAGATCTTGGACAAGGTTGGAAGGGAGACGGTCTTTAGTGTGCGATGACGGTTTAAGTCTTGAGATGACGTTAAGGACATCAAGTTCAGTGACTGGTTGGAAGTCAAGCCAAGAAGCATTATTTTTTTGCTCAAGTAAGATGGGGCCGGGATCAGGAATCTGGATGGTAGGGGGGAAAGAAGAGGAGTCATGAGGAAGTGTAGAGAGTGACGGAGAATTGGAGGAGATGTCCGGTGAGGGAGGTAGGTTAAGAGAGAGGGGAGTGAGGGCGAAGGATTGATTAATTTTGGAGATTTTTTCGGAGAAGTAGCTGGCAATTTCTTCGCATTTCTCGGTGGTGGCAATCACCTTGGGGGGTGCAGGGGCTGTTTGGTTTTTGACAATGTTGAAGAGTTCCCTAGGTCTGTTCTTGGCCCGGTCGAGTTGGGAGCGGAAGAAGGAAGTCTTAGCATTGAGGATGTGTTTTTTATATTTGGATCTAGCGGATCTGAGGAGAGAGAGATTAGAAGGGGAAGGGTTTTGCCTCCATATGCGTTCAGTCGATCTAAGTGTACGTCTCTCATTGTTGAGATCAGAATTGAACCAGGATTTGGAGGTGGAGTTTTTTGTCGTTTTAGTCTGGCAGGGGCAATTTGATCCAGGACATGAATAATGGAATTATTAAAGTGTTCGGTGAGGTCATTGGCATTTTGGGAGGGAGGAGAGAGTCGAAGTTGAGCTTTAACTTTGGACTCAAGTTCGCCTGGGGGATAAGATGAAGATTCCTGGTCAGTTTCATCTGATTGATGGTTTTAGGAGGAGGGGTAGCACGGTGTTAGTGATCGTGAAAAGGATGAGGTGGTGGTCGGACCAGTCGATGGGAACGATGGAGGAAAGGGAGGCCAGCTCATTGCTAGTAATGATAGCGTCAAGAGTGGCTCCTTTGGAGTGAGTAGGAGAGTGGCATAGTTGTTTAAGGTCATAGATGTCAAGTAGATCGGTGAGGAGGTTAACCATAGGATCTTCTTTTTGTTCCAATGAAGGTTAAAATCTCCGAGGACGAGGTTTTTAGAGTTGGAAAGTGCGGATTGGGAAAGAAGGTCAGACAATTCTTCTACAAAAGGGAGAGGGTCACCGGGAGGATGGTAGATATTGTGAAGTCGAATTGGAGGGAGCCCTTCACTTTAAGTTCCGCTCCGAGGTATTCAAAAGTAGAATAATCGGAGTTTGGCACAGGGAGAGTTGGAGTTCGTTTTTAAAGATTATTGCTAGACCGCTCCAATTTTGATAGGTCTATCTTTTCTGAGGATGGAGTAGCCAGGGGAGAGAGCATATCGAGAATGGAAGAGGAGTGATCTTTAAGCCAAGTTTCGGTAAGAAAGGCAATGTCAATGGATTCACTAAGGATGGTTTCCGAAATTTCAGTCGCATGTTGGACAGCCGAGCGACAGTTAACCAGCATGCATGTCAGGGGAATAGGGTTGGTTGTAGGGGGGGGCAGGAGTGGATAGTGGTGAATTGCGCAGGAAGTCTTGGAGAAGCTGGGGAATTTGGAATTCTGCTAGTCCCTAGGATCACAGGGATAGGTGCCTGAGGGGTCAGAGGGTCAGTAGTCAAAGAGCAGGGGGAGAAAGGATTACAGAGGTCAGGGAATTCAGAGGCGGGGAGGAGGTTTGAGGCGCGGAGTGTTCTAGGTGAATCGTTACCGAGGGGGTAGTATCCCATTGCTGGGGGAATGTGGTGTTGATTTGTTCAGTACACCGGGCAATAGAGTGATTGGGGCAGTTAAGAGAGGAGATGGAGTTAACATCATTTCTGAGAGAGGTGAGTTCAAGCGCTAGGTTAGCGAGATGGAGTTCTATATTAAAAAGCGTCTGGGGAATAAGGGAGAAGGGGATGGAGGTTGGGAGTTCATGGGGACACGGAGGATGTTCAGCATTAGTCAAGGTGAGAGGTCTGTGGAGAGGGAGGGGCGGGAGTCCAGGTGGGGGGTGGAGAGGGGCGATCCGATTGATGGCCGAAGGGAGGGAGGTGATGTGGAATTGGGCAGTCACTGGAGACTGTAGAGAGTCAGGGGAAGGAAAGGGTGCTCGGGGAGAGTGAGGAGGGTTGGTATTCTGGTTAGGGAGGGGAAGGACAATTGGGGGGGAAGAAGTTAGAGTAAGGGATTGGGTCGAAGTTAGGTCGAATAGGGAGGGCTGGGAGGAGGGAGAAGATAGAAGGGAGGAGCTGGTGTGAGTAGTTGGAGCCTCAAGAGGTGGAGAAAGAGTTTGGGTGGCTGAGTAGGCCGTCGGTGAATCAGTAGGAGGGAGAGTTGTTAAGGCGGGGGAGAGATTGAGAATCTGTGCTTGTGAGACTTCTAGGGTGTTTTCAATGTCTGTATGAGGAGGGGTTAGAGTAGGTGAAAGAGGAGGTGTGTGGTCAGACTGTGATTGGGGGGCTGAAGGGTTAGAGTAGGGTATCGAGACTAGATTGGATAAGGTGTTGAAATGGTGTTCAAAGATGGTGAGGTGTTTTTCAGAGGCTTGAATGAGGATGTTTCCTGATTTAAAAATGGAGATGTCTATTTCACCAAGAAAAGTAGGGGAAGGGGTGGTGGATAGCTTCAAACCATATGGGATTTTGCATGATTTTGTGATAGGAAGGTGGTGGAGGAAGGTGCTTTTCCATTTGGAGGGGCGCTTGGAGTAGAAGATATAGTTGGTTTTTACAATCGAGGTGAGACTTCGGTAGTTATCTACAAATAGCGTTTCTTGGTGACGAATTAGTAGTTTGTGTTTAAAGTTTTTCTTAGCATTTTTGGAGAGGTTGGGGGATAAAGGATGGTCCAAGAGTTTGGGCCATGTCTAGTGATAGGTGCATCCAGTGTAGGGGGGTGAGTGAAGGGGGGCATTGTTGTTCCGTATAAGGCCGGGAGAGGAAAGTGACTAGAGTAGACCCCGGGGAGGTCTGAGCTAGGAAGAAGTTATAAATGGTGAGAGGGAGCGTAAAAACAGTTCAAAAGGACAAAATGAAGGGAGGAGGGAACATAAGGATGCAGTGAGAATGGAAGATAAATTAACTATACGTCTGAACAATTCTCTACTCCCTATTGCATAAAGAGATGGACGTGCAATGTGTTATAACGCGTAATATATGGCGGTAGGTAAAGTCAAATAGTACGATTTAGATGATCATAAAGAGGCAGGGCAGTTAACAGTGTATGTAGAGCAATAAGGATAAAAGTCATTAAACAGCTCAGTTAACAATAACATGAGTATACATCCAGAGTAAAAATGCAATACAATTTGACGTCGCGATGAGGTAGGGCAATTGAGGAGTACGTGGGACATTAGGTATAATAAGCTACACCTGTCATGGCTTTTTTTTTTTTTTTTTCAGAATAAGTCCTACTGAATTAGTGGTTGTCAGCAAATATGGGCAAAAACTGCCTCCGTGATTTGGTAGTAAGGGTAATCTGAGTGAGAGTTCAGGGTTATTCTATAGACAGATAAACCTAATGGAAAAGACGTTCAAAGATGGCTGCATGTTAGACTAGTGATGGTTTTGGCTTAAATGCGTAGTCCTATCACTCTTTTCATGAGCCTAGTTAAAGTCCTCAAGAGTTTACCCTGGGTTGTTGTTGTTGGTCCTTTGTTTATTTTTAGTCCTGTGAAGCCCGAGGTAGTCCTATGTTTTTGAATATAGCTTGGAGTGGGGAAGGAGCAGCCCTATCAATTTAGATAGTTAGGACAGCCATTTTGAGGGGGAATTGCAGCCATAGACACTGTGTGAACAAAATGGTCGATAGCTCCGTCCGGGGCTATCACGGCGTCGTGAACAAACAAATCCAAACAGTTCTGGCTGTCCACAGTGTTGCGGGCCAGCTACGGTGTCGGGAAGACCCTCAAACAGTACCTTTTAGAAATGCAGGATGTCGGCGACCTCTCGTTGAGCTGCAGAAAGCACGGCGTCCGCAGGCGTCGGTTCCGGAGGTCGGTGCAGGAGTCGTCGGGGCCCTCGAAGTCACATGCGTTGCAGATCAAACTCCTCTCTGTTGAAGTCAGGAGCGCTGGCGTCGGCAGGCGTCGGGTGCTGCGGTGCGAAATGCAGCTGTTCGGCGTGTGGTGCCATCAGGTCGCGGTACGAGCAGCGGCTCGGTGGCAGCGTAAGATGGCGGCGTCAGTGAGACCAGGGTCGGGGTGCGAAGTGAATGCCATGCTCGTCGCGGTGCTGGCAGGTCGCAGCGCAAGCAGCGGCGCCGTCGTTGCTGAAGTGCTGTTGTCGGCTGACGAACTGGAGTCGATGGCGCCGGAGTCGGTAGGCCAAGGCTGTGGTGTGGGATGAGAGCGGTGTGTCGTGTAACTTTACGAGCGGTGCCCTCGAACTACGGTGCAAGCATCGGCATCGATTTTGGCGTGGAGCGTCGTTGTCGGGGAAACCAAGGCGCCGTCGTGAAGCGAGGCGGTGCGGGGCTTACAGGTTGCGGTGCGAGCAGCGGCTCGGTGGCGGAGTCAGCAGGCGGCATCGGTGAGACCAGGGTCGCGGTGCGGCGTTGCGGCGGTGCCTTCTGCCGTGCCTTCAGGACACGGAGTTGGCAGCGGCGTCATCAACATCGTCGGGTTGCTTTTTCTTCTGTTGCAGCACAAAACACACAGTTCCCAGTGCTGAGGGCAGAAGAGCTTGAAGCCTTTGCTGTTCCTGAGACTTCTTGAACAGGGGGTGAGTTCTACCTCAAGCCCTTGGAGAAACTCACAAAAGTAGATTGCAGAAAGTTCAGTCCAGTCCTTTCACTGCCCAAGACAGAAGCAGCCACTGCAGGCCAACACAGCAAAGCGCACAGCAATGTGGTAGTCCCTCCTCACAGCTTCTCCAGCTCTTCTTCTTGGCAATCTTCTTGGTCCAAAAGAGTTCTAAAAGTCAGGGGTCTGGGCCCCAATATTTATATCCCAAAACCCTTTGATTTCTTAGGCAGAGAGTGTCTGTGCCCAGCCAGAACCAGTTCTGCTTTCTCTGGTGTGACTTCCTGGCAGGAGGTGGAGACGGCATGGTCAGAGGCAGACCAGGCCCTTTGAGGTGCAAGGAAATCTCCTCCCCCTTCCCCAATTGCAGCCCAGGTCTATTCAGCCCTTTCCTGACCCACCTAGACTATCTGGAGCCACTCCTGCTCCCCAGCCTTCTGTCATCCAAAACCCAGACAGGCAATCCACATTCCAGCAGAGGCACACGGGATGACTGAGCAAGAAAATACCTACTTTCTAAAATTGGTATTTTCAAACACAAAATGTAAAAATCACCTTCACTAAAAGATGCATCTTTAGATTCTGAGTTCAGGCATACTAAACTTTATTTTCCTACCTAATTCCCCCGGCCAGTTATGTTTATAAGATGTTATAAACAAACTCCCCATTCTGTCCTATGGGGAACAGGTAGCCTTGCAATAGCGAAAACGAAATTGGACGTAATTCGGTATCAGGACATGCCACACACACCAGGGCATGTCCTACCTTTCACATACACTGCACCCGGCCCACAGGGGTACCTTGGGCCTACCTTAGGGGTGGCTGACATGTAAGAAAAGGGAAGGTGAGGGACTGGCAAGTGTGTGCACTGGCCAAGTCGACATGGCAGTTACAAGCTGCGCGCAGACTCCGCAATGGCGGGTCTGAGTTACCTTTTCAGGGCTACTCACGTGGGTGGCACAATCCGTGCTGCAGGCCCACTAGTAGCATTTGATTCACAGGCCCTGGCACACTCAGTGCACTTTACTAGGGACTAACAAGTAAATCAAATATCCAATCATGGAAACACCAATCCATAACGCAATTTACCACAGGAGCACTTGCACTTTACCACTGATCAGCAGTGAGAAAAGTGCGCAGAAACACTACACCAGCAAAAACAGAGTCAAAACTGGGAGGTCAGAAAGCAAAAACTCTGGGGAAACATGCCAAAAGATGCCAAGTCTAACAGTCGGTATCTGAGAGGATTCAAAATATCTCAGACAAACATTAGTAGAAAATTAGGACAATTACATCCCCTGTAAATTCTCAGAAACTGCGTCTCCGCCATCAACATTGTACATTAGAATTTCCGTTGACAAGTGCACTTAATGGTCATCACTTCATGACAAAGAAACGTTGGAGCCGACTGGAGTAATCTGCCAGTATACTCATGAAAAGGCAACAAAGTCCGTTTACAATTAAACTGCTTTGACTGCATGTAGAGCTCTCTTGCACATATTTTTTCAATTTGTCAAAAGTGAAGAAATGCTCACCAAGTCGAAGCGTACCGCATTAGAAATCCAAAGAGAGGAGTAATTACAGGCCCCGCGTAGACAAAATGGCGGCCGTTCACCCCTCATAAAAGCAGCGTTGTCTCGGCGAGAATCCTTGAAGGGTGAGATAGAGACTCACCCAATGGCACACATGATTGCCAGACACAGCGAGAAATGAGACCAGCTTAGGGAGCCCGATACGAGGGCTCTGTAAGGTCGAAAATCACCTCATTGGCTCCGTGAGAAGACGGAGCTCAGTAGACCGCCGCCATCTTGTTCAAGCGCGAAAAGCCATCTTTATTTATTGAGTAAACTTTCACAACCCACCAAAAATCAGTGTTAACCCACAGTTTGGGAAACCCTGCATTAGGGATTTCCTGATCAGTCTGTTGCCCCTGAGAGTTGCCCATAAGCTTTACATTAGAAACTACAGATGCAGACTACTATCTCACTATTAGTGGGTATCAATGGTTAATTTTATTTTGACTAAACCTGTTTAATGGGCAGCTAATTTCTTATACCTTTATTAGTTTATTCAACGCAATGTCCTCTTCCAACCTCTTCAGAGCACAAGGATATTTCTTAGAATGAGCGGATCTATACTAAGTGGCTCTTTACAACTCCTGCAGTAAGATGGATGGTAATACCACACCCCGCAAATACCCATACTACAAGATGCCCTATTTACCAGGTATGGTATTTCTACATCTTTGGTAGTTCCACAACTGAGAATAGGGAATAACACAGTAATACAGCATGTTTTCCTAGTTCAATGTGAGTTGGAGTAAGTCAGAATGGAAATGATACTGTTTCTCATTAATGGTTGGTGGTCCTCCTGAAGAGATTAAACGAAGGGTGATTTAGAGTAGGCGGAGGAAAAGGTGGTGGCTAACGTGATGCACTAAGTTAATGTAGGTGTATAGGTTCAGTTTTGAGTTCAGATTGATTTTGAAGGATTTTACTTTGAACAACCCTGCAATTTGCTGACTTAGTTTGAATGCCAGGGTTTGAGTTAAGGGAGGTTTGCTAGCAGTCTTAATAAAAAAGGTTCAAATGTATTCTATTCAGTTTCAGGAATCCTTTTGCTAGCCAGGAGTTTGTTGCAGCGAGGCAGGTTTGCTTACAGGGTTCAATATTACCTGTGCCTACTCATAACACGAACTGCGTAGGAAGTTATCAGCATAACAATGGTAGAGTAGGTTGTGGTAGCCTATTTGTTGAAGATGCTAATCAGAATTGATAGATTTCTTTTGGTCGTCATGCTGCAAAAGTATACATACTTCCATTGCATATCAGAGAAAATTGACTGGTGCCCATGACTTTTCCTTCAGACGTTACCTGAATAAGTGCCCATGGGATTGGTATTGGTCCGGCAAAAAACTCAGCAGGTTGTTGGTGGGCTCCTCGGAGCCTACTCCCAAGGTCAGCACATACTCAAAGACATATTGATTAGTATATTAAGGCTTTTATTATAAATCAACACAAAAATTGGTTGCCAATGACTGCTTTGATTTTACATGATACATGCAGAGATGTTGGGTGTTGTCATGAATGTTGATGACTATATGAATGAAGAAGTTTGAGAGTGAATCACATAATTTTTCGATCACTAAAGTTGGGTCTAAACAGGTGGCAGAGGTTAATGCTTGGGAAATGATCTTATGAAATTAGTAGGGGCAGCTAGAAGCATTGGTGAATATGAGGGTGAAGAAGATATTTTTTCTGCCACAAGGGATACATTTTGTATTTTGTGAGGTTAGGTGAGTTTGGTAACCACCTGTATTGCAAATAAGTTATTTTCAAACCTCGAGTGAACTGTTGTACCAGAAGGTATTTTTTGTATTGCTCGACGATTTACAGATGCAGTGAATAAGTCAGTGGTTTTGTGGCTCATATTGTTTACAAAGGTCCTGATTGCGAGTCTGGTGGTCCACGGTGGCGGCGATCTCCCGACCGCCCTATTACGATTAGGGCAGTCGGACTGCCATTGCCCTGCCGCAGCTGCCAGAGAATTGCTGTTCCCTAGAGGTGTTCCTGCGGTCAGGAGGCATCAATATGCTTGGCGGAACTGCCGCGGTCCCGCCAAGCTTATTACGAGTTTTCTCTCCGCCATGATTTTCTTGGCAGTTCCTCCTCCATGAAAACCCTGGCGGAGAGGAAACAAAGGGGGGCCCTACAGGGTCCCCTTGTGCCTCTGCGCCATGGGGTGCATGCAGGGGGGCACAACATGTGCCCCCCTGTATGCATGCACCCCAGTTCCTGCACGGCATGGAATTTTCAGTCCATGCCGTGCAGGAACAATTTTTGATGTTCCCATTGCAGTGCCCATTTTCAGGGCACCGCTGTGGGAACATCAAAACAAAAGATCACCAGACACGAGTTACACTCGTAATATGGCAGGCAGCCCGACCATGGGTTTTGCGGTGTGGCAGCAGGGTGGACCCAGCCCCGCACAGCCAAACTCGTAATCAGGCCCAGAGTGTCGAATGTCAAATGCTAAGATTTTAAGTGGCAGTTATCAGAGTGTGGAATATTATGCAGCAATATTTTTAGCGGCAAGCCTCAGATGTTATTGTTGAGGGAGAATTCTACAACTTGGTGAGAGCAGGGTCTTCACTGATCTATTATGGCATTTGGCCATTATATAATGTTTGCAAATGTTTTTATTTGTTAAAAAGTCATTATTAAACATAAAGTGGCCCTACTGGCCAAGGTTTTACTGGCCAACATCAGATGCACAATGTGAGAACTGTGCTACAAATAGACAGCAGAACAGGCTTTGTCAAGAACCGAACAAAGCAGCTTGCCCAGGCAAAGTCTGAGTTCATAGCTTGGACAAGCCCTATGCCATTGACAAGGCCTTCTTTTTAGACTGTAGCACTTGACTGCTCGAACTCATAGGCCTGTCTGCAATTCTGCAATGCCTGTATAAAAATATATCTCTGATTTCTTTACAACTGGAGACGTGTGACACCCAGCCGACCATTATAAAAAAATGACATCAGAACTCAACAGTAATAACTTATTACAGTTGAGTTTTGACGTCACAATGTCTGTTGCCAGTGACAGTAGTGAATTAGAAAGGAATGTTAGGTCACAGAGTATAGTTAAAGCAGATGTTCAAAGAATGAAAAGCAAAATTTTGCTTTTCTTTCTTCTGGTCTCTTTTTCTAGCTATAGCTTGAACAGTAGAAAGGAGATATTTATGGCAACATTTTATTTTTTGCACTCCTTGGGTAATTATAAAAAAGTTAGAATTTTTGCATGTTTCCACTGCACCTTTTTAAAAAAAAACGTATTAAACTGCTACAAATATCTTTTAGCAACAAATATCTAACATCTTTTTTGATGTGTTTTATTTTTCACTACAGATTCAATTTTTTTCTTCATATTTTCAAGCATGCTCTCTCTTTCATATGAAAGAGCGGATTTAAGTGGTTTGTGGGTAAAGTGATGGTATGGCCATGTATTATAAGGAATAAAGTATCCTCCTGCTGTACAAAAGGATTCTGCAAATCACCTCGGAGTTCCATAACCTTATAAAAAAACTCCCCCTTTGACCTTGTTCCTCCATACACCCAGACTTACCCGATGCAGGAACAACAGATCCAATTTTACCAGCCAATAAAAGCTAACTAGTAAGATCATGAGCAGATTGGGCAAGTTGCACAAGCATAAGCACAGCCTGGGCATCGCCCAGACCCCCTCCTGTGGCATGAGAGAGCATGAAAGGCTCTCCCTACCTGACACTAGCCTCGCCAGCTCCAAACACTACTCCCCAATCTGCAACAATGCCTTCCTCCCATTTACACATTCAGATTTTCTGACAGTAAAATTTGGTCGGCATGCTAGTCCACATTCTGGGTGGAAAAATTCATAATTGGACAGTGAAGAGGAGGAATTGCCACCCAGAATCTGTAATTCCTGCCCCTGCACCTCCCAATGCATATTCAGACCCATAGTGGAGAAAGAACAACTATGGAGATCATTCCTTCCTTAGTTAAATCAGGGGTAAAACCAAAGGGCCTCATTTATGAGTTTTTGCATAGGGCAGCCCCACAGGCCTTCCTGCTGCACTGCCCTACAGCAAAAGAAAAGGGCAGGAATGCACCGTATCTGTCAGATACAAAGCATTCCTGTCCTTTTGCCCTTCGCTGGCACACAATGGCCAGCAGTGCGCTAATGGCAGGCACCTTTGCATCATGATGCAAGGGTGCCTCCGTTGCGGGGATGATTATTTTTGTGCAGAAAGGGAAACCTTTCTGCACAAAAACAATCACAAGATGCTTTTTCCTCTTTCTATGTGTGCTGCAGAATGCAGAGTAATTCAGATTTTTTTTTTTTTTATCGGGTGATCACTTACGCAGAAACGGTTAACTTACTTGTATCCTCTGGGCCTCTTCAAATGGTAAAATGTGCGTAAAAATGGTTTCTGCACACTTTCACCGTTTATGCAGTTGTTAGGCAAAGAGACATTGGCTAAAAAGTAAGGGCTGGATGAAGCTGTCATGCATGGCCTGGGGCCATTTAGCTGCTATACAACTTTGGGAGAACTAGACCAGACAGTTGATTTCATGCTAAAAGGAATGTGTGAGGTAGCGCGCGGCTTTAAGATGAACAGTATTCACAGCGCACTGTACATCAGAAACTTTTCCATCATTTACACACGCCTCCTCCCGGGGGCACATTACAGAAACTGCCCGCCTCGTGCAAATTGGTACAGTTTTCTATTTCGTATCATATTAGATATAATAAAGATATGCAAATTTTTCCCAATTCTTCATATAGCACCATGGTTAGTGAGTATCGCTAGGGCAGGTTTTGAAATTCGGCCTAATGTTAGCTGTCAATTGAAGAAACCCAAGAGGTGGGCATTTAGGACCACAACAGATCTACAAATAATACAGCATGCTCGAAGAAAAAACAGTAAGCTTTGTGCCAGATGTAAATGTTATTTGACATACAAAAGGCGAGGAAACCAGTGCATCAAGTTCGAACTATGGGCCTGGGGTATTGAAGGGCTTTGTACTCGTAAAGTCTGCGACTCGCAAAATCACTGGATTTGCACCAGCAAAACCCCAAGTTGTAATGTACACAAAGCACGTTGACTAACAAAGTACCCAATGAGACCCTTCGAATTCGAAAGGAGATGGGGAGGGAGGACAGCCTTACAAATTGCAAAATTGCAATGAAATGTTGAAATTGTACTTGCACAAACCGTAGGGAGATTTCTGGGGGGTGGAGCTTAGGAATGGCATATGGAAAGTAAGGGGCATATTAGCAAGGGCTGGCGATATAATTATCGCCGCTTTAGCGTCCGTTTTCGGGCAAAAAGCGGCGATAATTATATCGCAATATCATCAAGGACACGCTAGCGCGTGTTACTTTGATGTAGAGCCCGTTTTTCACAGCCTCGCCTCGCATCGCTAATGAGATGCAAAGAAGGCGTGGCTGTGAAAACAACACATGAAAATATCGCGAAGGCAGCTTCGCGATATTAACAAGGAGGTGCAGTGATAAACAAAATCGCGCTACCTCGGCCTTAACGCTGGAATTTAACGTCTGTTAAATTCCAGACTAAGGCATACTAATAATGGTAGGTGGATTATGCTGATACGACCACAGGGTCGTATCAGCAATGTTAATGCTGTTTTCCATGGAACATCGCTGGAAAACCAGCGATGTTCCATGGCAAACACCGCTATCGCTGAAATATTATCGCCATAGCGCTATGCATTGTTAATATAGCGTTATCATGGCGATAATTTTCAGCGATAGCCGGCGATAATATTTCTATCGCTATGTGGGGCCAGCGATAATTTATCGCTGGCCCTTGTTAATATGCCCCAAAGTAAGTAAACTTTATTGTTTGGGTAATTAAAACTGTAACCATGTTACGTATAAACATTTGAATATATAGTATAAAACCATAAGGTACATATAACCTTCATGATACGACTGTTAAAAGAAGTTAAAAAAATTAAAATTACAGTTCAGTATGGTGCAAATATTGCGTTTGTGATATTGATTGTACTGGGTGGAGGCTAAGCTGTGTTTTTTAGGGCAAGTTCGAGAAGCTTTAAAAACTTTAGCAGCTGACAGTTCAGTTGGGAATCTGATGGGTTGAGGCTCTGAGTGATGGCGGCCCTACATGTCCTAACCTTTCTAGATTTGAAGTCCAGCCGCAATAAGGTGACTCGAGCTAGATAAAAGTATGGGCAGTTGCAAATCAGATGGATAAAGTCCTCTTTTTTTTGTCCACAGAATCTGCATGCTATGGGACCATTGTATTTCCAACTAGGTTGATCCACTATTGTTGATAGCTCACCAAACCGAAGTGGCAAGAGTCGTTTCTTTAAAAATACAGAAAATGTGCGGCTTAGGTAAGGTGCTTGTTATAGAGAGTCATAGTTGTTGATTACCATCCATGCATGTGTTCGCCGGCTAAACATATTTTTATCTTCTGCCAGCGATTGAAGTCTTGCCATTTTGTTGGTGAATCATCTAAAAGCTGAGAAAGACGGGTTTTTATTCCACAGATCTCCTGTCTTGGTGGTTTGGAGAGTTTCGTATAGATATTTGTTGTATGAGGATTTTTTTGTCTTTTTCCACTTCTGTCCAAAGTGCTTTAGTTATTTGTGAGTGTTCTTCAATCAATCAATCAATCATGTCACTTATAAAGCGCACTACATACCCGCGAGGGTCTCAAGGCGCTGGGGGAAGAGGGGGGTGGTGCTGCTACTGATCGAAGAGCCAGGTCTTGAGGAGTCTTCTGAAGGCCAGTAGGTCTTGGGTCTGTCGGAGGTTGGTGGGGAGGGTGTTCCAGGTCTTGGCGGCGAGGTGGGAGAAGGATCTGCCGCCGGCGGTCATTTTCCGGATGCGGGGGACTGTGGCGAGGGCGAGGCTGGTCGAGCGGAGCTGGCGGGTGGGGGTGTAGAAGCTGAGTCGTCTGTTGAGGTAGGCTGGTCCGGAGTTGTGGAGTGCTTTGTGTGCGTGGGTGAGGAGCTTGAAGGTTATCCTCTTGTTGACAGGGAGCCAGTGCAGGTCTCTCAGGTGGGGTGTGATGTGGCTGCGTCGGGGGATGTCGAGGATAAGACGTGCAGAGGCGTTCTGGATGCGTTGCAGCCGTCTCAGGAGCTTAGCCGTCGTTCCTGCGTAGAGGGCGTTTCCGTAGTCCAGCCTGCTGGTGACGAGGGCCTGGGTGACTGTTTTTCTTGTTTCAGTGGGGATCCACTTGAAGATCCTGCGGAGCATTCGGAGGATGTTGAAGCAGGATGAGGAAACGGCGTTGACCTGCTTAGTCATGGAGAGGGTGGGGTCGAGGATGACCCCTAGGTTGCGTACGTGGTCGGTGGGTGGCGGGGCTGTTCCCAGTGATGTTGGCCACCAGGAGTCGTCCCAGGCTGAAGGGTTGGAACCAAGGATGAGGACCTCCGTCTTGTCCGAGTTCAGCTTCAGGCGGCTGGTCCTCATCCATTCGGCGACGGCCTTCATTCCTTCGTGGAGGTGGGCTTTGGCGGTGTGAGGGTCTTTGGTGAGGGAGAGGATCAGCTGGGTGTCGTCGGCGTAGGAGATGATGTTGAGGTTGTGCTGTCGGGCGACGTGGGCGAGGGGTGCCATGTAGATGTTGAACAGCGTTGGGCTGAGGGAGGAGCCTTGGGGTACGCCGCAGATGATCTTGGTGGCCTTGGATCGGAAGGGGGCGAGGCGGACGCTTTGTGTTCTGCCGGAAAGGAAGGATGTGGTCCAGTCCAGGGCCTTCTCTTGGATCCCGGCGTCGTGAAGGCGTGTTCGTAGTGTGTGGTGGCAGACCGTGTCGAAGGCGGCTGATTCTTGGTTCAGTTGTATTTTGTACCAGCTTTTTATGGTGGAGCACATCCTTCCTAATGATTCATTAATTAGTCCAAATTCCAGCTGCACTTGTTATGGTCATGGTCTTTTGTGTAGCTGGAAGGACCGTTTGTAGGTGGTAATTAGCAGTTTGTTTTGAAGTGTTGAGTCTTTTCCATATTGGGTAATGCTACCATATGATAGTGTTGGCAAGATCCTTGCTGCTATCACGGTTAGCAGTGGTTTAAAAGATGGACATTGCTTTTTTTTTGCTAGAGTGCTGAAGGCGAATGTTAACACACCAACCTCTTTCTTCATATAATTTGTCTGTTCTTGGTGATTGAATCCATTATCTAGGTAGACTCCTAAATATTTGTAACTTGTGACTTTCTTCAGCATCTTACCGTTCAGCCAGATCTTAAGTTTACAGCCTGGTTGGCTTTGGATCAGCATGGTTTTAGACTTACTTGTGTTGATTTCCAATTTGTTGATTGTGACATAATCCTGCATTTCTACTAGCGCCCTCTGGAGTCGGACTTGTGTTAGACTCATTAGTACCACATCATCGGCATATGAAGTCCTCCGGAGGCTTGAGCCGGGAGAGACCACCGATTAGTTTTAAATCTGTTTTAAGAATTTGTTTTAAAAACCTGAAAACTTGCTTACTTGCACTTGCGATATTTGCACTGCTCAGAACTTTTAGGCTCGCGGTGTCCGCATTTGACACGCGCGGCCGCCATTTTGGGAGTAGACAGGGCTGCGGGCTAGTCTTTACCCCCCCTGAAGGTATTTAAATCCAGGCTGGTGCGAGTGCGTGTCCTGAAGTCCTCCTGAAGCTTGAGCCGGGAGAGAACACCTATTAGTTTTAAATCTGTTTTAAGAATTTGTTTTAAAAACCTGAAAACTTGCTTACTTGCACTTGCGATATTTGCACTGCTCAGAACTTTTAGGCTCCCGGGGTCTGAATTTGACACGCGCGGCCGCCATTTTGGGAGTAGACAGAGCTGCGGGCTAGTCTCCCCCCCCCTAAAGGTATTTAAATCCAGGCTGGTGCGCAGCGGGCGCGCCGCTGGCGTGCCGAACTCGCGCCTAAGGCAAGCCCGTCTGCGCCCGTCCGCGCCTGTCCCGCGCTCAGCGCCAGCCCCCCTGCACAAAACGCATTAGGTATAACTATGCCTGTACGATATTCTAGCAGTTTCCTAAAATGTTTAAACAAGACTAACACAGACAAGAATTGCTGTGCTATTCAACTTGAATCCAGGTCCCCACAGGCACAAATGATTTGCCCGGGATGCAGTACTAAACTACCTGAACTATTGTTCCAATCAGTTCCTGGCATAAACAATAAACCGCCAGGGAGACTAAAGGACAATCCTTCTATAGTTTGGAAGTGTGTTCTTCTTAATGCAAGGTCCTTAGTTAAACACAGCACTGAATGTGCCTCCCTCATCGAGGATGAGAAGATACATTTTGCATTTATCACAGAAGCCTGGACCGACGATGCGTCCGGCCCTGACATAGTTAAAGCCACTCCTCCTGATTATCTCTGCCATACGTTGAATAGGTCACAGAGGAAAGGAGGGGGTTTAGCGGTCATATATCATAAATCAATCACAGCTTCCTTTAACCCACTAGCTAGTGAGGAATGTAAAGCACTGGATTTCTGCTTTCAGCTCCCTTATCACTATACAGTTAGAGGCACCCTCATCTATAGGCCTCCGGGCCCGAGAAGACGGTTTCTAGATCAAGCAGGTTGCATTATGGAAAATGGGATAAGTGCTAACTCCTATACAGTGCTGGGAGACTTTAACTTCCATCTGGAGCTGCTAGACCTGATGAATGGCGGAAGTTTAGAGCAACTAGTGACGGGTGCCACTCACCTGGCAGGTCACACTTTAGACGGCATTTTCTCTAATAACCCACAGCTGAGGTTCACTGGCCTTCTTCCCTTAGTCTGGACAGACCACAGGGCCGTTCTATTCAAGCTCACGGTTACGGACCACGCCGCTCCCAAACCACAAACAAAATATACAGAGAAAAGAGCTTGGAATAAGGTAGAAGCCAAGGATTTACAGGAAGTACTATCCTCAACCTGTACCACGCTACCCAGAGATCTGGACGAAGCAACCAGGTCTTACTCAAACTGGTTGGAAGCAGCAGGAAATAAGCTTGCGCCCAAAAAACTCCTTCGATTTAATAGACAGCGGCCTTCATCTCCATGGTACTCGCAGGAGCTTAGAAATCAAAAATTACGTTGTAAGCACCTGGAAAGAAACTGGAGGAAGGAATACAAAGATAAGGACAAAAACGAATACAAGTTGAGTATTGCTCAGTATAAACAGTTGCTTCAAAAAACCAAATTAGACTACTTCACTAGGAAAATCAACTCCGCAAAAAATTCGCCAAAAGAACTCTTTAAAACTGTTACCACCCTGACCCATCCAATCGTTCCTACCATCCCGGCTAGCCAAGAACTGTGCAATAAAGTAGCGAAGTTCTTCTTTGATAAAGTCAACGCTATTTTCTTAACTTTCTCGGACTTAAATATCAAGAATACTACCGTTCCGATGATCAGTTCCAAGATAGACGAAAACAGGATCTCTGTACTGGATAGACTTGCCCCTTTATCAGTTTCAGACACTCTCGATCTCCTCATGAAAGTGAAATCAGGTTCTCTGTATGATCCCTGCCCAGTATCCATGCTAAAGCCCCTGCTAAAAAAACCTAGCTTGGATGCCAAAGACCCTAACAATTTCAGGCCTATATCTAGATTACCACTCCCGGCGAAAATTATACAGAGAAACATGAACACGCAACACACTGTGTTTTTACAAGAATCACAGGCGCTAAACCCAACTCAGTACGGTTTTAGAGAGGGGCATAGCACGGAGACAGCGCTACTCAAATCCACGGAGGAGATTAGGACCATTTTGGATCAGGGAGGATCTCTCTGCAGCCTTTGATACGGTCCATCATGCTTTGCTGATGGACCGATTGCATGAGATCGGAGTCCAGGGCAACGCTTGGAAACTCTTCAATTCCTTTTTATCCAACAGAAACCAAACGGTTGCCCTGGGCGAATATAAGGCGGATTCATTCTTACTACCCTGTGGAGTGCCGCAAGGGTCTTCATTGAGTCCGACACTTTTTAATATTTATGTGTCCTCTCTGGCATCCCTAATTGAATCTTTTGGTTTCAATCTGACTTCCTACGCGGACGACACCCAAATAGTGGTGTCTATACGGCCTGAGGAGGTGCCGGGAATTGCGTCCCGGCTCCAGGATTGTATGAACGCCGTAGGGGTCTGGATGGCACAAAATTGCCTAAAACTCAACTCCGGTAAAACGGAGGTTGTATTATTTGGCAATAACCCCAACTTTTGGATCTCTGACTGTTGGCCGGACACTTCAGGGCCCCTTCCCACTCCCAGGAGGAAAGTGAAAAACTTGGGAGTGTGGATTGATAACGACCTTAGCTTTAGGGACCAGGTCAACACAGTGGCGTCACGGATTTCCTATACCTTGAGATCCTGCAGGAAAATAATGCCTCTGCTCCCCAAAGACTCCCAAAAAACAGTCATCACAGCGCTAACAATGTCCAGACTGGACTATTGTAACAGCTTATATTTTAGTATCCAGAAAGGACTGCTGAACAAATTACAGATCCTGCAAAATGCAGCGGCCAGACTCCTCACCGGCATACCTAAATATGCCTCCATCTCGGCAGAGATAAAAAAAACTCCACTGGCTGCCGGTTAGAAAACGCACCCAATTCAAAGCCTTATGTCTGGTCTTCAAACCCTTCATGGAACCGGGCCAGACTACCTTCAACAGAGATTACGCTGGTATGCACCAAAAAGATTGCTGAGGTCATCAGATGCAAAAATGGTGATGGTGCCACGTGTGAAAAAAGCCAGTTGGGGGGGCAGAAGTTTTGTAGCCAATGCTGCCAAGGCATAGAATGACCTCCCAATACATCTAAGAACTATGACCAATCTAATGGCCTTTAGGAAAGCATTAAAAACATGGCTTTTTATGAAATAATATCGGTGTTGCTTCTTCCACTCTTTTAGCTTTCAGCAGGACTTTGTACAGCGCCAGGACACCTTCGGGTAGCAGTAGCGCTCTAAAAATGTCAATAACAATAACAATATGAGAGATGCGACAGGGTTAATGCGCCCAGTCGGGCGGATGAGAACTAGTCTGGTCCAACCTTTGTGTGAAGTCATACATGAACAGGTTGAATAGATGGGGAGCCAGCACACATTCTTGTTTCAAACCTCTTTTTGTAAGGATCTTTCTCAAGACCCTTGTGCCATCGCCCACTTTGACTCTTACCCAGGTATGGGTATAGAGTTGCATTATTGCTCGCAGTATATTTCCTGGGATGTTCCAATCTTTTAGTTTTTTCCACAGCCTTTGTCGGTCTACGTAGTCAAAGGCTGCCTTTACATCTATAGAGCAGAGGTGTAATCTTTTGTTTTCCCTTTTACAAATGGAAAGTGGAAGTTGTCAATGAGGGGCAGTACCCCATTTGTGAATATGTGGTGGGGTATTTTAGGTCAGTATCATAGTATCCAGAATGCACTTCGCATCAGTCCAATTTCTTTTTTGATTGTAGCCCTTTCCGAGCCAGAATTCCAAACCTTTTCGTTATGGTTTTGCAACCAGAATCCTGCCTCTTTAATATTAATAGATTAGAATACTGCAAATACTTCTGAATGGTCAATTTTTCAATTTGATGAGAAAGTGTCTCCCATTGCAACACCAAAAATATTCTCAGGTCGTAAACCAGTCACCGGGAAAAAACAGTACCATTGATCATATGTAAGAGAGATCACAGGTCCTGTACTCCTTCCTTCCAGCTCAGCACTTCTGTTTGTATGGGTGAATGAGCATTGGCAAAGGCAGATGCAAATTCTTCGCTGTCTGGCAGATGACACCATATAGCCTCATATCCAGTATCACATGCTGGATGTCTGGCTCCAGCCTCCTTGCTGCAAAACAGAGCCTACTAGACTAAACCAACCCTGTTATGGGCTGCACTTTTATCATTTTAAAAATGTATGCACCAAGCATTTGATCCTCTGTGTTGTATCAGGTGATTATTTACACTTCGCAAAACATATTGATCACAGGAGAAGACTGGAGATAACACACAAGAACCGAATGAATGCACTATGCAGAGTGTGGGCAGACTTACAATGCAAGGTTGGAAAATACATGTATCTATTCCCATTGCGGTATGCCTACAGTTCTTACCTTCTGTGGTTCACAAACAAGCTTTGGAGCACTCCCGGAGATGTACGACAATCCTAGATTTCCAGTACTGCAACAGGATATAATTGGGCAAACTTTACTTATGCACATTTTCAAGGGTCTCAATATGAGTGGTAAGCAATTTCTGATTCAGTCCTAGATGAATGGAGAATTACAGCTAATGTAGCAATACCACCCTCCTGTTTTTCCTACTCGGACAGCTGGTGAAATATCCGGGTGGGAATGGGACTACAGTGCAGTAATACTGTAGACATCTGGGCCCACATTTATCATGTAGTTGCTTTGCACTTGCACCACACAACGGGGTGCACGTGCGACGCAACTACTACATGCAATTTATTAAGCCATGCAAGGCTGCATTGGGTGGCCCTGAGTGGCTTGATAAATCCAGAGTAATGAAACATAGCGCAAATCGCTGCATTGCGTTACTCTGTCCCAGGGAGGCATTACATGGGTGGTGCGTGGGTGTTCCCATGCAACACTCATGGATTTTGATGCATTTCCAGATTTACCATAAGTGGTAGATCTGGGAATGCGCCAAAACTGCTACGCCTCCCCAGGTGAGGCGTAACGGGGAGAAATATGTTTATTTTTCCTCATTTCTTCCTTTCCTTATGTATGCTGTATTCTACAGCACACATAGAAGGAGGAAAATGCCTCAGGGGATTGTTTTTGGGCAAAAAAGTGCTCTTTCTGGCACAAAAAAAATTGCTGCTTACAACACAGGCACCATGGTGCAAAGATGCCTGCATCGGCGCTAGGCAGAAAATTGTGTGCCAGCGCTGGGAAAAGACAGGAATGTGCCTTATAATGTTAAATACGGTGCCTTCCTGCCCTTTCCCTGTCACGCAGTACAGCGCAGCAAGGTGGCTTGCTTCACTGCGCTGTGTGACGTTTTGATAAATAGGCCTTTGGTACATAAACATTGATTCCTACAGTAATTCCACTTTTCCCAGGAGCCGCTGAACGTGCAAGTCGGAATACCACAGTATTCCTGCAAATCCAAATTACTGATTTCTATAGTACTGGTAAATCTGGGTGTGGGAGTCCTGCTTCGGTATTCAGACACTGTTAGAGCTAGCATCCTTGGCGTGGTTTTCTCCCTAACTATTTGCCTTCAGACCTCCTGTTTTTGCTGACAGTTTTTGCTGGCCTTAGGACTCTGTGCACTTTACCGCTGCTAACTATTGCTAACGTGCTTGTGCTCCTTCCCTAAAACATGGTAACATCAGCTTATACCCAATTGGCATCTTTATATTACTTGTAAGTTCCTAGTAAAGTGGCACTGCCTGTGCTCAGGGCCTGTCAATTAAATGCTACTAGTGGGCCTACGGCAAAGATTGTGCCACCCACTTAAGTAGCACTCTAGACATGTCTTAGGCATAGGCCTGTCATTGCTGAGCCTGCGTGAGCAGTTATAAAGTGCCATTTCGACCTGGCAACGTAAACCTTTTGCCAGGCCCAAACCTTCCTTTTTAATACATATAGGTCAACCCTAGGGTGGTCCCTAAACCACCCAAAGGGCAGGATGTAACATATTTAAAAACAAGGACATATACTTTTTAGTTTTACATGTCCTGGTATTGAAAAACTCATAAATTCGTTTTTCACTACTGCAAGGCCTACTTCTCCCATGGGATAACATTGGAGTTACCTTATTATATTTTATAAGTGTAATTTCCAAATTGGAACAGATACCCCTTCCTGTTTGGTGTCTCTTGATTTGGAATTTCAGAAACCTAACTTATGGTGAAGTTGGATTTTAAGTTACAATTTTGAAAATGCCACTTTAAAAAAGTTGCAGTTTTCTTGCCTTAGCCATTTGGTGCATGCAGCCTGTCTCTGGGTCACATGACTGAATGTGGGAGACAGTTGGGCTTTGTGTATTCCTCCTAGACAGCCACACACAATGGAGAGCTTAGGTGTGACTGGATGGGACGTCACTGGCAGGATGGGAGGGAGGAGCTGGGCCCAGCCCCACGTACACTTGAATAGGGTGTGTCCTGTCTCCAAACAAAGGGCTGCATATCCCTTGTTGTTAGACTGGAGCCAGAGCCAGGAAGGCAGGGCATCTGTGCACTTCAAAGGCAAGCCTCTAGAAGCTTCTCCCAACTTCAAAGGCACAACTGTGTATAAATGCTGGACCTCGGACAACAACTTTTCAGTACACTTCTGGACATGTGGATACTCTGTCAGGAAGAAGGACTGCTGTGCTGCTATAAGGACTGCCACTCTGCTGGACTGCTGCTCTGAAGGAGCTGCTGCCCTGCTGAACTGACCTGCTGCCTGGTGCTCTCTTGCCTGGGTGATAAGGACTGGACCTGCTTCTCCTGAACCCTGAACCCAGGGTGACTCCAAGGGCCAGTTGGCTGGCCTCCTGATCAGAAGCCTCAGTGACATAACAGGTTTTCAAAAACCTTGAATCCAGTACCTGGACTCTGCCATCTGTGAGTCCTGCCCTCTCAAGTGGTGCCACCCCACTCCTGGACCCTTGGAAGTGGGTCTGTAGGTGCTTCTCCCTAGCCCGCAAAGCCTCGCTGCACATCTGCCAGCCTCATCGTGATAGACGCCGGGGGATGCCAAACCCCTCCTAGCCTGCCTGCATAGCTACCAGCTCATAGGAACCTACGCAAAGCGAAGAAGGGGACCACCAAGCTTAACCGCACAGCTCCCCAGAATCGATGCAAAGCGACACCAAGCCCCGCAAAGCCTCGCCACACAGCTTCCTCAGAACCAATGATGGACGATGTGAAGTCTCGCAAAGTAATGCTGCGCAGATCGTGCACCAGTATTTAAGGTACTTTGCTCAGCGGACCTAGGGCTTGTGGTCGGCCTGAACTTGTGACTTTGTCCTGGTCCAGTACAATCAACTTTGTGCTTTAATACACTATTTTCTCTAAAATCTTTAAAACTGCATACCTCCGGTTCTACGGATTGGATGTTTGTTGTTTTGTTCTTGTGTTATTTATTAAGAATGACTCTATTTTTCGAACATGGTGTGGGATCCGTTTTGCGTGGTGTTTTCACTGTGCTACTGTTTGAAATGTTGCACAAACGAAGGCGTATGTGTAAAATCTGCATGAGTAGATGAAGAACAAATGCCCATTTGCACATTTACCTTTTTTTCTCCTCCACAGGGAAAATATTTTTTGGGGGGAACAGTCCCTTTCCCCTTACACTCCGATGAAATATGGAGGCGTTTCTGTAAAGCTACAGATAACAAATCACGTGCAGGTACTCAGAAGACTAGTACTTTATTAGCACCTCATTCACCAACTCAGCTTCAACTACAAATTACCATTTATCTACCATAGAACTCTCCCTCAGAAAAGTCACTGGGTTCTAGAACTCCACAGTATGGTAAGCAAACATACATGGCAGAAACACCATAGTTTCCTTTCATTTCCCGCTCAGGAACAAAACTAAAACCCACTTTTAACAATAGCCTATCTTCGCTTTAACCTTAGTATCAAACTGCCAAATTTTTGCTAACCGTTAAAAATGCACACATTTGATTGGTTCGTTGCCTCTGCCTCTCATAATATCATCTGTCGTCACTCAGCCCTACATTTATGCCATATAATTATTCACTTTCTGATTCTAATGTTCCATTGCTGAATCTGTGAATCAGGCTCTATGTTTTTTGAGCAGGTATATTTCACTTACCTGTGGATAAAGCTTTGAGAATCGGGCTATGGAAGAGCAAAAGGATAACAGCTTGTAAGATTTAAGATTAGGTAAGAATTCTGCACATGTTTTGAGGCCACACTTAAAATTTGCATGCGACCAGAGAATTTTCAAGACCATCTTTGCTAGCTTGAGTCTTTGTTCAACAGATGATGGTTGTAGCTGGCAGCAACACTGATTCAACGTTTACTTTCAGATTCTGATGCAAGAATACTAAATTTTACTACACAATATAGCCAGATTCTCTTACTGTTCAGATTCTATTTAATTTGATCCAGTAATAATGGAGCCTAAACACAAAGATATTTGGAGTACATAAAGTAGTACTCCTGTAGTACTGTTTTACTTTTGTGATTTGGTCCAAAAACATATGCATTAGGAATGAAATGGAAATATTCAGGGAATATACTGTTAGTACATATAACAAGCATTTGCAATGCAACGGTCTCGCCTTTAGGATCTTAAAAGTATTTAGCCATGCAGCACATTATCCTGGGTGTTATATTAACTCTTCTCATTTAGCCTTACACAACTGCTATAACCGGATGAAAAGAGCATTTGTTCTCAGTGGGGCGCCATGGAAAGGGGTTAAGGTAACTGTTAGTCCCAAACAATAAAGTTATACAAAAACTAACATGCATTGACAAAGCTAATGCATTGACAAAGTCAAAAGGCTGGCAGCATAAGTCGGACCAGCTAGCTTTGCCAATGCTTGTGTTGCTTTGTCGGGGACGTGGAGCAACAGAGGAATGTAGAGGTAAAGAACAGTGTGGTATGAAACTGAAACTTATCAGGAGCAATAGCTAGACTGAAACAGAAGCGTGTTTGTACTTGAGAAAGACACGAGCCGAACTTGAAATATGATCTGCGAGGGTGTACACCAGTAAGGATTCCAGGATTGACCCCCCTGGTTGTCCGTCCACTTTTGGAGTGAGAAAATTGTGTGGGAACTTAGTAGAGGACTGTTTACAAAGGTCACCATTTATATGTAGATAACTTCTACACTGGTGTGCAGTTGTTCAGGGAATTGGCCAAAGTGGACACTGTTGCTTGTGACACAATCCGCTCTAACCATAAAGGTTTCCCAAAAGAACTTGTTTTTTCAAAAGCTTGTGCGGGGACAGTGCAGTGCGTTGCGTAGCGAGGAACTTCTAGCTGTGAAGTTTTCAGACAGGAGAGATGTCTACATGCTGACCACCATCCATGATGAAAGCACTTCACCTGTGACTGTTTGGGGTCAGGTTGCTGAAGCGCGCAAACCTGTGTGCATTTTAGACTATAATAGGGAAACCTACCAAACCCACACATTTCTGAAAAGTAGACACCCTGGGGAGTCCAATGAGGTATGGCTTGTGTGGATCCCCCAATGTTTCCATACCCAGAATCCTCTGCAAACCTCAAATTTTGCTGAAAAAATCCATTTTTTCTCAAATTTCTGTGTGGGAAAGTTGTAGGATCACCTGGCTAACACAAATTTCCTACCACCCAGCGTTCCCCCAGGTCTCCCGATAAAAATGGTACCTCACTTGTGTGGGTAGCCATAGTGGCTGCAACAGGAAATGGCCCAAATCGTACTGTGGAAACTTCAAAATTACCTATAACAAAACTACCTGGTTTTGGGAGGGGGGTACCTGCTTTTTTGGCCCGGGGCTCGCCGCCATCTAGGGAAACCTACCAAACCCATACATTTCTGAAAACTAGACACCCTGGGGAGTTCAATGAAGTATGGCTTGCATGGATCCCCCAACGTTTGCCTACCCAGAATGCCCTGCAAACCTCAAATTTAGCTGAACAAAACACATTTTCCACATATTTTTGCATGGAATCACCGTGCTGGCACAAATGTCCTACCCCACAGCGTTCCCCTCAGTCTCCCGAGTAAAATGATATCTCACTTGTGTGGGTGTCCAAAGGAGAATTGGCTAAAATTGTATTTTTCTAAAAATGTAGGGGGATATTATCAACAAACCGCGATAATTATCGCTAAGCGCGATAAGCGTCCTTTTTTTTATCGCCGTCGATACCCGGATCTTATCGCCGTGGTAGCGACGTATTAACAATGCACCGCTACCCAGCGATAGCAATCAATCCCGGCGCTAATGGACGGCGATACATCCTGCGCGCCGGCGATAAAAAAAAAGCACGCTAAGCACAGAAAAGTAGCGATAGGCCAAATAGCTCCTAAATCGGCCGGGAAATTGGCAGCAGGCCTGCATGTCACACAAATCAAGCGCCAAAATTCCCCATAAAAGGCCAACAAGCAGGGGAATTTTTTTTTAAAAAAAATGGAGAATACACCAGATCCCAGGAGAGACACGGAGGAAGCCGGGACAAGTGCTGAGCCTCCAAACAATCCCCCAGCTAGCCAGGAGGAGCAGACAGAGACCCAGGAGAAGGCCAAGAGGAAGAGGAACCCCAGGTTCAGTCACCAGGAAAATCAGGTCCTGTGTGGCCTGGTGGCTGAACATCAACAGGAGCTATTCATCAAACGCTCAGTGCCATTGTCCAGAAAAAAAGAAATATGGGAAGACATTACGGACAAGGTGAATGCTGTTGGAGAGAGGAAGAGGAGGACAGTGGACGAGGTCAGGAAGCGCTGGAATGATAGTAAGAAAAATACCAAGGAAAAAATAGCAGCCAACCGGAAGGCAGCAAATGCGACCGGAGGTGGGAGTCCAGCGCCCCAGCTGGAGCTGGATGAGACGGAGGAAATGGTGGCCCAAGTCATCACTGATGAAACGGTGGTCGGAGTGCCGGGTCAGGACACTGCTGAATGTGAGCAGACACAACCACAGGGTGAGTACCAACCATGGAGTGGGTGGATGGCGGTGGATGGGCACAATGGCACTCATGCACAAAAAATTGCATTGCAGACCCACAATCACTGTGGATCAGGTCCCAGATAGCCCTGTGCATGGTGGCATGGACACAGATCACCTGACTCAAGCCAAAACCTTGCAAGACACATATTCCCATGCACCCAGACTTTGAAATGTGCACCGTAAAGTCAGCCAAACACAGTCCAGGTACAACATCAGATTACAAAATAAGGGCAACATCAATTAGCAAAGTGCCACATCACCTAGAGATGCGGAGGGCTTGCAAAATGCCCACCTTGCATCATCAGAACCCATATCCAATTCATCAGCACAAGGCAGCATCTCCCAGACGCCCAAATGAGCATGCCGTGTGAATGTGACAGATCACGTGCACCAGTGAGCATGCCAACAACAAGCTCAGCACACCTGCAACATTGCGCATGTGTCTGACTTGTGTGCAAGGTCGTGCATGGCCATCAAGGGTGACTTTGATGGCCATACACAACCTTGCACACAAGCCAAACACATGTCAAAGTTGCAGGTGTGTTGAGCTTGTTGTCGGCATGCTCACTGGTGCACGTGATCTGTCACATTCACACGGCATGCACATTTGGGCGTCTGGGAGATGCTGCCTTGTGCTGATGAATTGGATATGCGTGGTGATGAGGCAAGGGGGACAACGTGACAACCTCACGCATCGCCAAGCAATATGCCCCCTTGACCGTCCATGCAATGCAGTTCTGTGTACTGCAAGTGAGCAAGCATCCAGTGAATCTGCATACTGGCAACACGTGCTATCTCCCCAAAAAATGACCATGTAGGCCGATGGCTAAAATAGTCATATGACTAAATGCACACACATTGTGAATACATAGTGACTGCAGCAGGGAGGTCTAAGGCAGTCACGTGTTAATTCAAGCGCATGACCCCTGAGAAGCTACCCCCTTTGGACACACGTAAGTACAAATGGGAGGTTGATGTAGGGAGAGAGAATCCGGAAAGGGCTTGGGCTGAGATAGTGGAGCGGGCATGGAAGAGCACCAGCAATGCCTGCTTCCAAATGCACCATTTCCATGTCACACATCGTGCTTACCTCACACCGGCAAAAATAAAAACATATATCAAAACTGACTCAGATGAATGCCAGAGGTGTAGGGGTGAAGGGGCAGACTTCCCTCAAATGCACAGGAAGTGCCCACTCCTGGCTACTTACTGGAATGACGTACTTGCACTATTGAAGGTAGTGACGGATAGGGAATTAGATATGGCATTGGGGACATGTATACTGCATTGGTTTCCCCACACAGCTAAAACTAAAATCACCACCAAGTTCATAGATACGGGACTGGTGGTTGCCAAGAGAGAAATCACGAAGCACTGGAAGGCGAGTGGGCCCCCGAGCTTAGATCGCTGGAAGATAGATTTCATCTAATGTGCGGACTGTGATGGAATGGTTCGGCTACAATTGGCAAAGAGGACGGGGAGTGATGGAGCACCCGAGGCAGCTAGAGCGTGGGGACACTTGGTGGGACGATCAAAAGAACCAGACGCTGAAAGTGATGATGACGCTGACCTGGGAGAGCTGATGACAGGGGAGGCCCCCTCCAGCGCGTAGAAGTAGCCATGTGCCACCATTAGCGATATGCAAGATACGTGAATCCAAAGTGGCAGCCTGCACAAGGTTCAATTGTTTACCTTTTTGAGATCACTAATCACGCATTACTAGTGGTTATCGATGAGTGCAGAGTAATGGGGGATGTGACATGCCTGGAGGGAGGGGGCATTGGAATTTAGGGCATGGATAGATTTAGTAGGAATAGTCAAGTTCCTCAATCTGGGACCCATAGAGTATTGGACATAGCTCCCTTTGTTACATGAATCATATTTTCCAAGGCCATTGCGGAAACGTGCCTTAAGGTTGAACTGAGATCCTCTGTTTGTACAATTGTATATTAAGATCAGTGGAGGGGGACTAGGTCTGTGATTTGGGAGATGTCAATGCCCTGCTTCCTAAAACTTCATCAGGTTTAATTTTAATGTAAAAAAATTTAAAAGGACTAAATGCACACATGCTGCAGACTTTACTCATGGGGCAATGTTATGCAATGAGCAGGGGGAAATACCTGCAACACCACGGTACATGAACAATGCATATCAGCAATGTGTTTCACAAAGCTGTACTGCTTCACTCTTTGTTGTGACAAACTCACACAACAACAATGTCCCCGTAAAAAAGTATGCCAAACAAAGTATGACCACAAGCAAGGATAGCAAATTTGCAAACAACAACTAAAAAGGCCAAAATGGCACACTCAATCATAAGGTCACATTTCACTCACCCACCCCCAAGTGTACACATCTGTCATACTGAAAACAGCATTCCTCCTCTTTCACCATTTGAGTTGGCCATCCCACGATCATGTGCATGTAAACACATCTGTTTGGTAAGTCAACTGTGTCAGTGAACAAACATCCAGTAATGTCAAATCATCACACACACGCAAAGCCAGGACTTGAAAATCTTGAACCAGGACAGCATGTATCATCCATGTCATCAGCTGCGTGGCACATACACAAATACACATCACCATGCCATTTGCATCTGTTGTGAGGGTGGCACTGACAAGGCCTGAGCAACATAAACACGCATCTGTAAATCAACTAAAGCAAAATCCTGCAACACACACCAGTAGTGTCCCGTATAGGGTGTGCTGCCGGGCGGTGATGTGGGGCAGGGGAGGGGCAGGGTGGGGTGTAGTAAACACCGGAATACGGATGAATGCAGGTAAGTATACAGTTAAATCCTTCAAACGGATTCATTTGCGCGCACTGCATTGCCAAATGCGATGCAGGGCGCCCAACTACATCCCTCTTATCTTTTTAAATGTCCACTGACATGCATTCATCCATTTTCTGGTGTATACCACCCCCCACCCTGCCCCTCCACCGCCCCACGTCCCTGCCCGGCAGCATGCCCCATACGGGACACTACTGCCACACACACACCACATGTGGGATCAAAGTTGCGGGTAATGGGTGTTGACACCGTCTGAACAGACAGTAACAACTATTGCAATACATGCTGCACCACACTCAGAATGGGTAATCCAACAGAAGTGCAGTAAGCAATACATGCAAGATTGAACATGACTGACAGAATGCAGACAAGACAATTCACAATAGCCCTAGCTACATAGATGCACATGTGTCCTACATAGTGCAGCCATGTCGAAAAAAGAAAGTAGGCTCTCATTGCCAATGTGCCAAAAGGGTGCCCTCCTCACACATAACTAATCTCACACAAAACACATGCACATGTGCAGTACCCTGCAAAGCTGCAGGTCTGTGAGCCACACTGACAAGGCAAGTGACAGGGCATGATGAATAGCATCCCTGCAGGACAAACATATTTACATGGTGCAGGACATCTCACTGATGTGGCGGAGTGTGGACCACCTCCTCATAGGAGCAGGTCACACTCTGACACATCCTTCTGTACACACAACCCCTGATGTGACCCAGACATCTCATGACCTACTATGCACAAGTGTCACAACTCTGGCCAACACACATAGTCACCACAGCTTACAACATCTCTGCATTGTACATTCACAGAAGTCAAAGGGTCATTGTCTGAAAGGGAGGAGGGGCAGTAAAACAAAAGCAGCAGGTGCCACTATCACACAATGCAGTTCACACACATACAAATCTGAGTACATCAACATTGACTACTAGGTGTTACGAACTGCATCACTCACACAACTGAACAGAGGACACAACAGGTAGCGCCTGTGTGTAGACACTGTCCTAAAACAAATCTCATATTGGTAAAATGTAAGATGACAATGTACAAGTACAAGCTCACATCCGTGATGCCCTTGAAATAATCAACATCCTGCTAATAATAAGCATCTCATCCAAAACTGTCAGAATGTACAGTCTCCCGCAGTCTGTTTGCAAAGTTAACAAATGCATGCTCCTACATGTAACACACTGTTAAACTGTATCTCCCATACCAATTGCAGAGGGAGAGACAACACCTCCTGGACAGCAGAATGACCCACCCCTAACCGTTGACTTGGACGATTACACCACCATCAACCAGGAGGAATTCCTCCAGATGCTGGACTCCCTTGACACACAATCTACAGGAGCAGGGCAACCCAGCAGCATTGCGCAAACCCCACCCCCTGCACAAACCATCCAGCAGCAGGCACCTCCCACCACAGCTGCCTCCCAGGACCTTGACGACACATATCAGGCCTTTCACCGCCATGTGCTTGAGGTCCAGCGGGAGACGTGTGACCAGGTGCGGTTGGGGTTTGAGAGCCTGGCAGCCAAAATGGACGACATACGTGGGTGTCTGAGTCCCATCAGGGACCACATGCAGAGGATGACAGACATCCACAGCCCGCTCAATGCTCTCCAACACTCCCTGGATGACATTGCTGTAGTCCTGACTCAGAGACTAGACCAACTGTCTCAGCAGGGTGGCTCCAGTAGTGTCAGCGCAGATTTGTCCAGGCTTGCCCGGATAATGGAGAGCAGGGAGCGGCGTGAAGAACAACAGATGGCTGCCACGGCTGAACACCAGCGCAATGTAGCTGGGATCTACCAGGCCCTGCATCTGCTCGTCACCTCAGTGCTGCCCCAAGCTCTGGCGCCAATAGTTGCTGCTGCTGGCGGCTCCACATCCTCAGCTCCGCCCCTGATGTGTCCGTGCCTCACAGTGCTGCACCCACCATACCACCACCCACATGTGAGCCACATGACACATCAGAGGACGAAGATGAGGATGATTCTGCCATTATGGTAAGGAGAACACAGAGCAAACATTGACGCCAAAAGGCCTGTCTTACCTTGGTATTCTTCTTACTATCATGCCACAGAACGACCCCTTCCATTGTCTTCCAATGTCACCCAAAACTCACCTTGGACCTAGACATGGACTTCCACATCAGCTTTTTTTTGTGACAATGACACTGCAAACTCCGCCTCTTCCCTCTGATCCGTCACTCCCAAAGGACTCTGTCTGCCCCTCTAACGGGCAGAGATGCAATGTTGGGTTGAATGGGCAAGTACTGTTCCTGTCTTCCCCCTTTGTACTGTAAATAAAAATATCCTATTCACACAGATGCGTGTTTACATGACCAATCAAGCATCGAACTTCGTCAATAATTCATGTCCTGTGAATCCACAAGAAGGTCCACCAAGGGAAATACAAGCTAGGTACATGTGTCACCTGACACGGATAGGCAGTGAGATGAGCCTGTATGTGTAAAATTGCTGTGCCCACCTTGATCAGATACCACAATCTAGCAATATACCAACTTTTACCCACGTTCATTCATTAGACAGGCATGTGTGAACAAATGTACCAGTCTGTTTCAGGACACAAGTAGTGTCACCCTGAACAATAGCAAACCATAATCTCCTGGCATATCTACTTACACTCAACATGGTGTACAAATCTTGTTGTGATGTTGCGCATTGCATATCACAACCCTAGATGTTGCACACCAGATTCACATTGATGAGGAGACCTAAGGGCACATGTCTAACATACATATATGGAACAACAAAGTCTGCCTCACTGAAGTGTAGTTCACAATGGTGACTATAGCCAAAGTGCTAAGCGTCAGTCAGCCCCTACCTGTGCACAAACAATGCCTAACAATCTTGGAGCCCTCTCATGCTGTGCCCACTGTGAGCATATTGGTCAATGTGTCTACGGATGTCTGTCGAACTGCACTTAGCATATAGTCTGATTCTGTGGCTACATTCCAAGGGTGTCATCACAATGAGTCAATGCCAAAAGTAACAGCTGTGACGAGTGCCCATGACACTGTCGGTACAGGGAGCTATGCAACATGTCACCACTTGTGTGCAGCAGAACAGTGTGCATGCAAACAAACATCAACTGTGACCAAAGCATAACTCAACTAATTATGGCAGTCCGAAAAGGAAGATAGTAGAAGTTAAGTCAGTATACCTTACAGTGCAACTCCTAAATAACATTTGTGAATAACCTCTATAGTAAAGTCATAACTCATTGTCACGTAACTCATGTGATTCACAAACACTGTTGTGCCATGTGACGTTACCAATGGACACACAAATGACCTACATCTTGCATGTCATGGAGATTGAGCTGCCATGCACAGGGACAGGTAAGGCAAAGCAAGCTGATACCCTGGCACCACGCATCAAGTGTGCCAAGGTCTGTGCAATGTATATGGACTCAGAGCCCGGAGCATCTGATATGCATGTGTCATACGATATATGTGTTACTCAGTGCATACATCCGTATCCATGATGGCTAACTGTAGCAACTTCTATGTACTCACAATTCAATGTCCCTACATTGTGTTGTAATTTTGCAACAATGTGCAGTACAACCCTGTGCGTCACACTTAAGATGTAGAACGTCACAAAAAAATGTCCCTAGACTAAGCCATAAACCATACTTTACAATCTGTCAGCCATGCAAGTTCACTGTGCTCACATATATGGTATCCTGACACAATCCATCCTGCTAAGTAACAGGTCATGACCATAGTTACACATTCAATGATTTGGCCAGTGACGGCATGAGTTGCATACAATGGAACAAGCCCCACTCCCCCACATCATCCCTGATGTAAGTGCAAACGGATAAAATTAAATAACATTATTTATTGCACAAATATAAAATATTTAAATTTCCTACACTACCACTAAGAACTAATCCTAACACTAAATCTAAACTAACTATTAAAATTTCACCTAACTTAACTCCATACCCTAACTATTCCTAAACACGCAAAAACAGTTACGACATCAACCACCCACCCAAAGGAAAATGAAACTTATCCCCAAATACCATACAATTGTAGAAAAAAATATATTAACTTAAAAACTACCACTAACTAGGCCTACCCTAAAACTACTGTACCTAAAACGAACAAAACTTCACAAACACTAGCCAACACTGAAACATAAACATCGTGGCAAGGGAGAAGAGGGGGATGGGGGACAAAATGGGGAGGAATCACTGCAGTCCAAGGTGTGTCCGGATGTCATGCAAGTTCCTGTTGAGGTACAACAATTCTCTCCGAATGTCTATGAGCATGGAATTGTTTGCAGCGATCATCCTCCTGTCCGTGGCATTAAAAGGCTCCACGTGAGCTGCAGGTGCAGGTGGTATTGGCACCTGTGCGGGTGTGGTCGGAGGGGGAATGACAGGCTGAGACCCCACACTGGGACCAGAGGGTACGGGGAGGGGCTGGCTGCTGGGTTGTCTAACATCCTGCAACGCATTCCATTTTCCGGCCTTCCTGTCGTTCCGATACCTCCTCGCCATCTGTCGGAAACCTCTGGCAACCTTCTTGACATGAAGGTACCGGTCCTTGGCCACCTGGAAGGCATGTTGCTCCGCAGGTGTCATGTTGTCTGTAACATATAATAAATGTCAATTCCAATACTTCAGAACATGTCAATGTTCACCATTAAATCGTTAATCAAAGATTAAATCAACATGTGAGCCAACACACCAGTGTAACTATGTGAAGTCAGAGACGGACGTGGTCAACCAAATATTTAAGCATGAATGATTCACTACATGCTGTGGAGACTGACATGACAGTGCATGTCATGGAACATGTACTGTCACAACAAAATGAGACTGACACAGTCAAAACATGGCACCATTGGACACCCTGACTGCAGTTGACATGTACAAATGCCTGGAGGAGGGAGGCATTAGCCCTCCGTGTACAGAACCACCCTCATCCTGTCCTGTGACACACTGCTGCATCTAATGCACAATGCACATGTGCACCCCTGTGTGTCCACCAGCAACTGTGTGCAGGTCATCAAGTCCGCACCAAAACAGGCACTCTTGCACAAGATTGCAAGGGTGTCTGTGTGCAGGTGTGCTTGTCAATCTATTGTAATGTCACACTACATGCACAGGAACAAGACTGGGACAGCCCTACTCACACTTCCAATCATGCAGCACACATGGGAACATGTTTGGTGTATGACCGCTTACATTGACAGGATGCGCTGTCCCTCACTCCACCATTACTATACAATTTGTGATGTTCTGCCACTGAGAGGGGGAGACATCATTTCACCCAAATTGTCACACATGCATGTCTTGTGACCACTGACCTCACTCCGTAGTAAATAAGAGCACGCATGCCTTTACAACGAAAACTGTTCCAATGCATTCAACATTGTTACTGCACCCTGGGGTCATGTGCGTCGTGTCATTGTCATGGCTAATGTTTACACACAGATAGTGTCGTTGAGCCCTGCATTGTGAAATATATGGGAGTTCAAATAATGCATACCTCAAGCGTGTGTTGGAAATGTGTGTGGAGTAATGTCACCAATTGTGACAGAGGAGTATGTACACATGATCCATAGTCAAGCATGGAATGTCCCCACGGACACAGCCTGCCAACACCAATGCAGTGCACAAAGATGCAATTGCAGTTAACATGCACATCTTTGATATGTGTTTGTGTAACGTGCCATTGATATGTTTGACTCTCAGCTACACACTGCCACTTCAGTGAAGCTGCTATGCAGCATACATAAGAAAGCACTGTTCAAACATGTCTCTGAGCTTGCACCCCCTGAAAAGCACTGCCTCCTTGTGCACAACTTAACACCCACTGCACGCACCTTTTACGATAAACACAGCATGTAAGTGTGCCTTATTGACAAGGCAGCGTAACTCAACATCGGCAATAAGCCAATGACCCGATTGCCAACACCACTTCAGTGGAAGTGACGCAGTGGCGGCGTTTGGGTATTAAAATTATGCCCCTCAATTGGAATGGGTATCACTGACTGTTGATGGGCAAACTCACAACTGTGAAACAGATGCATTGCCCCACCTTCACCTACCAATTTGGACACTAATCTGACTTACACAATGCATCTTCACATTGTGGGTAAGGGACATGCGATACACACCCATACTGCTTATCAACAAAGTGTAGCATTTGTAACAGACATCCATGACACTGCAACATGACACTATATTATGTCCATACTCACCAGTGGCGTGTGGGTCCCTGAATCTGTCTATGTCCCGCTGTGTTATAGGTTGACGACCATCTGTGAGACAACAAATGTTAACATGTGTTGTTACCAGACGTAAACAAACATCACATATTCATGATGAAATTCATTACAGTAACTGCTGATGCAACATAACTGTGGTGTTGCCTTTCATGTTGGCCACATGACTGTGACTACTTAGACTGCCATTCACGCAGGACCTGTGAATGCAGAGGCGGACCACACAATACATTACTGCTGGCAGACATGCACATATGAGTCGTGTGACACAATGTCAAGGCCCCATTTCTACACGGACATGGGATAAAACTTGCTCTGTGTACAATTGCATCTCTGCAGATTTCAACGGGCAGTTACCCAGAGATATTTGGGGTATGACACTCTGGAGATGTCCCATTTGTGTTGTATCTTTTGACCTCTCCAATTCATACTCACACATAAACCATGTACAGGGGCAGCGTAGCTACGGTTCCACAAGTTATGTAGGACTGCTATTATTACACTACATTCTGGCCAGCACACAGCTCACGCGCACAATGGCTTGGCTTGTACATGTACAGTCACCCTTACTGTACACAAACATACATTAATCAGCACGCCGGTTTGGCACAAGTGTGCCAGCTTTGGCACCACATTGTTAAGTGTTGATCCAGCGCAGTGGGTCACCCAAAATAGCCCCCTATGTTTGTCGGCATGGTGCAGCGTTGTGCCTCTGATGTGACCACATCATGTGTAAACACATTGCACCTCACACCTCACTCATCAAATGTACAGGAATTGGACCCCTACTTCATGACGTCCGCTGCGGGGACAGACTAGCAAGGCCACTGACTAACTGTTAGTGAAATTGCTCTGCCAGCCTCGCAGCTCCACCATTGAATGAGGCCTCCCCCAAGCACATGCACTCTCTGGAGTGTGCGTTTGAAGCCCTCCTCCACCCGCAGGTTCACCTGTGCATCAACGCTGGTGGTCAATTGGAGCTCTGACTCACGCATTCGGCTCCATCATTCACTCTTATCAACTTGTTACTTCACTTATTTCCACACTCATACCTAATCTATTGTTCGTCAGTATCCGGCTTCCTGATGCTTACTCTGTATTCCCTCTCTACCGACTTTTCGTCCTTCCACGCCCCTTTCTCTGCAACCGCTGCTGCCCCCGTGGACCTCTCACAAACTCCGTCACCAACATCATCTCCCCGCATGCCATTGCGTCCACCAACTACAACACACTGGGAGTCCTCAACTTCCACCTCGACAGACCACATTGCTCCCCATCTTCAGACATAGACTTATGAAAATGGCTTGTCCACATACACACACCTTGATGGACTTGAACATGCAAACACCCCCACGTGCCTTGCGACCCTTACAAATGAGTAGACGCTCACAATAAGCATGTGCTTGATGGAATGTGTCCCACAGGTGACCTACATTACAATGTGGGCTTTACAGCGCAACATGTTTTCTACCCGGTCATTACAACAGAAATTGATAATACAACTTGCGCTGGATTGCGCTCTACAATAAGGGATATTAGGATTGAGGATTCCGACACCTTCCCTTCTGTTGCAAACACTGTAGTGGGGAGACTAAATCATGCAATTCAAGAGTCCAGTGCATCATGCGCATGTCTTTTTGACGACTTTCATTGTATTAACCAAGTTGCAACAGTATCACAGTGTTAAGACAGCATTATGACATCATACCTTCATGTCCCACACGTCAATTGTCAATGTACGTAACAGTATTCAGGGTTAAAATAGTGTTTGTACTTACCACCCTGTATGTCAGTCATTACTCCGGTGAATTCAAGGATGTCGGCCTCACGTGCCAGCATGTCCTGCCAGCGGTGCTTCCACTGGCGCACGTTCCTGTCCACTCCAAAGCAACAGAGCATCTGCACCCGCACACGCTCCCAACGCACCTTCCGCACTGCCACGCTGTACCCTTGCAGGATACGTCCACCACTCTCCAACATCAATGGCAGGTTAAATTTTACCAGCCAAAGGAAGCCCTCCAATGCCCCCTTAGACATCCTTCCCGACCTGCCCACAGCCGGCATCTCCCTGCACACCAGTAACCCCTCAACCCAAAGAATGATAACCCTCTAAAACCACTGAAGTGAAATACCCCAACACAAACACACAACAAGACTCAGGACAGGAGACAGTAAAACAATTTAAAATGAGTTAACAGACACTTTTCACAGGACACAGGACACAGCAACACTCTCACAATCTCACACCAACAGCACAAACCACCAGACACCTCCTTCAATCTGAGCAATAACCAGCAATGTGCTTAGAACAGAAAGTGAAAGTGAAAAACACTCCTCTGGTAGACAGGAAGCATGCATACATCACTTCCTGTGTGTTTGCGGCCCGTTTTTTAGTATGCGATGATAATTTGCACGCAAATAGCTCGCTAATGTGCTCATGTTGTAAGTGAATTGTGTATGCGGCCCGTTTTTGGGAATGCGATGTTAATCTGCACACCAGTAGCTCGCTAATCTGCTCGTTGTAACTATGTAGTGTGTGCGGCCTGTTTTTGGGAATGCGATGTTGATCTGCACGCAAATAGCCCGCTAATCGGCTCGTTGTGACTATGTTGTGTATGCGGGCAGTTTTTGGGAATGCGATGTTAATCTGCACGCAAATAGCTCGCAAATGTGCTGATGTCGGAACTAAATTGTGTATGCGTGCCGTTTTGGGAGATGCGATGTAAATCTGCACGCACTTAGGCCGCAAATAGGCTTAGGTTGGTACTGTATTGTACAGTGGGTGTGTCTAGCGATGTTTTTTACATGTAAAGTTAGACATTGCGTTGGCGTGTAGATTTTATGGCAAGACCAATTTCAAACATAGATGGACAGTCAGAGGAAATGTCTTCTCAAAGCCATTGAATACAAGCTGAAGATTCTTTCGCACAATGAGGACAGCCTACATTTTAGATTTCAAGACAGGTGACAGACTAAATTTCACGTAACATGACTCATCACCAGATCACTAGCTATTTGCACAAACAATCATTGAATTGATGATGTGAATTGTAAGTGCACTACTCACCTGTGGTGGTCGGAAAGCAATGAGGGTGTGCACAGATCAATCAGTCCATGAGGGGGGTAATTAAGTGCACAACTCACCCGTGAAGCTCACAAGGTGCTGGGGGGAGTAAGAGTGCAGCTCCGTCTCAGGCAAATTGCCATGTCTTGTTGTCCCTCCTGAGAGCATGCAGGGTGGTAGAGCGTTTGATGTTGACTGTCATCTTGTTCCAGGATTTGCTAGCGACGTAGGAGAATGCTCTTCCTCCCACTCTGGATTAGCGGGTCCGGGGTGAGTCTGCGTGGCCAAGGTTTGCTGAGCGTCATTTCCTCTTGGGGAGGTTGAAGGTGACTCTCTTGTTGATGTATTTGTGTCCGATGATGAGGTGGAGTGATTTGTATGTGTGTGTGAGTGGTTTTTAGTTAACTCTTATCTCGAGGGTGATCCAGTGGAGGTTTTGTATGTTCTGTCTTTTGTGTTTGTGACGTGGGGTTGTGATGACGGGTATGTCTGCGCCCTTCAGGATGTTTTTGTGCTTGTGTAGTAGTGTTTTGTTGATTCCTTAGTTGAGGGCGTTGCCGTAGTCTAGTCTGCTGGTGATAAATGCGTGGTTTTGGTTTTTGATGCATTTGGGGGTTATACATTTGGATGTATTGCGTAGGATCCGTAGGCAGTTCTAGCTGTTGAAGGCTATGGAGTTGATCTGAAAGGTCATGGTGACGGAAGAGTCGTGGATGATGCCGTGGTTGCGTGTGTGGTCTGTCGGTGATGGCAGGCTTACGAGGGCGGAGAGCCACCAGGTGTTGTCCCATGCGGATGTGGATGGCCTGAGGATGAGGATGTCAGTCTTCTCTGAGTTGAGCTTTAGGCAGATGTATTTCATCCAATCTGCACTTTCCAACATTCATTCCTGGAAGCAGAGTTTGTAGTATTTTCTGATCTTTGTGAGGGAGTGGATGAGCTGTGTGTTGTCTGCGTAGGAGACTATGCTGAGCCCATGCTGTCTGACGATGAAGGTGAGCATGTCCATGTAGTTGTGGTAAATTGTGGGGCTTAGGAACGATCCTTGGGGTACTCCGCAGTTGATCTCTGTGGGTTCGTGGATGAAGGGGGGAGTCTGATCCTGTGGTTTATTACGGAGAGGAAGGAGTGGATCCAGGAGAGGGCAGTTCCTAGTATCCTGGTGTCGTGGATTCTGGCGGATGTGGTGCGTTGTGAGATGGGGTTGAAGGCTGCAGAGAAGTGTTATAGGATGTGTTCCGCTAGTTGACCCTGGTCAAGTGGCATGCGTATGTCGTTGTTGGTGGTGAGGTGTGCGATCTTGGTGCTGTGCTTGCTGCCGTACCCAGACTGAGAGGGGGCCCTGATGGATTTTTCTTCAGTGAAGGCACTCATCTGCGGGTTTATGTGTCTCTTGGTGACTTTGTCCGCGAAGGGAAGGAAGAAGATGGTCCAATAGTTCTTCAGGTCTGTCGTGTGATTCCGCCGATACGCAGATTTGTTCGACAATGAGATAGGTCTTGATGTGCTTCATGAAGGTGTTCAGGGATGGTGCGCATGTGGGGTCTGCTGATGTCTCATTCATGGTCTTGGGGGCAAGGTGAGTTTATTTTATCTTATTTGACCCCCATTTCACGCCCAGTTTTCATATTTGACCCCCATTTCACACCCAGTTTTCATATTTGACCCCCATTTCACGCCCAATTTTCATATTTGAGCCCCATTTCACACCAAATTTTCATATTTGACCCCCATTTCACGCCCAGTTTTCATATTTGAGCCCCATTTCACGCCCAATTTTCATATTTGAGCCCCATTTCACACCCAATTTTCATATTTGACCCCCATTTCACGCACAATTTTCATATTTGAGCCCCATTTCACACCCATTTTTGATATTTGACCCCCTTTTCACGCCCAATTTTCATATTTGAGCCCCATTTCACACCCATTTTTCATATTTGACCCCCATTTCACGCCCAATTTTCATATTTGACCCCCATTTCATACCCATTTTTGATATTTGACCCCATTTTCACGCCCAATTTTCATATTTGAGCCCCATTTCACAACTTTGTAATGATATTTTCACACAGACTGAACATTCATAATCATTGTTTCCCCCATACGCCCACATACATTTCAAGATTTAAGACCGAGTACACCCTGTAAATCATGATTTAGGTACAGTATGACACACTAATTGAGTAATTGTGTGCAACAATGTACACCTTGTAAAGTCAAGTTGTGCACAATTGACACACTATGGCATCTCTGTAATGAGGTGACATACACGCCATTGTTTGACTTTTGTGGTCATAATAGCTATTTTTGAACAATGTTAACGTTTCATTTGTGATATACTTATGCAGGAGAGTGATTTGCAGACAGGGTATATGTGTTAAGTTTGTTTATTGTCACAAACAGTTGTTGTGGTAATGTTCCCAAAACATGTCTCTGTTGTAGTCAGTCACAACGTGATGTGCTCAAGTGAAGTAATTGTTTATTATCCTGTCCCTTCGGGCAATTCCTGCTGCAGTGGCTGTGGGGTGTGGTCCACCTCGGTGATCTTCCTCATCATCCTGATCATCGTCCGGTGCTGCAGGGACTTGGATCCAGGGGGCATTGGTGCGCACACATATGTTGTGCAATACACAACATGCGAGTATGATTTTGTTTACCATTTCAGGGCTGTACAGAAGTTTGCCACCTGTGATATCCAGGCAACGGAAACGTGACTTCAGCACGCCAAATGTGCGCTCAACGATGCCACGGGTGCGTCTATGTGCAGAATTGTACTGCCTCTGTGCCTGGGTGGTGGGGTTTCGTATGGGTGTCATCATCCACGGGCAGAGAGCATATCCTTGATCGCCTGTCACAAGTAATAGGGAGATGTGTCCATTATTCATTATGCATACTGTGTTGGCAGTGTTGACAGAGGCATTGTACATTTCTTATTTTAGCGATTTTTTGATTTGGGTTGGCCATGTGTTGCTTCTGGCTATTTAGCAGCATCAATGCTAAGTACATTGCCTCAGTGTTGATCCTACAAACGGCCATTTTGCTGGTGTGTGCTGCAAGGTAGCATCCTACCATCTAGCGATGGCACTAATCAGCACTCCTCGCAGTCAACGCCATGTGAATGTTCTAATGACATGGGCCACGCCTGACACAGCTCACATTCCGATCTGCGTCTGGTGCTGACGACAGACCTGTGACACCACACAACACATGCAATTGAATATCCAGAGCCTACACAAAGCAACAGACAGCAGACCCCTCGCTTGCAGGGTCCACTGAGGGCATTGACGGTTTGCACACACCATCTACAACATCACATGTCACAACGTTAACTTCATGGACTACATCCTCTGTCGCAAGCAGAGCCTCAAACTCACATACCACACGTACTCAAGGTCAATTGCACTCTGTGAATTGTTTTACAACATCTGATTGTCCAAACACTTCACCACACTGATACACATGGCAGGGCACACCTTTGCACACTTCTTGTAATTTGATATGTTTTTGCAGTTGCCAATACAAATTCTACACACATGTTGTGACCACGGACACATCCACTTACTCATTGTGCAACCACATGACACACCATATCACAGATGGGACAATGAGACTTTTGTGTAGCTGGGTTAGAGATGAGATGCTACACACCACCATCAACAGCAGCACCCACAACACTGCAGTCAACACCGATGGCGCAAGATAGTTATTTCAGGACACATTTCTCCACCTGCGCATACACATTTGCCACACTGTGCAACTCCAACATTCCACATGCATTGATACAAGCCTGGTCACTCCACAGCTCTGAGTTGACACACTGATGAGACATGGGGGAGTACTTGTGCGACATTTAGTCAACCATCATGTGTCACCAGCAACAAGGACACCAACATTATGTTCATCCTCACCAATACACCAACACACCAGACTGGGATGCCAGTGAGGTTAACTTTGATTTGCGACATGGATGTTCAGAAGCTGGTGGGTACTGTACGCAGAGGAGCCTGGAGATCTCATGCTCGTACACAATACATCAGCATGTGACACCAGGTGGTGTGCCAATGCCTTTTGCAGCCCCCCCCTATCGGTACCTAGGCAACGTATTTGAATCCTCCTTCTTGATGGGACGACATTCTTGTGGATTTTGTGCATGTGGTGTGTCCAGTTGGTACTTACCGACAAGCAATGAATTTCCATATATGCGATTCTGGAAGCGCTGGTTTATGACGCAGTGTTGGTAGATGAATGCATCGTGCACACTCCCTGGAAATTTGGCAATGACATTTGTGAACAGTCCACGGTGGTCCACTATTGCCTGCACATTCATTGAATACGTGTGCTTTCTGTTGCGGTATATGTGTGCGCTGTCCGCATGCGGCACAAATGATACATGTGTGCAGTCAATTGCACCCAACACCTGCGGGAAGCCAGCGATGGCATAGAATCCTTGCTTGATAGCAATCTGCTCCTGCATGGTGTTGGGGAAGTGAAGGTGCTGGGGAATCAGGCTGAGTATACCATCCAAGACAGTGGGGAGGAAGCCTGAGAAGGCTGCCTGTGATACTCCACCAACTCTGGCTGTTGTTGGGATTATCGCCGCTTTATTGCCTAAAAGTGATGCTAACGCGGCGATAAAGCCCTTGATAATATGCCCCCTAGCGCTTAGAATTCTCGGTGCTATACCCTAAATCCCTATGTTTTGGGCTCTTCCCAGTCACAGGCCTATGGCCCACCCACACAAGTGAGGTATCATTTTACTCAGGAGAACAAGGGGAACGCTGGGTGGTAGGACATTTGTGCCGGCACGGTGATCCCACGCAAAAATGAATGAAAAAAGTGATTTTTGCAGCTAAATTTGGGGTTTGCAGGGGATTCTGGGTAGGGAAACGTTGGGGGATCCATGCAAGCCATACCTTATTGGACTCCCCAGGGTGTCTAGTTTTCAGAAATGTGTGGGTTTAGTAGGTTTCCCTAGATGGCGGCGAGCCCAGACCAAAACCCCAGGTGCCCCCCCAAAACCAGGTAGGTTTGTTATAGGTAATTTTGAAGTCTCCACAGTACGATTTGGGCCATTTCCTGTTGCAGCCACTATGCCTACCCACACAAGTGAGGTACCATTTTCATCGGTGGTAGTGGTAGGAAATTTGTGTCTGCCTGGTGATCCTACAACTTTCCCACACAGAAATGTGTGAAAAATTTGATTTTTTTCAACAAAATTTGAGGTTTGCACGGGTTTCTGGGTAGGGAAATGTTGGGGACCCACGCAAGCCATAACTTGCTGGACTCCCCCGGGTGTCTAGTTTTCAGAAATTTGTGGGTTTGGTATGTTTCCCTAGATGGCCGCCGAGCCCGGGGCCAAAAACTCATGGGACCCCCCTTGCAAAACCAGGTTGTTTTGTGATAGATAATTTTGATGTAGCCTCAATAGGTTTTGGGCCCTTGCCTGTTGTGGGTACTTGACCCACCCACATGAGTGAAGTACCATTTTTCTCGGAAGACTTTGGGGAATGCGGGGTGAGTGGAATTTTGTGGATCCATGCAGATTCCAGTACTTTCCAACACAGAAATGTGAGGAAAATGTGTTTTTTTTTTTACATATTTTGAGGTTTGCAAGGGATTCTGGGTAACAGAACCTGGTGAGAGCCAGACAAGTCACCCCAACCTGGATTCCCCTGGGTGTCTAGTTTTCAAAAATGTATAGGTTTGCTAGGTTTCCCTAGGTTCCGGCAGAGCTAGGGTTCAAAATCTACAGCTAGGCACTTTGCAAAAAAAGAGTCAGTTTTCACTGTGAAAATGTGGTGTGTCCACGTTGCGTTTTGGGCCGTTTCCTGTCGCAGGCACTAGGCCTACCCACACAAGTGAGGTACCATTTCTCTCGGAAGACTTTGAGGAATGCGGGGTGGGTGGAATTTTGTGGATCCACGCAGATTCCAGAACTTTCCACCACAGAAATGAGGAAAATGTGGTTTTTTTGACACATTTTGAGGTTTGCAAGGGATTTTGGGTAACAGAACCTGGTGAGAGCCAGACAAGTCACCCCATCCTGGATTCCCCTGGGTGTCTAGTTTTTAAAAATGTATAGATTTGCTAGGTTTTCCTAGGTGCCGGCAGAGCTAGGGTTCGAAATCTACAGCTAGGCACTTTGCAAAAAAAGGGTCCGTTTTCACTGTGAAAATGTGGTGTGTCCACGTTGCGTTTTGGGCCGTTTCCTGTCGTGGGCACTAGGCCTACCCACACAAGCGAGGCACCATTTTTCTCGGAAGACTTTAGGGAATGCGGGTTGGGTGGAATTTTGTGGATCAACGCAGATTCCAGAACTTTCCACCACAGAAAGGTGAGGAAAATGTGTTTTTTGTTTACAAATTTTGAGGTTTGCAGGGGATTCTGGGTAACAGAACCTGGTGAGAGCCAGACAAGTCACCCCATCCTGGATTCCCCTGGGTGTCTAGATTTCAAAAATGTATAGGTTTGCTAGGTTTCCCTAGGTGCCAGCAGAGCTAGGGTTCAAAATCTACAGCTGGGCACTTTGCAAAAAAAGGGTCCGTTTTCACTGTGAAAATGTGGTGTGTCCATGTTGCGTTTTGGGCCGTTCCTGTCACGGGCACTAGGCTTACCCACACAAGTGAGGTACCATTTTTCTTCTTGGAAGACTTTGGGGAATGCGGGGTGGGTGGAATTTTGTGGATCCACACAGATTCCAGAACTTTCCACCACAGAAATGTGAGGAAAATGTGGGTTTTTTATTTGAAATTTTGAGGTTTGCAAGGGATTCTGGGTAACAGAACCTGGTGAGAGCCAGACAAGTCACCCCATCCTGGATTCCCCTGTGTGTCTAGTTTTCAGAAATGTATAGGTTTGCTAGGTTTCCCTAGGTGCCGGCAGAGCTAGGGTTCAAAATCTATAGCTAAGCACTTTGCAAAAAAAGGGTCAGTTTTCACTGTGAAAATGTGGTGTGTCCACGTTGCGTTTTGGGCCGTTTCCTGTCGTGGGCACTAGGCCCACCCCCACAAGTGAGGTACCATTTTTCTTGGAAGACTTTGGGGAATGCGGGGTCGGTGGAATTTTGTGGATCCACACAGATTCCAGAACTTTCCACCACAGAAATGTGAGGAAAATGTGTTTTTTTTTTACATATTTTGAGGTTTGCAAGGGATTCTGGGTAATAGAACCTGGTGAGAGCCAGTCAAGTCACCCCATCCTGGATTCCCCTGGGTGTCTAGTTTTAAAAAATGTATAAGTTTGCTAGGTTTCTCTCGGTGCCGGCAGAGCTAGGGTTCAAAATCTACTGCTAGGCACTTTGCAAAAAAAGGGTCAGTTTTCACTGTAAAAATAAAGTGTGTCCACGTTGCGTTTTGAGCCGTTTCCTGTCGCGGGCACTAGGCCTACCCACACAAGTGAGGTACCATTTTTATCGAGAGACTTAGGGTAACACAGAATTGTAGAGCAACTGTTATTACCTATTGACTGTCGATGCATTTCTGCCTTCCAAATGAAAGACAATGTGTAAAAAAGAAGTCACTTTGAAAAATGACCTATAATTCTCACGCTAGTATGGGTACTCACAATTTCGGAAATGTGCAAATATCTACTGTTTCTAAACTCTATATTTTGTTCCAATTTCAGAAATACATAGGTATCTTTCACACCGATTTTTCCATGTATATATTTTCCCAAATAAATTGCTATATACCCGGTACATAATAAAAAACCATTGCAAGACGCTGCTCAGTTATTGGCTCTGGGTTCGTCGGGTTCTTGGTGAACCTACAAGTCCTATACATCCCGACAACCAGAAAGGTCCAGCGGATGTAACGGTATATTGCTTTCAAACAGTTGTCATAATTAGAAGAAGTTACAGGTGAAAACCTTGGCACAAATGACTGTTTTTTTCAACTCATTTTCAATTTTTCCTATATTCAACTGTTAGTTTCTATAAAGAAACCTTGAAGGATCTACACAAATGACCCCTTGCTGAATTCATAATTTTGTCTACTTTTCCAAAATGTATAGCTTTCCAGGATCCATTATTGCTTTCATACCCATTTCTACCATTAACTGGAAGAAGGTTGAAAGCACAAAAAATAGCAAAAATAGGCTATATCCCAGTAAAATGCCAAAACTGTGTAAAAAATGTTGGTTTTCTGACAAAAGTCTGTCAGTCCCTGAAAGCTGAGAAAATGGTGATTTCAGCCCCACAAACCCTTTGTTGATACCATGTGCAGGGAAAAAACCAGACGCTTTCAGTTGCAGCACTTTTTTCCCATTTTTCCCCAAAAAACCAACATTTAGCTGTATTTTGGCTAATTTCTGGGTCCCCTCCAGGGGAATACACAAACCCTGGGTACCTTTAGAATCCCCATGATGTTGGAAGAAAAGGCCGCAAATTTGGCGTGGATACCTTATGTGGTCAAAAAGTTACAGGGGCCTAAGCGCGAACTACCCCAAAATAGCCCAAAAAAGGCTTAGCATAGGGGGGAGGGGGGAGGCCTAGCAGCGAAGGGGTTAGTTAACAGGCAACTGATGTTTAAGTGTCATTGTCTCTGCTGGGCTCTAACATTATTTACAACTCCCCCTTATGAGACTAATGTCTAACTGGGTTATGGGCAACATTTGCCTCTTCTCCCTGTTTGAAAAGAAAATATGACAGCTTGTTGTAAGCATGTACAAACTGCCTTCTGATTGCCACCTGGTACTCACACATCAAGTTTGGTGTTAATAATTTCCTTTTAATAGATCAATATTCGCTCCTAGTAACTGTAGTGACTTTTTATGGATATTTTTTTACCGGCATTCCCTGTTATGCTCTTTGCTTCCTCCTCTGCAAACTCCTGCATTCCCGTCGTTGAGTCTCACCTGACTGTCCTTTATAAATTCAGGCACATCAATGCTGCTCAAACTGTGGAATCCTGGCAGTTTACCTGGAGTTCTGTTTACCTCAAGGCCCTTCTAATCCTACAGCAAATCGACTGTGGAACATAGGTTGGTTCACTGAAACCCATCTGTAGTCTCAGGAAGCTGGGACCTCTCCCAGGATTAGCCTAAGAAAGGCCTCAGGTAACATGTGTGTAAATGTGGCTCATTTTCTTCAACTGTTCTCTGCTTCTCTTCTAGCTCCTCTCTTTGTAAGGTTCCTACTCTCAACCCTCCTTACCTTAAGACTAGCACCGAACATTCCAGTGATAACATAACAGGCTGCTCATCTCTAGTTGGTACTGGGACATTCCACACAACGGCACTCACACCAACATCTATCAGACAGAGAAGTAAACATGAAACAAAACACTAACACATGCAATTGTAAGGATCTCTCCTTATCTGTTGGGGTGGTGGGGGGTCAGCTGCCTGCGAGATCCCCCCACAGCCTTTCAGTTCAGGCATGTGCTGGGCTCATCTCGTCCCCCAAACATGTGTGGGCATTCTTCTCCTGCCTGCTTTCGGCCTCCATCTCTCTTCTCTCCATGCCCTCAGCTCAGATGGAGCACACAGGGGATTGTGGGGCAAGTACTTCCTGTACATGGATACTTTGCACTTAGCAGCCTGAACTTTACACACTTCCTTTAGTAGGATTTGTTAATTAAAACTAAAAATATATATTGTGAAAGTCTGAACCTACAATTTATTTTTATTTTTATTTCTGAGCATTTTAACCAGTACTGATTCCCAATCCAAATTGGCCAAATCAGTTCCATCTCACCACACATCCTATACTATATAAAGGAAGGCCACTTTGGGTCCAGTTGCATCGAAATGTTTTCAGCTAGGTTGGTCACTCATTGGACTCAGTGGATTCTCTGCCTTCTCCAGTTCCTTTCTAATTCCCGGTTTTGCGCCTTGCTTCTTGGCGTGGACCACTGGAAGGTTTTCCTGGTCTCTAGTTTTTCCATTCCTGCTGAATATTATGTTCTGGAGCACTGCTAGACTCCCAGTATGACCTGGATTCTGGCAGTGCCTCTGGAGATAGTAGGCCATTCCTACAAACAAAGAAGACTTTCCAAGCATCACCAAAGAGACCAGCTCTTGACAGCAATTCTCAATCAGTGAACAAATCAATGCTACAATAAAGTCTGCACAGACTAAATAATACTCAGACACCAATAAGTGTGCCAGCACTACTCCTGCTAAGGCCGATACTCATATGCAAGCAATACATTTATCATATTCATAGGTGCTGGAGGATTACAGTGGCAGCAGGAGAAGAACGTCTACCACCTGACAAATGTTTAAGTGAGATGTTTGTGGGTGCTGCAGTAATAATAATAACACAACTACTACTACTACTACTGCTACTACTACTAATAATAATAATAATAATAATAAAATTTCTATGAGAAGTCAATCACAAGTAATAGATTCACAATTGTCTTATTACTGGGAACCAAGTACCCACTTGAGTTTCTCAGGGTAGCGGAGCAGAGCAGCCCAAGACAGACTCATGGGAGGTGGTGTGGACTAGCAATCCCAATTAGCAGGCATGCAGCAACAGCACTCAATAAATGTTTGGCCAGTCAGTGCCTTTTGTTTTAAAAAGGAAAGTTTCATTTTTTACAACCACACTTCTAAATACTACACATTAAATTACAATTATATATATCAGTTAGATGGAAATAGCTTTGGTGATACCCTCATATTACATTACACACCTCGTGAGCCCTGAACCCAATAATCACAATACCCCACACCTATACCAGATGCAACAGGGGAGAGGATGTAGCATTACGGCTAGAATGGTCGACCTCGAAGCGGGGGAACCGGGTTCGAGTCTCGGCAATGTCGCTCAACGTCCTGTGATTCTGGGCAAATCACTTAATCTCCCCGTGCCTAACAAAAATGAATGTGTCCATCTGTAACGAAACTGGTGCTCATGTAAAGCGCTCTGATACGCGATTTCTGAGGTCTAGTTCGTGCTGTATAAAACTCTAAACAAAAAACAAAAAAAAAACATCACAATATATGGTGGTGTAATTTTCAATAGGTCAGGCCTATTGGTTTTATCATGGGGTCACCACATTAATAAATATATCCACATGTTATTCTTTGTCAATATAACACATTATAAGGGGTGTTAGTATGGGGGCGTGGCTTAGCCAGCAATGGAGCCAGACGTGCTGCTGTAGAGCTCCGTCCTCAGCTCCAGTTTCTGGCTGCAAATATCCGCTCATAGCTGAGCAGCGGAGGCAGCGAGTTGCTGACACTACCCAGGGGGTGACCTCGGAGCCCCGACATGGTGACAAAACAGTATCACTCCTGTGTTCTAGCAACGGGCACTGCCGCATGAACTTTGGCCGACAGAGGTTCCGGGACGACAAGAGCGCTGCTGGGCGCGAGGCCGGGGATTGGCCCCGCCCCTCAGGCCTCATTGTACGCCGGAAAGCTTCATTGCTGAACGACTGGCGAGCAGTCGAGAAAAGCCCGAATCAGACCTGGTTGGACCGATGCGGAGGTAGGAAGCTGGCGCGGCTGTGCGCGCCGAAACACTTTCCCCGAGTACACAGCGGGCGGCTGAGAAGTTGCGCCGCAGCCTGTGAAGTGACGGGCAGGCTGGAGCTCTACCCTGCCCTCCAAGCCCAGATGGGCGCCCAGGCATAGATTGAAACTGCGGCCCTCGGCGGAGACCCCAGGGCCCACAGCGGAGATCCGTCTTGGCAGGAGCCGGCGCGAGTGTACTGCGCGCGGAGAGAAATGAAAATTGAAGCCTGTCTGCCACTGTGAGGCATTTGCTCCCTGCGCATAGAGGCCCGATCTGCAGCTCCTCGTCTACATTGCCCTATCTGAATGCTTTGGGGCACCACAGGGCGGACATGCGGGATCCCTAGGCTGCGACCACTGAAGCCTGCTCTGCTCAGACTGTTGCGTGCTCTCAAGGGCCGGCTGCGTGGTGGGGGCCGGGCCTCCTGGGATGCTTCGCAGCACTACTAATCATATGGGAAAAATAATGGTTTTGCACAGAAATCTCATATAACAGACTACCAGTGCTACTTCGAACCTGTGCATTCAAACTTAAAGCACTCCTCCATGTCCCGAGTTCTACGTTCCGACGCCTGTTGACTGGTAGGATACGACCCTGAGGCGGACAAACACTGGTGTGCGATACGCTTGCCGCGCCTTGCCCCTTGAGTTTGTGCTGCTGTACTGGAAACCTGCAGGACTAGACCGGCTGCCCCTGTGTCTGGCAGGCTGTGAGTTGGGAGTGAAAAGGGTGGGTGTGCCACGTGCGCCCAGTCCGGTTTGCGCTGGGCCTGGATTGATGCTGTTGGCGGGGGCGGTCCCCGATAGTTATCTCAGAAGTATCAAAAAGGCGTTGCAGTCGGCCCGGCCTTTACTGCCTGTCACCCCATGTCGCGGGGGGGCCGTACAAAGATTGGCACCGGGGGGGCGGCGGCCCCTCACCCTCAGATACGAGCGCAGGTGGACAAGATGGCGTGCTCGGAAGCGACAGATCCCATGTCGCACAAACTTGACGCAGTGCTGGCGGCAGTGGAGAAACTGGGAGAGACAATGAACCAAATACGCACCTCCCTGGAAGGTAAAATAGATAAGGTGGCACTGGATCTCACGCTGCTGCATGCTGATCACCGAAAGCTCGCGGACCGCACTGCAGCAGCAGAAGGGAACATTGCGGAGATCTCGCCACGGGTGTCCACGGCTGAGACGCACATCCGTGATCTGCTTAACAGAGTGGAATTCTTGGAAGACAGAGCAGAAGATGCGGAAGGCAGGGCCCGTCGCAACAACCTACGTGTTGTGGGCCTTCCAGAGGGAACTGAGGGGAGGAACGCAGTACATTACGCGGAAGATTGGATCCGTACGCTGCTGCCAGGAGAGACCCTGTCCCCGCACTTCGTTGTCGAGAGAGCGCACAGAGTACCTGCCAGACCCCCGCCCCCAGGGTCAAATCCGAGGCCACTACTAATTGGGTTGTTAAATTACAGAGATAGAGACGCTGTGCTCCAGGAAACCCGGAAATGACAAGACATACAGGTAGAGAACCACAAAGTGATGATCTTCCCGGACTACACCCTTCAAGTACAGAAACAGAGGCATTCCTACCTTGCAGTGAAGTGGCGCCTGCGACAGAATGACCTAAAATACTCGCTGTTATTCCCTGCGAAGTTGAGAGTCATCGCGAATGGTAAAGCTCATTTATTCACCACCCCGGAGAGTGTGGAAGAATGGTTGGACGCTCGTGGCTCATCACAACCGGGGCGGAAGGAGACGAGGGCGGAAGTCCCTTTGCGACGACGCCGAAGACAACGACGGAAATCACAGCCCCCGACTTCGCAGGCAAATGGTCCATCACCTGAATTGGTACTAAGTGGACAACTGGAAGCGGTGCAAGCTCTAGCGAACATTAGTGGCTCACCGGCTGAAGACACCAACTCAGATTCTGACATGCAAGGGCCGCCCAGTGAGGATGATCTGTCGGACAATATCCCTGTGTCCCAGGACTCTTGTGCGCTACCGCATGTTACTCCACAGACCTCAGATGATATCACTTAGAAATGTATCGATTGCAAATCTGTGTTTCCTTTTCTTCATCGGCCACTTGATACTAGACCCTGTCGGACACGCAAGTATAAGAAATTGTGTCTTCTACTAATGCACTGTATTGTTAGTGTGGGGTAGACGGGGGGTGTAGTTGATCCGTGGCAGGACTGGACCCATCGTTGAGCTCCCCTTACAGGTCCCCCCTTATATGGGAATATTACGTATATCTAAAGAATAACTGCCCTGCCTATACCTGTGACTAGCCAGAACTGGACCTAACTGTCAGGGACGATCTATTTAATCATCTGTGATTGGTCACTGTAAGCCTCCATACTGCTATGCGCTATAGTCTCCCCCAGACGTTAGTTGTGTGCTATTGTATTGATAGTTTGGGCAACTGCCTGTTGTAGAATTGCTCTCATGGTATTCTTTATTGTAAGTTGTTTTTATGTTTTATATGCCATCACTATTGAGCGAGGATATGATTGCTGTAAAGTTAATTCTCATATGATAATGTGTATAAGCATATGTCTCTCCTATTCACCACCGCCCCCCCCGTCCTTGAGCTGGAAGGAGATACTGGTACCTCTGACACATATATGATATGGCACCTGTTAGGATAGGAACGTGGAACGTGAGAGGGATCCATAGTCCGGAGCGCCGCTACCTTATATACTCCTATTTAAAGCGACATCACATACAAATTGCACTCCTTCAGGAGACACACCTACCCCACGCAGAAGTCGCTCGCCTTCACAGACGATGGAGAGGGCAACTGTATGCGACTGGTTACTCTGCTTATGCACGAGGGGAATTAATATGGGTGAGACCAGGTACTCCATTTCGGGTGACAGACACAATGGTGGATGGGGAGGGCAGATATGTCATGGTTCGGGGAGTGCTAGATGGTAAGCCAGTAGTATTGGCCTCACTATATGCTCCCAACACTGAACAGGCTGCCTACCAAGACCAGATATCGCAAAAACTCTCCACATGGCACGACACACCCAAGATTTTAGGGGGGGACTATAACTGTGTACTGGATGTCTCCTTAGATCGCTCCTTTCCTCCCTTGCCGGGAACAGCCACCCATACAGCTGCGAAAGCTTTAACGCATTGGGCAGAGCAATGGCACTTTACCGATGTGTGGCGGTTCAGGAACCCACTGGACAGGGTATATTCCTACTATTCTGGGGCCCACAAACTGCATGTGCGCTTAGACCGTTTCATGATGTCGAATGACCTCCTCCCATGTATATCCGACACCTCATACCTAGGGCGCACACACTCCGATCACAACCCACATCTGATTGAGCTACGATGGGAGGCCGAGACGCTGCCAATTCCTGTGTGGCGCCTTCAGCCGGATGTCTTATTAGACACGTCTTTCCGTGATATACTGGCCACCACGGTGGCACAATATTTTGATGAAAATGCAGGCACGGCCACTTCGCCACTGGTGGAGTGGGACGCCTTTAAGGTGGTCGTCAGAGGACACTGTCTGGGGGCGCAAGCAGGCATACGTACGCAACTGGGGAGGGAACTTACCGCGTTAGAGAGGCAACTGGCCGATAATGAACAAGCTGCCGCAGACGGAGCTCGAGGGCAGCTGGACGCACACAGGGCGGAACACGCGCGCTTGTTGGAGCAGTTAAAGTGTCTGAATTATACTGCTCACTCGGCACGGACGCACCAAATGGGTGATAAAGCAGGCAAATTACTTGCGTGGCTTATTCGCCAAAATGACTCATCTACGCCGATTATATCGGTGAGGACGGCAAACGGGGGAGTTGTTTATACGCAACGTGACATCCATCATGCATTCATCATGCATTATCAGAGCTTATACAAATCACGCGTGCGAGCCACTCCCCTAGAGTTGCAGGCTTACCTGGGGGACCTAGATCTACCGAAGCCGATAAACACCCAATGCGAGGACCTAAATGCTCCTCTCCACTCAGAGGAACTCCGTGATAGCATTTTTTCACTGTCCAACGGGAAATCGCCAGGACCTGATGGTCTCCCTACTGAATTTTACAAAGCATATGCTCACATTCTGATACCGCAGTTACTGAAAGTGTAGATGATTCTACCCTTACAAATACACAAAATGAGGCCCTACTGGTTTCCCTCCTTAAGCCTGATAAGAACCCCGACCTCCTGGGCTCCTATCGCCCATTAGCACTCCTCAATACTGACTACAAAATTTTCGCATCACTATTGGCTAAGCGTCTCTCTCCCGCAGTGAAAACATTGGTACATCCTGACCAAAACGGCTTTGTTCCGGCCCGGTGCACCTCTCTTAACATTCGTAGATTTTTAGAATACAGCGCTATGCAACACATAGATGGCCTAGATCGGGCTGCCTGGTTCTTGGCCTTTGACTCTCTGGAGTGGCCTTATCTAGCGGCAGTCTTAGGCAAATTTGAACTGGGAGATACCTTTTTAAACATGGTCCGCCTATTGTATCAACGGCCCGCTGTTCGAGTCCGCACCGGTAGGCTGATTTCAGACCCAATTAGGGTGAGGCGTGGGATGCGTCAGGGTTGTCCCTTGTCCCCGTTGCTGTTTTCCCTGGCAATGGAGCCTTTAGCGACGATGCTCCGGAGGGATGGGGAAGCATGGGGCATACAGTTAGGGGATGGGCTACACGCCATTTCCCTATACGCAGATGACCTGTTATTATACCTTCGGGATGTTACCGCGATCCCATCGTCCATTGCAGATATACTCAGAACCTTTGAGGAAATATCTGGACTCCGGGTTAACTGGGCCAAGTAGGGAATTTATCCCTTCAGCTCTGCCGTAGCGGAGGAAGCCGTGGTCCTAAATGATTCACTTCTCACATGGTATCCCACCACATTTAGATACCTCAGGATATTTATATATCGGATGCCTGACGACCTATTTGAGGGTAATTTGACGAGAGCAATCTCGGCACTCCGAGCTCAAATGCGATTCTGGAAGACACTTCCTCTAAACGTCATGAGCCGTATCGCTCTGGTGAAAATTATTGTGTTGCCTAAGTTGCTGTATTATTTTTCAAATCTCCCACTCTATGTTCCACCTAAGCTCTTTCGAGAGTTAGAACGGCTGTTCAGGGATTTCATATGGAATAACGGGAGACCGCGAGTGGCCCTGTGGAAACTGTACGCTCCCACTGATCGGGGCGGGCTGGCTGTCCCTAATATGGAACTGTATTACTTAGCTGCACAACTCCAATGGGCGACAAAATGGCTTGATGGTCAGAGTCTGGAGGACACAGCGACTGTGACACAGCCCTGGACCCGCTCTCAGATCTGTCATCTGTTTCACCCCGTCGCGAAACTTCCAAGACCAAAACAACTACACCTGGGTTTGGCGTTACATTGTTATAAGAGGAGCTTATATCTTACACGCGAGACCCTCCCATATGCTCCTATCCTGCCACTACTCGGTACGCCACGAGGCAGACTGGATACATCTTGGATATTTGGAATACTGGATATTTGCCCAACAAACTAATCAGGTGTCATCTGGTTGTTTCTACTTGCTGAAGAACTTACGCAAAATCCTTCGGTTCATTCCCTTTTCTATGAGGAAAACAGTAGTAGGGGCCTTGATTCTTTCTAGAATCGATTACGGCAATGCCCTTTATTTGGGAGCAGATAAGGGCCAGATTGCCAAATTACAGTCCATTCAGAATGCGGCGGCCCGGGTGCTTTATGGTCTTCCCAAATATCACCCTACCTCATCCACCATTAAAATGCTCCACTGGCTCCCGGTTCGGCAGCGAGTGGACTTTAAGGCCCTTTGCCTTGTTCATAAAGCTCTGTATGGTGGTGGAGCTGCCGACCTGCAGCTGCTATTTAAGCGGTATTCTCCGCTACGCTGTCTTAGATCATCAAACACAGGTCTGATTGTGATCCCCAAGATAAAAAAAGTCAGATGGGGAGGCAAGGTTTCTCATACCAAGCCGCCAAGCTATGGAATGCTCTCCCCGCCCAGCTCAGATTACAATCTAATAGGACTATTTTTAGGAAGTTAATAAAGACCTGGCTCTTTCCCAAACTGGCAGTTTAATCAGTGCAATCCAGTTGTCTTTCACCCAGCGCCAAGACGCCTCGGCATTCGTGCGCTTAACAAATAAGTCAAATCAAATCAAATCAAATCAGAAGCAGCTCTGATGCCCTGGCACGCCGCTGGAGTAGCCTCGCTGGGTGATCTTTATAGTGACGGTACGCTAATGCCATTTGCGACACTGGCTGCGGACGCTGAGATACCAGTAGGCCAATTCCTCCTACACGCCTCCCTTCTGAAAGCTCTATCGGACGCCTGGGGGGACTTGACGGTGGAACCACCAACACATCTGCTCCTTCAATATCTACATGTTATGGGGGCGGGTTCCCACGTGGTGCATTGGTTAGTGGAAGCGCTCCTTACGCACACTCTCAAGCCAATGTCACGGCTCCGAGTTAGTTGGGAGATAACTAGAGGCCGGCCATGGACAGATAAAGAATGGGACGCTGTGCTGGCAAGCTCCAGCCACATACCAAGGAACTCCAGATTCAAACTTATACAGGCGTATATCATACAAAGGGCATATCTCTCACCGGACAAGATAAATAGATACTTCCACACTACCACCTCCACATGCCCGCGCTGCCAGCAGTTAGATGCAGATCTGCTTCACATGCTTTGGGCGTGCACATCCCTACAGCAATATTGGCAAGCGGTAGTCACAACACTAGCCTCATGTACAGACACACCCTTACCACTGACATGGGAGATTTGTCTACTGGGACTCTATGCCAGATCAAAAAAAAATAAGATCACCTCGAGATTCCGAGATCTAGGATTAATTACGGCGAAAAGATTAATAACGAAAAGATGGAAAGATGCGGATCCACCAGAGGTAGCGGGTTGGAAACGTTCACTTGTAATATGGGCACAGGTGGAGAGTACGGCACTACACAGGGAAGAGACGGCAGGGCTTCGCAAATATCCTATAGCGCAGGGCTGGGACATTATGCTAGTGGCTCTTCAAGGTGGTGCCGTGGTGAACGATGAGGATGAGCAACCCGCTTATTTACAACAGACATGATAGTACCTAGTGGTCTGAATTCAAGGCACTGCTACGCCCTGCCATAAAGACAATCACATATCCAGGAAATCCCCGGTACATCACTAGTGATCACCAGAACCCCATGCGCTGCCGGGAGGGGGGGTGCTCCTTTGCTGGTTTCCTAGCTGCACAAAGGCACATGTTTTTCTTTGGCCCCTGGCTAGGCGAGCCATAAGACATTGGTGTGTAGATAATACGTAGCTATGCTAAGATATGTAACAGCGACTCGACTTGCATAGTTCAGATGGCAGTTTATAGTGTTGTAAGTTTGAGTTTTGAATATATGTTTATTGGAAAAACAGGTCTTATTGGTAACCACACGTGACTTCTTATCACACATTGTCAATTTACACTATTGTATTTATAATGTTGTTCGAGTCTGATCGACAGGTTATTATTCTGTGTTGAAGTGGCCTGTATATCAGGTATTGTGGTATCGGCCCAGACAAAGATATGTCCCGATTATGCTGTGTATGACCTTGCATCAAATACAGCAACCATGATGTGGCAGCATGTGTGAGCAATAGCACACCAGGACTTCTTTATGTGCGCCCAAAATAATGTATGTATCTGTAAGCAGGAACGATGTGTTAACATTAGCTTATTACTGTTGTCAACTGCACTATTGTAAGTCACATGGGCACTATAACTTCGCGATGGACAATTGACAATGCTGTATAAAAACATGATGCCAGTTATGATAAAATCCAAAAATACCAATAAAGATATTTAAACAAAAAATAAATAAATAAGGGGTGTTAGTATACATAAGGCAGGACTATTGGCTTTGTCAGGATGTCACCACATTAATAAAATCAGCCATATGCCAGGTTTGAACCCTATAACACAATTTAAATCAATCGAACCTCTACCATGGGCCATAGGTATTCATTATAATGGTAAACATCATTGTTTCAACTCCAAATTGTCACAAACGTATTTGCATTCAAAATAACATGTATGTCTGAGTCTTTCCAATAATCATGGGAGGGGGACAAGGAGCGATTTTTTAAAGAGGTCCAGCACCCATGCTCCTTAGTGAACAGTAAATTATCAGATGGGGTGCAGTTCCTCAAACAGGAGAGATTACCTAGCAACTTATTCAGGGGGTCTGGTCCGAAGGATCCCGGGGAAGGGGGATCTGAATTATCAGAGCAAAGTGCCCTCACACACCCGGTAGGGTGTCATGCTTCATTATAGGGTGCTCTTCGTCGGGCCGGCGCCTCAATGCCCGATGGCCCAATGCGCCCTCACTGGGGGCTCTTTTTGCAGAGATATTTTGATCCTATAGCCGTATGATGTGTGTAAGTGAGCGGTTGTGAAAATAGCATGGTACACATGTGGTTAAAAGAGTCTAAGGGACCCCCAAGAGATTTTAATGGGGTGGTGGTTCCCTTGACACATTAAAAAAGTGCGGGGCTCTCGTGAGTGTCAATGTACTGTGATAGCTTCAAAAAGTGGTAAGTGAGGTCAACATGTTTCATGCCTTAATGCCAGGAGGGCCAGTGGCATTTCATCAGGACCAAGTGAAAACCAAACTTACTAGGGAATGGGGCCCAGAAAGTAATGCAGGGCCTCCACTTAAATAAGACCCTACAGGTCGGCAAAGGAGGGTAGATCCACGGCTAGTATACCGCAAGATCCACTTTCTCCTCCTGCAGTAAGACGCGGTCCCCTTCCTCAGTAGCGGCCTGTGGTGGGAGTGCTGCCGGGCGGTGACGTGGGGCGGGGGAGGGGCAGGGTGGGGGGGTAGTAAACTATGGAATACGGCCGCACAGAGGTAAGTAAACAATCAAATAAATAAGCAAATTTCGTTGTGCGCGCTGCATCGCATTTGGCAATGCAGCGCGCGCAACGAAATTCGTTTTTATTTATTTGTTTGTTTACTTACCCCTGTGCGGCCGTATTCCGTAGTTTACTACCCCCCACCAAGCCCCTCCCCCGCGTCACCGCCCTGCAGCACTCCCACCACGGGCCGCTACTGCTCTTCCTCCCCTAAGGGGCATCACTCCTTCAACTACTGGGTTGAATCCCATTTCCTGCACCACAGCAGGTGCAGTATTAACCTATTTAAGTGGAGGCCCCAGGGGAAGTTTTTGAAAAATATGATAGAGCACTATGCTCCTGTCTTCCTCTGTTATGGACTTTGAAGAGGCAATTGTTTGAAAATACATATCTCAGACCCCATTGGCCCAATCGTCTCCATCATTGGCTTATTTTACTCCTGGTGGCCAGGCTCGGCCACTCAGAGGATTTTTATCAGGCCTCCTGGTCTCTAAAAGGGTACATTTTGCAAGGAGATGGATTTTCTGACTTCCTACATCATCCTTCTCCTCTGGCTGCTTCCTGGCATTCCTCCTCTGCTGGTAGGGGCATCCTGTGCAACCCCTTCATTACCAGCCAGCAGAACACCCTCCTGCCTGCACTCCCCTGGACCAAGGTCTACTGGCCATTTTGAAGGGCACCCCAGTGGGTAGTGGAGTCCACACCCTTTCCCCAGCTGGTCCTCATGGAAAATAAGGGGGCAGGGCTAGTGCCACTGGCCCTGGAGAGACCCGTCCTAGAGTCAGCTGGAGTCCAGGTCCTTAGTCCATCTTTGCAGGGCAATAGGTGGCTTCTTCTTCCAGTTGGGCATCCTTTCCACTGTCACCGCTTCCTAGGTGCAGGATCTTCTCAACTGTCTTTCCCTTGTGCAGGGGTGGAAGATTTTAGAGGCACCCCTAGCTAATCCTAGGACGTCACAACATCCCTTCACCCCTATTCCAACCATCCTCCATATCATTCTGGGAAAATCCAACACAGCGGCTTCAAGTTCTGTCTTGATAGAGCTCCTTTGAACACCTCAGCTGTGCCTCTAGCTGACATTACTGCCTGATCCCTTCCCACCAAAATGCCAAAAGCAAGACCCTACTGTGACTCTACTGTGTTGCCCCCAGATGTCTGGCCTTCCATCTCTGGTCTACCTTTCCCAGGAAGTGTCAATCACTGATAATTGCCCCTTTTGTGTAGGGAGAATTTTGTTTTCTGTGCTGAGGAGCAGAGTAATTGCTTTGCCCAGTAAGGAGGACAAAGGCATGAAACCTGATTATGAACTGGGCCAGAGAATTATGAAAATTTCTGAAATCTGACTAGATGTGGATGTAGTGTGTTAGGAACTGCAAATTCACACTCGACATGCATGTTTTACCCCTGTTTGATACCTTGCTTGACCCTATAGACCTAAGTGGAGCTAAACAGTACTTTAGGATAGATGGATTAGGTCCAGACTTACTTCTCAGAGAGCAGGGCAGGCCTCAGGCAGCAGGGTAGTCCTCTGGGGAAAAAGTCAGGCCTAAAGTAGCAGGGCAGTCCCCTGGGGGAAACATAATTTTAAATGCAGGGTTAACCACACATTGCCTTTACCACAAAGCTTTTACCATGCATGCATGTACCACACATGTATTTATTCGTTCTTTTCCTATACATACCTTCACCACACATGGTAAGTCTACTTAAGGTAAGTAGCTAAGTATATATGTATGTGTGTGATATTTATATATATATATTCACTGAAAAAACCAAAGGTTATAGTAACGTTATAGTTAGGTGTATTTGTCAGTGACAACATTAAAGTTTTGAACCAGAAAAATACAGAAATTTACCAGTTATAGTTAGCAAAGCCGGAGCACGTCAGACGGAGAAAATACAAGCAACCACAAAGACTTCTCACTGAAGTGCGCTCACTCCACACATCCTCCGAGGGAGCCTATCAAGCCCTTAATGAAGAGTTATAGGTACAACTGACCCATAACCATTCAGCGCACCAACTGACGCCCAAAGATGAAGGTGTGTGAGACTTGATCCACATGAGGGACGTTACAATTCTTCTCCACATGCAATACGTGGGATGTTATTGCTTGTCAATCGCCTTGAAAAAGTCTAAGGGAAGACGAAACACGTGTTGGCCGATTTTCGTGCTGGATGAAATAAGAATATGAATAAAATGGTTAACTTTTTGAAGAAATCTAATTTTGTGGACTCTGTATATTTTGAATAATTAGTACCAGTGTATTACTTCTTGCACCAGATTTATGTTTAAATATTGGGCATCTATACCAGCTGGTATTTGAACTGATTTGCACCAACACCGAAATTTTGGGGTGGCAGTAATTGAAATAGGGTGTGCTTGGAATTGCTCTCTCCCTTGTTTTGTATAGTTAGCAAAGCTAACTATAACTTGCACCCCTTTCACTGCTTTTGACCTCACATATTACATTACTCATGACATGTTCTATGACATTTATGACATCACTGATGACATTTCAAATGATATCATTGATGGCATCACTGCTGACATCATAACATGAGTGTGCTACTTTGTTTTATAGTTTACATAGAGGCAGGTATCTACCATATTACTTTTCCACCTAATTTTGTACAGTCTGCGTCCAGCTAATGGGTGTAAGTGTCTGTCTGCATTGAAGAGTAGCCCTGTGTGCAGGTGACAGTTGACAACATGTTCCCATTATGTTCCACACAGTCTTTAGGCTCTGCCGAAAAAGTTTGTAACAGGACAGAGAGTCTACATACAACATATTAAGTATTGTAAGTAGTCTTGAGTTATTAGACAGAATTGTCTCTGCATGACAGTTTGTACGTAACATAGAAGACTGTGTGCACCAGGTATTAAGCTATGTACATGTGCTTGTTTTGCTTTAGAAGATGGGCTATCTGTAATGTTTTCACAACAGTATGAAGGCCGCAGGTAATATAATCTTAAGCACCTTCAGACGTTGCTTATTTTAAGCGAATAGTGTCTTTTTTGCCAAGTGTTGCATTGAGTGTTAACTGTTCTTAGTAGATACTTTTTAATACTCTGTAGCGTATCACTGTCTGCAAACAGTGTGGTACAGGATAAACTCTCTCCATATAGTAAACATTGTTTACAGTCCCCACTTCTCTACTCATATAAACTTCATTTCTCAATGTAGGTTCGGTGGCTGTCAGGGTTTTGATACAGAGAAAAGCTGGCTGTAGTAGGGCATTTGGTTTGGAACAGATGTTCAGTATTTTTAGGAATTTGGCTTTTTCTGAACAGTTGTATACAGATTAAACACCATATGCAATGAGGGTTTCCCTTATATCTGAGGTTGATTGTTAATGTGAACTACACAACCCGTAAAGTGTATGGTATAGGGCAGGGGTCTCCAACCTTTTCTATAGTGAGAGCTACTTCTGATCAGTGAAAATCATCGTGAGCTACCAAAAGCCAAGCAACTTGCGCATTGTTAACAGACACCCCCATGCCCAGCTTCATTGACTTTAAGCCTAATGTCCATAGAGCCAGATGCTATGGTTTGAACAAAATACTTTGGCTAGGGGCACTATGACAGGGATGCCATGTGCAGGGCCGGACTGGCTACCGGGAGTTTTGGCATGCTGCCGAGCTGGGGGCTGATTTCGTTGATGGGGACCTGCGTGTGCTGAACGAAATTCGTTTTGCTTTGTTTATTTCGTACCACACGCAGGTCTCCATCAATGAAATTAGCCCCCACCGCAGTGACATCAGCCCCCAGCTCGGCAGCATGCCAAAACGCCCGGTAGCCAGTCCGGCCCTGGCCATGTGTGTCAGTGAGCGTGGTATTTGGGGTTGTATGAACATGTGTGCGTATGAATGGGATATGCTTGTATGGGTGAGTGACAGCCTGTGTTGTATGTACTTGCAGCACAGAACATACCTTTAACCATATGTGGCATCGTTTCATGTATAACACAAACATACAATTATTATTTTTTTAAGTGGGAGAAATTTAATGTGCAGAAAAATGTTCTGCAAAAATGTTCATATGGAACATTTTTCTGCACTTTAAATTTCTCTTAGTTAAAAAAAATGTCTGTATTTTTCAGTTATAAATATGGCATGGTGTCTACTGGCTACTGGGAGAAAGAGGCCTGCTGTTTTTAAATGTGACACTTTGAAATGGGAGAAAACTAAAATGAAGAGTTAACTTAATCATTAAGGTAACTTTCCATTTTAATTTTCCGCCATTTAAAAGCATTCAGAAACATCATTTTGTTCACAGCTCCAATATTGAGTTGACAAGCACTTTTATTTAGGAGTTAAATACCTCAGTAGTTCAACTGTTCAACTCTGTGCCCCAGCCCCAGCCTGGGTCATAAATCTGACTGATAAATCTCCTTATCAGGCCCTGCTATCTGCAGCCTGATGATGATAATGTAAAATAAACACAACCTTCCCTTAACTTTAAAAGGAAAATAAGACCTTGTGCTTATTTAAAAATTAACTCAATGCTTTGAGCTACTCTGAAGGTGTCCCGGAGCTACTGGTAGCTGGCAATCAACTGGTTAGGGACACCTGGTATAGGTCAATGTTGCAAATAACCCATGCTTTCTACACATAATGGTGTTGTTTCTGTGCTGCATTAATGATGCCTCATATTATTCTGAGCTATTTTGTACTTACAGAGTTCTAATGTTATACCCCGTTTATAGAGCAATGTGTAAAAAAGAAGCTTGAATGAGGTCATCAGTGATGTCCTCAATGATGTCATTTGAGATGTCATCAGTAATGTCTTAATGATGTCATAGAACATGTCATGAGTGTTGAAATATGTGAGATCCTAAGCAGTATGGCGGGGGCGCAAATTATAGTGGTGAATTTCTGTGTTTTTTAGTTCAAAATATTAATGTTGTCACTGACAAATTGACCTAACTATAATGTTACTTTAACCTTTGTTTTCTTCAGTGAATTTCTAAGGTTTAAAAAAAAAAACAGATCTTTTTATCACACCTAACTATAACGTTACTTTAACCTTTGGTTTTCAGTGAATTTCTAGGTTTTTTTAAAACGTAGATTAATATTTAATTGCCATACGTAAATTCAACCCCGCTGCACATGGCCTTCGACCGTGCACGGCAGGGGCCTACTGCCAGCCCTCTGGCCAACCCCTTAAATACAGCCAACCCTACACTGCCCAGGACCTTCGTTCATGCATGGCGGTGGGTTTGCCACAGGGCCTGGCCAATCCTTCACATGCAGGAAACCCCACACTGCGCACGGCCTTTGGCTGTGGGTGGTGGAGGGTTGGCCACAAATGCAGCCAACCCCACACTGCACAAGGCCTTCAGCAGTGCACGGCAGCCGGTTGGCCACAGTGTCTGGCCCTGGGGACCCAATCACCCAGGGCTTTTCTTTTAAAGGGGAGGGGACCGTGTGGCCCCCCTCACTGAACCTATTATGGCCCGAGTCTTGTTAGGCCCTGGGGACCCCATCCCCCTGGGATATTAATAAAAATAATGGTGGCCCCCCTCCTCGAACCTTGTTAGGCCCTGGGGACCCCATCCCCCAGGGCCACACATTTCAATAAAGGGGAGAGGGCCACTCGGACCCCCTCCCTGAGCCTTCTTAGGCCCTGAGGACCACTTCCCCCAAGGACAATCCTTTCAATAAAGGAGAGTAGGGCCGCACGACCCCCATCCCTGAGCCTTGTTAGGTCCTGAGGACCCCTTCCCCCAGGGTCACTAATTAAAATAAAAGTGAGGGGGACCGTGCAACCCCCTCCCTAAGCTTTGTTAGGCCCTGGGGACCCCATTCCCCAGGGCCTTTACTAAAAATAAAGGGGAGGGGCCGCGTGGTCCCCTTTCTGAGCCTCTATAGGCCCTAGAGTCCCATCCCCCCAGGTCCTATGTAAAAAGGTGGGGGGCCAAGTGGCCCCACACCCATATCCGTTATCAGCCTTGGGGACCCCATCCCCGGGGGCCTTTGCTGTTAAAGATATGTGCCCTGGTGCCCAGCCATGGCACCCACCATACATTCGTTGAGGACCGCGGGAGAAGCCCCAAGACCACCGCAACCCTAGCCGGCTCCCCAACACTAATGCTGCTCCCTACAAGGGGGAGCAATATTTTGATCTGTTTCCCTGCCCACATCAGACTCTCGTGGTAGCGCCAATTTAAAAATAGAGTGTTCTGATATGCCCAGTGAGCTTTATTTCCCTTGGGCCATCTCACTCTGATTGGCTGCCAGCAGCATGAGAAAAATGTTGCAGACAGCCATTCCAGGACTTGGGGACTTAGTTCCCTGTCCTGATTTTGCAAAAAAAATAATAATAAATAAAAAAAAAATATATATATATATCATGTGATCAAGATTGCGTTCGTGTGATCGAAACGCGTCATGGCGGGCACTATGCCTGATCTACATTGAGGTTCATGATGTTGGAATAAAAGCACTTTGGAAGGAGCAACCCTGAGTCTGTGCGTGCGTGCTGTGGTCCGTACCTGTTTAGTCCACCGTGAAGGGAAGTGGGCCAGGACTGTTTAATCTTTATATATATATATATATATATATATATATATATATATATATATATATATATATATATTATCTACTGGCGGTCGCCAGTAGATAGTTATAGTTACAACCTATTATCCATAGGAAATCCGCGACATTCTATTTGAAATAACTCTCTTGCCGGTTGACGTATCTTAGCAAAATTTTCAAACTTTGTGGGGCGCTCCGGTCCGCTCCTACCCTGAAAGTCTCGGGGGATTCGTCAGCGGGGGCCGAGAAAAAGGGGGTCCCAAAACGCGTTTTCCCCATGCAATTTTCCATAGGAAACTTTAGACACGGCTACAGCCCGAACTGCTGAACGGAATTACACCAAATTTGGCAAAGAGGTAGTTCTTGGTTCAGAAAGAACCCTTTTGTTAAATGGTGTAAATCCGTTCAGTAGTTGCTGAGAAAATCAAAAGTAAAAAGATAGATATATCTAGGGCCGCGGATCCTCCCGAGCACGAGCTTTATGTTAATTGGCTGTCAACACTCCAAATCAGGAAGTGTTGGCAGCTATTTTGTCCTCGGTAGAACCGAGGGACAGAAACAAGTGCGCAAAGCGCACAAAGGGGGCAGGGTAGAAACACCCTGACCCCCTAGGTCTGCTCAGGGGGTCCCACAAGGACCCCTGGGCAAAAAGGTTTATTTTTTTTTTAAATCGGCAGGATGCGCTCAGGGAGCGCGAATCCTGCCAAAAAAATCGAGCGCGGTCTCCCGCGCTCGATAGCACTGGCCCCCGGGTGGGCCAAGTCCCGGGGGCATGCTGGGGGGGTTAATTTTATGTTTGGGGGCCTCTAAGGGCCCCCAAGCCCCGGGGACCACCACCCTCCGGGGCTTTATGTATAATGGTGCGGGAGGGCTCTGAGCCCTCCCGCAGCCCCGGGACCACCACCTCCCCGGGGCTTCTTTTTTAAATTAAAAACCTGTGTGGGGGCTCCAGCCCCCACATGCCCCGGGGGCCACCACCTCCCGGGGCACTAAGAAAAATTAAAATGGGGGTCCGTTTGGACCCCCAAGCCCCGGGACCACCACCTCCCCGGGGCTTTCAAAATGTAGGGAGGGGGCTGCGCGGCCCCCTCCTGGAGCCTGTGGTGGCCCTGGGGACCGCCACCCCCAGGGCCGGCTCCTGCAGTGTCCCGGGGTGCCTACCCCCGGGTTACTGCTGTTTGCAATGACAGGACGGAGCCTCGCGGCCCCGTCCTGTCATTGCAAACCTGCTTGGATATTGGAAGAGAGCAGGGAAACCTGCCTCTCTTCCAATATCCAAAGCCGATTGCTTTTCCACATGGGGAGCTGCATCTTAGCAGCTCCCCATGTGTAAGCAATGCCGGCTCCCGTAGGACACGGGGAGCCGGCGGGACTGTGGGGGCTTGGGGACCCCCCACAGTCCCCAACGAGAGGCCAGGCCCCGGGGATGGGGTCCCCGGGGCCATAAGTGGCCACGGAGGGGGCCACGCAGCCCCCTCCCCAAAGTAAAAAAATTGCAAATTTTTTTTTTTTAAAGTGCAAGGCCGGCCCGGGGGATGGGGTCCCCGGGGCCTTAAATGGCCTGAGGAGGGGGGCCACGCAGCCCCCCTCCAAATAAAAAAAAAAGAGGCCATGCCCCGGGGGATGGGGTCCCCGGGGCCAATACAGGCCCAGGGAAGGGGGCCACGCGGCCCCTTCCCGTTTTTTTTTTATTTTAATTTAAAAAAGGGGTAAGGCCCTGGGGGATGGGGTCCCCAGGGCCTAAAAATAGGAAAAAGGAAGGGGGCCACACAGCCCCCTTCAGGAAAAAAAAAAAAAAAACGATCGGGCCCATAGACCCCGCCCCCTTCCTTCACCACTCTGCAAACGCGCCCCCTGGTGCGTTTGCAGAGGGGTAACGAATTCCCCTTGAATACTGGGGGTCCCTGGGGCCAACTAGCCCACCAGGAACCTCCAGTATGCGCCAGGGGGCTGCCTTGCAGAGAGGTGTACAGAGGCCACGCCCCTTTTACACCTCTCTGCAACGCAGCTCTGTGGCGCTTTTGGAGGTATATGGTGGGCTAGTTGCACCCCAGGGACCCTCAGGATTCAAGGGAGTTAATCCCCGACTTAAAACGCGCCACGGGGCGCGTTTGCACAGTGGTGAAGGGAGGGGCGGGGCTTCAGGTGACATGTGTGCAAACAGGCCCCGTGGCGCGTTTTAAGATGGGGAATTAAATCCTCTTCAATCCTGAGGGTCCCTGGGGCCAACTAGCCCAACAGGTACGTCCAGAAAGCGCCACAGAGCTGCGTTGCAGAGAGGTGTAAAAGGGGTGTGGCCTCTGTACATGTCTCTGCAACGCAGCCCCTGGCGCATACTGGAGGTTCCTTGTGGGCTAGTTGGCCCGTAGGGACCCTCATGATTCAAGGGGACTTAATCCCCAACTTAAAACGCGCCACGGGGCGCGTTTGCACAGATGTCACCTCAGGCCCCGCCCCTCCCTTCACCATTGTGCAAATATTCCTCTAAAATCAGCCGAAATACGAATTCTGATTTACTCACCTGTTATCAGGAGAGACCTCAGTGCTGCATCTTTCAGCCCAGTACTAATCCTGAAAAGTAATTTTAACCGTACTTACCAGTAACTTGAATTTCCTTCCATAGGCTAACATTGACTGGTTTCACTTGGAAATTCTTCTAAGTGTGGAGTTTTGGAACTTTAAAATATTCCTCTAAAATCAGCCGAAATACGAATTCCGATTTACTCACCTGTTATCAGGAGAGACCTCAGTGCTGTATCTTTCAGCCCAGTACTGGTCCTGAAAAGTAATTTTAACCGTACTTATCAGTAACTTGAATTTCCTTCCATAGGCTAACATTGACTGGTTTCACTTGGAAAATCTTCTAAGTGTGGAGTTTTGGAACATTAAAATATTCCTCTAAAATCAGCCGAAATACGAATTCCGATTTACTCACCTGTTATCAGGAGAGACCTCAGTGCTGCATCTTTCAGCCCAGTACTGATCCTCAAAAGTAATTTTAACCGTACTTACCGGTAACTTGAATTTCCTTCATAGGCTAACATTGACTGGTTTCACTTGGAAATTCTTCTAAGTGTGGAGTTTTGGAACTTTAAAATATTCCTCTAAAATCAGCCGAAATACGAATTCCGATTTACTCACCTGTTATCAGGAGAGACCTCAGTGCTGCATCTTTCAGCCCAGTACTGATCCTCAAAAGTAATTTTAACCGTACTTACCGGTAACTTGAATTTCCTTCATAGGCTAACATTGACTGGTTTCACTTGGAAATTCTTCTAAGTGTGGAGTTTTGGAACTTTAAAATATTCATCTAAAATCAGCCGAAATACGAATTCCGATTTACTCATCTGTTATCAGGAGAGACCTCAGTGCTGCATCTTTCAGCCCAGTACTGATCCTCAAAAGTAATTTTAACCGTACTTACCAGTAACTTGAATTTCCTTCCATAGGATATCATTGCCTGCTTTTTGCTGAAAAAGTTTCTAAGTGTTGATTTTTGAAACATACAAATATTCCTCTAAAATCAGCCGAAATACGAATTCCGATTTACTCACCTGTTATAAGGAGAGACCTCAGTGCTGTATCTTTCAGCCCAGTACTGGTCCTGAAAAGTAATTTTAACCGTACTTACCAGTAACTTATATTTTCTTCCATAGGAATCCATTGTCTGGTTTTCAGCAGAAAAGTTTCAAAGTGTCAATTTTCACAAACTACAAATATTCCTTAAAAATCGCTTGTATGACTTAAACGCATTCTTTCAACTGTTTACAGGAGATGCACCAGTGCTGGATCCAGGATCCAACACTGAGTAAGAAAAAGTAACGATAACAGTTTTTACCTGCTAAGTGAATTTCCTTCCATAGGATAACATTGGTGATTCTATGAGAAAAAGTTTCTAAGTGTCAACTTTTAAAATACAATAATATTCCTTAAAAATCACGACTGTAACCAAACGCTTTTACTCAACTGTTTACAGGAGATGTACCAGGACTGAATCTAGGATCCAGTCCTGTGGTTAGAAAAGTAATCCATAAAGTAACTAATTGCATTTAACTAGAAATTCACATTGAGCTGAATGTTGCATTGTGTTTGAAAATGTGTTGCCCATTGCAACAACTGTAACTACTGTACTTAAAAGTCTATTGCCTATGTGCAAAGTATTTAAACTAAAGTAATTCATTCTGAGAAAGTATTTTTTGTAATGTAATGTATAATGTAATTACAATGTAATTTAAAAAATAAAATATGTAAAAGAAATTGTTTCTAAAAATGTAGTAAATCAGTATGAAAAAAATTAATATAAAAATTAATACATTTAAAAATTGTCATTTAAAAAACCTTTGAAATTCACTGAAAAAACCGTAGGTTTCAGGAACGTTATAGTTACAAATTAGCATTTTAAAAACCTTTGAAATTCACTGAAAAAACCATAGGTTTCAGAAACGTTATAGTTAGAAATTAGCATTTAAAAAACCTTTGAAATTCACTGAAAAAACCATAGGTTTTAGGGACAGTTATAGTTAGTTGGACATTGCACTCGTACAAAACCCGTGAAATTCCCCCGTTATAGTTAGTTCAGCTAACTATAACTCGCGCCCCCGCAATGCACTGCTGATGACGTCACATATTACATCACTCATGACATGGTCAGTGACATCACTGATGACATCTCAAATGACATCACTGATGACATCATCCACGTGATAATCTGATGCAGCTCCTCACACCCTAATATAACCTTTGATACACCCAATCTAAATTACAGAGTGCCATTCGCAAAACCATAGACACTCCAACACCAATAACTACATACCCACTCACTGATTCTTAGGTCTACACACACACATCCACTCACTCACCTGTACAGTCACTCATACTTATGGTCACTCAGTACAGGACTATCATATGCACTCTTACTCCTATATAGACACTCAAACACCGCCACTCATCCATAGAGGTACTCACACACCTAGTCAGTCATGCAAATAATTAAACACACTGCCATTTACTCACCTATACAGTTATACACACACCAGCTCACTTAATCATACAAATACTAGCACATTGTTACGCTCTTATACAATCACTGATACAAGCACACACTCATCCATACAGCCACTATCACAATCACTCACTCTCGCTTATAGCTATTTATATACTCCAATACACATATATACTGCCTTTCACATATGTAGTTACTCACACATGTACCACTGGGACATACATTCACTCACTAACACACTCTTACACACACTTACCCACCCATACAGTCTATCACAGATGCACTCTTGAAACCATCCACCCAGTGAATCACCCACTCACACATCTATGCACAGTCGCACACACTCCATCCACACAAACACTCAGGCCCCCATACAGATACTCATAGAACCAATCAATAACCCATATAGACACTCATGTAGCTATTCGCAAATCCATGCATCCACTTACACACCAACAGACGGATACAGACATTCACACAGTTTAGTCACTAACCCATGCATTCAGTAAGATACGTTTAATCACTCACTTGTAGAGTCAGTCACGCACGTACTAAATCATCCATTCAGACACTTATACACCCACTCATTCTTCAATACGCCTTTCCCTATATATATTAAACATATTTAAACTTTACAGAAACACACAGTCACTGGATGATGTCATCAGTGATGTCATTTGAGATGTCATCAGTGATGTCATCAGTGATGTCACTGACCATGTCATGAGTGATGTAATATGTGACGTCATCAGCAGTGCATTTCGGGGCGCGAGTTATAGTTAGCTGAACTAACTATAACGGGGAATTTCACGGGTTTTGTACGAGTGCAATGTCCAACTAACTATAACTGTCCCTAAAACCTATGGTTTTTTCAGTGAATATATATATATATATTTCCCACAATGAATCCACCAGATAAATCAGGATTCTCGAGCCACACAGGTAAGGTTCAAAGTTGTAGTTTATTTTGCTGGCAGAAAAAGACGCGTTTCGACCGTAAATTTGGTCTTGATCACATGACTCCCAGCCGGGGTCATGGAGTATTTAAAGGGAAAACGTGATTACATTACATGGTGACGTTTCAAGTGTGGACATAATAAAAAATATTTTTGACATTACAATACATACAATTCCTTCTGTGTGTTTTGACATTACAAATTATTAATCAGCCATATATCGTACAACAATTGCAAGCATACACAGTCATAGCGTTAACTGTCACTGAATTGAGGGTATAGTACCCAGGCCTGAACATCCAAAAATAAAGAGTTATTGACCGCTTAATTCAGAGCCCACACCCGATTACAAGACCTATAAACATAACGTATTTCTTGTAGGGTATAGTACCCGAGTAAAAATATGGTTTCAAGGTAATGTTGCGACATGACAAGGAACAAGTAAACCAAATAATTGCAGAACAATTTCATAACAGAATTATCAGTTAGGAGATACAGACTACTCAGCTCAAGACTATCTTTGTTAAGGACGGGATGTGTTCGTGTGAACGACAAGGCGCCTCCGTGCTCTTAATATAACTTCAGGTGATCAAACTGGGATTGTTGATCCGAGTGAGTGAATAAAGCCTGAAATATAATATAAAACATGTCAATAATTACATAGCCATAGCATGATTACAGTTGTATATAATGACAAATCGATTCTGATACATAGTTGTCTACAGAAGGAAAAATGGTGAGGGTTAAAGTGCATTGTGACTTAAAACATTACAAGGGATTAAAAGAAAAAATTATTGTTAAGGAAGACGAGAGGCTTACATCGACATGGTTAGGCATAGATGTAAAGATTGGAAAATCATAAATGAGAATGCATTTCTTCGTCAAAATTCAAGCCATTAGGGAATTTGGTCCCTGACTGGAGGATGAATCGAGATTCAAGTTTGCGCAGAGCTGCAGTTCTGTTACCCCCTCTTTGGTGTGCTAGAATGGTATCTAAGCCAAAAAACTTTGCCTTAGTCCAATCTGCCTCGTGTTTCTCTGCAAAGTGTTTTGCCGTACTGTAGTTAAAGTCCTTGTTGGTAATCGCCCTCCAGTGTTCTAATATACGTTTTTTTTACTGGAAACGTGGTGGAACCGATATACCAGAGGTTGCAAGGACAGGTTACCACGTATATCACATAGTCTGTGTTGCATGTGATGAGTTTGGGAATCGCCAGTGTTTGCTTATTCTCTCAAGTGTGACCTGGGTCTTGTTTTCACTGAATCTACACGCTTTACATTTCCCGCATTTGCGGAATCCCTTGATTTGGTTAAGCCAACTGGTGTTCTTAGGGGGGAGATGGCTTTTTACTAGCAGGTCCTTCAGGGAGGCATTTTTCTGATAAGTTATAGAGGGATTGAAGCCTACCACATTGCGCAATATGGGGTCTTGTCTCAGTATTCCCCATCTGTTCTTAAGTATCTTGCGCAATTCACCAGCTTGGCTGCTAAATTTGGTGATAAATCTAATCGGTTGATGTTCCTGACCTCTCTTAGTGTTGAGCGGTTTGAAGAGAACATCCTCTCTACTCTGTTGTTCAACACGTGTCTCTGCTTGTTTTAATGCTCTACCCGTGTACCCTCTTGATTTGAAACGTTGGACCATCCCCATTTTTGTGCATTGATAGTCTTTTTCTGTGCTGCAATTACGTTTAGCTCTCAGGAACTCGCTATAGGGTATTCCCCAATGGAAACATGGCGGGTGGCAGCTTGTCGCATGCAAGATCGAGTTTCCTGCTGTTTCCTTCCTGAAAAGTTCAGTTTGAATTGTTCCTGCCTCGACCTTGAGTTTTAGGTCTAGGAAATCTACACATTCCTTGCTATGGTGCATGGTAAATTTCAGATTGAGGGTATTTTCATTCATGGTATTGACAAACAATTTCAATTCATTTTCTGTACCTTCCCATAGGAAGAAAATATCATCGATATATCTCACCCACGATTGTACATTGAACAACCAGTGTTCTGTGTTGTCAATACAGAGCACCTGCTTCTCCCACCAGCCCACCAACAAGTTGGCGTAGCTGGGAGCGAAGCAGGTGCCCATTGATGTCCCTTGGAGATGTCTGTAGTATTCATTGTCGAACATAAAAACATTTTCATTCAGACACAATTCAATCATAGATAAAATCATATGTGTATGTTCGAGTAAATACAGGCTGCGTGTCTTCAGGAAAAATTGGCAAGCCTTCAATCCATCATGGTGCCTGATGCTTGTATAAAGGCTTTCTACATCAAGGACCACAAGCCAATGATTTTCGTTAATGGAAACATTATTGATTTTTTGCAAGAAATCCTTAGTGTCTCTGATATAAGATTTGAGTTTGGTTACAAAAGGAAATAGAAAATGATCTACAAAGACCGAGGTGTTCTCCAGTAGACTGTCTTTGGAGGAAACAATGGGTCGACCTGGTAGTTTTTGGGCATTTTTATGTATTTTGGGTAGCAGGTAAAGTGTGGGTGTTGTGGGCGACTCTTTGAGAAGGAATTTCTTTTCATCCCAATTAAGCAATTGTTTATCATACCACCCCTGGATTAAATTGGAATGCCTGTGACTGGATCAGTTAGATAAGATTTGGGTACTTTGGCATAACAATTTCTGTCACTGAGTTGACGATGTGCCTCTTGTGTGTACATATCTCTATTCATGAGAACAACATTACCTCCTTTATCGGAGGGTTTAATGATGAGATTAGGATCCAATTGCAGATTTCTAACTATCTGCCATTGTTCTTTGGTCATATTGGTACAAGGTGGAGTATTCTTAGTCAGTTTCAGGAGATCAAGAGCAACTCCCTCGCCAAAGACATCAATATTGTCTTTCACCATGGAAGGTACAAACTTGGAAGCTGCTCTAAAATTTGTGGTATCTGTGTCATTTATGGTTAGTCCAAACGTGTTGGGAATTGTGTCTATATGAGAGGGATCAAATGGGTCTCGGTATTCATTAGTAAAGACTGGTTGGCTGGAATGACTGAGTTCTTGCAAGGTATTGAGGGTTGGAATATCTTCAATAGACAAGGTCGGTCTGGTGGTGTTAGGTGTAGATGGATTGATGGTGGGTCGTGTAGTGGTTTTGCTGCACAATTCATGCAATTTAAACAATTTTAACTTACGTTCAAATTTATAAAGATCAACTCTAGTTTGGGCATAATCAAGGCCAGTGTCAGGACAGAAAGACATACCAAGTTGTAACACTTTTACTTCATCATCATTTAAAACCTTGTCAGACAGGTTGATTACCGTGAGTTGTTGTATTTCTTCTGCCATTATGACTTCTTCGCTGCCTGGCCGCGTGTTCCCATACCAGTTGTCTTTGCATTTCTTGCGTCTAACTCTTCGTTTTTGGTTTTGCCTGCTCCTCGCCCTCTTCTTTTGGGTTGCCCTCGTGACGAATGTTCGTTGGTTATTTGAAGGAGGCGCAGCTCCTCGGAAAAAGAAAGTTGTTCAGTTGTAGCAGATGAGACGCTGTCTACTGATTCGTGGTCCGAGCTTATGTCTGTTAAAGATCCTCCTGTTTGCAACTCTACTAATCCTATGGCTTTGTCTCTGACCAACTCCGATCTTGCTCTATCAAACTTTTTAGCAAATGTTAAAATCCTCCCAGCCGCGTAGTCTTTTTCATCTCTGATGAATTTGCGCTGTTTGCGCGCGATGACGTCCTGTTCATATTTCTTAATTCTCTCATCAATTATTTTCAGCAATTTTGCAATCTCTGTTTGGTCAGTTTCATTTTTCAGTTCATCCATTATTTGGGTGATCTGTATCATCAGATCTCTGTGTTCATCCCTTGCGTTGTTTATCAGAATTTCAAGCATTCGTTTAGAACATGCGGTGGTATTCTCCATCCAGTCATTTAACACTTGAGGTTTTGGTACAGCTAGGGTTGGAATGATGAAAATTCTTAGACCTCTCGGTATCCGATTGACTTCGAGTATATATATATATCAAACACTCCTCTCCACCAGGAAAGAAGAAATGGGTCGCACTCCCGGGACGGTTCAATTCATGTTTTTAATTTTCAAATCACACTAAATAATTTCATAGAAACAACAGAAACCAACGCGTGCCGGTCTCACTGAGACCTTGTTCACGGTCTCAGTGAGACCGAAACGCGTTGGTTTCTGTTGTTTCTATGAAATTATTTGGTGTGATTTGAAAATTAAAAACATGAATTGAACCATCCCGGGAGTGCGACCCATTTCTTCTTTCCTGGTGGAGAGAAGTGTTTGAAATATTGGACGGCCAGGCTCGGCCGTGGGGTCCCGCACCGCTCGAGAGCGCCAGGAGAGTCAGCAAAAAGGAGCCACATGGAGGAAGGATATATATATATATATATATATATATATATATATATATATTCACTGAAAAAACCATAGGTTTCAGGCTTGTTATAGTTAGTAATTAGCATTTTAAAAACCTTTGAAATTCACTGAAAAAACCATAGGTTTCAGGCCTGTTATAGTTAGGGTTTAGCATTTAAAAAACCTTTGAAATTCACTGAAAAAACCATAGGTTTTAGGGAAAGTTATAGTTAGTTGGACATTGCACTCGTACAAAACCCGTGAAATTTCCCCGTTATAGTTAGTTCAGCTAACTATAACTCGCGCCCCCGCAATGCACTGCTGATGACGTCACATATTACATCACTCATGACATGGTCAGTGACATCACTGATGACATCACTGATGACATCTCAAATGACATCACTGATGACATCACTGATGACATCATCCAGTGACTGTGTGTTTCTGTAAAGTTTAAATATGTTTAATATATATAGGGAAAGGCGTATTGAAGAATGAGTGGGTGTATAAGCGTCTGAATGGATGATTTAGTAGGTGCGTGACTGAGTCTATAAGTGAGTGATTAAACGTATCTTACTGGATGCATGGGTGAGTGACTAAACTGTGTGAATGTCTGTATCCGTCTGTCTGTTGTTGTGTAAGCAGCTGCATGGGTTTCTGACTAGCTAAATGAGTGTCTATATGGGTTATGGATTGGTTCTCTGAGTATCTGTATGGGTGCCTCAGTGTTTGTGTGGGTGGGGTGTGTGTGACTCTGTGCATAGATGTGTGAGTGGGTGATTCACTGGGTGCATGGTTTCAAGAGTGCATCTGTGATGGACTGTATGGGTGGGTGAGTGTGTGTATGGGTGTGTAAGTGATTGAATGTATATCTCAGTGGTACATGTGTGAGTAACTACATATGTGAAAGGCAGTATATATGTGTGTTGGAGTATATAAATGGCTATAAGTGAGAGTGTGTGATTGTGAGAGTGGCTATATGGATGAGTGTGTGCTTGCATCAGTGATTGCATAGGAGCGTAAGAATGTGCTAGTATTTTTATGAGTAAGTGAGCTGGTGTGTATAACTGTATAGGTGAGTAAATTGGAGTGTGATTAATTATTTGCATGACTGACTAGGTGTGTGAGTACCTCTATGGATGAGTTGCGTTGTGTGAGTGTTTATATAGGTGTATGAGTGCATATGATAGTCCTGTACTGAGTGACTGTAAGTATGAGTGAGTGTACGGGTGAGTGAGTAGATGTGTGTGTGTAGACCTAAGAATCAGTGAGTGGGTATGTACTTATTGGTATTGGAGTGTGTATGGTTTTGAGAATGGCAGTCTGTAATTTAGAGTGGATGTATCAAAAGTTATATTAGGGTGTGAGAAGATGCATTAAATTCTCACATGGATGATGTCATCAGTGATGTCATTTGAGATGTCATCAGTGATGTCATCAGTGATGTCACTGACCATGTCATGAGTGATGTAATATGTGACGTCATCAGCAGTGCTTTGCGGGGGCGTGAGTTATAGTTAGCTGAACTAACTATAACGAGGAAATTTCACGGGTTTTGTACGAGTGCAATGTCCAACTAACTATAACTTTCCCTAAAACCTATGGTTTTTTCAGTGAATTTCAAAGGTTTTTTAAATGCTAAACCCTAACTATAACAGGCCTGAAACCTATGGTTTTTTCAGTGAATTTCAAAGGTTTTTAAAATGCTAATTCCTAACTATAACAAGCCTGAAACCTATGGTTTTTTCAGTGAATTTCAAAGGTTTTTTAAATGCTAATTCCTAACTATAACATGATTGAAACCTATGGTTTTTTTCAGTGAATTTCAAAGGTTTTGTAAATGACAATTTTTAAATGTATTAATTGTTATATTTATTTTTTTTGATACTGATTTACTACATTTTTTTAAACTATTTATTTTTAGATATTTTATTTTTTAAATTACATTGTAATTACATTATACATTACATTACAAAATATACTTTCTCAGAATGAATTACTTTAGTTTAAATACTTTGCAAATAGGCAATAGACTTTTAAGTACAGTAGTTACAGTTGTTGCAAAGGGCAACACAATTTCAAACACAATGCAACATTGAGCTCAATGCGAATTTCTAGCTAAATGCAATTAGTTACTTTATGGATTACTTTTCTAACCACAGGACTGGATCCTAGATTCAGTCCTGGGACATCTCCTGTAAACAGTTGAGTAAAAGCGTTTTGGTTACAGTAGTGATTTTTAAGGAATATTATTGTATTTTAAAAGTTGACACTTAGAAACTTTTTCACATAGAATCACCAATGTTATCCTATGGGAGGAAATTCACTTAGCAGGTAAGTAGTGTTATCGTTACTTTTTCTTACTCAGTGGTGGATCCTGGATCCAGCACTAGTGCATCTCCTGTAAACAGTTGAAAGAATGCGTTTAAGTCATACAGGCGATTTTTAAGGAATATTTGTAGTTTGTGAAAATCAACACTTGGAAACTTTTCTGCTGAAAACCAGACAATGGATTCCTATGGAAGGAAATATAAGTTACTGGTAAGTACGGTTAAAATTACTTTTCAGGATCAGTACTGGGCTGAAAGATGCAGCACTGAGGTCTCTCCTGATAACAGGTGAGTAAATCGGAATTCGTATTTTGGCTGATTTTAGAGGAATATTTGTATGTTTCAAAAATCGACACAAACTTTTTCAGCAAAAAGCAGGCAATGATATCCTATGGAAGGAAATTCAAGTTACTGGTAAGTACGGTTAAAATTACTTTTCAGGACCAGTACTGGGCTGAAAGAGGCAGCACTGAGGTCTCTCCTGATAACAGGTGAGTGAATCGGAATTCGTATTTCGGCTGATTTTAGAGGAATATTATAAAGTTCCAAAACTCCACACTTAAAAGAATTTCCAAGTGAAACCAGTCAATGATATCCTATGGAAGGAAATTCAAGTTACTGGTAAGTACGGTTAAAATTACTTTTCAGGATCAGTACTGGGCTAAAAGATGCAGCACTGAGGTCTCTCCTGATAACAGGTGAGTAAATCGGAATTCGTATTTTGGCTGATTTTAGAGGAATATTATAAAGTTCCAAAACTCCACACACAGAAGAATTTCCAAGTGAAACCAGTCAATGATATCCTATGGAAGGAAATTCAAGTTACTGGTAAGTACGGTTAAAATTACTTTTCAGGATCAGTACTGGGCTGAAAGATGCAGCACTGAGGTCTCTCCTGATAACAGGTGAGTAAATCGGAATTCGTAGTTCGGCTGATTTTAGAGGAATATTTGCACAATGGTGAAGGGAGGGGGCGGGGCCTGAGGTGACATCTGTGCAAACGCGCCCCGTGGCGCGTTTTAAGTTGGGGGATTAAGTCCCCTTGAATCATGAGGGTCCCTGGGGTCCAACTAGCCCACCCTGTACCTCCAGTATGCGCCAGGGAGCTGCGTTGCAGAGAGGTGTTCAGAGGCCACGCCCTTTTCGCACCTCTCTGCAATGCAGCTCTGTGGCGCTTTCTGGACGTACCTGTTGGGCTAGTTGGCCCCCAGGGACCCTCAGGATTGAAGGGATTTAATTCCCCATCTTAAAACACGCCACGGGGCCTGTTTGCACACATGTCACCTGAAGCCCTGCCCCTCCCTTCACCACTGTGCAAACGCGCCCCATGGCGCGTTTTAAGTTGGGGGATTAAGTCCCTTGAATCCTGAGGGTCCCTGGAGTCCAACTAGCCCACCATGTACTTCTAAAAAGCGCCACAGAGCTGCGTTGCAGAGAGGTGTAAAAAGGGGCGTGGCCTCCCTCTGTACACCTCTCTGCAACGCAGCCCCCTGGCGCATACTGGAGGTTCCTGGTGGGCTAGTTGGCCCCCAGGGACCCCCAGTATTCAAGGGGAATTACTTCCCCTTCTTAAAACGCGCCAGGGGGCGTGTTTGCAGAGTACTGCAGGGAGGGGGGCGGGGCCTCTGGCACGATGCCGGTCGTTTTTGGTTTTTTAAAAAAAAAATTTAACGGGAAGGGGGCCGCGTGGTCCCCCTTCCCTGGGCCTGTATTGGCCCCGGGGACCCCATCCCCCGGGGCATGCCCTCGATTTTTTTATTTTATTTTGGAGGGGGGCTGCGTGGCCCCCCTCCTCAGGCCATTTAAAGCCCCGGGGACCCCATCCCCCGGGGCCTGCCTTGCCCTTTTTTTTATTTATTTTTTTTTTTTATTTGGGGAGGGGGCTGCGTGGCCCCCTCCCTGGCCACTTATGGCCCCGGGGACCCCATCCCCGGGGCCTGGCCTCTGGTTGGGGACTGTGGGGGTCCCCAATCCCCCACAGTCCCGCCGGCTCCCCGTGTCCTACGGGAGCCGGCATTGCTTTTCCACATGGGGAGCAGCTAACATGCTGCTCCCCATGTGGAAAGCAATTGGGTTTGCATTTTGAAAGAGAGAGCAGGTTTCCTGCCTCTCTTTCAAAATGCAAACCAAGTTTGCTATGACAGGACGGGAGCCGCGAGGCTCCCATCCTGTCATAGCAAACTACAGTGTCCCGGGGTAGGCACCCCGGGACACTGCAGGAGCCGGCCCTGGGGGTGGCGGTCCCCAGGGCCATCAAGGGCTCCAGGAGGGGGCTGCGTGGCCCCCTCCCAACCATTTCACAGCCCCGGGAGGTGGTGGTCTCGGGTGTGTGGGGGCTGGAGCCCCCCACACAGGTCAAAATTTTTTTTAAAAAGAAGCCCCGGGGGTGGCGGTCTCGGAGCTGTGGGAGGGCCAAGAGCCCTCCCGCACCATTATTTTTTGAAAGCCCCGGGGGTGGCGGTCTCCGGGGCTTGGGGGACTTAGAGGCCCCCCACATTAGATTTAATCCCCCCCACCATGCCCCCGGGACTTGGCCCACCCGGGGGCAAATAAACATCGAAGCGCGGGAGTCCGCGCTTCGATTTTTTTTTTTCCGGCAGGATCCGCGCACCCTGAGTGCATCCTGCCTATTTTTTTTTTTTTTAAATGCTTTTGAGCAGGCCTAGGGGGTCAGGGTGTTTCTACCCTGCCCCCTTTGTGCGTTTTGCGCACTTGTTTCTTTTTTTTTCCTCGGCGGGATCCGCGCACCCTAAGCGCATCCCGCCGATTAAAAAAAATGCTTTTCTGCCCAGGGGTCCTTGTGGGACCCCTGAGCAGACCTAGGGGGTCAGGGTGTTTCTACCCTGCCCCTTTTTGCGCTTTGCGCACTTGTTTCTGTCCCTCGGTTCTACCGAGGGATAAATGGCTGCCAACACTTCCTGATTTGGAGTGTTGACAGCCAATTAGCATGCAGCTCGTGATCGGGAGGGTACGCGGACCCTACTCGGCCATAGATATATATGTGATTTTATTTGTGATTTTCTCAGCAACTACTGAACGGATTTACACCATTTTAGCAAAAGGCACGAGTCTGAACCAAGGGCTACCTCTTTGCCAAATTTGGTGTAATTCCGTTCAGCAGTTCGGGCTGTAGCTGCGACTAAAGGTTCCTATGGAAAAATGAATGGGGAAAACGCGTTTTGGGACCCCCTTTTTTTCGGCCCCCGCTTGACGAATCAACCCGAGACTTTCAGGGTAGGAGCGGAGCGCCCCAACAAGTTGGAAACTTCGCGAAGATTCGTCAACCGGCGCCAACGTTATTTCAAATAGAATGTCGCGGATTTCCTATGGATAATAGGTCCTAACTATAACTATCTACTGGCGACCGCCAGTAGATAATATATATATATATATATATAGGGGCAGGTAGAGATACCTTGACCCCCAAGGGGGCCAAAATCGTTTTTAAACAATGGCAAAAATACAGCGATCCTGCGAGACTCTTGCGGGTTCAGAAAAATATGGTGACTGGGCCACATTTAATTATATTATGTCCCAGGGAGCCTATCCCTGGGACCAAAAACAATTTTTATTGGGAGGGGGGATATGCAGCCCCCCCGAGCCTTAGATTCCCCAGGGAGCCACCCCGGGCCGATCTTATTATTTATCAAGAGGGGCGCTGCACGCCCTCCCTCCATTAGAAGCTCCAGAGAGGCCACCAATTCATTTTTATGGGGAGGGCGTCTGCGCAGACCCCTCAACAAAACCTCAAAAGACTCTGGAGATCCTGCCCCCTGGGCCGACATAGATGTTTATGGGGAGGGAGCTCCGTGGCCCCGCTCCCTGAGCCTGAAAAGGCTTCAGGGAGTCCACCCCCTTGGCAAAATATGCAGAAAACGGGGAGGTGGCGGTGAGACCCCCCCGAGCCTGAAACGGCCCCAGGGAGCCCACACCTAGGGCATATTCTTTTATGGGAGGGCGGCCACACCACCCCCCTCCCATAACCATTAATGGCACTGGGGACCCCATTCCCATTCAGCAACTATGTCCCAGAGTGCCCACCCCCGGGACATAGCAGTTTCCCTGCCCAAAGCAGCGTGGGCAGGGAAACCTGTGTATACTCTTGCTTGGTGGAAGCATTTTATAAATCTCCGCCAAGCGGGAGCAAACACCAAGTCTGTTCCCAGCTGTGAGGAGCTTCAAAAATGCTCCAACCCTCTGGGAGCAGACTTCAGATATGTTTGGGACACAGTACTAAATATTGCTCCCGCCCGCAGAGAGCAGCATTATTAACTGCTCCCTGTGGCCGGGACCAATGCCGGCTCCTGCTGGATGCTGGGAGCTGGCTGGTGCCGCAAGGCCTAGGGGCTCTCCTGCGGTCCCCAATGAAGATATGGTGAGTGCCCTGTGTGGGCACCAGAGCACCCACCTTTAAGGTGCCACACCCGAGGACAAAAGTGGCCCAGAGATGGGGCTGTGTGTCCCACTCCCCCTTTAGGTTTAAATCTTTTTTATTAAGCAATGCGAGCGACAAACGTGCTAAATCGGGCCACGCAGGGCCTGCCAAAGCTGCCAGTAAGTGCATTGAAAATACGGAAGCAACACATAACAAATACAATCCCGCCGCCACCCAGAAAGAAGAAAAGAAAGCAAAGAAGAAAGACGCAGAAAGGACCACCCCCCGACCCCCCCGGTCCATTACTTCGAAACAGCACCGCGCAGACCAGTTTGTCGTGTGTAAAGCTAGGGTAATCTATATGGGGGAGTCCAGTGCGGCGAGGCGTAAGAGGCGCAAATATCTCGGGCAGTACAGCTCCCGAAATTCTGGAGCTAACAAAGCGAGGAATGGCTGCCAGAGGTCACTGAAGGAGGAGCCCTTCCCGGCCAAGGTGAGAGAAATCTTTTCCATCCCCAGTACATGCCACAGTCGCTGGTACCACCCTGTGTGTGCGTGGATTCAGGGGGTTCTCCAATGTATCAATATGTTTTGAATGGCTGTGCCTAGGGCTATGGCTATCTGCTTCCCTCGTCTAGATTTCAAGGGGTAAGTGAGCGAGTTTGGTACCCCCAATAAGACATATGCAGGAAGCCTAGGGAGTTCCGTGTCCAGGTATTTATAGACCTCGTCAAGTATGTGCGTCCAGTAAGTCTGGAGATGTTCACATTCCCACAAAAGGTGAACCAGCGTGCCCCTCTTCCCACACCGTCTCCAACAGTCAGGGCTCTGTGTAGCGTCAGTCTGGTGTAGTCGCTCCGGGGTGTAGTACCAGTAGTATACAAGCTTGGTGAAAGTTTCGGTTAGGCCGACATGGGTTGCTGTGTGGCGTGCTTTATGGCATGCACCCTCCCATTCCTTGGAGCTAAGGCTTCGCCCCAGATCTCTCTCCCAGCGTGCGCGCCCGGCATGGTAAGTGTGGGTGTATCTGGACAAGAGCAACTTATACAAATCCGAGATCAACTTCTTGTCTGAGGACCGTGTGAAAAGCCACCGTTCATATTGGGTGAGAAGCCTAGTCGCATGTGATCGGTTGCCAGGGTGCATGGCCCAGTGTCGCACCTGTAAATAGCGCATTCGTTCGGATTCAGGAAGGCCGTAATCGGCCCTGAGTTGCGAGAAGGGGATAATATCGCCTTTGTCAAATAATAGGCCTAAGGCTTGGCAGCCGGCTTCTCTCCACAGCGGGAAGGTCTGCGAACCCATCCCGGGGCTAAAGTCCGGATTATCAAAGAGGGAGGTGAGCGGGGAAGGAAAAGTCGTTAGGGCGTGACGTGTGTTGGTCCGGTTCCAGACGTTAAGAGTTGTGCGCGTCACCTGTGAAGCGTACAGATTGGGTGGGCGGTGAGGTTTCGGAAGAAAGGGAATTTTCATGAGAGACGTACCGGCTACTGCACGGTCCTGGAAGAGCCAGTGTTTCTCGGATTCAGCTCGGCTCCATTCGACCAAGTGGCGAAGCTGCACAGCGTAGTAATAGAGCATGAGATCCGGAATTCCAAGGCCCCCCTCGTGGGGTGGGAGGAAGCTAACTAACCGTTTCATTCTCGGCCTACGCCCCTGCCAGATGAAAAGAGAAAGGTCTGATTGCACCCTTTGTAGCCAGCCTGTAGGGGGTGATAAGGGGAGCATCTGAAAAAGGTACAAATTTTGGGGAGGATCGTCATTTTAATGGCCGCGTTGCGCCCCATCAACGAGATCGGGTAGTGTTTCCATCTCTGCAGCGCAGAGCGAATGTGTGTGTGAAGGAGGGAATAATTGACCTTTCTCATGGCCTGCAAGGTTGGAGCCAATTGTATGCCTAAATAGGGGACCATCTCATCAGACCACTGCAGGGGGTGTCGGGCTTGAAAGTCCGTCCGCATTTGTGGTGACAGGGATAGATTCAGTGCCGTGGATTTCGTCAGATTGACCTTGAAGCCGGAGGCTCTCGCGAAGGAATCTAATTCCTCCAAAAAGCTCCCCAAAGCAGTCGAAGGGTTCGTGAGAGTGACCAAAACGTCATCCGCGTATAGACTTATAGTATGCATATCCCCTCCAAAGCGAATACCCGTGATCTGAGGGTGGTCTCTAACCCTCTGCGCCATAGGTTCCATGTAGAGGGCAAAGAGCAAGGGCGACAGGGGGCACCCTTGCCTCGTACCCCTGCTAATAGGAAATGGTGTGGACGTGTGACCATTGATCCGTACTGTAGCTGTAGGAAAGCGGTAACAATTAAAAATGTGTGTCCGCATTTTGTCTCCAATTCCAACTCTTATCAGTGCCTGTTCAAGATAGGGCCAGTGGACCCGATCGAAGGCCTTCTCTGCATCTATGGTTAGGAGCATGTAATCTCCAGGGATGCGAGAGGCCTTTTCTATAAGATGCGTGACTCGTTTGGTGTTGTCGCTCGTTTGCCTCTGTGGAATGAATCAAGCCTGGTCAGGGTCCACAAGCCCCTGCATATAAGGGCCAAGCCGCGCGGCCAAGATCCCTGTGTATAACTTCAGATCGATATTTAAAAGCGAGATAGGCCGGTACGACCCGTAGGTCGCCCTGTCATTCCCCGGCTTGGGGATAACGGTGATCGCCGCCTCTAGCATAGAGGAGGGGATTGTCCCGGGCGTCGCGGAGGAGTTAAAGAGCCGGGTGAGCAGAGGAGTAAGCGTAGAACAGAACTGCTTATAAAAGGCCGCGGTGTAACCATCGGGTCCAGGCGACTTGCCTAGCTTCAAGCGAGCAATGGCTGCTATGACTTCCTCCGGCCTAATCTCTCTCTCTATGTGAGTCGCTTGTTCCGGTGTTAGAGCGGGCAGGCGAGCCTGGGCTAGGTAGGCATCAATATCCTACCTCTCCAAGGGCTGCTCGTCGTAAAGTTGTGCATAGAAATCGCGAAATATCTCTGCGATAGCCGTGTCGTCCAAGCATAGTGCTCCTGTGTGATCCCTGATCTCCTGGACCCCTTCACGCTGCCGGACTTCCCGAAACTTGTGTGCAAGCAGTCGCCCACACTTATCTCCGCCAACATAGAAGGAATGTCGCAAGCGCATCGCGGCATATTCCGCTTTGTCACGGTCAAGGGCGACCAGCTGCGCCCGAGCCGCGGTTAGTTGTCTCCAAAACGTGGGGCCCCGGTGCATTGGTGCATCTGCTCCAATTCTCGCACCTTTTGTGTCAGTTCCTCCCTTTTCTTCTTACGCTCCGCATTATCAGCGGAAGAGATGGCTATGATTTCACCCCTAATTACTGCCTTAAGGGCCTCCCACCGAGTGGAAAGGGCTGTGTCGGAGCTATCGTTGTGTGATAAATAGTCCTCGAGCGCTCGCTGTATCTGGGCGACTGTGTCTGGCCGGTGTAATAGAGTGTCCCGGAACCGCCAGTGTCTGGTCGGTCGCTGCATCTGTGGAAGGGCTAGCGTAATTACTACTGGGGCGTGATTAGACAGGGTCGCCACCAAGATATCAGCCGACAGCGTGGCGTCCAGGAGAGCCTTCGAACCTAAAAAGTAGTCTAGTCTGGCATATGTTTTGTGTGCATTAGAGTAAAAGGAAAATTCTCGTGACCGCGGGTGTTGTTGTCTCCAAAGGTCTGTAAGGCCTAGATCCTGCAGTCTGGTGAGTCCTGCAGGTAAGAGGGCACCAACCTGGCTTGTGCGCTGCGCCGATCTGTCCAAGTCATTATCTAACACTAAGTTGAGGTCTCCCCCTATCAAAATGTGGCGTTCCTGAGTGGCCGTCGCTTCAGTGAGTGCCTCGTGTAGGAATCGTTCTTGACCCTCGTTAGGTGCGTAGATAGACCCCACAGTCAGAGTGTGTCCCCTATAGTAAATTGGTACGTGAGAAGCCTGCCCTTTATTTCGACCCCCTTCTGCACCACCCTCCCTCGAAAGCCCTTTGAGACCAAAATGGCCACTCCAGCGGTCTTAGTGGGTCTAGAGGAAAAGAATTGTGTCGGGAAGGTGCGAGACCGGAGCCTATGACAGTCCTTAGGGAGCAAGTGCATCTCCTGAAGAACTAGCCTGGCTGATGACGGCTGAATGGCCAGAAACCGGTCCCAGGATGCTTGTTTCCGGTCCAGGGAAGACATGGCTTGGCAGTTCGGGCTGGACTGTTCCCATGAGGCACAGGGTCAGACTGATTTGCATATGGCCATGTCTGAACTGGGGGGGTGGAGTGAGCTAAAGAATGATGATGTATTAAACCCAGATCAGTTGACTGGGGGTGAGTGTTTGATTTGCTCAAGCGCTCCGTCCATCATCCCCTTTGGTATCGCTTTCATCTCCTGAAGAAGGCAGATATCTGCCCCCGTGCTCTCCAAATAATAGAGGAGTGCCCTGCGTTTAATGGGGTTATTGAGTCCTCTCACATTGAGAGTGAGGATCTTAACCAGGGATGGTGGCATCTAGACCTCGGGGGGGGAAGCAACGCCAATCATGAGCCCCTGCAGGGCAAGGACCCGTGTAAGCCTACATGGGACTCCACTCAACGCCAGCGCGTGAACAAAGAAGTAATAACACCTTATGGACCGAGGGCTCCCCTGGAATAAGAAAGAAAGAGGATGAGTGAGTAAAGAGAAGGACGAAGCAAAGACCCCCATTACAGAAAACGAAGAAGAAAAAAAAACACACAACAAGGCGCAACAAGCGCCCAGAGGAATCTGACATTCAGTCATAGTCCGTCATCCAAGGATGAGCAGAGGAAGAGTCCGTTGGGTATCGTGTGGCCTATATCAGCCCATTCCCCCTCCCCTCCAACCCCCCAAAACATTGAAGGAAGGATACTTCAAAGTAACCAGGTTCAGTCACATGGTTGACGCCTTGGCCAGGGCTTCTGGCAGGGCCTCCAGGGCGGCCTGTTGCTCCCACTTGACCACCGTGGGGTCCGGGCAATGGATACGGCGTCGGCGTCGCTGCTGTCTCCATCTTGGTCTACCATCGTTGGATCCCGGATCCGAGCGCTCACCCTCGTCCATGTCATCCGGAAGAGTGACCCCCAAAAGTTTGCTGGCTTCAGACAGGGAGAGGAGCTGATACAATTTGCCATTGTGCCGAAATACAAGGCGGAATGGGTGTCCCCAGGAGTAAGGGATATTGCGCTGGCGGAGGGCCTCCGTAATGGGCCGGAAGTTCTTGCGCTTCTGGAGCGTGATAGCTGAAAGATCTTGGTAAAGGGTGGGCGTCTGTTTACGGAAGGAGATCTGTTGGAGCGAGCGGGCTTTGCGCAAGATTTCTTCCTTGGTGTGGAAGTCCTGGACACAGACCAGTATGTCCGCCGGGGGTGCCGTCGCCGCCCTGGGTGGGCCCACTCTGTGCGCACGGTCTAGCTTAAGATCAGTGTCCAGTGGATTGCCCAGGATGTGGTTGAAGAGCTCTTGCACATATGTAAAGATGTCCCCCGCTTCTTCATTGGTGCCCACCCCTCGGATCCTGATGTTGTGGCGGCGGGAGCGATTCTCGAGGTCCTCTAGGTGAGATTGAACATCTACCTGTTGTTCATGTATTCGGATGACCTCCTGCTGCATAGCCGCCAGTTCGGTGTCCCGGACATCGCTCCTGTCTTCCAGGGTCGCCACCCTCTCCCCTATATCATCCACATCCTTGCGGATGTCTTTGATCTCTGCGGTGAGATCCCGTTTCATGGTTTGAAGGTCATCTCGCAGGGTAGCGAATAGGGACTCCAAAAAGGCCCGTGACACTGGTGCTTCTGCCGAGGCCGCCATCTGCGCCACCACGCTCGTCCGTTCCGGATCCCCGGACCCTCCGCCCTGCGCCTTGGCAAACAGGTCCTTGAGTGATTTTTCTCTGGTGGCTGACTTGTCTTTTCTACCTCTGGTGCAGATGTTGCAGGAGGAAATCCCTGTCGTGGGTGCAGAGCCAAAGTCACAGCCAGGGGCCCAGGGTCCAGGTAGGCCCCCGGCGTGACTCCCTGCGATCCAAGCATGTCTAATAGGTCCCGGGGAAGCAGGCATGTGCTCCCCTCCCCTTCTAAATGGTGTTGGGCCCCAGGTGATTAGGTCCCTGTGCCAAAATCAACCCGGGGAAGGGGGCCATGTGCACTCACCCACCACCTAAATATGCTACCGGGCCCCGGGGGATGGGGTCCCTGGGCCCAATACCAGCCCGGGGAGGGAGCCACATGGCCCTCTCCCCCTCATATTAACACAAGGCCCAGGGGGATGGGTCCTCGGGGCTGAAATAAGCCTTAGAGGGAGGCATCGTGCCCCCCTCCCCCTTTAAGATGGAGCCAGGCCCCAGGGGATGGGGTCCCCAGGGCAAAAATCATCCTGGGGAGGGGGGCCGCTTGCCCCCTCCCCTTCAAAATGGAGCTGGCCCCGGGGTATAAGGTCCCCGTGCTGAAATCAACTGGGGTAGAGGGGCCATGTGTGCCCTCCTCCACCTAAAAATGAAGCTGGGCACCAGGGGATGGGGTCCCCGGGGCTGAAATTGGCTTGGGGAGGGGAGCTGTGTGCAGCTGTGTGCCCCCCCTCTGAATAGTACACTGGGCCCTGGGGTCCCCTGGGATGAAATCAGCCCTGGGAGGGGCCCGCCTGCCCCCTTCGCATAAAAATTGCACCAGGTCTTGGCCTCCCAGGGTCTAAAATTTTCCTTTATTTAAAAGAGTATCCATATGGGATGGTGTCCCCAGGGCCTAACAAGGTTTGCAGAGAAGGGGCACACTGCTCCTTTCCCCTTAATTAAATAAGTGGCTTCAGAGGATGGGATACCAGAGGCCGATAACGGCTCAGAGAGGGAGGCAGACAGCCCCCCTCCTTTTAATTTAAAAAGACAACTCTGGGAGATGGGGCCCCAGGGCTAGGCCCTATGGCCAACCCCCTATTGAGCACAGCCAAAGGCCGTGCGAAGCGTGGGGTTAGCTGTATGGGGAGGTGTTGACAGCAGGCCATGTGTGGCATGGGGTTGCATTTATGTATGGTAATTAAGTATTACTTTACATTAAAAAAGCCTAGAACTCCATTGAAATAAACAAAGGTTAATGTAACGTCATAGTTACGTGTAGTAAAAGGACCTGTTTTTTTTACTTTGAAATTCACTGAAAAAAACAAAGGTTAAAGTAACGTTATAGTTAGGAGAATCTGTCAGTGACAACATTAACGTCCCTCGGGTAAGTGCACCATTTTGATGCAAACTCAGATTTACTACCTTTAGTACATCTGGGTTTGTGTCAAAATACATGGGTGGATGCATGGCAAAGCCCACGTTCCACCCGAGTAACACATACTTGACGCAATGTAACGCAACACAGTGCAAGGTGCTGCTTTGTGTTACTTTTACTTACGTGGCTTTGTAAATCTTGCATAGTGGCCGCACCAAAATAGTGGCACAACCATGATGCAAAATGTTAGTAAATCTGGGTCTTAATATTTAATAATTGTAACATTATTTATAGTTTGCTGTTTGCGATTAACTGTTCAATAAATATCTTTCTTTTACTATAATTGTTGTGATACTATGTTGAATAGATTTTTATGTTGTTAGGGGTTTTGCCACTCTTTTAATGACATTATAATAATTATTTACTCTACCCTAAGCAATACCTAAGTGAAAATTATATAGATATTACACTTACCAGGCTCCTCTGTTCCTCTGTTCACCATCAATTCTTTCAGTGCTGTTGCTGTTAATTATAGGTAATGCTTGTTCCTCCCAAGGTGTTAATCTGAGATCTGATGTGGTCCTCCTCAGGTTGCCAGGCTCTCTCTTCAGTGTTTTGGGTGCCTGATGTGTTTGGACGTGGCCCTTTCTGAAGGGTCACCCGCAAACACTTTGCCGTCACGCCTCCTGTTTTCTGAACCATTTTTGTTGGCTTTTAGGACTCTGTGTACTTGACCACTGCTCACCAGTGCTAAAGTGCTTGTGCTCTCCCCTTTAAACATGGTAAAATTGGCTAACACCCAATTGGCACCTTTAATTTAATTGTAAGGCCCCAGTAAAGTGGTACTACATGTACCCAGGTCCTGTAAATTACATGCTACTAGTGGGCCTGCAGCACTCATTGTGCCACCTACATAGCTAACCTTTTTAAACGTGTCCCAGGCCTGCCACTGCAGCCTGTGTGTGCAGTTTTAAACTGCCATTTTGACTTGGCACAATAAAGGTTTTGCCAGGCATAAACCTTCCTTTTTAATACATATAAGTCACCCCTAGGGAATGCCCTAAACAGCCTTTAGGGCCAGGACATTGTTTTTAAAAAGTTGGACATGTTCTTTTAGATTTTACATGCCCCAGTAGAGAAAAACTCTTAAATGTATTTTTCACTACTGTAAGGACTACCTCTCCCATAGTGTAAAATTGGGTTACCTTATTACCTTTAATAAGTCATAACTTTTGTGCGAGAGCAGGTAGGAATGTAATGTTTGATGTCTGAGTAATTTTAATTTAAAACCCTCTTTAATGGTAAAGTCGAATTTTAAGTCACAGTTCTTAAAATGCCACTTTTAGAGTGTTAGCATTTTCTTGTCCGAATCATTTGGTGCCTGCAGCCTGTTCCTGGGTCACATGACTAGGTGTAATTGACAGTTGGCCTTAGTGATATCTGCCCAGACAACATCACAATAGAAGTTCTGGGTGATGGCAGGATGCGGCAGCCTGGCTTGATGTGGGAGGAGGAGCTGTATCCTGCCTCACTTGTACTTCAAAGGCACTGGTCCAGCTCATACACAAAGGACTTCCCACTAGCCTATTGTGCGCCAAGAGACACTGGGACCACGGCAGGGAGGCAGGAAATTCCAGACATTTCTGGAAGGGGAAAATTCCAGAAGCTTCCCCCACTTCAAATGGGGCACCCGGTATAAAAATAGGACCCTCAGACCCATTCCTCAGTATGCTCCTGGACCTGTGAATACTGTGATCCTGTTGGACCTGTCCGCCGCATTCGACACAGTCAATCACAAGGTTCTCCTGGAACGATTGGAAGGAGTGGGGGTAGTGGGCCTGGCTCAGAAGTGGTTGCACTCATATCTGTCTGACAGATGTCAGGCTGTGGCCCTCCCCCCTTTTCAGTCTAAGTTCACCAAGGTACATTATGGTGTACCGCAAGGCTCTGCAATCAGCCCTATTCTATTTAACGCCTATTGCGTCCCTTGGTGGATGTCATTAAATCCCACGGCATAGGCCTTGTAAATTATGCGAATGACACCCAGCTTATTCTCTCCTGGGAGGGAGAACAGTCATTCTCTGTGGAGAACTTCCATGCATGTATGCAGAGTGTGGTATATTGGCTGAGAAATAACTCCCTGCAATTTAACGCAGATAAAACAGAGTTCCTTTACATTGCAGGTGGGAGAGTGTCATATCCTCTCCCAGCCAATTTGTGGCCCACTGCTGCCGATGCCCAGCTGGCACCCTCTAAATCGGTTCGCAATTTGGGAATCTGCTTTAATGAGAAGCTGACTTTGGAAAATCAAGTCAATAAGACCGTTGGGAGCTGTTTTTCCCTTATTAGGGTCCTCAAGAAAATACTTCCCATGCTCCCGGTACATACTTGTGCATTGGTAGTACGGAGTGTCATCATGAGCAGGTTAGATTACTGCAATGCCCTGCTGCTGGAGTCCCCTAAATATTTAACTGGGAGACTGCAGAGAATCCAGAATGTAGCGGCCAAGCTGGCCTTGATGAGACCTCATCAGTCCTCCCCCTCTCAGGCCCTTGCGGACCTTCATTGGCTCCCAATTCTGCAGAGGGTTCACTTTAAATCCCTCTGTGTCGTGTTCAAGGCACTGCACGGTCTTGGGCCAATATCATTGCAGAGTAAATTTAGCTGGTATGTTCCTACTCGTTGCCTTAGGTCCTCTTCTGCCAATTGGGTGAAAGTGCCTAGGGTCAGAAGAGCTAAACTGGGGGGGCAAGCTTTCAGTGTTGCTGCTGCAAGGCTCTGGAACAGCCTACCTACGGAGTTGCGACAGATGACGGACTTTTGCCGTTCAGAAAGAAATTAAAGACTTGGCTCTTTCCCAGAGTATAATGCCTTCTGCCCTCTGTCACAGGCTTTTTTCCGTCTCTCAGCACCAGGATACCCGGCGGGTTGCAGTGCGCTCTACAAATAGCCCTTACATTACATTACATACTACAGAAGAAGGACTACCCTGCTGCTTGAGGCCTGCACTGCTGTCTGAGAAGGAAGACTGGACATGCACCCTTTATCCGAGGCTGAAGTTACTCCAAGTTTCAGCTGACTGACTTCCTATTATGAGCTACAGGGACACAACATGCTCCAGAGGCCTTCCTGCAACTGCTCAGCTGATTTGGGGACTGAACCTGCAACTGGACCTGCCTGAGCCCAGATGGCCTCTGCTAGAGCAAGTTCCTGATCCCCAAGAGGTGTCCCTGGGGTCCTGGCTCCTTGGTATGGCATAAGTTGAGCCCCACCTTGAGGAAAGTGAGAAATCCTGAAGTCTTTGCGAACATAAACAGGCACGTTCATGGCAAGATCTTGGTGCCCACCAATGCAAAGCTCTGGTGAACCTGACTCTTCACACTACAGCGACCGCCAGCAACTACTGGCAATGCGAGAACTGCATTTCGCTCTACAGCATCGACAGCCCGCGGGACTGCAAACACGTTTCTCCATCATCGACCATCTGCAACACCCAACAGGATCTTCACACTTCAGCGACAACCGTCTGCGAAGCCCGGCCTGCTCTTTGCACTACAGCATCGACCATCCGCGACGCTCTCCCTGCTCCGCTCAGACCCTTGACCTCTGGGTAGGTCGCCCCCCATCCGCACAGAGCCACCTGTGCATCCAGCTCCCTGCTGCTGCTGATCTGAGGCCCTCCTCCACCCGCAGGCTACCACCTGCGCCTCATCCCTGGTGGCCAGTGGTAGGCCGTAGGTAGGTTCTTGTCGTTGTAAGCGTCACTGTTACTGTCTCAACCCTCTATATTTGTGCCCCCACTGTTTTTTCCACTGTTTTTGCCCTTCCGTTCTGTGCCCCCACTGCTGTGACTGTTTTTCGTTCTGTGCCCCCACTGTTTTTCCACTGTTTTTGCCCTTCCGTTCTGTGCCCCCACTGCTGTGACTGTTTTTCGTTCTGTGCCCCCACTGTTTTTCCATTGTTTTTGCCCTTCCGTTCTGTGCCCCCACTGCTGTGACTGTTTTTCGTTCTGTGCCCCCACTGTTTTTCCACTGTTTTTGCCCTTCTGTTCTGTGCCCCCACTGCTGTGACTGTTTTTTCGTTCTGTGCCCCCACTGTTTTTCCACTGTTTTTGCCCTTCCGTTCTGTGCCCCCACTGCTGTGACTGTTTTTTCGTTCTGTGCCCCCACTGTTTTTCCACTGTTTTTGCCCTTCCGTTCTGTGCCCCCACTGCTGTGACTGTTTTTTCGTTCTGTGCCCCCACTGTTTTTCCACTGTTTTTGCCCTTCCGTTCTGTGCCCCCACTGCTGTGACTGTTTTTCGTTCTGTGCCCCCACTGTTTTTCCACTGTTTTTGCCCTTCCGTTCTGTGCCCCCACTGCTGTGACTGTTTTTTCGTTCTGTGCCCCCACTGTTTTTCCACTGTCTTTGCCCTTCCGTTCTGTGCTCCCACTGCTGTGACTGTTTTTCGTTCTGTGCCCCCACTGTTTTTCCACTGTTTTTGCCCTTCCGTTCTGTGCCCCCACTGCTGTGCACTGTTTTTTCGTTCTGTGCCCCTTTTGATTTCTGTACCCCCTCGCCCTCCTGTTTCCCGCCGCTGTGTCCCCTGCGACCCCGCCCCCCCTCGCTGTACACTCGCTGCCCCTGCCTCCCGCCTCCCAGCTGCTCCTCCCTCCCACCTCCCCATATATGGCGGCCGCGCGCAGCGGGCGCGCCGCTGGTGCGCCGAAGGCGCGCCTAAGGCAAGCCCGTCTGCGCCCGTCTGCGCCTGGACCGTGCCCAGCACCAGAACCCCTGGCCCCCGCATCCGCCACGAAGACCAACTCCGATACGATGCCAGCACCCTCATCGCTCTCAACCCAGGACGGACCTCCACCTGCTTCAAGGCCGCCCCGAAACGCACCCATGGTCCCTTCACCTGCCGGAACTGCAGCTTCACCTGCCTCGGAGAGCCCGAGACTCCCGCCAAGAAGGACCTCAACCATCTCCGGTGCATCCTACTAAACACCCGCTCCGCACGCAAACACGCCGTTGAGCTCTGGGACCTACTCAACACCTCATCACCGGACGTCGCCTTCCTGACAGAGACCTGGATGAACGAATCCTCCGCACCCGACATCGCCATAGCCATCCCCGACGGCTACAAGATCACCCGCAGAGACCGCACCAACGGAATCGGAGGAGGAATCGGCATCGTCCACAAAGACACCATCAAGGTCTCGAACAACACCGACGACACTCTCAGCACCGCCGAACACATGCACTTCCAGATCCACACGGATCCCAACACCACCGTAAGAGGCACCCTCATCTACAGACCCCCCGGACCCCGACCCCAGTTCAGCGACTCCATCGCCGACTTCATCAGCATGCACGCCCTGACCTCCACCGACTACATCCTCCTCGGAGACCTGAACTTTCACCTGGAGAACAACAACGACAGCAACTCCTCCACCCTGATCGACAACCTCGCCAACCTCGGACTGAAACAGCTCGTCACGATGCCGACCCACATCGCCGGACACACGCTCGACGCCATCTTCTCCTCAAGCTCCCACGTCTCCTTCAGCCACACCTCCGAACTCACCTGGACCGACCACCACTGCATCCACTTCACCTTCCGGAAACCCGCCGCACACCACCGCACCCTACAGATCCCCCGCAGATGCTGGAGCAAAGTCACCGAAGACCAACTCCAGACAAACCTCGCACTCAGCCCACCCACCGACCCCTCCAACCCCGACGCCGCCGCCCGCAATCTCAGACGATGGATGGACGACTGCGCCAACACCTTAGCCCCGCTGAAAAACCAACCTACAAAGACACCAGCAAGAGAGCCAGCTGGTTCACCCCGGAACTCCTAGCATCCAAGCGCACCTGCCGGAAACTGGAGAACAAATGGCACAGCGAGAAGACGCCGGACAGTCGCGCAGCCCACAAAGACGCCATCCGCAACCACCATCACCTCATCAGGTCCGCCAAGAGGACCTCCTTCAAAGACCGCCTCGACAACAACGCACACAACAGCAAGGAGCTCTTCAGCATCGTGAAGGAACTCTCCAACCCCAGCTCCAACGCCAACGACATCCCGCCGTCGCAAGCCCTGTGTGATTCCCTCGCCACCTTCTTCCACCTCAAGATCGCCGACATCCACGACAGCTTCGACTCCCAGACGACCCCAACAGGCCCCGGCACATCAGACCCACCGCACCCCATCGACCACGACCCCCTGACAGCCTGGGTCAACGTGAACACCGAGGACACAATCAAGACCATGGGCACAATCCACTCCGGCTCCCCATCAGACCCTTTTCCACACCACATCTTCAACAAAGCAGGCAGCTCCATCGCACCCCACCTGCGCAACGTCATCAACCTCTCCTTCGAGACCGCGACCTTCCCAGAGAGCTGGAAACACGCCGAGATCAACGCCCTACTCAAAAAACCCAAGGCGGACCCGAGCGACCTCAAGAACTTCCGGCCCATCTCCCTGCTTCCATTCCCAGCTAAGGTCATCAAGAAGATCGTCAACAGACAGCTCACCCGCTACCTCGAAGATAGCAGCATCCTGGTCAGGATTCTGCAGCAACCACAGCACCGAGACCGCCCTCATCGCCGCCACAGACGACATCAGGATCCTGCTGGACAATGGCGAGACGGCGGCCATCATCCTCCTGGACCTCTCCGCCGCCTTCGACACTGTTTGCCACCGCACACTACGCACACGCCTCCACGACGCAGGGATCCGAGACAAGGCCCTGGATTGGACCACCTCCTTCCTTTCCGGCAGAACCCAGAGCATCCGCCTCCCCCCATTCCGATCCGAAGCCTCCGAGATCATCTGCGGCGTACCCCAGGGATCTTCCCTCAGCCCGACACTGTTCAACATCTACATGGCTCCACTCGCACGCATCACCCGACAGCACGACCTCAACATAATCTCCTACGCCGACGACACTCAACTGATCCTCTCCCTCACCAAGGACCCCCTCAGCACCAAATCCAACCTCCACGAAGGAATGAAAGCTGTCGCCGACTGGATGAAGTGCAGCCGACTTAAGCTGAACACAGACAAGATGGAGATCCTCATCCTCGGCTCCAACCCATCAGCCTGGGACGACTCCTGGTGGCCCTCGTCACTAGGGGCACCCCCGACACCAACCGAGCACGCACGCAACCTGGGAGTCATCGTCGACTCAACGCTCACCATGACCAAGCAAGTCAACGCAGTCTCCTCCTCCTGCTTCAACACCCTCCGCATGCTCCGCAAGATCTACAGGTGGATCCCGACAGACACGAGAAGAACAGTCACCCAGGCCCTCGTCAGCAGCAGACTCGACTACGGAAACGCCCTCTACGCAGGAGCCCCGACCAAGCTCATCAAACGACTGCAAAGAATCCAAAACGCCTCTGCACGCCTGATCCTCGACATTCCACGCCACAGCCACATCACCCCCCACCTGAAAAACCTGCACTGGCTCCCCGTCGACAAGAGAATCTCCTTCAAACTCCTGATCCACGCACACAAGGCACTCCACAAAACCGGCCCAGCCTACCTCAACAGTCGACTCTCCTTCTACGTTCCCAACCGTCAACTCCGCTCCGCCGACCTCTCCCTGGCCACCGTCCCGTGCATCCGGAGAACCACCACCGGAGGAAGATCCTTCTCTCACCGCGCCGCCAAGATCTGGAACACCCTTCCCCTCAACCTACGACAGACCCAAGACCTGCTGACCTTCAGGAGACGAATCAAGACCTGGCTATTCGACCAGTAGCGGCAACACCCCCCCCCTCCTCTCCCTCAGTGCCTTGAGACCCTCGCGGGTAAGTAGTGCGCTTTACAAATCTTGTGATTGATTGATTGATTGATTTATTGACTCCTCCACCGTGAACAGAACTCTTCGCGCTCACTTTAGAATGTAACTTTTTCAGCTGGACTAACCTGGTCCCTGTAACCCGGCCTGCAGTCCGCCTGAATTCGTGACTTTCACCCAGTCTCGCATGACCAGATAACTATGAGTAGCTCTTTGTGCTTTTAGGTGCTATACTTACTTGAAATCTTTCAAATTGCATATCTACGGTTCTGCTGATTGGATTTTTGTCTTTTTGGAGTCAAATAATTTCTTATATTTTAATTTGTTTTTCTAAATTAGTGTGGGGCTTTTCTTGTGTTGTGCTTTCACTTTATTACTGTTTGTGTGCTGCATAAATACTTTACACATTGATTCTGACTTAATCCTGACTGCTTTTGTGCCAAGCTACCAGAGGGTTAAGCACAGGGTAATTTAGTGGCTTTTGTGGTTCACCCTGACAAGAACTGTGGCTGTTGCTTGAAAAGAGCTCACACCTCCCGCAACCAACAACTCATCTCTCACATGATGCCTTTGTTCTTGGGAGTGTTTCTTAGTCTTCCACAGTTCTTGGATGGGCTGGGATTGTGTTAACATTTTGCGTACTGATCATCCATATTTTTCCTCTCATTTGTTTTGTGCATACGTCCTCCTCTGCCAAAACATGCAATTAAGACTCGCTGAATCTCTATTTTCCTAATCTTTAGGAACCATATTGCAAAAAGGAAGAGATGGATCGAAAATTAAGATTAAAGTGGATTAAAATATCTCAAAATGGCTGCCACTAGCTCTTTGTTTGCCAAAAGTAGCCCAGAAAAAGCAGAAGGATCAATCAATCAATAATTATCAAAAACAGCCCAAACAAAGAGAGTGCTCTCCAATGTCTTTTTGGCACTTTTAAATGCAAATCATTTTCCTGATTGTTGATGTAATTTCCTGTTGACTTGGTGTTTCCATGCATGTGCATTTTCTGATCCATTTTAACAGCCAGAGCAAGCTGTAAAATAGCACCCAGAAAGATAAGGTGCTGTAATATCTCATGGTGCAAAATCCTTACAGCTGATCTTGGAGAATACCTGTAATCGAGCAATTTTCCTAGATCCACTAACAATTTTTACAGCTGGTAACAGTAAAATCAGGAACCATTTTACTGAACCCAATTCAGCGCCTGGTTCGTAATCAGGTCTATAGTAGTTTCTCTGCTTACGGCCTTTTCTAGCAAACTAGATCATTTTTACCTATAAGTATATGTGTTCTATCCTCACAGGAGCTCCAATTTAATTATAATAAGCCAGGTCTTCTATGTGGGAAGCCTGCTTTGGCACTTCCTACTAGTAAGGCTATCAAGGTATTCGAAGTGGAGCTGAACATAAGTTCAATAAACTAGACAGAACTGCTGTGCGACTAAAGGGGAAGGCAAGCATGGCATCTGAATGCCTTTGTGTCATATTTGGGAAATTTGATCAACAATTATATCTCAGTTGATGGACATTAATGTGCCCAACTTTACGGTATGACAATAACTCATTTATTTAAAGATGACAAAAGGTTTATTGCAACAAAGTGGTCCCTAGCCCTAATCGCCCACCATAAACTGGCTACTTGGTCATCAATATATTTGTCTAGTACCCTGGAGCAAATTCACATAGTTTTTCATTAAGGAGGAACTTCGTGCTTGCCCTTTAAGACCCTACAGCTGGGGCCGAGCTGGTAGTTTCCCAGCCATTTGAAGCTTTAATATGGGGGAGCCTGACAATATTCTTCATTTTTTTTATGCCCACGTTTTGATGCTCTAAGGACATTTTATCTGCATCCATCATTAATTAGAAGATGCCACAAGAACGCAGCTGAGGCACTACATTTTCTATTCCATATTGTTTTTCCAACCTTCACCATCACACTGGAGAAATTAATAAAATCTGTTTAAAAATATAATAGGTCAAGGGAAAATTCAATGTTTTCTACTGTGTTCATTCGGAATTGAAATAGATTTGTACCCTTGTTAGAGTTGTAAACGTATATGCTATGTTGCTGGTTGTGTGTTTAAAAGGACATCAGGACAAACAAACTAAAGGCCATATTTATATATTGTGACGGAGGGACCGCCTGTCAAATTTATAAATGACCGCCAAAGAGGCGGTCATTTATAATGCATTGACAGGAACTGCCGTCACTGCAGTTCCGTTCAATGCATCTTGCTGTTCGGTGCAGGGCTGCGTCAGCATGACACAACCCTGCATCAAACAGTTTTCTTTTTTTATTTTCAAAAAGTGAATTTTCTTTTTGAAAATAAAAAAAAGTAATGCTCCCCTCGCCATGAGAGTCATCTCCCAAGGGTGGGGGGGAGCGCCATTTGCTTTTTAATGTCCCTCACTGCCAGGGTCTGTCTGGCGGTGACGGACCGTAAAAGAAAATGGCTACTTGTCTGCCCATCTTGATTGGGTGGGTGGACATGTAGCCATTTCTCTGACGGCCCTTACTCTGTCGAGCCGTTGGAGAGGTTTGGCTATGGCAGTGAGGAAGTAGTCACCGTCATAGCCAAATCTACGGTTCACCTGAAATTAAATCGGGCTGGCGGACCATTATGTTGGCGAGGCATATACTCTGTCGCCATTGCAACAGAGTATACACATCGCCACTATATATCGGGTCCTAATTGTCAATTTATTTCAAAAGTAAACATCTATCAAAAGACAGAGGCATGCATATTGCTATCCCATTTCCTCATAATTTTGTCATAAAATATATATTTTTAAATATACAATTGAAATCGGAAATAAATTAACAGATGGCTTAAGCATTCTAAATATACGTTAATATATTTGATAAGAACGACAAAAATTTCCATGTAGGAATTTCTATTGTTGGTATAGCATATGCATGCAGATCTGGATTAAGTCAGTGTAATGCCCCAATTTTTTCATCCACACAGTCTCATGTATTTGACACCAGTAGCGGCCCGTGGTGGGAGTGCTGCCGGGCGGTGACGTGGGGCTGGGGAGGGGCAGGATGGGGGGTAGTAAACTACGGAATACGGCGGCACAGAGGTAAGTAAAAAAAACGAATTTCGTTGCGCGCGCTGCATCGCCAAATGCGATGCAGCGCGCGCAACAAAATTCGTTTTATTTATCTTTTTGTTTACTTACCTCTGTGCCGCCGTATTCCGTAGTTTACCACCCCCCATCCTGCCCATCCTGCAAGCAAATCATTGACCAGCAGAGAACAAGTGCAATGTGCACATAGACAAAGAAGCCCTGGGGTTGAACAAAATTCTATCTGCACTTATACTTCAAAGTTATGGATGACCGCAAACTCTTCATACCCATGTCTGCTGGCACAGCTCCCCATCCTCCGCTGAGGACTAAGAAATGGCTGCTCCAACTCTTGAAGTACCAGTTCATGCTAGGATACAAACCTGGGTCCACAAACCTGGTCGACTACCTCTTGTGACACCCCAGGTTCAGGCAGTTGACAAAAAGCGTTTGCAGGAAGCAGAGCTGATGAATACGCAGAGTAGATTGCCAAAGTGAACATCCCCAAAATGATTGGGCTAGGTGAAAGAGCAGATACAATTGAAGCAGATCCATACCTTCACCATGCCATTACTGTTGCCAAGTCTAATCAGTAGAAAGATTTCCTGCTCCAGTTCAGAGACTGGGATAAAGACAGTAACATAGACCTGAAAGAACAGTGGGACATACGTGACAAACTCACACCAACAGTGAAGAATTCCGCTTCAGTGGGCACTGACTGGTTGTGCCACAAGTACTTCACAGCACAAACATTCTGTAAGTACATCTTGGCCCCAGGGGAGTACTGAGGCACGGCTGCATGAAAAAGTTTACTTTACATTGATGGACTCCATAGAAGAAGAACTGGTAGCCCAGTGCCAGCGGTGTCAAGCCACCAGTGCCCACAGCAGACTTGTGCCAGTAATCACAGAAGAGCCAAGTGAAGGCCTGTGGCAAGATGTGAGCACTTATATGGAGTCCCTCCCGATGGGAGACACATGTTGGTGTTGTCAGATACCTTCTTCAAGTTCCCGGTGGTTGACATCGTTACAGGCACCACTTTCAATCATACGCAGAGTAGCTAGAAAAAATAATTGTCTTGTTTGGTCTGCCCAAAACATTAAAGACCGAAGATGGCCCGCCGTTCCAAAGAAGCAACTTCATGGAATACCTGGAATATTTTGGAATCAGTCACAGAAAGATCCTCCAAGGTGGGCCCAGGTTAATGGGGAGGTGAAAAGCCTAAAGAGAACAATGAACAAGGTAATTTGCATTGCTCTTCAAATGACGAGATGACATGGAGATTGCCATTCACCGATTCCTAGGGGTGTACAAGCGAGCACCCTACAACACTACCCAATGGTCCCCGATGGGGGTATAGCGATACAGGACATGATACCTCACATGAAGTAATGGGCTCCATCATCTGTGGATGTGGTTGTAAGCCAACTGAGACGAGCTAATAACAATGGCAAAGTGAGCCAAGCTCCATGACCCTGAGACTCTGACATAAGCATAGGTGACCTGGCACGGGTGCGCGATAGGCAGCGTGGAGGCAAAGTTCTCCTACCGTTTGACAGGCATTCATGAGTGCCAGAAAGGCGACATGGCACCATGATAACAGAAAGCAGAGGCTCTGAAGAGAGGAGAACGCCTCAGCTGAGGACAAGCAGAGAACAGACACCTGCTTAGGAACAGACAGGTCACCAGGAACTGGCATGAACCAAAGGGGTCATCTCTATAACCTGAGGCCAAACCCTGACGATCCCAGAAGCTAAGTATACTGTGAGATTTGAGGTGTCTTTTAGTCCGCCCTAGTTTGAGAGTTTTTGTTGTGCATTCAAAAAAGAAGAAGAAAAAAACCTGGAACAGAACATAGTGCCACATAACACATCTACACACACGGATACATGCATCTTGGCGTCAGGGGGTCAACAAAGTGCAGTGAAGTGTCTTGGGCACACACACTTTCCGCTTACAAGACCGCGTGTTGTCTCTTTATGTGCTGCTGCCTCCCCATGCTGCAGGCATAAGCACGAAAGAAAGAGGCCAAACACTATAGCAACCATAAGTAAGCTGCCAGAACACCACCTGAGACGTAAACATTACCTGCACAAAAGTAAAACTGCCAAGCACCTTAATAGTCCTATCAAATTGTGCATCCATCTCACAAAAGGAGAGTGGTGCACTTATCTAGCTACTGAACCTTCTTGAAACCATTTTTCTTTCTTTTTTTCACTACTGATGTATGATTTAGCTGTGAGTTCTGATCTGGAGCCCAAATACATCCTATCCTGACAGTGGGTTGAACAAAAACCATTACCGTTACAGTGTGACCTGAGAGCTTTCAGTTTTCTGTAACCAAAAATTCCAAAAAGCATAATAGAGCAAATGTTTGGAAAATCTCCCAAAAAAGTACGTAAAATAAATAAAGCAGCTAATGAATCATAGTTTCACGATGAGCACAATACGTAATCAATCTCAAAGCTTTTTAACTGGTCTGATCTGCTTATTTTCTAAAATAGCGACACCCGAGGGGCTAATTTTCAAGATAGTTGTACACATGATATTAATTAAGAACAGCCTGATGAACAGCAGATCATGTCAATGCTTAGCCAGATCATTGCAGTTCATTTGCAAGAAAGTACAAAATAGCATAAGTGCACTTTCATATCTGCATAATAACATGAAGCCAACAATCTGTTCTCCATTTGCTAATTCAGCTACTTTGTCATTTTCACCCATCCTATTTTATCTCACAAATTCTACAATTATCTCTCATGTTAATTCTTAACAGTATTAGATGTTATGTTATGTTATGTTAGGTAAACTTGTATAGCGCACAGCTGCCCCAGCAAAGGGGCGTCCCGGCGCTGATAGCAGTGTCGGTAGAGAGCAGGGGCTAGACTGTAGGAAATAAGTACGTTTTGATGGCCCTACGGAAGGGTAGCAGACAGTCTAAGCGGCGAATCTGAACAGGGAGAGAGTTCCACAATTTAGCGGCAAGACAGCGAAAGGACCGGCCCCCCGCTCTGATGCGCTTCACCCGGGGGACCGTGACCAGAGATTGTCCAGCGGAACGCAGCAGGCGTGCAGGAACATAGGGGACCAACAAATTAGATAGAATCTCAGGGGATGAGAGTTTTAGTATTTTGAAGGCCAGACAAAGTGCCTTGAATTCGATCCTCTTGGGAACGGGTAGCCAGTGAAGGCGCCGCAAAGCACCCGTCATAGAGCAAGATCTAGGGAGCCTGAGCAGGACTCTAGCGGCTGCATTCTGAACTCGTTGAAGGCGATTCACTTCCGCCTTGTTGGCGCCTAGCATCAGAGAGTTGACATAGTCTAGTCTAGACAAAATAGTCGCCTGTACTATCAGCTGGCGTGTGGCTGGGTCAAAGAAACCCAATATAGGCCTCAGACCCCGTAAGAGTCCAAAGCAAGTACCAGCGATCTTTTTGGTGTGCTCCTGAAACCCAAGAGTAGAGTCGAACCAGATCCCTAGGTTCTTTACCACCGGCTTAGGAGTGGGAGCTCTGCCCAAGGACGCCGGCCACCACTGCGTACTCCAGAGCCCCTTGTCGTTCCCCACCAACAGCACTTCTGACTTATTGGCGTTAAGTTGAAGGCAGTTGGTGGTCATCCAGCGTGCGACCGCTTCTAGCCCATTCCGGAACTACATGGCACCCCGGGAATGGTCATCACAGAGGACCACCACCAGCTGCGTATCATCAGCATAGGAAACCATGGTCAGGCCATGGTCCCGCGCCACTCCCGCCAGGGGTTGGACGTAGAGGTTAAACAGAACAGGGCTAAGCGCCGAGCCCTGAGGAACCCCCTGCTTGATGGAATGGGAGTGAGAGAGGAAGGGGGGGCAGAGACCTGAAAAGCTCTGTCAGACAGAAAGGACCGGAACCAATCCAGTGCCAGACCCACTACCCCCGCCTCCTCTAGGCGATGCAGGAGGATCTGATGGGAGACTGTGTCAAACGCGGCGCTGAGATCAAGCAGTACCAGAGCCGCAGTTTGTCCCTCATCCAGAATGGTCCGCAGGTGTTCACTCACTGCTAAGAGCGCTGTCTCGGTGCTATGACCGGGACGGAACCCATTCTGGGAGCGGTCTAAGGTACAGCTGTTGTTCAAAAACCCCGAAAGGACTTTATTAGTGTGGGCCTCAGCAATTTTAGCGACCCAAGGCAGGAGAGAAATAGGTCGAAAGTTTTCCGGCTTAGTGGGGTCCAATGAGGGTTTTTTCAGCAAGGGGAGGATCACCCATGCTTGCTTCCATGGCGAAGGCACCACCGCTGTGGTGAAAGAAAGGTTGATCATTTGACACAAGGGCGTGAGAAGTATAGGTAAGCAGTCTCTAAATTGGGCAGGCCTCATAGGATCCAGAGGGGAACCTGATTTGACCTTAGTGCTCAATGTAAGGAGCTCGTCCTGAGAGATATGGGGTATTACTGCCAAAGTAGCAGTAGAAGGAGAAGCTAGTGGAGCCACGAGGTCCGTGGGACATAAGGGAAAAGATTTATAGATGGCTTCTACCTTCTGAACAAAAAAGGTGGCCAGATCCTCGCATTGCTGCCCAGATGAAATCGTCGAGGTGGGGGGATCTTTCCTATTTTTAAAATCATTGAGTATTTTAAAAATGCTTTTCATAGGGTTGTTGCTGGACTTAATCTCATTAGTGAGGTAAGCCGCACGAGCCAGATGTATGGCCTTATGGTATCGCTTAATCTCCTCCTGGTACAACTTTTTAGCCGCAAGGTCGTATTCCTTTCTCCAGGCCCGTTCTAGCTTTTTGCATGTACTACGCAAAGCGGCTAGAGAGTCATTGTACCAGGGATTGGAACTCAAACGGCGACCTTTGGACCATTTAGCAGGGATAAGAGTGTCTAGTGCCTGTAGTATCCAGTCACAGAGTGCTTTATATGATTGCTCTGGGTCAGTGTCTAGAATAGGGGGACAGGATGCCAGGCGGGCAAGTAGGTCCTCTAGTTTGAGTTTATGCCAACAACGTCTGAAGGTGGCCTGGAGGTCAGTTCTGGGCACTGGCTCGGAGAGTGGGAGGGAGATAGAGACTAGGAGGTGATCGGACCAGCATACCGGGCGAGGTGTTTTGACCGTAAGAGAAGAGATGTTAGAAAAAACCGGGTCAAGTAGATGCCCAGCAGTATGGGTAGGGCCCACCACTAGCTGTCTTAATTGACAGGCAGCAAAATCAGCGAGCAGGCTGCTGATATCCGGGTCGGAGGATCGGTCAAAATGTACGTTAAGGTAACCAATAAGGCTAAAATTCGCAGCAGTCAACGCCAAGGAACTCACAGCCTAAATAATGGCTGATTTAAATTCCGAGATTGGTCCAGGGGGGCGGTAGACTAATAGGCCAGTGATAGAGAAATGTGCACTAAAGGAAATAGAAAAGCGAGCGCATTCGCACCCTGCTACATCCTCCTTAACAAATGTACAGTGGAAACGGGACTTAAAAATAACAGCTATGGCCCCGCCTCTAGTCTCCCTGTTAAGAGTCAGAATGCTGAACCCCGGGGGGAGTGCAAGGCCTGGTTCGGCCACTGTGGCGTCAGTTAACCAAGATTCGGTTATAAAGAACACGTCAGGAGATTCATCCTCTATAAGGTCATAAATCTCCATGTAGTATTTAACCAAGGAGCGAACATTAAGGTGTAAGATTTTCATAATGGGTCTCGATGGGGTAGGGGGCAGAGAGGGGCAGGAGTTAAAACCACACCTGCGACAACAAAAAGGCCCTTCCACTGCGACCCCTAGGTGCAAGCTACATGGGCTTATCCGCTGGCCAATGGACATAAGAAGCTCCCTGGTATAGCTTGGCACCCCCGAATAAAAACCACCAGCATGTCTGGCGTCTGGCAGCGTCCCGGCGCGGACGGGCACAGACGGGCTTGCCTTTGGCGCGCCACCGGCGCGCCCGCTGCGCGCATCCGCTGCGCTCCTGTGCCATGGGCAGCCTAAATAGTGTGTCCTGGAGCAGGGGGGTGTAAAGACTAGCCCACCTCCCCTGGAAATGGCGGCAGTGAAACGGCAACCGGAAGTGGAAGAAAAAACCACACCGGCTGAGTCCGAGCAGTACTCCCTCCACAACAATCAGCCCTAATGGCTGCGGTGGACCGGGGAGGTGCAAAGACCACGCAGCACACTGTCACAGCAGGTAAGCTGGATGTATATCCTGTTCCGACTTCTCTCATTTCTCCTTCGTATTGACAAGATTCCCTTTTCCTGCTCACTTTAATCTTTCAGTGGCAAATTTAGATCTCGCCAGCGGAGCTCTCTGGTAGAACTTTTGTTATCATTTGTTTAAGATATACCTAGAGTGATCTGTGGCTTCACCCGGAGGACTAACGCCGTCTCGCATAACTGTATTGGTTGCTTGAGGTATCATTCCGTCCAGTGCTTAATTTGAGCCGGTGATTTCCGGTGCTCAGCACCAGCATTTAATTGGTTTCCGGTGCTCGGCACCGGCACCAAATTGTCAACACCATATTCAGAACAGTCTACCACAAGGTGGCGCTGCTCATCTAATTTAGAGATGAGCAGAACAACGGTAGTTTAGGAATTCAATAGACATTAAAATTGCTCATACCTGCCTCCCCAGCCATTCCATTAGCTTAGGGGACCTGGAATAATCTGAACTGTCGCATTCACATGCAAAAGAGATGGTTAGTAGCTGTTTTGGCAGCAATGACAAGGGCGATGGGTGGTGCAAGCTGCAGTGGCCTCCTGGTCAGAGCCCTGGCACTTAATATTTTACAAATTAAGCACTGATTCCGCCTCCTATGTAATAGTTGCATTGTAATGTACAAGGGAATATTTTAGAGCTCAAAAGCACACTGAGTCATGGTACTTTGAATTCTTTAATTCATAAATGCTTTGTGTATAAAAGCAATAATTGTTTATTTTATTCAAAATGCAAGACTTCGCAAGTGCTTGTTTTTAAACATTTTATCAGGCCTCGTTTCAATCAATCAATCAATCAATCAATCAGGGTTTGTAAAGCGCACTACTCACCCGTTAGGGTCTCAAGGTGCTGGGGGGAGGGGAGGTGTATGCAGTTCGGTTGGGGTCATTCGAAGAGCCAGGTCTTGAGGTCTTTCCTGAATTGGTGCAGTGTCGGGCTTCGCCGCAGGTGAAGGGGGAGATCGTTCAAGGTCTTGGCTGCGAGGTAGGAGAAGGACCTTCTACCCGCTCTGTTCCTGTAGAAGTGTGGGACGGTGGCTAGGTCGAGGTTGGTTGAGCTGAGGTTTCTCTTGGAGGTATGGAAGGCGAGGCGGTTGTTGAGGTATTGTGGTCTGATGTTGTGGAGGGGCTTGTAGGCGTGTGTGAGCAGCTTGAAAGTTATTCTTCTTTCGACAGGGAGCCAGCGAAGGTTGCGGAGGTGTTGGGTGATGTGGTTGCGTCGTGGGATATCGAGGATTAGTCTGGCAGCGGCGTTCTGGACGGTCTGAAGTTTGCGGAGGATTTTTTTGTTGATTCCGGCGTAGAAGGTGTTGCTGTAGTCGAGTCTGCTGGTGATGAGGGCATGAGTGACTGTTTTCCTGGTGTCGGGGGGTATCCATTTGAATGTTTTGCGTAGTATGCGGAGGGTGTTGCAGCATGTGGAGGAGACGGCGTTGTTCTGGCGATTCATAGTGAGCGATGAGTCCAGTATGATACCGAGGTTACATGTATGGTCTGTCAGTGTGGGTGGGTTTCTGAGGGCGGGAGGGCCACCAGGTGTCGTCCCATTGGGAGGGGGTGGAGCCGAGGATCAGGACCTCTGTTTTCTCTGAGTTGAGTTTCAGGCAGCTGTTCTTCATCCAGGTTGCGACAGCTGTCATCTCTTCTTGGAAGTTGCGCCTGGTGACGTCCTTGGTGAGGGAGAGGATGAGTTGGGTGTCATCGGCGTAGGAGATGATGTTGAGCCCATGGTTTCTGATGATGGTTGCGAGGGGGGGCCATGTAGACGGTGAAGAGAGTGGGGCTGATGGAGGATCCTTGGGGAACTCCGCATTTGGTCTCTGTAGGTTCCGAGAGGAAGGGCAGGAGTCTTATTCTCTGTCTTCTGCCCATGAGGAATGAGCGTATCCAGTCTAGGGCCTTTCCTTGGATGCCGGCGTCGTGGAGTCTGGTGGTTAGTGTGCGGTGGGAGATATTGTCAAAGGCTACTGATAGGTCCAGGAGGGTGAGGGCTGCCATCTGGCCTTTGTCAAGGAGGGCACGGATGTCGTCTGTGGCGGCGGGGAGGGCGGTCTCGGTGCTGTGGTTGCTGCAGAATCTGGATTGCGAGTTGTTTAGGATGTTGTTGGTTTCAATGAAGTATGCTAGCTGGGTGTTGATGGCCTTTTCGATGACCTTGGCTGCGAAAGGAAGCAGCGAGATGGGTCTGAAGTGCTTGAGGTCCGTCAGGTCTGCAGAGGGTTTCTTTAGGAGGGGGTTGACTTTGGCGTGCTTCCAGTTGTCGGGGAATGTGGCAGTCTCGAGGGAGCAGTTGATGGTACGACGTAGCTCGGGTGCGATGGCTGTGGCGGCCCTGTGAAAGATGTGTGGCGGGCAGGGGTCTGAGGGTGCTCCAGAGTGGGTGCCCTACATGGTCTTTAGGGTGACTTCTGTCGTGAGTGGCGTCCAAGAGAGCAGGGTCTGTTGGGTGGCGTCGCTGGGGGTGGGGGTTGAGGCGGTGCAGAGGTCTTGGTCATCAAAGTTATCGCAAAGTGTCTTGATCTTGAGGTGAAAGAAGGAGCTGAGTCTGTTGCAGAGGTCTTGGGAGGGAGGGACGTCTGTTGTCTCGCTGTTGGGTTTGGCGAATTCCTGTATGATGGAGAAGAGTTCCTTGGAGTTGTGGGTGTTGGAGAGGATTCTGTCTTGGAGGAAATTCTTTTTCGTGGATTTGATGAGATGGTGGTGAGTCCTGGTGGCTGTTTTGTAGGCGGTGTGTGTTTCAGGAGTTTTTCTGTTTCTCCACGTCTTTTCCAGTCGTCGGCAGGAGCACTTGGAATCCAGGAGTGCCGTGGTGAACCAGTTTGCTTTCTTGTTGTGTTGTCCTGTAGTCTTCTGGAGGGGGGAGTGTGTTGGCTCAGTTGGTGATCCATTGGTGGAGGTTGTTTGCTGCTGCGTTGGCGCCTGTCGTAGTTGAGGGTGGAGTGCAGGTGAGGGCAGAGGTGAGGTGTTCTTTGGAGACTTTGTTCCAGTTTCTGCATGGGAGGCAGCGCGCATGCTTGTGTGCGGTGGGTTTTCTGAAGGCGAAGTGGATGCAGTGGTGGTCAGTCCAGAGGAGCTCTGTGGTGTGGCTGAAGAAGATGCTGTTTCCTTCTGTGAAGACGGGGTCGAGTGTGTGTCCTGTTGTGTGAGTTGGGGCGGAGACAAGTTGCTTTAGTCCTATTAAAGCAAAAACCTAGGCACACATAATAATAAACAAACAGTATGTAGGTAAATACAAAAACTATGGTAAAGTAGCCACAATTTTGAAAGAAATATCTTCAGATGAGTTGGATAATGTTCAGTCTTTAAATTTTTCTTAAGCTTAGAGCCAACGAACAGAAGAAAACCAGCCGACACATGTTTCGTCGCATTAAGAAAGTAATTCTGCGACTTCCTCAGGACTGTATACATAGGATAGTAGTCTTGGTCATCACTCAGCCGGTGATAATTCCAACCCGGCTGGGCTAAACACTCATGCAGATATGGCTGACTCTAGGGGTACCAATAGGCCGTAAAAAAGAAACATCCGGCACGTTATGATATAGTCCACTGGACCACAACCCGGAACACAGTGATCGGCCGTGAGGGGTCCCGGCTTACACGCCTTAGATCTCTTACGCTACTGGAATTATCCTTTTTATACAGTTTCCCTCACGGCGCCCGCAACGAAGCACTACCGATACCCCGGTCACAAACATTTCTTGTCCATTACTCTTGGACTATATCATAACGTGCCGGATGTTTCTTTTTTACGGCCTATTGGTACCCCTAGAGTCAGCCATATCTGCATGAGTGTTTAGCCCAGCCGGGTTGGAATTATCACCGGCTGAGTGATGACCAAGACTACTATCCTATGTATACAGTCCTGAGGAAGTCGCAGAATTACTTTCTTAATGCGACGAAACACATGTCGGCTGGTTTTCTTCTGTTCGTTGGCTCTAAGCTTAAGAAAAATTAAAAGACTGAACATTATCCAACTCATCTGAAGATATTTCTTTCAAAATTGTGGCTACTTTACCATAGTTTTTGTATTTACCTACATACTGTTTGTTTATTATTTTGTGTGCCTAGGTTTTTGCTTTAATTGTTATTGTGAGGGCGTTACCCACACGGAATTGAGGGGTTATAGGGTTTATCCCCTCACCTAGTTGCACCATACTGATTTTTTTGTTTCTATCCAAATACTCGCGTTAATTAGCAGAGCGCCATAAATTTTCCCTGACTACTAGAAACCTTTCTCTAAGTGTTCCCCTTTTGCTTTAGTCCTATGTTGGTGGAGTTTTCTAGGAGGGCGGTGGGGTCATCGTGGTTGTCCAGGTGGAAGTTTAGGTCTCCGAGTAGTATGTAGTCTGCGGAGGCGAGGGCGTGGTTGCGATGAGGTTGGTGATAACGTTGGTGAACGGAGCATGGGGGCCAGGTGGTCGGTAGACGAGGGTTCCGTGGAGCGTCATTCTGGGGTTGGTCTGGATCTGGAAGTGGATGTGTTCCATGGGGAGGCGAGGTGTTGTCCGACTCAGTGGTTGTCATGCGAAGGGAGCTTTTGTGGATGATGGCGGGGATGGAGGTTGCGATGTCGGATGCGGAGCTGGCGTTGGTCCAGGTCTCTGTGAGGAAGGTGACGTAAGTGTTGAGAAGTTCCCAGATTTCTATTGCGTGTCAGAGCAGGGAGCGTACTTTTATGAGGGTGCAGTTCAGTGGTTTGTGTGTGCTGGCGTCCGGTTGATTGGGGGCTACTGCTGGGGTCCGGAGGTGGGTGAAGGTGCGACGGCAGTGTCGGCAGGAGATCGGGCCTTGTGTGTTGCTCAGCATCGAGAGCTGGCAGTTGTCGTTGCCTCCGGGGTTGAGAGCATGGAGGGTGCTGAGGTTGTGGCGACGGGGGGTCGGAGGACCAGGGTTCCTGGCCCTGGCTGTGTTTGGGTCACGGACGGGCGCAGACGGGCCACCAATAAGTAGGGGTCAGGCGGAGCGCAGCCGCAGCCATTAAGTAGGGGTCGGGGGAGGGCGATCAGCTGGGAGTGCCACGATGGGGGGGTAGGAGCTGCGGGGGCAGCAGCTGCAAGGAGAACAGGAAGAGGTAGCGAAACAAGGCAAAGGGAAAAGAGTCAAAAGGGGCAAGAGAGGAAAAGAGAAAAAGTGGCAAAAGAGGCAGAAGAGGCAGAAGAGAAAAAGTGGCAGAGTGGCAAAAGAGGCAAAAGAGAAAAAGAGGCAGGAGAGAAAAGAGAAAAGAGGCAAAAGAAAAACAGAGGACACAGAACAGAGTAGAATAGCAGAAGACCAGGGTGCTCTTCCACTAGACCACCAGAGATGAGGTGCAGGCAGAAGCCTGCGGATGGAAGAGGGCCTTGAACACCTACCTGGCGAGGAGTTTGGGCTCAAGGGCAGACCCTTAACGGTGGAGCTGCGTGGGGGGAGAGCAGTGACACTGACCAGGAAGTTCAGAGGTCTCGTTTTCTGCACAATCTACTGTAAAAGCCCGTCTCTTGTACAGTGCTCCTTTGCTTTGCTGTATAGTAGACCAAAGGACAATAACCAAATGGTCTTCACACAAGATGGCATCTGCCTAGATCACAGTCTGTTGTATTGTACTGTAATTGCATTTATATAGTGCTTACTAACCCTGATGAGGCTATAACCGTTCGCAGTCACTGAAAACAAAAGATGATGTGCTTCCTGGCCACAGTCGGTACATCTCTGCTGGGCTTGAAAAGAATTCTGGCAATTTACCAATATGATATGATAGGAAACTTATATTGCACACAGCTACTCCAGGGAGTGTCCCGGCATGGTACAAGCTGAAAGCCAGAGAGAAAGCACGCTCAGTTTCCCAAGAAAAAACAGGTTTTCAGCTTTCTTTAAAACAACCCTGGATCGCTTGTAGTGTGTAATTCCAGGGGGAGCTGATTCCACGCCGCCGCCCCCAAAAAAGAAAGTGATCTGCCTCCAGCTCTCTGTCTGTGGATCCTGGGGGTGCGTGCCAGAAGTTTATTGGTAGTTCAAAGTTGTCTTGGCGGGTTGTAGAAGCTAAATCTGGTACTTAAGTAGGTAGGTCCTTTGCCATAAAGGGAAGCATGAACCAGCACCAAAGACTTATATTTCATTCTCTCCCTAATGGGCAGCCAATGGAGATCCCGAAGATGTGGCCTGATGCGCGCACTCCTTGGGAGATTGAGCAGGAGTCGAACGGCCGCATTCTGAATCACCTGAAGTTTGTCCAGGAGATATTCTGGAAGACCTGCATACAGAGCATTGCCATAGTCGATACAGGATGTGATCAATGCTTGAATGACTGTTTTCTTAGCATGGAACGATAAGAGAGGCAGAAATTTCTTCAGAGATCTCATGATCCCAAAGCAGGTTCCAACCAACCTATTAATTTGGGGACCAAGTGGCAGCATGTTATCATACCAAATCCCCAAATCTTTTACCGGATCTCTTTGGGGATCTGGCGGGGGAGCTTCGTCTGGCCAAAAGGTTAGCTAAAACTGAGGAGGGAACTCCCCGAAGAGGAGAATTTCAGTTTTATCCTCATTACATTTCAGTTGCGCTTTTGCTAGCCAGTGAAAGACTGCAGATCACAAATTTCCCCAAATGTAGGAGATTTGGGTTTCAGCCTGGCCTACTAGTAAGAATGATTAACATCCCCTTCATGTAACCACTATATAGATAAGCATGACCGACCCACTCCACAAAACAGACTGGGTCTGATCCACAAACAGAATCATAAATATGTACTCATAGAAGTACTACTCCTCATGGGTGCAGATTTAGGTGTTCCCTTTTTTATAAAACTCAGCAGCAGTATGCTTGCAAACTATTCCTGGTGCAGTTTCTTTCCAGGCTTACTGCTGAGAGAAAGGCTGCTATTTCACTAATGCTTAATTGTGCATAGTGTGCAATTATGCACTGTTGAAAGGGGCCATATTACAGAAGTACCCCGGAGGCGCAACAGGTGTTTGCGTCCGCTTTGAGCATCCTCTGGGCACTTTGGTAATACAGAAGGGGTCGCAAATGCTTGTGTGGCTCCTTCTGTAATACAGATAGTGCTGGCGCACGTGTAGCGCCAGCGCTATCAGTAGAGGGCGTTCCCATATTGCAAATGAAGGAATCTCTTTGCCGTATTACCGACGTGGGAGCAGAGATAAACATGCCCTTAGGAGCCGCACCGAAAGTGCCACAAAAAGGTGGCACACCTTCAGTGCACCTCCTAAAGGCAGCCCTCTGGAGGGATGAAAGGGGGTTCCATGGACCCAGGCATCCCCTTGCAAGTGGGTGCAGTTTCTAACTGCACCTGCCTACAAGGGGATCTCTAATCCCTCTTAAAAGTGCAGGTGGGTTGCCGCCTGCACAGAGAAACACAGAGCAGCTTTTAAACAGCTGCTCCGTATTTCACCTGAATGCGCTGACCTTGGGGCAGCACAAGTTCGCGGCTGCCCTGAGGGAGGCGCATTTAACATAATAGGGGGCACTTTCCCTGTTTGCACCCGGCGCACCTGCTGGAAGGTGTGCTGTGGCGCAAACAGGAAAGTTGGGCCCTATTTATCATAAGGGCCCTGATGTGCTAATGCATCATCTTTCCTACGAAGAAAATATTTTCTTGTGGAGAAATTGTATCCCTTACTCCCACTTCGCCTTTCTATTCCTATCTTGCAAGGGAAGACACTTAAGCCATTTGCTGGAGTAAAACATCAACATATCAATAGTATGACAGGGTTGGATAGGCGTTTGTGAATACTCAGACTTCACAAGTTTGCAGGCGTCAACAAACTGGCAAGAAAAAGCACGTCTTCTTCCTCCCACATCCCTTCTCCTGCATGGGGTTTACTACTGCATAATGCTATTTACTTGTGGCAGAAAATTACACAGTAGCAAAACTACACCTGAAAGTGTCATTTGTGAATAGCTGTCAGCAATAAAAGGAGTCATTCGCAACCATAAACATAAGTTTACGGCTGTGAACTTTGCCAGGTGGACGTGCTTGTTACGCCCACTCTGCAAAGTATTTTGTTTTCCAGAAACTAAAACCCCAAAGCACTTATTTGATGCTGGGAATCAAAAACATTAATAGCCCTGACCAATATAGTTTTCTCCCTGTGTGTTAGAGATTGTTACCCAACATGAATAGGGTAGGGTGACCATTACTAAGACCTGACAGCCATCTGGTGGGCGAGTCACCAGGTCAAATGCTTGCACTGGCAGAGCCAGATGAGACCGCTATGGCGCAAACTTGGCTCTTCCTCTAACACTAAAGGATGGGATTTAAGGTTGTTCTCTTAATTACTAAACCCTAAGTGGCCCATTTGTTTTGTTGGCTTGTGATCCAAAGGTTCATTTAGTTATTATTGGGTTGTTGGGTAAGAGTGTTGAGTTGGTGAGAGCAGATTATCCCCATAACTTTCTTGATGTAGAATTTGAAAAGTGTTATTGATAATGCCTCTGATCATTAGACTTTGACTGTAAGTTGACAGGAATGATTTGACCATTTGGGTGAATGATTTAGTATTTTTATTTTGGCCACTGAATTTACTGTTTATTTTTCTCCTTTGTCGAAAATGACTAGGCAGTCTTGCAGTCTGTTGAAATCAATCAGGTATGTTGTAAAGTTGCTCTTACACTTAGAACAGTCATTTATTTTTTTGAGTGTGGGCCACCAAAACGCTGAGGTGTTAGATATCTCACCTCTGTTTACTCTGTGGCAGCCTGGCTGATGTATTATGATTTCCCTGAGGCTTTGATAATAACTGCACTGAGCTTTATCCAGCCAATTATTATTAAGTATATTTCTAAATTCAATCATTCTGTATGCCAAAGTCAGCATTAATTTGCTTCCAATTAGCTTACATAGGGCGGTTGTATCTGGGCCCGTCATGATCTTTAATAATCTTTGGAATGCAAAATTTCAAGCTTGGGGCAAACTCTTTTCTGTTTTACATTCCTTTGAGAAGCCCCCAACACATTTATGAGATATGTGCCAGGAAGTACACTCAATGGACCTGATTCACAAAAGTAAACTTAGACCAAAAGTCTAAGTTTAGTCCTGAAGTCTAAGTTTAGACCTAAAGTCTAACTTTACTACTAGTAAAGTTAGACTTTTGGTCTAAGTTTAGACCAAAAGTCTAAACTTAGACCAAAAGTCTATCTTTAGTAGTAGTAAAGTTAGACTTTAGGCCTAAACTTAGACTTTTGGTCTAAGTTTACTTTTGTGAATCAGGCCCAATATATTTGCTTTACTACATTGATTACATTCAGAAAAGTAGATCTCTATGAGATTAACTTGTAAGCAGCCAGTTCTAAAACACATAAGAAGAGAAACATAATTGGATTCTAAAACCATTGCTTTATTTAAATGATGGGCCTTGTGACCAAGTGACCTCAATAAAAAGGGCAGTATCTCTGAAGGCAAACAGATGGTTTAGTACTGCAATGCCAATATGATTCTATTGTGTTGGCAGTACCCTAGGTTAATCTTAGAAAAGCATCCCATTATGTTTGACAATAATTAGGAACTCTGGTTTTAGAGGTGCTGTTGCCAGATACTTCTACCAAGAAGCTCAATAAAGTTTACAAATGATAGATTTTATGGCTTATGAACTGAAAATATTAAGAAGATTGGAATACCAATATAATATCCAACAGTCATGTTTATGGTAGCACTAACTTTTTAATCTCAAATAACTTTTAACTATAGAACACATCCAATAAGGAGCTTAGAGGCTTTTCTCAAGTTATTTTCAAATGTAGTAATAGCTAATGTATATCATTTTCCAGTATATCTTCTTTGTGCTCTGGTCACATACACAAACTACCCAACTCTTTGACTCATGGCTTAATATCATGTCACTAGAATCCTTTACTAACAAATTAAGACAATAATGTATACTTGAATAAAATAATAATGCCTACTGTTCTAAGTTTTACTGTTATAAGCACAGTAAATAAAATGTGTAACTCAACTTAATGTACTGTGTTTAGCAATCTCTGAAGGATAAATGCCTGAACCAGCACATGTGGAATAAAACTTCAGGTGACCGAAGTGTCCATAGTTATCTTAGGAACTTGAAAGTACGTATCATAGACTCAGTCTCAACGTAGGTTGAATGTTCGAATCCAGGCTACATGACCTTTCTTTTTATCTCTCAAAAGCTTTTGAAATTATAAGCATAGAGCCGTAATGACACCTGTAATGCAAGGACCTACATTCTAAGCCTGGGCGTAGCAGGCGTAGTGCCTCCACGCATATTTCCACGGAGTTTGAAAAAGACTCTGTGGAAATACGCTCCCTCCCCCCTCCCAAATTAATTAAAAATTAAAAAAGAAGGGACATACCTGCGTGGCTGCCTCCTCCTCTGCCTGGCCGCTCTCCTTCCTGCTCCTTGCTGTCCTTCTCCTATGAAAAAACACTACGTTGTGCGTCTTGCGCGTGCGCCAAAGAAGAACGGTGAGGAGCAGGAAGGAGAGAGGCCAGGCAGAGGAGGAGGCAGCCATGCAGGTAAGTGCCTTCTCTTTAAATTTGTTATCAATTTGGGAGGGTGGAGGGGCTGGCTAACTCCGCTCCGCCACGGAGGGGAGTTTTTGCCTAAACTCCGCGTTGGGCACGGAGTGCGGAGTAGGCAAAAATCCGCAAACTCCGTTGGCGGAGCAGAGTTACCCACCCGGGGTTACTACATTGCCTCTTTAAAGTTCAGCGACGCATGGATTGTTGGCCATTGCATTCTTTAGGTGCTTGATGTAAACAAATTAAGATGCTTTTGCCTCCAATTGGATCAGCTCCCTTGTGTGTGAATCACTGACATAATATCGATGCATACAATATTCAAACACAAAAATATAGGGAAATAAATATTGTTAACAAAAATATCGCCTTCCTATACTTAACTAATAAAACAATAAATATTGAGAACACAAATATCATTGTTAAAAATATTGATTTTCACTTATATGGAAAACACAAATATGGGAAACCAAAATATTGTCATCTTTAAATAAACATAGGATATGTCAAAAATATTGCCTCTCACAATATAGACTACAATACTATTGGCAAAATAATTAGAATGCTAATAATAAAGATAAAAAAAACTACTTTTTACGTCAAACAAAAAATAAACATTAAACAATATATACACGTTTGAATAAAAAATAATTATATTACAGCACCAAAATAATTATAATTCACCCCAATAAAATATAGAACTAAGGCCCTGGTTACAAGTTTGGTGGTCTGACCACCCGACTGCCATGCTTTGTCCTCAATGACACTGCAGTGCCGGCAGTCTACCGTCTGGCCGTATTACGAGTTGTACTGTCTGAAATGCTGGCCACAGTGCTCTTCCCGCTGAGACTGCGACGGTCTGCAATGTTGGCATTGTGTCCTCCGACTCCGTCAGAGTGCACCTGCCGAGCCTATTACAACTACACAGTCGTACTGGTGGTCTCCCAGCACCGGATACCCAGCAGAGATTACCCAGCGGCGGTAGACTGCTGCGGCACGCGTGCAAAGAAGCACCACAACAGTGACCACTGGATGGATTTAAAAACTACACAGCTGATGCGCTTTTGCCAACTGGACACACCTGCAAATCACACTAAAAAACACACACCCCGTACCTGACCAGGAACCTTTACTTCTCAACTGCAGCCCACAAGACAGGCCCCACCTTTTTGTGCATTTTGAGCTAAGGAAACCCTTTTTACTTTTCCCATTTAGCACTCTCCACCACCTGCAATTTTAGTATTGCACGTTTTTACCTGTATCACTTGCTTTTTTTTCTTCATATAGTCCCTCACATTTTCTTTTTTTATGCCTGGCCCAACATGATTCACTGAGGCTGAGTTGACAGTCATGGTGGATGAAATCATTAGAGTAGAGCCCCAACATTTTGGTTCCCAAGTCCAGCATACTACTCTCCGTAGAAAAACAGAAATGTGGCACAGGATAGTCAACAGAGTGAATGCTGTTGGTACAACCCTGCGCACACAGAACAACATTAGGAGAAGGTGGACTGACCACAGGTTGAAGGTGCATACCCGGTACAACAACCACCACCTGGAGGCTCAGAGGACTGGCGGTGGCCCTCCCTTTGCACTGTTACAATTCTTTCCTGGGAGGAGAAGGTATTGGCCATCCTGCATTCTGAGGGCTAAACAGGAATAGCTAGAGGAGTGGACTCCGGTAACGTACACCTCAACAACTCACAATATCACAATTACCTGTTTGCTCTCAATTCTGAATTTGCTATTGTGTTCTCTATCTACTGTCCTAGCATGCTGAACTCAAAGTATCTGAGATGTTGGTTTGTCTGTATCAATGTATATAGTTGCATATAAGAGCACATGTATCCAACTCTATGACATGCCACATGTTGGGATGGTGTCTCTAAGTGGATAACCAGTAAAATATCATCCCAGGACCTGTGATATATGTTAAAAAGTAAATGTATGGTCCATCCCAAATGCATGTTGCCAACAGGTATGGTACACTAACCGTTTGTCAAGTGTTGGTAAAGTGAGATTGAAGTGACTACAACTACCATGAGGCCCTGTGACTAGAACTCTAACCAAGATGCTAGACTCCTTTTGCCCCTTTTCACTTGTCTGCCATGTCACAACAGATGCTCACTTTTCATGCAGCTTACTAATTCTCAAGTGTTGGCAAAGTGAGATTGAAGTTACTACAACTACCATGAGGCCCTGTGACTAGAACTCTAACCAAGATGCTAGACTGCTTTTGCCCCTTTTCACTTGTCTGCCATGTCACAACAGATGCTCACTTTTCATGCAGCTTACCATTTCTCAAGTGTTGGCAAAGTGAGATTGAAGTGACTACAACTACTATGAGACCCTGTGACTAGAACTCTAACCAAGATGCTGGTATCCTTTTGCTCCTTCTCACTTGTCTGCCATTTTACAACTGATGTTTACTTTGTCATGCAACTTACCATTTCTCAAGTGTTGGTATGTTGGGATAGAAAAGCTACCAGTACTACCATGAGGCCCTGTGACTGGAACTCTAACCAAGACGCTAGGCAAGCCAGGCCCTCTGATGTAGTAGTTGTGACATCAGCTGGGATATGGTGCTGATCCGCAGTATGAAGGAATCATGTGCAGATCCTGGCAACCGGGCACAGATGTTTGAGATGTATAAATCCGGTAAGCAACTTGCACATTGATAGAATAGAAGCACTTCATGTTGCGGTACACTTGTTCCCTGGCTTGTGGTGGTACTAATGCATATGGGTGCCATCAATGGATCCAATCACATGTGGGATGTGACCAAAAGCATAGAAATCCACCTTCACAGTGGCTAAATCCTCACATCTGGGGAACTGGATGTAGCTGCCCACGTGTCTCAACAGTGCTGCTAGCACCTCTTGGGGTACCCGACTGAACATAGGTTGTGACATTCCACCTGAAATTTCGACAGTTAATTGAAAAGAACCTGTGGCCAAAAAATGCAGTACGGACATGATTTTCACAAGTGGTGGGATTGATGTAGGATAAAAGATGTGAGGTATGAGGTCAGGCTCCAACTGATAACATAAGTCCAGTATTGTTTGACGATTCAAAAACATTTCTGTATCACGTTTCTCTTCCATGGTCTGAAGGTCTGAGAATGGGCGGTACACTGGACCCTGGCATCTCATCCCTCTCCCAGGGTACCTATGTGAGGAGTAACACAAAAATGTATATTGGTCACAGAGTGCAAAGTAACATATATGAAGGGCAAGGCAAAAGTCATGTGTCCGAACATTGGTGCTTCATGAAGCATTACACATTTCACATCATCATTGTCAATTGTTGAACATTCTACCAGTCATCCCCAAGGTGGGCTTCACAGCTCTGTTACACAACTGTGCACATCATCAAATCAGAAGTAGTAAATTGGCACTATAGTGAGGGTATCATTATATTTCATGTGACATACAGCCAACCACGGTGTACAGTGCACTGCACCCATTTTGGCTATGTGCACAGTAATGCTCTACACAAATGATATTTTTTACAGAACATGACATGGGAACGCAGTTTTTCAAAAGTAAACATGTTTGCCCTCATTTGTAGTCGTGGTGACGCACTCAACTGTCACCAATACTATTTTCCCAACTGTTAACATGGCGGATGCCTGACCTCGCTAAGAAGACATATCGAACAACCGCCACCAGCGGAAATCGATGGGTGGTCTCATGCACAGCGGACACAGCCATAGGATAACGTTGGTGATAGTGACGGTCGCTGTCCAATGGCTGTGTGCGCCGACACTGATGACCGCGTACATGGCGTACATGTACCGTGCGGTTTGAAAAATAACTCACTTGCCTCCTGACACTGATGCTATCAACACCTCCTCCATTTTAAATGCTGTTTGCCACCTCTGGGAGCAATTATGGCACACCATGCTGGTGACAGGGCTGGTGCACAGACATAATATCGATGTAGGAATATCGATGTGCCAGAATATCGAGTTTTTAATATTGAGGTGGCACAATAGTGAAATGCAAGAATATCGTTGACCAGAATATCGACATGAAGGTAAAAAATATCGGTTTTTTTAATATCGAAGTTAGTAATATCGTTAGTAAAAATATCGTTGTTAATAATATCAACATTTTGTATTTTTCTATGTCTGTTTAAAGTATGTGATGTAATTATTTTGTATAAGTATAGCTTATTTTTTTAATGTATGTGTGAAATTTTTAGAAGTAATTAATTTTATGTTAATTAATTTTTGTGTATTTTAGTTCTGTAGCGGGTAATGGGTTTATAGGGGAGTAGGGTGGGAAGTAATCTAATTAGAATACATTTATTATTAGAAGTTATTAATTTTTTTTAAATTACATTTTGCGTTTTAGTTCCGTAGCGGGTTGTGGGTTTACAGGGGAAAAGGGTGGGAAGTAATTTAATTATAATTAATTAATTAACATTTTTTATTAATTAATATGTATGTATTTAATATTTTATATTGTTAATTGTGATAATTTAATTGTTATTAATTGGTTATTAATTATTAATAATTAATTGGTTAATACATTAATTGTGTCATTTTTTTAAGGAGTGGGTTGTGGGTTTTTAGGGGAATAGGGTGGGAAGTAAATTAATTATAATTAATTAATATTTTTAATTAATTAATATTTCAGTATTTAATATTTTATATTGTAATTGTGATAATTAATTTGTTATTAATTAGTTATTAATTGGTTATTAATTATTAATTATTAATTGGCAAATATGTTAATTGTGTTATTTTTTTAGGGGTGGGTTGTGGGTTTATAGGGGAGTAGGGTGGGAAGTAATTCAACTATAATTAATTAATTAATAATTTTCATTAATTAATATTTATGTATTTAATATTTTATATTGTTAGGTGTGGTTATTAATCTGTTATTAATTCGTTATACATTGGTCATTAATAATTATTAATTAATTATTAATTATGTTAATTGTGTCTTTTTTAAGAGCATGTTGTGGGATGATAGGGGAGTAGGGTGGGAAGTAATTACATTTTAATATTTTTTTTAATATTATTTATATATTACTTATTTAATTTTATTTAATAGTGTTAATTCTGTGAATTAATTTATTCCTGATTGTTTTTAATTTGCTTGTTAATTGTTATTAGTTAATTAATTAATTGTTAATTTATTATGTTAATTGTGTTATGTTTTACAACATTGGTAGGGTTATTTATAGGGGAATATGGTGGGAGGTAAATTAATTTTAATTAGTTAATTATTTGTTAATTAATGATCATTATTTTGCTGGAGTGGGAATAGTAAATTATTCCCCTCCGCTATCCAACACTTTCCCTACTGGTGCACTTGCTGGAGTGGGAATAGTAAATTATTCCCCTCCGCTATCCAACACTTTCCTACTGTTGCACTTGCTGGAGTGGGAATAGTAATTTTAACACCTCCGCTATTCAACACTTTCCCTACTGTTGCACTCGCTGGAGTGAGAATAGTAATTGTATCCCCTCCGCTATCCAACACTTTCCCTACTGTTGCACTATCTGGAGTGGGAATAGTAATTTTATCCCCTCCGCTATCCAACACTTTCCCGACTGTTGCACACGCTGGAGTGTGAATAGTAATTTTATTCCCTCCGCTATCCAACACTTTCCCTACTGTTGTACTCCCTGGAGTGGGAATAGTAAATTATTCCCCTCCGCTATCCAACACTTTCCCTACTGTTGCACTTGCTGGAGTGGGAATAGTAAATTATTCCCCTCCGCAATCCAACACTTTCATACTGTTGCACTTGCTGGAGTGGGAATAGTAATTTCTACCCCTCCGCTATCCAACACTTTTCCTACTGTTGCACTCGCTGGAGTGGGAATAGTAATTTTATCTCCTCTGCTATCCAACAATTTCCCTACTGTTGCACTATCTGGAATGGGAATAGTAATGTTATCCACTCCGCTATCCAACACTATCCCTACTGTTGCACTCTCTGGAGTGGGAATAGAAAATTTTAACCCCTCCGCTATCCAACACTTTCTCTATTGTTGCACTCGCTGGAGTCGGAATAGTAATTTTATTCTCTCCGCTATCCAATACTTTCCCTACTGTTGCACTATCTGAAGTGGGAATAGTAATTTTATCACCTCCGCTATCCAACATTTTCCCTTCTGTTGCACTCGTTGGAGTGGGAATAGTAATTTTATCCCCTACGCTATCCAACACTTTCCCTACTGTTGCACTTGCTGGAGTGTGAATAGTAATTTTTACCCCTCCGCTATCCAACACTTTCCCTACTGTTGCACTCGCTGTAGTGGGAATAGTAATTTTATCCCCTCCGCTATCCAACACTTTCCCTACTCTTGCACTTCCTGGAGTGGGAATAGGAATTTTATTCCCTCTGCTATCCAACACTTTCCCTACTGTTGTACTCCCTGGAGTGGGAATAGTAAATTATTCCCCTCCGCTATCCAACACTTTCCCTACTGTTGCACTTGCTGGAGTGGGAATAGTAAATTATTCCCCTCCGCTATCCAATACTTTCCCTACTGTTGTACTCCCTGGAGTGGGAATAGTAAATTATTCCCCTCCGCTATCCAACACTTTCCCTACTGTTGCACTTGCTGGAGTGGGAATAGTAAATTATTCCCCTCCGCTATCCAATACTTTCATACTGTTGCACTTGCTGGAGTGGGAATAGTAATTTTTACCCCTCCGCTATCCAACACTTTTCCTACTGTGGCACTCGCTGGAGTGGGAATAGTAATTTTATCTCCTCCGCTATCCAATAATTTCCCTACTGTTGCACTATCTGGAGTGGGAATAGTAATTTTATCCACTCCGCTATCCAACACTATCCCTACTGTTGCACTCTCTGGAGTGGGAATAGAAAATTTTAACCCCTCCGCTATCCAACACTTTCTCTATTGTTGCACTCGCTGGAGTCGGAATAGTAATTTTATTCCCTCCGCTATCCAATACGTTCCCTACTGTTGCACTATCTGGAGTGGGAATACTAATTTTATCACCTCCGCTATCCAACATTTTCCCTACTGTTGCACTCATTGGAGTGGGAATAGTAATTTTATCCCCTACGCTATCCAGCACTTTCCCTACTGTTGCACTCTCTGGAGTTGGAATAGTAAATTATTCCCCTACGCTATCCAACACTTTCCCTACTGTTGCACTTGCTGGAGTGGGAATAGTAATTTTTACCCCTCCACTATCCAACACTTTTCCTACTCTTGCACTTCCTGGAGTGGGAATAGTAATTTTATCCCCTACGCTATCCAAGATTTTCCCTACTGTTTCAGTTAATGTAGTGTAAAATGTTGTTTTAAAATTAAAAACTTATTTTAATATTCTAATTTATTATATATATATTTTATTTTTATGTTTATGTTACAGGTGTATGTATATATATATGGATTTATATTTTGTATTATGTTTCCAACATTTTATAATTTATTATAATAATTATTTATTAATATTATTAAGTAAATATATATATAATAATTTTTATATATGTATGTTTAATTTATTTTTACATTACATTTATTATTTATAATTTTTAACATTTTTAAATAATTCTAACTATGGGGGTCATTACGATGGCGGTCGGAAAACCTCCCCGACCGCCATGGTAGCGGGAAAAGACCGCCCGCATGGACCGCGGCATCACCGCCGGTCGAATTACGATGACCGCGCTCGAAATCCGACTGCGGCGGTCAGATTGCGGGCCTTAACATTGCGGTGGTTGCTGCTGCCCGCAGCACCGCCGCGATGCCGAAAGGAGCATGCCCTGCATTCCCCTGCACTGCATGGCAGGCACTGCACAGTGCCTGCCACCTGGTACGGGGGAATGTAGGGGGGGACCATGGGTACCCCCCCAGTGCACCCACACCCCCCAAAACATCAGGGGCCCGCAACAGGCCCCCGGAAGACAATCTCCGCATTCCTTTCCATGGCGGTCTGACCGCTGAGGAAAGGCTGGCTACCGCCGGCATCATAATCGTGCCGGCGGAGCCTGCTCTGCACTGCCACCATTATCCTGGTCCTTTTCCGCCCGCCAGGCAGGAGTGCGGATGGCAACCGGCGGAACAGCGGCGGTCGGGATTACCCACCGCCGCGGTCGCCACCGCCATCCTAATCGGAGCGGCGGTTTTCTGGCTTGCAGTGTGGGCGGATCTCCACCGCCGGTCCGGCGGGCACCACCGCCGGCCGGGCGGTCGACATCCGCCCGCCATCGTAATAGGCCCCTATGTTTTTATTAATTATATATATTATTTAATTTATTTAAAATTATTTATTAGAGATTTTTAAAAAACGATATTTTGAGCAACGATATTTTTAACAACGATATTTTTGTTTCGATATTTTTGTACTTACCATTGTAAAGATAGGATGTCGATATTCTTGACATCGATATTTTGAACACGATATTTGTGTAGGTCGATATTCCTGTCATCGATATTCTGTCAGTGATCCCCCAGGGCCCGTACCTTCAGTCCAGAGGAGCTGGATACGCTGGTAGACGAGGTCCTTCCCCAGTATAGTCAGCTCTATGACTCACCAGAGGAACAGGTAAGAATCTCTAATAAATATGAAACTGTATTTAACTGCTTCCTTTCAATTCCCATAGGCTACAATGTGCCTCTGAGTGTCAGAGTGTAAGCATTATGTTGATTGCATATATTGTGTGGTGCCTACATAGGACAGACATGTAATGGATTATGGGGCCCTGTACTTTGTGTAGTGAAGAACACCATTGTAATGTGTGATAAGGGTGATTTCTCATTGTGTAAGATGCATATATCTATGCAGGGCTCAAGTTCATAGAAACTACAATTATTTCTCAGATCACATCATGGTATATGTGCACATTATGTATAGGCTTTACAACATGAGCCATGTCTGTATACTGTTATAAGCATTTGAGGATGATGTTAGCCATGTGTACCATGTATCTCACACAAGGGGTCAAGGGGAAGTGTACGCTACTAAATAGTGAGTTAAGTCCTATACTACTTCCAAGAAATATTATGCTCACACAGAGTATAGAGTAGCGAGGTGCAAAAAGAACGAACGAAAGGAATGGGAACAAAAGGTGGGGGCACTACAGGTGTTTGGACGAGAACCCTCACTCACCCAAGGGTGACATGCTTCATCATTGGGTCCCTCCACAGGCTGGTACCGCAAGGTACCCAGTGTGGGCTACAATTTTCCCGCAGGAAAGGAGCAGGAGTGTTTTTAGTGGCACGTCTATGTGTTAGTACCTCTAGGGTAAGGGTGAGGGGTAGAGTGCAACAAAAAAAGTGTCTTAAAACTATCTCAATGAGGACAAAACAACTTTATTCCTATCTCCTAATGGCTAGAGGTTAAAAGCATAGTGAGACAGGGCTATGGATATTCACCCTGTATAGGGTCAACATGTTTCTGCCCTATGTGACTTAGATGTTCCAGGCATTCTTCAGGAACATAGGGGCCGATTCCGATCTCGGCCGGTAGTGCTCCGAATCGGATTCGGATTCACCGGATCCGATTCGGAGCCCTGTTTCCCGACCGAATCGTACGCGGGTCCGGCCGAGCGAGTACGATGCAAGCACCCGCGAAATCGCCGACCGACTCGAATGCGGCTTCAACACGCTCCGACCGACTCGCATGGACACGACTCGCACCGCGCTATGGAGACGTTTCCCGGCCGGGTAAGTACGATGCGCGCCGCAAGCAGTCCGACCGACTCGCGCCGTCCGGCTCGAAAAAGCTGTCGGAGCCGGAATTTGGGGGTCCGCGTCGGACCCCCTGGACGCGTAGGCGCGCGAGTGGCACACAGGGGGACCCATGGGTCCCCCTACCTGTGCATGTACGCCGCGATGCGCATGGACGCGTACACGCTGTAGGGGCGCCCTTGTCCGCCTCGCACCCATTGAGTCAATGGGAGCCCGCGTACGCGTTGTACGACCGGCTCCCATTGACTTCAATGGGAGTCCGACCGACTCGAGTCCGATAGCATGCGAATGCATCGTACTCGTCCGGTCGGACTGCTAGGGTCCGATTCGGTCGGAATTCTCTCCGGGTCCGGCTCGGTCGGAGAGATTTCCGGCCGGAATCGGAATCGGCCCCATAGTGTATTGTCACTCTGCTATATAAACGTGTACAAATTATAATATCAAAAATATCAAAAATATTCTCAGGCTTATATCTTGACTAACAGTGCACAGTGGCAACGGGTTGATGAGTGGGTCAGATGGCCCTACAAAGGAATCGTAAAGAGGCACATATCAAACATATGCATCAATATAAATTTGAAAACACCAGTGTGCACCATCACCTCAATCAAACGTGTATACTTCTTCCCAAAAATTATATATAGGGACCTTACCCAAGAGCAATGTATAAGGTCCGACTCTACCATCTACAGAGTCTCTTCACACGTAGAACTCTCTATTGAGGTGCAACAACATAAGTGAAGGTCAAAGAAAACATGACAGGAACACACACATTTCTTTAAGCTAAAAGCACAATACTATGCTGGACGAGTATATATACCTTGTCTCCAATGAGTCAGTGAATGAAATAAAAGTAAAGAACGGTGTCCGGGGAACGCTCAGCGCGTTACTCTGGCGAAGTGCCCATTACTCCCTAATAAAGCTCTGACTGTGTTCTAAATGTATCTCGCATGAGGCCATGGTGCTCATAGGTCAGTCAAAACCACCAGTACTATTATGAACGAGCCAAATCCGTGCCTTATAGGACATCATGTTAAGTGAGTAAATGTAACTGTAGTAGATAACTGTAAAGAATAAGTCGCACCATATTTAAAAAGCCCTCAGACCCGAGGTACGACTGTCGGGTATCAAAAGGCAGCCGGTCGCGGTAACCAATGAGCAAAGACCATACAAATGGTGGCAACCCAGATCGCAGTCCTAACAAATGGCAAACCAACCCCTTTATATAACCTCACCTTACATGTGGAGATCTGTGATCTAAGGAGACTCTGGCGGGAGTGATTGAGCCGCGAGTCGGGCGCCTGTTATGAGCGTCATTGTCGCGCATGCGCGAACCCGCTGAGGCTACTTGGGAAATTAAGTATAATGGGCGCATTACTATGACCGTCTCAACAGTGCACAGATTTGGCTTGTTCATAATAGTACTGGTGGTATTGACTGACCTATGAGCACCATGGCCTCATGAGAGATACATTTAGAACACAGTCGAAGCTTTATTAGGGAGTAAAGGGCACTTCGGCAGAGTAACGCGCTGAGCGTTCCCCTGACTCCGTTCTTTACTTTTATTTCATTCACTGACTCATTGGAGACAAGGTATATATACTCGTCCAGCATAGTATTGTGCTTTTAGCTTAAAGAAATGTGTGTGTTCCTGTTGTGTTTTCTTTGGCCTTCACTTTTGTTGTTGCACCTCAATAGAGAGTTCTACGTGTGAAGAGACTCTGTAGAAGGTAGAGTCGGACCTTATACATTGCTCTTGGGTAAGATCCCTATATATAATTTTTGGGAAGAAGTATACACGTTTGATTGAGGTGATGGTGCACACTGTTTTTTTCAAATTTATATTGATGCATATGTTTGAAATGTGCCTCTTTACGATTCCTTTGTAGGGCCATCTGACCCACTCTTCAACCCATTGCCACTGTGCACTGTTGGTCAAGATATAGGCCTGAGTATATTTTTGATATGTTTGATATTATAATTTGTACACGTTTATATAGCAGAGGGACAATACACTATGGTCCTGAAGAATGCCTGGAACATCTAAGTCACATAGGGCAGAAACATGTTGACCATATACAGGGTGACTATCCATAACCCTGTCTCACTATGCTTTTAACCTCTATCCATTAGGACATAGGAATAAAGTTGTTTTGTCCTCATTGAGATAGTTTTAAGACACTTTTTTGTTGCACTCTGCCCCTCACCCTTACCCTAGAGGTACTCACACATAGACGTGCCACTAAAAAACACTCCTGCTCCTTTCCTGCGGGAAAGTTGTAGCCCACACTGGGTACCTTGCTGTCCCAGCGTGGGAGGGACCCAATGATGAAGCATGTCACCCTCGGGTGAGTGAGGGTTCTCATCCAAACACCTGTAGTGCCCCCACCTTTTGTTCCCATTCCTTTTGTTCATTCTTCTTGCACCTCGCTACTCTATACTCTGTGAAAGCCATGTGTACCATCCCACAGATTACTCAGCCTACATCAAGCTTTGTAAAACAGTTGTCTGGGAGGTAGCTATAGCCCACAGACCCCTTCAGAGTGCCACTCAACTATATGCTCACATATGAGATGGGAAGAATATACACTTTTATGTATTGAATAAGTGGAAATGTGCGGTTCAAACTGAGGTGGTATAGTGAACAAAAGAACGATGGATTAAGCCCAGATCTGTGACTTGGGGTGAGTGCTTGAAAATGTTTAGCACTCGTCCATCATCTTGTTGTGTTTGCTATGTTCGCCCTTAGTGGCCAAGGGTATGCCCAGACGTGGGTCCCTTGCTCACTATGCCACTGGATTCTAGCAAGCCTGGCTGATGAGGGGTGAAACCTTGAAACCGGTCCCAGGATGCTTGTTTCTGGTCCAGGGAGGACCTAGCCTGGTAGTTTGGGCTAGACAGGAACAGGGTCAAGACTGATTTGCGTATGGCTGGGTCCAAACTGGGGTGGCATAGTGAGCAAATGAACAATGGATTAAACTAAGATCTGTCACTGGGGGAGAGTGGTTGAAAAGGTTCAGCACTCCGTCCATCATCTTGTTTTCTTTGCCATGTGGGATCAGTAGGCACAGCCTGAAGAGAGCAAGAGCTGACAATGAGTTGTGGGCAGTCTTGGCCAATGCCAGCCCTGGCCAGACTTACTGTGGCAGGAGAATTTAGGCACAGAGTAATGTCCTTGTAGAACTGCTGATCCATGGATGTTCCCAGAAAGAGTTATCTGTCCCACTAGTAGCCTTTATATCTGTAACATGGATAATATAAGGAATGGTGACTGAGGTGATCCCTGGCCTGATACTTCTTTCCCTTGACCCACAATGTTAATGTTTGTCTGTCACTAATGACAGTCCCCTCCCTCACACAGGTCTGTTGACACATTTCCAATAGTGTTGCTTCCACTGTACAGGCCTATTGCACATCTGAGACATAAACAGTGCAGATAGTGAGTTACTTCAGATTAGAGTTTGAAATGTGATTGATCTGCTTGATTATAATATGTCCTATCACACAACACATACAATTTTATGTTGAATATCATCCCTATTACAGTGCCACGTATGGCAAAAGGTGTGTCCTGTGCTTGGCAGTACATATTACACAAACATATTCTGAGGTACTATGATATCACAATAAGTAGTCCACATGTCCACACATCACTCAGAGACGTAGCTCTCAGTGACACACATACCAGTCCTTACCTTGTGACCTTAGGCTTAGGATGTTGTGTATGTTATGGTACTGACCTCTATGGACCTTATGCATCAATGCTATGGGCCTGTGAAGGTGTCTGCACAGTCATGCACAGGTAGTTTACCCTTCAGAAGGTCCAAATGGTGTGCTGTGTGTCATGGTATCTCACATCACATTCCATGTAGCATGGGTCTAGCCTACATGATGGTAGTGGACTGCCTCAGTCAGTGTAGGTCATGACCAGGGTTGAGATTAGTCATAAGGTGACCACAAACGTGTGCATCCACGCTTTAGTTGTGGTGCTTAGCATGTGACATGGACACATGTATTATCTTGACTCTTGATGAATGCTTGTGCTAAATATCAGCAAAATGTGTATCAACCCTACAGTTATCCTCATACTTCCAGTTACAATCTGTTTCTACATCTATTGCATCCATACAGGTCAACGCCTATCAGAAGAAGGCCATTTGGAGAGCCATCACCAGAAGGTATGGACCCTGGGGGTCTTCAACCAGTGTAGCGTCCACTGCAGAAAGAGGTGGGAGGACCTACAGCACAGGACCTGGAAGATCGTGGAGGTCCAGCTGGGGAAGTCCTCCCAACATGGAAGGGGCGCGCGCCGTACCCTGACCCCCTCTGATGGCCCGCATACTGGCAGTGGCCTAACCGGAGCTTGATGGGCAGTTAAGGACCCAACAGCAGCTATATGGGAGTGAGTCCTAGCTAGAGTCATTCATGTTATATTGCCAACTTTGAATGTTACATTTCACCAATCATTTTGATGGTGGCCCATGTGCCAAACACAAGATGAGTCATTGTTAGTGTAGGTCTGGTAGTATGTAAATGCTGCTGTACTGTGCCTATAGTCTTTCTGATCTGGAACACAGCAGAGTCCTGTCTACATCCAAGTTTCTCCTTTTGAGAAGACACCTGGCTGAGTGAAGTGAGTAATCATCTTATGTTCTTTGTAAATGTGTGTGACAATTGTGCCACACAGGCAACTTGTCTTCCTTGTGTGAGGAGTGATGTTCCCTCACTACTGTCTCTTATATGATGGTGGCCATATTACATGTGACATGACATAGAGTGCACAGTACAAGCAGTGAATATACAACAGTTCCCATTGGTAAGTACTGGTCATACAGTGAAATGAGAGTGCAAACATCACTGGTGCCATCGTAGCTACATGTTGGCCAGTGTGCATTAGCCAGTTGATGGTTCATCTGCAATTGTGTTTCAAAACACTCATTCACTGACTGGTGACATGCATAAGGGAGTGTGAAATAGAACTATAGGGATCATATGTGAGTGTCTACACTCATCCTTACAAACAATCTGAGTATGCAAACGCAAAGAGTGGTGTGATGTGCTTGCCCATTGGGACTCTAGTGATCCCACATCCTCAAGACATAGATAATCAGGGATACCCAAACCCTTCTAAGGTGTCTTGGCTTGTGGATATACAATCTCTGACTGGCGTCATCACCTGTACCAGGCAGGATTAGGGATGTTCTTAAGGCTATATGGTGTCTTGTGCTGTATGAATTCTGAGTATCTATCTCTCAAATGTTATGACCTCAATGTTTTCAGGGAACTGTATTTGCTAAATGTGATACATAGCTAAACTACATGTGTACAGCTTTCATATGACTTTTCAGGTAGTGGAGATATGATGTAAATAGGAGTGCAAAGTGTCATCAGTGTGCAATGAGCATTTGCATGTGACATGATGTCTGCCACAACACTCATTGGTGGTACATTGGTGTTGAACTTGACATTCAGAACATCATGTGTTATGATTAATAGGGAGATTTGTTCAACTCTGGGCCCTGTGTGAGCATTGTGTAATTCTCAAACATGTACCTATCCTATTTGGTTTCAGCATTGTACAATGGCACAATACAAGTGCTAAAGTATGCAAAGTGATCAACTATCCTAGTATGGACATAAGAATGGAGTACAGACAACTCCAACAATACATTTTGGCCTGTCTGGGGTCATGACATGAGTGGACCCAACACTTTGCAGGTTATGCAGCATGCATGCATGTGCTCATGCTACATTTGAAGCCTATAGAGTGAACCATGAAGCTGGTGTGATATGTGGACTCCGTCTATGTTTTCTGTTGATTTGTTATGGTCAGGTGTGGAAATGCAGTTACAATAAACTCATGTTACATGCCTTTTCAGATATATTCAGGGCAAGCAGAGGAGAAGGGGCCAAAGTTGGTGGGGAAACAGATGGTCACAGCGGTTCCGTACATGAGAAGTGAGACACGGAGGGACCTAGTGACCAGGGAGATGTGGCGAGTGCGACGGAGGACAGCAGCTTAAGCTCTTCATCTACTGAGTCATCCTCTGGTGAAAACTCCAGAGTGGTGGCGGACCCACAGGATCATTTCCACCTTCATCCTTGTCTGCCATCGCCACCCTCCCTGTACTCCCCCAACAAGTTGGCCATTCCCGCTCCCTTAAGAGGGAAGCAGTCTTCTTCGCTCCAGGCACCTCAGCCCCTGCCCCTGTCAGGTTTGACAATGGCTTAATTTTAGTAAGTTATCTGTTGTAGAAAATAATAGGATTTGTCTATCATTGTTCAGGTTGTCATGTAACAGGAAGGGTTCCTCCTTATGTGTCATTTTGAAGTATTCAGGTATTTCTATATCTTGATATCTTCTAGAGTCAGGAGGAGTATCACTGGTAGCTTTTTAGTTAATGCAATGAAACATTTTAAAGTGGGTATAGGTGGCAGTTGGGCTGTGATGTGTTCAGGGGCTTTAGGGAGTAGATCTTTTAGGATTTTGGTTGTGGGCTTCTGGTAGCTAGTTCTTGCCTCACTTATATCCTGCAATACATCCCTTACTTCTATTTCTGTCACATTTGGGGGGTGGTTGTGTTCCCTTACATTATTTATAACATCATCATTTGTAATGGCCTCACATAGCATGCATTAGAATAATATTTGCTAGATTTCCAATTCACATTTTCCATCAATGTACTTTCTTGGTTGTTGGTGCTGCCCACGTGACTTAGTAATTGCTTTCCTTTCTGGGATGTTATGTATCTTGCTCTTTCTGTTATTGTGTCTGAACGTAGTGTAATAGTATAAATAATTGCAATTTTTAAATATTTATATGTTTGCTATTTACATATAGAATTATGCAACTATTTTTATTGTTTATACTTACATGTATGTTCTTAAATGGTTCACACTTTTTTTGCAGATTTTCTGCTGGGGGTGTTGTAATGTGGAGTAGGTGTTTTCTTTTCTGTTTGGAAAAAAAAGGGTATCAGTTTCATTTTACATGTTTATTTGTTGGTAGTTTGTGGAGGTTGTAAGTTTTTTTTTTAATTGCATTTGGGGAGCAGTTTTTATTTTGTAATAATTTATATATGCTTACTTTTTATGTCTTTTTTCTGGTTTGTGATTGGTGCTGATTTTCAGCAGGTTAGCACTTTTCGAAGTTGTAGTATTTTCTTTCAGTAACTACATGTAAAGAGATAGGAGTTGGAGAGTGTTTTGTTAATTATTTGCTATTTTGCAATCATAATTTTAATTGCAAGTAAGTTTTAGTTTAAGTATACGTTTTACTTACTTTGCAAGATATTTGTTGAGTTGTATATATTTTTTTAACCCCTTCGCTGCTAGGCCTTTTCCACCCCTGTGCTAAGCCTGTTTTTTGGCTATTTAGGGTAGTTCGCGCTTAGGCCCCTGTAACATTTTGACCACATAAAGTATCCACGCCAAATTTGCGTCCTTTTCTTCCAACATCATGAGGATTCTAAAAGCACCCAGGGGTTGTGGATTCCCCTGGAGGGGACCCAGAATTTTTTTTTTTTTTTTAAATGGGAAAAAAGTGCTGCAAATGAAAGCGTCTGATTTTTTCCCTGCAAATGGTATCAACAAAGGGTTTGTGGGGCTTAAACCACCATTTTCCCAGCTTTCAGGGACTGACAGACTTTTGTCAGAAAACCAACAAATTTTAAACAGTTTTGGCATTTTACTGGGACATAGTCTATTTTGCTATTTTTTGTGCTTTCAACCTTCTTCCAGTTAATGGTAGAAATGGGTATGAAAGCAATAATGGATCCTGGAAAGCTATACATTTTAGAAAAGTAGACAAAATTATAAGCAAGGGATCAGTTGTGTAGATCCTTCAAGGTTTCTTTATAGAAATTAACAGTTGAAAATAGGACAAATTGAAAATGAGTTGAAAAAAACAGCCATTTGTGCCAACGTTTTCACCTGTAAATTCTTCTAATTATGACAGATGTTTGAAAGCAATATACCGTTACATCCGCTGGACCTTTCTGGTATGGGGATATATAGGACTTGTAGGTTCACCAAGAACCCGACGAACCCAGAGCCAATAACTGAGCAGCGTCTTGCAATGGTTTTTCATTATGTACCGGGTATATGGCAATTAATTTGGAAAAATATATACAGTGATAAATCCGTATGAAAGACACCTATGTATTTCTGAAATTGGAACAAAATATAGAGTTTAGAAACAGTAGCTATTTGCACATTTCCAAAATTGTGAGTACCCATACTAGCATGAGAATTATAGGACATTTTTCAAAGTGACTCCTTTTTTACACATTGTCTTTCATTTGGAAGGCAGAAATGTATCGAAAGTCAGTAGGTAATAACAGTTGCTCTACAATTCTGTGTTACTCTAAGTCTCCCAATACAAATGGTACCTCACTTGTGTGGGTAGGCCTAGTGCCCGCGAGAGGAAACGGCCCAAAACGCAACGTGGACACACCACATTTTCACAGTGAAAACTGACCCTTTTTTGCAAAGTGCCTAGCTGTAGATTTTGAACTCCTAGCTCTGCCGGCACCTAGGGAAACCTAGCAAACCTATACATTTTTGAAAACTAGACACCTAGGGGAATCCAGGATGGGGTGACTTGTCTGGCTCTCACCAGGTTCTGTTACCCAGAATCCCTTGCAAACCTCAAACTTTGTAAAAAAAAAACACATTTTCCTCACATTTCTGTGGTGGAAAGTTCTGGAATCTGCGTGGACCCACAAAATTCTACCCACCCTGCATTCCCCAAAGTCTTCAGAGAAATATGGTATCTCACTTGTGTGGGTAGGCCTAGTGGCTGCGACAGGAAACGGCCCAAAACGCAACATGGACACACCACATTTTCACAGTGAAAACGGACCCTTTTTTTGCAAAGTGGCTAGCTGTAGATTTTGAACCTTAGCTCTGCCGGCACCTAGGGAAACCTAGCAAACCTATACATTTTTGAAAACTAGACACCTAGGGGAATCCAGGATGGGATGACTTCACTGGCTCTCACCAGGTTCTGTTATCCAGAATCCCTTGCAAACCTCAAACTTTGTCAAAAAACCCACATTTTCCTCACATTTCTGTGGTGGAAAGTTCTGTAATCTGCGTGGACCCGCAAAATTCTACCCACCCTACATTCCCCAAAGTCTTCAGAGAAAAATGGTACCTCACTTGTGTGGATAGGCCTAGTGGCCGCGACAGGAAACGGCCCAAAACGCGACATGAACACATCACCTTTTCACAGTGAAAACGGACCCTTTTTTTGCAAAGTGTCTAGCTGTAGATTTTGAACCTTAGCTCTGCCGGCACCTAGGGAAACCTAGCAAACCTATACATTTTTGAAAACTAGACACCTAGGGGAATCCAGGATGGGATGACTTCACTGGCTCTCACCAGGTTCTGTTATCCAGAATCCCTTGCAAACCTCAAACTTTGTCAAAAAACCCACATTTTCCTCACATTTCTGTAATGGAAAGTTCTGTAATCTGCGTGGACCCGCAAAATTCTACCCACCCTACATTCCCCAAAGTCTTCAGAGAAAAATGGTACCTCACTTGTGTGGATAGGCCTAGTGGCCGCAACAGGAAACGGCCCAAAACGCAACGTGGACACACCATATTTTCACAGTGAAAACTGACCCTTTTTTTGCAAAGTGCCTAGCTGTAGATTTTGAACCCTAGCTCTGCGGCACCTAGGGAAACCTAGCAAACCTATACATTTTTACAAAGTAGGCACCCTGGTGTCCAGCGAGGTATGGCTTGCGTGGGTCCCCCAACGTTTTCCTACCCAGAATCCCCTGCAAACCTCAAATTTAGCTGAAAAAAATACTTTTTTCTCAGATTTCTGTGTGGGAAAGTTCTGGAATCTGCGTGGATCCATAAATTTCCTACCACCCAGCGTTCCCCCAGGTCTCCTGATAAAAATGGTACCTCACTCGCGTGGGTGGGTCAAGTACCCGCGACAGGCAAGGGCCCAAAACCTATTGAGGCGACTTCAAAATTACCTATCACAAAACTACCTGGTTTTGCAAGGGGGGTCCCCTGTGTTTTTGGCCCCGGGCTCGGCGGCCATCTTGGGAAACTACCAAACCCATACATTTCTGAAAACTAGACACCCAGGGGAGTCCAGGAAGGTATGGCTTGCGTGGATCCCCAACGTTTCTCTACCCACATTTTCCTCACATTTCTGTGGTGGAAAGTTCTGGAATCTGCGTGGACCCGCAAAATTCTACCCACCCTACATTCCCCAAAGTCTTCAGAGAAAAATGGTACCTCACTTGTGTGGATAGGCCTAGTGGCCGCGACAGGAAACGGCCCAAAATGCGACATGAACACACCACCTTTTTACAGTGAAAACGGACCCTTTTTTTGCAAAGTGTCTAGCTGTAGATTTTGAACCTTAGCTCTGCCGGCACCTAGGGAAACCTAGCAAACCTATACATTTTTGAAAACTAGACACCTAGGGGAATCCAGGATGGGATGACTTGACTGGCTCTCACCAGGTTCTGTTATCCAGAATCCCTTGCAAACCTCAAACTTTGTCAAAAAACCCACATTTTCCTCACATTTCTATGGTGGAAAGTTCTGTAATCTGCGTGGACCCACAAAATTCTACCCACCCTGCATTCCCCAAAGTCTTCAGAGAAAAATGGCACCTCACTTGTGTGGATAGGCCTAGTGGCCACGACAGGAAACGGCCCAAATCGCGACATGAACACACCACCTTTTCACAGTGAAAACGGACCCTTTTTTTGCAAAATGTCTAGCTGTAGATTTTGAACCATAACTCTGCCGGCACCTAGGGAAACACTAGCAAACCTGTAAATTTTTGAAAACTAGACACCTAGGGGAATCCAGGATGGGATGACTTGACTGGCTCTCACTAGGTTCTGTTACCCAGAATCCCTTGCAAACCTCAAACTTTGTAAAAAAAAAAAACACATTTTCCCCACATTTCTGTGGTGGAAAGTTGTAGAAACTGCGTGGATCCACAAAATTCCACCCACCCCGCATTCCCCAAAGACGTCCGAGAAAAATGGTACCTCACTTGTGTGGGTAGGCCTAGTGGCCGCGACAGGAAACGGCCCAAAACGCAACGTGGACACACCACATTTTCACAATGAAAACTGACCCTTTTTTTGAAAAGTGCCTAGCTGTAGATTTTGAACCCTAGCTCTGCCGCCACCTATGGAAACCTAGCAAACCTATACATTTTTGAAAACTAGACACCCAGGGAAATCCAGGATGGGGTGACTTGTCTGGCTCTCACCAGGTTCTGTTACCCAGAATCCCTTGCAAACCTCAAACTTTGTCAAAAAAACACATTTTCCCCACATTTCTGTGGTGGAAAGTTCTGGAATCTGCGTGGATCCACAAACTTCCACCCAGCCACATTCCCCAAAGTCTTCCGAGAAAAATGATACCTCACTTATGTGGGTAGGCCTAGTGGCTGCGACAGGAAACGGCCCAAAACACAACGTGGACACACCACATTTTCACAATGAAAACTGACCCTATTTTTGCAAAGTGCCTAGCTGTAGATTTTGAACCCTAGCTCTGCCGGCACCTAGGGAAACCTAGCAAACCTATACATTTTTGCAAAGTAGACACCCAGGGAAATCCAGGATGGGGTGACTTGTCTGGCTCTCACCAGGTTCTGTTACCCAGAATCCCTTGCAAACCTCAAACTTTGTCAAAAAACCCCACATTTTCCTAACATTTCTGTGGTGGAAAGTTCTGGAATCTGTGTGGATCCACAAAATTCCACCCACCCCGCATTCCCCAAAGTTTTCCGAGAAAAATGGTACCTAACTTGTGTGGGTAGGCCTAGTGGCCGCGACACGAAACAGCCCAAAACGCAACGTGAACACACCACATTTTCACAGTGAAAACAGACCCTTTTTTTGCAAAGTGCCAAGCTGTAGATTTTGAACCCTAGCTCTGCCGGCACCTAGGGAAACCTAGAAAACCTATACATTTTTGAAAACTAGAGACCATGGGAATCCAGGATGGGGTGACTTGACTGGCTCTCACCAGGTTATGTTACCCAGAATCCCTTGCAAACCTCAAACTCTGTAAAAAAAACCACATTTTCCCCACATTTCTGTGGTGGAAAGTTCTGGAATCTGCGTGGACCCACAAAATTCTACCCACCCTGCATTCCCCAAAGTCTTCAGAGAAATATGGTACCTCACTTGTGTGGGTAGGCCTAGTGGCCGCGACAGAAAACGGCCCAAAACGCAACATGGACACACCACATTTTCACAGTGAAAACGGACCCTTTTTTGCAAAGTGTCTAGCTGAAGATTTTGAACCTTAGCTCTGCCGGCACCTAGGGAAACCTAGCAAACCTATACATTTTTGAAAACTAGACACCTAGGGGAATCCAGATGGGATGACTTGACTGGCTCTCACCAGGTTCTGTTATCCAGAATCCCTTGCAAACCTCAAACTTTGTCAAAAAACCCACATTTTCCTCACATTTCTGTGGTGGAAAGTTCTGTAATCTGCGTGGACCCGCAAAATTCTACCCACCCTACATTCCCCAAAGTCTTCAGAGAAAAATGGTACCTCACTTGTGTGGATAGGCCTAGTGGCCGCAACAGGAAACGGCCCAAAACGCGACATGAACACACCACCTTTTCACAGTGAAAACGGACCCTTTTTTTGCAAAATGTCTAGCTGTAGATTTTGAACCATAACTCTGCCGGCACCTAGGGAAACACTAGCAAACCTGTACATTTTTGAAAACTAGACACCTAGGGGAATCCAGGATGGGATGACTTGACTGGCTCTCACTAGGTTCTGTTACCCAGAATCCCTTGCAAACCTCAAACTTTGTAAAAAAAAAACACATTTTCCCCACATTTCTGTGGTGGAAAGTTGTAGAAACTGCGTGGATCCACAAAATTCCACCCACCCCGCATTCCCCAAAGACGTCCGAGAAAAATGGTACCTCACTTGTGTGGGTAGGCCTAGAGGCCGCGACAGGAAACGGCCCAAAACGCAACGTGGACACACCACATTTTCACAATGAAAACTGACCCTTTTTTTGCAAAGTGCCTAGCTGTAGATTTTGAACCCTAGCTCTGCCGCCACCTATGGAAACCTAGCAAACCTATACATTTTTGAAAACTAGACACCCAGGGAAATCCAGGATGGGGTGACTTGTCTGGCTCTCACCAGGTTCTGTTACCCAGAATCCCTTGCAAACCTCAAACTTTGTCAAAAAAACCACATTTTCCCCACATTTCTGTGGTGGAAAGTTCTGGAATCTGCGTGGATCCACAAACTTCCACCCAGCCGCATTCCCCAAAGTCTTCCGAGAAAAATGATACCTCACTTATGTGGGTAGGCCTAGTGGCTGCGACAGGAAACGGCCCAAAACGCAACGTGGACACACCACATTTTCACAGTGAAAACTGACCCTATTTTTGCAAAGTGCCTAGCTGTAGGTTTTGAACCCTAGCTCTGCCGGCACCTAGGGAAACCTAGCAAACCTATACATTTTTGCAAAGTAAACACCCAGGGAAATCCAGGATGGGGTGACTTGTCTGGCTCTCACCAGGTTCTGTTACCCAGAATCCCTTGCAAACCTCAAACTTTGTCAAAAAAAAACACATTTTCCTAACATTTCTGTGGTGGAAAGTTCTGGAATCTGTGTGGATCCACAAAATTCCACCCACCCCGCATTCCCCAAAGTTTTCTGAGAAAAATGGTACCTAAACGCAACGTGAACACACCACATTTTCACAGTGAAAACGGAACTAGAAAACCTATACATTTTTGAAAACTAGAGACCCATGGGAATCCAGGATGGGGTGACTTGACTGGCTCTCACCAGGTTATGTTACCCAGAATCCCTTGCAAACCTCAAACTCTGTAAAAAAAAACACATTTTCCCCACATTTCTGTGGTGGAAAGTTCTGGAATCTGCGTGGATCCACAAAATTCCACCCACCCCGCATTCCCCAAAGTCTTTCAAGAAAAATGGTACCTCACTTGTGTGGGTAGGCCTAGTGGCCGTGACAGGAAACAGCCCAAAACGCAACGTGGACACACCACATTTTCACAGTGAAAACGGACCCTTTTTTTCCAAAGTGCCTAGCTGTAGATTTTGAACCCTAGCTCTGCCGGCACCTAGGGAAACCTAGCAAACCTATACATTTTTGAAAACAGAACACCCAGCGGATTCCAGGATGGGGTGAATTGTCTGGCTTTCACCAGGTTCTGTTACCCAGAATCCCTTGCAAACCTCAAACTTTGTAAAAAAAAACACATTTCCCCCACATTTTTGTGGTGGAAAGTTCTGGAATCTGCGTGGATCCACAAAACTCTACCCAGCCCGCATTCCCCAAAGTCTTCTGAGAAAAATGATACCTCACTTGTGTGGGTAGGCCTAGTGGCCGCGACAGGAAACGGCCCAAAACGCAACGTGGACACACCATATTTTCACAGTGAAAACTGACCCTTTTTTTGCAAAGTGCCTAGCTGTAGATTTTGAACCCTAGCTCTGCGGCACCTAGGGAAACCTAGCAAACCTATACATTTTTACAAAGTAGACACCCTGGTGTCCAGCGAGGTATTTCTGTGTGGGAAAGTTCTGGAATCTGCGTGGATCCATAAATTTCCTACCACCCAGCGTTCCCCCAGGTCTCCTGATAAAAATGGTACCTCACTCGCGTGGGTGGGTCAAGTACCCGCGACAGGCAAGGGCCCAAAACCTATTGAGGTGACATCAAAATTACCTATCACAAAACAACCTGGTTTTGCAAGGGGGGTCCCCTGTGTTTTTGGCCCCGGGCTCGGCAGCCATCTTGGGAAACTACCAAACCCATACATTTCTGAAAACTAGACACCCAGGGAAGTCCAGGAAGGTATGGCTTGCGTGGATCCCCAACGTTTCCCTACCCAGAGTCCCCTGCAAACCTCAAATTTTACTGAAAAAAATCAAATTTTTTTCACACATTTCTGTGTGGGAAAGTTATAGGATCACCGGGCAGACACAAATTTCCTACCACCCAGCGTCCCCCCAGGTCTCCCGATAAAAATGGCACCTCACTTGTGTGAGTAGGCATAGTGGCTGCAACAGGAAATGGCCCAAATCGTACTGTGGAGACTTCAAAATTACCTATAACAAAACTACCTGGTTTTGGGGGGGGGCACCTGGTTTTTTGGCCCCGGGCTCGCCGCCATCTGGGGAAACCTACCCAACCCACACATTTCTGAAAACTAGACACCCTGGGGAGTCCAATGAGGCATGGCCTGCGTGGATCCCCCAACGTTTCCCTACCCCGAATCCCCTGCAAACCTCAAATTTAGCTGAAAAAAATCACTTTTTACTTACATTTTTGCGTGGGATCACCGTGCCGACACAAATGTCCTACCACCCAGCGTTCCCCTTGTTCTCCCGAGTAAAATGATACCTCACTTATGTGGGTGGGCCAAAGGCCTGTGACTGGGAAGAGCCCAAAACATAGGGATTAAGGGTATAGCACCGAGAATTCTAAGCGCTACATTTTTTTAAAAATACATTTTCAGCCAATTCTTCATTGGACACCCACACAAGTGAGGTATCATTTTACTCGGGAGACTGAGGGGAACGCTGTGGGTAGGACATGATTCCACACAAAAATATGTGGAAAATGTGGTTTTTTCAGCTAAATTTGAGGTTTGCTGGGGGTTCTGGGTAGGAAAACGTTGGGGGATCCACGCAAGTCATACCTCGCTGGACTCCCCCGGGTGTCTAGTTTTCAGAAATGTGTGGGTTGGGTAGGTTTCCCTAGATGGCGGCGAGCCCGGGGCCAAAAAACCAGGTTCCCCCCTCCTCAAAACCAGGTAGTTTTGTTATAGGTAATTTTGAAGTCTCCACGTACAATTTGGGCCATTTCCTGTTGCAGCCACTATGCCTACCCACACAAGTGAGGTATCATTTTTATTGGGAGACCTGGGGTAACGCTGGGTGGTAGGAAATTTATTTCTGCCCGGTGATCCTACAACTTTCCCACACAGAAAATGACCTGGTTTTGCAAGGGGGGGGGGGTCATATGAGTTTTTGGTCCCGGGTTTGGCGGCCATCTAGGGAAACCTACCAAACCCACAAATTTGTGAAAACTAGAGACCCAGGGGAGTCCAGGGAGGTATGACTTGCGTGGATCCCCAACATTTCCCTACCCAGAATCCCCTGCAAACCTGAAATTTAGCTCAAAACATTTCTGAGTGGGAAAGTTGTAGGATCACCGGGCTGACACAAATTTCCTACCACCCAGCGTTCCCCCAGGTCTCCCGATAAAATTGGTACCTCACTCTTGTGGGTGGGTAAAGTACCCGCGACAGGCAAGGGCCCAAACGTATTGCAGAGACATCAAAATTACCTATCACAAAACGATCTGCTTTTGCCAGGGGGGGTCACATGAGTTTTTGGTCCCGGGCTTGGAGGCCATCTAGGGAAACCTACCAAACCCATACATTTCTGAAAACTAGAGACCTGGCGGAGTCCAAGGAGGTATGGCTTGCGTGGATCCCCCAACGTTTCCCTACCCAGAATCCCCTGCAAACCTCAAATATTGATGAAAAAATCAACTTTTTCTCAAATTTCTGTGTGGGACAGTTCTGGAATCTGCATGGATCCACAAATTTCCTACCACCCAGCATTCCCCCAGGTCTCCCGCTAAATATGGTACCTCACTCACATGGGTGGGTCAAGTACCCACGACAGGCAATGGCCCAAAACGTATTGAGGAGACATCAAAATTACCTATCACAAAACAACCTGGTTTTGCAAGGGGGTCACCTGGGTTTTTGGCCCGGGCTCGGCGGCCATATTGGGAAACTACCAAACCCACACATTTGTGAAAACTAGACACCGGGGGAGTCCAGCGAGGTATGGCGTGCCTGGATCCCCCAAAGTTTTCCTACTGAGAATCCCTTGCAAACCTCAAATTTAGCAGAAAGACTGAATTTAGCCAATTTTTTTAGGGGGAGCAAAGGCCCTTGCCCAAGGGGCCGCTCCGCCCTCCCTGGTGTCTAGTGGGTGGATCCCTGCTTGGGGATCGCCCTCCTGGGGTGATCCCCAAGCAGGGATCCACTGGGGAGGGGTATCATTGGAAAGGGGAGATTCTCCCCTTTCCAATGATACATCTCCCGTCTTTCTACATGTTCGGGGGGCTGAGATAGCCCCCTGAGCACATAGAAAGTGAAACTGAAATGAGCCTAAAGGCTCATTTCAGTTTCAGTTTCTATGAAATGACGACTTTTGGGGAGAGAAAGAAATCCCTCTGGTGCCTGCACCAGAGGGATTTCCGGTGCCATGTGCCAGGACGGCCGGGAGCCGTCCTGCGTACACGAGCACTGTGTCGCACGACGGCTCCCGGCCGTCGTGCGCACGCAAGGGGTTAAGGGTCTGGCCAGAGAATCTGGCAGAGTTTCCTTGTCTTGCAGCTTTTGTCGTTTTTGAAGTATTCAGTTGATGAAATTTGTGTGCCTTTTATATTGTTGATGTAAATGTTTGTGTGATTTTATTGGTTAAGTTTGAATATAGTTTGATTTTATGGGTTAGTTTAGTTGTAGGTTGAATTTTTTTCATCAGTTATGTCCTTATATGGTAAACGGTAATTTAGGTTTTATATATAATGTTTAATATACAGTTTGTTAGTTTTGAATATTATTATATACTCACGCATATATAAATAATTACTTAAATAAACTACATTTATACAGCATATATAACACACACACATATATATATATATATATTTAGATTGCTGTATAAATGTAGTATATGTAAATAATTATTTTTGCTTATTTTATTATGTATTTAGAGGCTGATTACAAGTTTGGTGGTTGGGGAACCGCCACGGTCTGACCGCCACAAACTCGGCAGTCGACTGCTGTATTATGAGACATGCGGTTCTATGACAGGAACACCGCCGCGGTCCCCCTGAAACCCCCAGCCAACTCTGACTGCGGTGGGCTTGAAATAGGCCAATTAGCCTGTGGGAGGCACGGGCTGCCAGGACAACCGCCAGCTCACTATGAGTTGCTTAGCAGCAGGCGTGACCGTGACGGTCCAATCACCACATCTGAGATGGCGGAAAGGGAGGGCTACAAGGATGAATCTCATCTCTACTCACCTCTACACACCTTGTGCCACCATGGAGCCGATAGTACACTTCCTGCTCATGCTGTACCTGCTTGATCACGTCCCAAACCTACTCCGCCATGGAGGAAATCGGCGGTAAGTCATTCAACTACCAGTTTCCATAGACTCCTCAGCAATACGATGCCCCGCCAAGGACCAGACAAGGGAGGTGGGATCCCTAAGTAAAACATATTTACAGAGACCCTGTCTGGGATTGTCTCATATGAATATCAAAAAGACATCTGTAAGATGCCCTCCTGGGCCAAAACACTGATACTGCACAGGCACACTGTATACAAATGGACATGTGTTTACAAATCATATTCAGTGATAGTGATGTGTGCATTCATTTGTGTTCCACAACAGCACCTCCTTATCAATATCACCCCTATAAATGTCTGTGGCACACTTCTTTTGTCCCTTCACACTTGTCTGCGATGTCCCTACTGATGGTCACTTGTCATGCAGCTTACCATTTGTCCACTCTTGGTAGGTCCACACAGAAATCACTAAAACTACCATGAGGCCACATGACTGCAACTCAATTCAAGATGCAATACTCCTTTTGCCCTTTTTCACTTGCCTGCCATGTCACTGCTAATGGTCACTTTTCATGCAGCTTACCATTGTCTACTCTTGGTAAGTCCACATAGACATCACTACAACTACCATGAGGTCCTATGAATGTAACTCAATCCAAGATGCAATAGTGAATGTGACACACACACATTGCACACATTCCATTGTCCTGTTTTGATGTCAAAGAAACATCTGTATGGATGTGTCATTAAAGTGAAACACACCTTCTCAGCTACAATTCTGTATTGGACTCTCAACCATCACCCACATGAAAAGGCAATGTCAGTCAGTGGGATCACATAGAATCAGTGTGAGAAGCATTCTAATGGCACAGTGGAAACACTCTCTGGGGGATAGGTATGCCTCTACCAGGGGGAACCTTGAAAGGTTGGGGCCCTGGGGTACAGTAAGTTTTGCACATGCCTGATAAACTAAATGTGGACTGGACCTGTGATTTGAAGTATATCAGGGACAACCAATAGCATTACCAAGTGCAATGCTTGTGTAGGTAATGTGTAAGTGCAACTCATGAAAGCGAACACAGCACTAACAGCATGTGTTATATATCTAGATAAGGTAGGTGTAAGGTACACACAGGAAACTGGACACATGTCCACGCAGAACTCCACAAAAGTATGACAAGCTAACACCCTCTATGTGTGGATAAATAAATATCTAATGTGAACACACCTAACACATATTCAACAGACATCATAGGGACAGCTGCAACCTAAATGATGTGGCCAGTGGCCGGGAGAAGCTGAAATACTTACCATATCATATAACACCCAGTTCATTGTCTGCACCAATCTGAGTTCATCCCACATATACATCCATCCAATATTACCCCTTGTCCTGCGTAAGTCCAGCACTGGGCCCAAGGACACATCATACTAACAATTTCAAATGGATCAGCAGTCAGGGATCAAACAAACACAACTGTAGTCACACATTATTAACAATACAAGAACATCAAATAGTTAGAATAGTAATGGCAGGACCAATGTTTTCAAAGATAAGAAAAGTTTTATTTCAACTCGAACAATCCGTCAAGGCTACAAAGGGGCATCTATTGGACACAGCACAAACCTCGAAGATGGTACTTGGGAGCGGGGGGCTGAGTTTTAGGGAGGGGTGGGTTTGTCCTTGGGAGGGGTCTTCTTAGGTTTGTGGGGTTTTGGGCTGCATTCAGAGGGGTGGAGATGTTGTTTCTCAGGGGTGGAGTGGGAAGTGAGAAGTGGAAGGGTAGATACTTCTTTCGGAGGGGTTTTTTTATTTTTTATTTTGGGCTGGGTTCAGAGGGTTGGGGGTGAGGTTTCTCAGGGGTGGAGTACGAAGTGGAAGTTGTGGGTTTGTCCTTGTGAGGGTTTTTTTTTGGCCAGGTTCATGGGGGTGGGGATGCTGTTTCTCAGGGGTAGAGTGGGAAGTGGAAGGGATGGGTTTGCGTGTGGGAGAGCTTTTTGGGGCTTTGGCAGGGTGGGGGTCAGGTTTCACAGGGGTAAGGACACTTCACTGGGAAAATTGGTAGGATGTTTGGGATGGAGTTCGGTTTGGGAGGAAGAGGGAGTGGAAGTGTGAGCTGTTTCTGCTGTCTGCACTATGTGTTGTGTTTGTGTCTGTTGTGTGGGTGACTGTGAGCATTTGCGTTTTGTGTCTGTGTGTGCTGTCAACATGCTGGATGTTGTGGAGGGCTATGTGTGTGTTGCTGTGTTGTCTGTGGGTATGCTTGTCTCTGTGGAGGGGTATGTGTGTGTTGATGTATTGTCTGAGGGTATGGTTGTGTCTGTGAAGGGGTCTATGTGTGTTACTGTGCTATCTGCGGGTATGGTTATGTGTTGTGGATGGGTCTGTGTGTGTTGCTGTGTTGTCTTCGTGTATGCTGGGATGATGGGGGAGGCGAGGGGGGTGAGTATCTGCTGTGTGGATGCATGTTTGTGTTTTTTGGATGTTTTGTGTTCGTGTGTGGTACTTGTGTCTGATGAAGTGTGTGCTTGATGCGGTGTGCATATGCTTGGGATAGGAACAGGAATAGGGACTTTGGATGGGGAAGGGGCAGGAGGTGGGGTGGAAGGTTGGGATGGGTGGAGGGCTGCCATGAGGGAGGAGGCCAGAGCCTGAAAAGATCTCTATAGGCCAGACATTGCAGTGTGAATGCCTTCCAGTTAGGCCACCATCTGCATCGGCTGGTTGCCTTGCCCCTGGATGGCATTCAGGGCTATATTCTGACCCGCATAGATACTCCTCAGGAGGTCAATAGCCTCCTTGGCCATCAAAATGTGTCCCAAAACATTCACTCAGATATGCACCATACATGGCGAATATCAAAACACAAATGTCACTTTTATATATGCCCTACAACCAAATAAACAAAGTAGCACTTACTACGAATTCAAATAATCATAGACTTTGAACAAGCCATGATTCGAACCATTTTAAAAATGTACTCCCACACAGCCATACAAGGCTTTTACTACCATTTCCATCAAAGCATATGGATACACCTCCAACAATCTGCAGTTAGGGCCTGATTACGAGTTTCACGGTCCGACCACCTGAAGACCGCGGCGGCGTCCTCTAGAAGACCGCAGTGCCGGCGGTCTTCAGACCACCGTATTACAAGTTGACCGCAGTGTCCCTGGTATGGCTGCGGAGGTCTTGTGGCTGTGGTGACTATTTTTCCATATGTATTTATGCCTTGTGTACATTTCGACTGCATATGCATCGAATGTACACATATCCAAAGATACATGTGGAAAAATACCACCTACCCATTGCCGGAGTCTGACCCATATGTGGCCAGTCCTAGCAATCGGTATATGGTACAAAAAGGATGTACCTGTTTATCGCCACAGACAGGGTCTATTCCTTGGGGTGAAGATGCTGCTGTGAAGGGGGGACTTGGAGAACCGGATTCATGTTGAATGCTGATGGAAAGAGCAGGGAAGGGGTGAGTGTACACCCCAAATCCTTCATTTCTGCCGACCTAAAGCTGGTGGTCCAACCACCACAGTCAGCTCAGCAGAATGGCAACTCATAATACGGACAGCGATGAGACTCCTCTGTACCACCCTATGGGAGCTGATATTCCCAGACCGTGAGCCCAGCAGTCGGCGGTATGCTCGCAGTATCGATGGTTCAGCCACGGTCTTTGCAAAGGCAATACTCCCATCTCGTAATGCGGCGATTGGACCGCCAAGCTTGCCACGGTCAGACTGATGGTAGGGCAGTCCATGACTGCCAAACTCGTAATAAGGCCCTAAATGTAGAATGTGCTACAAACAGTTAATTTGCTTTTGAAATAAAAACAAATGATAGCACTAGTCTCTGTCCCTGTAACAGAGGTAGCTAACCGCTACAATTTACTTATAGAAAGCCCTTTACACCAACAAATGAACACAAACTAAGGCCCCCAAGGAGAAATTAGAAGAAACTTGGGTTGGCAGACTGCATCGCTCGGGACACATGCGTCAACACAAATTCCAAGCACCTTGGCACAGTAAGCCAAAACAAACAATGCAGTAGAAGGATGGCACAATGTCTTCCAATCCACTCTAGGCAGAACCCAACCTACATTCTATAAATGTAAAGATTCATTACAACAAGTCTCCCAGCAACTTTGAATAGAGCAATCTGTATCTCAAATTCCACCTAAACTTAGCAAGCAAACCAAAAGAATGTATGACATCCTACAATTTAAATTCAAACTCTTTATAAACAACAAAGAAGTAGATTACTTAAGGAGACCTCTTAGCAACAATAGCCAAAAGCATATTATAAAATAAATACTAACCTACAAAACCCCCAAAAAATGTATAACATAATCTTAGCGATCATGACAAATCATTTTCATATAAATATTAACCATAATATTTTTTTACATCAGTCAAAACTTTGAATAAAACTCCACTCTCAAATAAGACTTATATAATAAAATAAAATATGAATTAATTATATTAAAAATCTAAACCTCACCAACCAAAAAGCTCAAAGAATAAACTCAATCTGTTACGTAGAAGAATTACAACACATAAAATACACATTTCCAAATAACAATAATATAATAGTTACACAAATAATTAAATATACCATTTCATACCTAAAACAAATAAATTAAATATGACTTACTGTTCTGTAGCGGCAGATCATCCTCTGTATCCATGTAGTCAAAAAGTACAAGCCACCAAAAACGAGAAGCAATCCAAAGTATCTAGGAACTATTAAAAAAAAAAAAAAAGTGTTTAAAAAAAGAAACATTCCTGGAAACCTGTAAAAGGAAATCAGAGTTTATTGGCTCTGATTTCCTTGGCTTATTCTAAACCAAAAGAGATTTCCTTTAAAAAAAAAGAAAGGTAAATCCCAATGCCCATAGGACACGTTTGCAGACAACCTGCAAAGAAAAACTGAAAACCCACCCGCAAAAAGCATTACATTCCCAAAAGTACATATACATTACACTAAGGGCCTGATTATGAGTTTGGCTGTGTGGGAGCGGACTACCAAGCCACCGCCCTGCTCCCGCACTGCCAAACCTCACCACCGCCCGCCCACAAGATTACGAGTTTCCTTGTTGTTTGGTGGGAGGGCGGTGCGGCGGTCCCATTGTGGTGCCTATTAAAAAGGCACCGCAATGGGAGCGCCTAAGGCCATTCTTGCACGTTATGGACTGTGCAGCCCATGCCGTGCAGGAAAGGGGGTGCAAACAGACAGTGGGGCACAACATGTGCCCCCCTGCATGCATCCCCGTGCACAGTGCAACGGGGGTCCCTGTAGGGACCCCTTTGTTTCCCCACCACCAGTCTTTTCATGGCAGGCTCACAGCCATGAAAAAGCTGGTAGTGGGGAAAGTCGTAAGATGCTTGGCAGTGCCGCAGCGGCACTGCAAAGCATATTGCTTCCCCAGACATCCGCAAGGCCGCCAGGGATCGCGGATTCCTAGTGGTTGAAGCGGTCCCCTGGAGGTCCGACTGCCGTACTCGTAATACATCGGTCGAACACCACCGCACCTCCACCCCGAGTTTGGTAGTCCTATGAACCTCCAAACTCATAATCGGGCCCAAAATCATCATAAAGCAAGTAACATGACAGAATATAACATATCAATACACTACTAAAACAGTGTAAGAAAACCCAAACCTACACACTAGTGAAAAACACTACAATTAATACAACTAGGGGCCTAATTACAATGTCGGTCAGAAAGCCATCGACCGTATTACAATGACGGTGGTCGGAGTTTAAACCGGCTGGGGAATCCGACTGGGTTCCAACGGGCTCAAGGAGCCCATCGGCCAGTCGGAAAGGCCTCATAATCCCTTAAATACGGCGTTTCCGCTGTCGGGATTACAATGGCACTTTCCAACAGCAGTTCCATGTCGGCCTTTCCGACATGGAACTGGTGTCAGAAAGTGTCTTTGGGGGCCCCTAGCAGGACCCCCTTCCTGCCTGGCCCTCCGCATGTGGCCATGGGGGCACCTATGGTGCCCCCCTCACATCCCTGCACTCTGTCCACAGGCTGCAGGGATGTTTAAAAACTTCAATTTTTCAATGGGAACTTGTGCTGCGGGCAGTTTCGGCCCCCTGCCCAAGCTTCCATTGAAAAATGGAAGTTTAAGACCGCACCATGTGTGGTCGCAACCTTATTGTGGTGATGGAACTGCCGACCTGAGGTCGGTTGGTTCCCCATCTGCAGTGATGTCGGTCGGAGGCAACTCCTACCGACATTGTAATCAGGGCCTAAATGTACAAAAAAAACGAAACAACACTATAACTAACCTCCAGACCTCCCCCTACATCCTCTTACCAACAAAACCTAAAAAATAAACCTTTAAAAAGAATTTACCTGTTCCGAAGAGCAGCTGCACCCTACAGCGACCTGGATCCCAGAAAATAGACTAAAAATAACACAAATAGACTACAATATAGAAGTTAGCTGTAAAAAAAAATGACTGCTAAATAAAACTTAAACAACAGACTACCTACCTATAGAAATTAACGTGAAATTAAGTAAAAAATATTCAATAAGTGTATACAAAAATTTACAAAATTATTAAACATGTCAAACAATATTGTAAAAAAGTTTTAAGAAGTGTAAAGTATACATTAAATAATAGTATAAGAAATATACAATTATTTAATGTATTATAAAAAACCTATGTTAAAATCATGTTGGAAGTATGTGTATGAAACAATTTAAGATTGTTAAAAAAATATTAAACAATTTAAAAAACCTAGAAAATGTACAACATACAATACTATTTAAATATGATTTACAGTGTTTATTTAATAATAAAAATGTATTTTAAACTGTTTCATTTATCTATATATAAATGTTTATTTTTATGTAAATATATATCTTTAAAAATGTAAAACTATACATTAAATAAACGTTGAAAAAGTAATAAGAATTGAGAAATGTGTTACATGTCTTTATTCTATGAAAATATGTAAATAGTAATGTTAATTATTATAAATATGCAACTACCTCCTTTTATAATTATCTTTCAAACACCAACAATGCTAACTAAATAACATAAACTATTCCTACTACATAGAAATAAAATTTTAAAAAAAGTATTCCACACTAAATTGATTACATTAAATAATTAAATGTAAACCATTTTTAAGAAAGTGTTGGACACTGAAGGGGTGGCATTTACAATTACCACTCCAATCTAAACCAGTTTGGGGAAGATGTTGTAAGTAAGTAAGTAAGTCCGTTTTTATATAGCGCAGCTACTCACCCTTACGGGTCTCAAGGCGCTGGGGGCCGGAGTGGAAATTAAGTGAGCTATTGCCCAGAGTCACATGGTGCTGAGCTGAGCTGCCACCGGAGCCGGGGATCGAACTGTGAACCCTGTGCCCCGAAGTCAGCTGCCCTGGCCGCTGCACCACACCTCTCCACATGTTGGGCACTAAAGGGGTAACAGTTACTACTCGTACTCCAATATAAACCAATTGAGAGAAGGTGTTGGACACTAAAGGGGTGAAATTTACTATTCCCACTCCAATCTATACCAATTTGTGACACATGTTGGATACTAAAGGGGTAACATTTACTATTCCCACTCTAATGTAAACCATTTTGGAGAAAGTGTTGGATAGTAATGGGGTGACATTTACTATTCCCACTCAAAACTAAACCAATTTGAGGTGAGTGTTGGACACTAAAGGGGTGACATTTAGGGCCCTATTATGATGTCGGTCAGTAAGCCTCCGACCACTCGTGGGCGGCTTACCGACCGACTTTGTTGGTTTACATTCTGACCGCCAAATTATAATGTCAGCGGTCAGAGTGTAAACTGGTTGGTCAAACAGACTGTGTTCAGATGGGCTCAAGGAGCCTGTCGGCCAGTCGGAATCTGCATATAATCCCTAACGGACGGCGTTTCCGCCGTCGGGATTACGATGTCGGTTTCACACAGCCTTCCCATGTCAGCCTCTCTGACATGGAAAGGCTGTCGGAGAGCGACTTTGGGCCCCCCTAGCAGGGCCCACTTCCCCCCTGGCCTTACGGTTGAGGCCTTCACATCCTTGCACCGTGTGGCAGGCGCCGTGAGGTGCCTGCCACATGGTGCAGGGATGTGCAAAAACTTCCATTTCACAATGGGAGCTTTTGCTGCAGGCAGCTTCGAACCACCACACAAGCCCCATTGTAAAATGGAAGTTTGCAACTGCACAATGTGCCGTTGATTCCTAATTGCGGTTTCGGGACCACCCACCGGAGGTCGGTCGTTCCGCATCTGCGATCATGTCGGTCGGAGCGAACTCCGACTGACATCATAATGAGCCCCTTTGTATTCCTACTCCAATTTATACCAATTTGGAGGAGGAATTGTACACTAAAGGGCTGACGTTTACTATTCCCAATTCATTCAATACTATTTGGGGAAGGTGTTGGGCACTAAAGGGGTGACATTTACTATTCCCACACCAACATAAACCATTTTGAAGAAAGCGTTGGACAATAAAAGGTTGACATTTACTATTACCACTAAAATGTATACCAATTTGGGGAAGTTGTTGGACACTTAGGGGCCGATTCCGATCTCGGCCGGTAGGGCTCCGAATCGGATTCGGCATTACCGGATCCGATTCGGAGCCCTATTTCCCGACCGAATCGTACGTGCGTCCGGGCGAGCGCGTACGATGCGTGCGCTCGCGAAATCTCCGACCGACTCGTTCGCAGGACCCGACCGCTCCGACCGACTCGCACGGGGATGACTCGCACCGTGCAATGGAGACGTTCCCCGGCCGGGTAAGTACGATGCGCACCTCGACCGCTCCGACCGACTCGCGCAGTCCGGCTCCAAGGAGCTGTCGGAGCCGCACTTTGGGGGTCCGTGTCGGACCCCCCTGGAAGCGTAGGCACGCGAGTCGCACACAGGGGGGACCCATGGGTCCCCCCTACACGTGCATGTACGGCGCGACCCGCATCGACGCGAACACGCTGTAGGGGGCGCCCTTGTTCGCGTCGTGCCCATTGAGTCAATGGGAGCCCGTGTACGCGTCGTACGACTGGCTCCCATTGACTTCAATGGGAGTCCGACCAAATCGAGTCCGATGGCATACGTGCGCATCGTACTCGTTCGGTCGGGCTGCCAGGGTCCGATTCGGTCGGAAATCTCTCCGAGTCCGGCTCGGTCGGAGAGATTTCCGGCCCGAATCGGAATCGGCCCCTAAAGGGGTAATATTTACTATTGCTACTCAAATCTAAACCAATTTGGGGAAGTGTTGGACACTAAAGGGGTGACATTTACTATTCCCAGTTCCCTCTAAACCAATTTGGGAGAGGTGTTAGACACTAAAGCAGTGACATTTACTATTTCCACTCCAACATAAACCATTTTGAAGAAAGTGTTGGACACTAAAGGGGTGACATTTACTATTACCAATCTAACCTAAACCAACTTGGGGAAGGTGTCGGACAATAAAGGGGTGACATTTACTATTGCCACTAAAATCTAAACAAATTTGGGGAAGTTGTTGTACACTAAAGGGGTGATATTTACTATTCCCAATCCAATCTAAACCAATTTGTGGAAGGTGTTGGACACTAATGAGGTGACATTTACTATTTCCACTACATTCTAAAACATTTTATGCAAGGTGCTGCACACTAAGGGGCCTATTACGATGGCGGGCGGACATAGTCCGCCCGCCACCGTAACTGAGCGCGGGACCACCCGCCGATGCTGCGGCGGTCCCGCCATGCACATTAGGATGCGCCCGCCACACTGGCGGGCGCATCCTGTGCCTTTTCCATTGCGGGTGGATCTGCTGGCTGCAGACCCGCCCGCAATGGATAAGGACTGTGCACAGCACTGCCATGCACTACATGGCAGGCACCACGTGGTGCCTGCCACGTAGTGCATGGCAACCCATGTGCACCCCCCACCCCCCCTTCACCCTGGGGGCCCGCAACAGGCCCCCAAAAGCACAGACCGTATGTCTTTCCATGGCGGCAACGCCGCCGTGGAAAGGCCATTGACCGCCAGCATCCTGATATGGATGGCGGTGTCTCGCAGACACCGCCACCATATGCAGGCTCTTTTTCCGCCGGTCGACGAGTCAACCGGCGGAAAAGCGGCGGACGGTCTTCCCGTCCGCCGCAGACCCCCCAGCCATCATATTATGGCGGGGGGTCATTCTAGTGAGGATGGCGGGCGGATCGCCCCCGCCGGGCTGGCGGTGGCTACCGCCGGCCCGGTGGGGGCGATCCGCCCGCCATCCTAATGGACATCTTAGGCCCCGATTCACAAAGGACCCCCGCACTTGTAGCGGAGGCTCTGCAGTCATGGGGATCTCACACTCGTGGCAGGATCTCCGCACTGCATTTTCTCGTTGTGGAGATCCCACCACTAGTGCTGAGATCCCATCATGACTGCGTAGCTTCCGTCATGAGTGCGGGGCTTCTTTCTGAATCAGGCCCCAAAACTTTTACTTACACAATGAATACTCCATACTCAAACATCATTTTTGATCTATGAAATGAAATAAAAAATACTTTAAAAACCCCAAACTAATTACCTATTTATTTAAAATGTAACATTACCATTTAAAATATTTTAACATCATTAATGATTAATACATTTTTATTAATATTTACTAATATTCCTACATTTTGAAACAAAACAAAAATAATTCATACTCCCAAAATAAAAATCATAAAAAAGTAAACATAATTTTCAAATTAAATATTTTTTTAATGATATTAGTACCTTTTAGAAAATATATTCCCAACAGAACATATTCTAATATAAACATATTAAAAAATTATATTATTGAAATTTGTTTTTCATAAAGAATTGTATAACATAAAAATATACAGCAAAAAATACATATATACATCATAATTAATACATATTTATTATATTCTCATAACTTAATCGGATGACATTTTTAAAAATGTAAAAATGAATGTAAATATAAAAATTTTAAATGTTTGCAGCGATTTATTCACAAAGACATTATAGTTTTCAACATGAACAAAATGGCTTAAAATATTTATAATTTAAAAAATTGTTTAAACATTATTAAACATAAAATATGTTATTAGAAAAATTACAAATATTTAACATTATTAGATTTATTTTTATTATCATTGGAATGTTACCAAATCTTTTAGAATTTAAATGATTACTTCAATATATACAATAAAATATTTTTTTACATTTAATTCAAAATAATAATAAACTATTATTTTGAAAACATTATTACTGTAGTAAAATTAATTTATACAAATTACAATATTAATTTGCATTCAATTAAAATAATTAACATTCAATTTAAATTAAAATATTCACTTTTTAAAAACCTTCCCACCCTTATCCCCTAAAAACCCAATATCCGGCTGCCAAAGAAATTATACATACATTGGTTTTACACAATAATACAACTGAAAATACAAATCTAAAAAATCTGAATTGTTAAATTATCTTACTAAACACACAAATAATAAAAATTATTAAACATATAAAATAAAAAACAATAAATAAAATACATTCAAATTAACACTAACAATGTTATAGACATCAATATTTTCTAATTAGATATCTTTTACAAAGATATTAAATACAACACCTAAAACAATATTCTTACCTTCGATATTCCTGCAGATGATAAGTTTGACATCACGATATTCTTGACACAATATTTTTGTATCACAATATTTTTTATTCAATATTTTGTCCAAAGACCATCTGTGCTCTATTTTGGAGAGAGGTAAAGCATCTGGAACCAGATGTATGATTGGTAAGGACCAATCACAGCATTGTGTTTGCAGTATCTGTAATGTAACATGGCCAGTTCTTTGCACTATGCATGAATCCAGCAAGGCACAAAGAGGATGATCACAAGGATTCATTGGAATCCTATCTCACCTCATCAATATTTATTAGAGAGGATTCCTTCTCCAAATCCTTGTGACTTGCTGCAAATGCAGACATTGAGGGTTGCCAGGAATAGCAGAACAGCATCTCTACCTTTGCATTTGCAAAGAGACAGGGATGTATTACTGATTAAATGGTGCTGTGCAAAGTGGACATTGGGAGGGCAAGCAGCAATATGTGGGACCAGGGTTCCCCTGCCTGTACCCGATGCTCACAGCTGTAGTTCAAACAGTTAAAGTTGTCCTTGCCAGATAACTTTTACTATGCAAATGTTTACTAACAAGTGTAGTCGCTGACTATTCAATGCTTTGCAACTGTACTAGTTGGAAAACATTGATAAGTTACTTTACAAATCATAAGGAAGGGTGGGAACGACTCTGCTATTTGCTTCATATTTGCATGTATACTTTGTGAATTGTAAAGACACGTGGTTCACACAGGTCTTTTTAATACATTGTAGTTTTGTTGTGCTGTTCCAAAATATGGCACGTTACGCAGTTTAGGCACTGTGAGGGAGAAATACACTAATGGGCGGATTTATTGAAAGGCAAGTTGCTGCTCTCCGTTGCGTGAATGGGGGAGAGCCAAAAAGCACCATATCCACTAATGGATGGAGCTCTTCCACTCTTTACTTGTGCTGGCGCACTCGAGGCTGGCTAGCACCAACTCAGCCATCCTTGCCTGCATTACAGACATTACGACCAGGATAGCTTTTGTGGAGGAAGCAATCTTTCCTGCACAGAACAATCCAGAGAGGCATCTTCCTCTATCTATGTGTGGTGCACCAGGCACAGAAAGAGGAAATAACGAGAAGAAAAATATTTTTCTACTCGCTATGCTTCTCTGTGGTGGGCATACCAATTGCATGCAATTCTAGCTTTACAAACCTTAATAAATCATGAATTGTGTGAAATCCATGGGTGGATGAACAGGAACGCCCATGCTCCACCTATGGGACGCCTACCACTAAGAAATGTAACGCAAAGCAGCGCAAGCTGCTATATTGAGTTACATTTATTTATAAAGCCACGTAAGATGGCACAAATTAGGACTTGCGAGGCTTTGTAATTCACAAATAAGCCTTTGGGTTGCCCTGCGTTGCCTTGCATGGCACAAGGGCGACCCAAAGGCTAAGAAAATCTGCCCCTAAATACATCCAACATTTCTTCTTTCCATAACTTTCCTTCCTGGGACATTCCCTTGCTTGTCTTTTTCCACACATCTCCTCTGCCTTCTTTTCCATATTTCCCCTCCCTTCCTCTCTCCTTTCCCTTCCCTTGTCTTGCCTTTCTCGAACCACTACAGCCATGCCCTCCCTTGCCCTCCCTCCTCCTGTCTTCCCTTTCTTATTTTCCTTTCTATTATATTTTTAATATTAAAGAATGGAATGCAGTAACATTGCGTGGCTTCTGCTGTAACTTCATATCGTTCAGTAGTCACAGACAGCAGTTCTGTCTTTTCAAATATCATTTTTAAAGCCACGGTATATGACAAATCAAGGAGCCAGCACCTGCGTGTCTGCCTGCCCGAGCTGCGTGTTCTTTGCTCAGCAAACACTCCGTCTAGTTATACATTGTGTAATGATACGTGCGCTCATGACTGCTCTGGTAAACGTGCAAAAAGCTCTCCTAAATCCAGGAGACAGGCCCCCCAGACGGATCAGAGGGCCTGCCACTGGAAACGCTGCAAAGGGCTGAGCAACGCAGCCTTTTTTACAAGACAAAGGGGCTCATTAAAACTCTCCCGCCTTCCCAGACGGCCCGAACATGAAAAAGACCACCTCTGATTAAAGACTCCCGCCCCACGGAGTCTGGGAAGCTACCTACAGCGCTCCAGTGACGTGGCAATGATGCAAACGGAGCTGATCTCAAACAGCCGGGGCCAGATTTACAATTTTAACCTACGCACGGAGGGGAAGTGAGGCAGAACCGATTTTCTTGCACTTTTTAAATGGCAGTAGGCTGTGCCATGTTTATCAGCAATTATCGTTAAAAATGTTGTAACACGTAAAAGGCCCCGTGAAGCGATAATGGTGTCTGGGGTGGACGGGTGTGGTTTGAAGCAAGGAGTTAGGGCCTCCTTGCAATGTCCCTTTTAGTTCCGGTGGGGTCAGTACCGCCCCTCCAAGTCATGCGATCTATACAGGAGCACCGCAGCTGTTTCTGAGACCTCCGGATGCAAGTCCAGGTCAAGACGGACACATACTAGGAAAATCAGACCCGGAGCTGCCTAGCCCCGCCCCATCCCACTAATTCCTTATTTCTCAAGTGATTCTCAGGGTTCAGCCTGGAATCCCCATTAGTTCCCTACTCCTGGGTTTAACGGGATCCCCTGCTGTGTAGAATCAACACTCCTATATCCAGGGGCCTCATAGTGAGCCCCTGGGTTGGAAGAGTTTTGGTGTTGTGCGGCGAGTTGGGAGCGTAAAGTACCCCCTTCTGAGACGAGGGAGGTGACCTCACCCAGAGATATGCAGGAGCCAAGCACGCTTTGCAGGGTACTTCTTTATTTACTTTCACTCAGCTAGTCATAGAGGCTTTTGTAATGAAGATAGGTTCTGCAAATACGGGTTCAAGTTGAGTTTATTAATAGAGCCCCAGACATCTGGTTTGGTCAAATGCCAACACAATCTGAACTGACAGTCGTTAGGTAACTGTCAACTGTGGAATGTACAGGGGTGGGGTGACACGCAGTGCCAATGAGGTGAGGGGATGTGATTACATCATAACAGGAACATTTGCATAGTAATACATCATCACAACAGATGCCTCCTTATGTCGGAGCTTTCCTCCAACAGGTCTCTCCTGGTTCTTGTCAGTGCTGCTGTCCACTTCCTGTCCTTGCTCACCACCTAGGAAGTCCAATCACCGATCACCTAGTCTGCTAATCTTCTCTAGATTCTAGCTGGTTTCTAGCAACATTAATCTCTTGGCCACTTTAAGACAGCTGTCACTTTTCTTCGATTAGCCAATTTATTTTTGTTGTAGTTTTATATAGCACGAACTCGACCTGAAGGTATTGGAGCGCTTTAGATGAGCACCGGTTACACTACACAAGACACATTCATTTTCGGTAGGTACAGCAAGATGAAGTGACTGATTACGACTTTGGCGGTGTGGCAGCAGGCTGCCACGCCACTGCCCCACTGCTACACTGCCAAAGCCGTACTGACACTGCCCACTAGATTAGGAGTTTTCTCCTGGTCTGGTGGGCAGTGATTTGGCGGTCCCAGGCAGTGAGCCTTAGAAAGGCACCGCAATGGGAACACCAAAGCAAGTTCCTGCATGGCATGGACTTTTAAGTCCATGCCATGCAGGAACTGGGCATGCATGCAGATAGAGGGGCACACCATGTGCCCCCCTGCATGCATCCCAATGCCCCTGAGGCACCAGGGGGCCCTGTAGGGTCCCCTTAGTTTCCTCACGCCACAGTTTTCATGGCAGGCTCACCGTCATGAAAACTGTGGCGGTGAGGAAACTCGTAATATGCTTGGTGGTGCTGCAGCGGCACCAGCAGCATATTGAGGGCCTCAGACTGGTGCAAGGCCACGAGGGATCGTGGATCCCTGGTGGAAGCAGCGGTCCCATGGCGGTCCAGCTGCCCAACTCGTAATAGGGCGGTCGGACCACTTGTGCCTGCACCACGGCTACCGCCGTAGTCATAATCAGGCCCTAAGTGATTTGCCCAGAATCATAGGATGTTGAGCTGACACCAAAACTCGAACCTGGTTCGCCGAGTTCGCTGACACCAAGATTCAAACCTAGTTCCCCAGTTCCAAAGCTGGCAGCTCTGGCCCTTACGCCACATCCACTCCCCTAGAGTTGGATTTAGTTGATTTCATTCCGACCTGCATCGTGCTTTTCTGGGAACTTCTGGGTAATGTGATTCCTGTGTATGTTCTTTTTCACTTTCCCAACGGTGGCTGATGCCAGGTTTGCCTCCTCTTTCGTACGGACGATACAGCCTGAAGTGTGAGATGTTCCGGGTTATTCGCTTGTCTTCTTTGAAGCGGTTACCTTGGTTCTTTTTTTTTCAATCAGTCACAGAGGTTGGGGATCTTATCTGGTGTTAGTTTTCTGGGTCTTTTGCTTTTTCACCAATACCCAGCCATCTCTTAATGACCTCAACCATGGTGTGTCTTCAAATGTCTTTGAGTGTCTGTGTGTTCTTTTATTTTCCACTTTGCCGTATGTCGTCAGTGGACTTGTGTGTTTGATCTTGATTGAGTTGACAGTTCCAGCTTGGTCTTCTCATTCTGAGTTCTCAGCCGTACATAAGTGTTGCTGGGCACTGTCCCATGGTGCTGTGTGGGGTATTTTGATATGCTCATAGGACAGTGTTTAGAGCTTGCTGTATTGTTAGGTGTGCACTTACTGCTTCTTGGATTGCATTTTTAAGATTTTATAGGAATTTTTCCTCAATGCCATTGGCCTGAGGCCATAGTGGTGTTATTTTCCGGTGCTTGAAGTTCAGGTAAGTGACGAAGTTGGCAAAATCATGTCCATTGAATGGAGGTCCACATCCTGTCATGATCATGTTTGGAATGTTGTATTCTGTGACTATCTCGTCCAGCTTTGGTATTACTGTTTTTACATTTGTGGACGAGGTTTGCTTCGTTATGGGAAATCAGAAATATTCATCCATTACCACCATCTCATGTTTGTCAGACATCTTCGCTGTAGTGGAGACATTTGGAGTGATGGTGGCTGGGGTCCTTCACTCACTAGTTGGCACTGCTGACATCTCTTTAAGGTGTCCTTGACCATTTAATCCTGTCCTGGAAACCATACACGATCCCGAAGGGCACTTCTGAGCGCTACTATCCCTCAGTGCTCTTCATGAGCTAGGACTATGACTCGGGGACAGAGTGGGCCCAGGAAGACTATCCGAATGCCCTTCATCTGTATGCTTTCTGGAATCACAGACAGTTTTTTATGGATTTGCTGAAATGTAGATAGGTCTTTGTGACTTACTCCCTCCTTGAAGAAGCTCTCCTCGATATGTCTCTACTGTCCCAGCTGGGTTCACCTTTTTACTTCCTTCAGTGTGCAGTCTGGGTTTGTGGTTTCTTCCAGGAATTCCAGTGATATGGATGGTGGCATTGCTTGGCTCATCACAAAGTTTATATACTCCTCGTCAGGTGATGTGGTGCTCCTTCTACCGCTGAGTGAGTGCCGGGATACGTAATTTGCTGAGTTGTTGTCCTTTGCGAACTTGTACAATTTTGAATAGGAGTATTCTTGCCGGCAAATTCCCCATTGTTCAATTCTTGGTGCCATTTTGGCTCTGGGATTCCAGAAAATTGTTGGAGGTTCCTGGTGGTTGGTCACTATGTTGAAATGTTTTCCAAACACAAAGGTGCCTTTCTTTTTCTGCTTGAAAGTATGACCTTTGACAAACTGCAGTTGACATAAGATATAATTCGACAATGTTCTCATTGTTGTGGCGTTGTCGTAGAATGGCTCCTTTGATTTTGTCAGGGTCGAGTCTTATGCCTTGGTTAGAGAAGATGTCACTGTAGAATTTCAGTTGCATTGCATGAAACTCGCATTGCGCTGGATTCAGGGTTATGTTTGCTCTTCAAAGTGCTCTGCATACTTGTTCGAGAGCCTCATCAGGTTCTTCAATTGTGGTTCCTAACACTTAGGGCCCGATTACGATGCGGTTAGGAAAGCATTCCCACCGAATCGGTTTGGGAATGCTTTCCGACTGACTCCGATCGGGAGAGTCCGACCGACCGATTACGATGCATCTGGATGCTTCCAGATACGATTGGGTCGGTGTTAGAACTGGGGGTCTCTAGTTGGCTGAGGTAGGTACCTTAGTCCAAATAGGGACCCTTGCTTCTAGTCAGAGAAAGGAGGGACACACTCTTAGATAACCCCTGCTCATCCTCTGGTAGCTTGGCACGAGCAGCCAGGCTTATCTCCAAGGCAATGTGTAAAGTATTTGCAACCACACTCCCAGTAACACAGTAATAACACCACAAATGGACACCACACTGATTTTATAAAAATAGCGGTATCTTTATAAAAAAAAATACGATGAGACCAAACGATAGAAATCCAACATATGCGTATTCGTAATATTTCACTTTGCCGGTATTAGGCCAACAATCACTTGTAGGTTCTTGCGGTATTAATGAGCAGTTCACGATGATCTAATGCAGTCCTAATGCAATGCTATGCAGTTCGTAATGCAAGAATAAAGTAGAAATAAGACAGTCCTTAATGCAAGTACTAATGCAGTTCGTAACGCAGGAATAATGCAGTTCGTAATGCAAGAATAAGGCAGTTCGTAATGCAAGAATAATGCAGTTCGTAATGCAAGAATAAGGCAGTTCGTAATGCAAGAATAATGCAGTTCGTAATGCAAGAATAATGCAATAAGCCAATCTCCGCGATCAGCTCGGGCACCACTAGGCCCCAACAACAGAGACAATGGTCGTAAGCTTAAAGGGGCAGCCCCGGTACTGCTGGGCAGGTATGGGCCACTCGGGGACTCAGCGCGTCTAACGCGGTGCAGCGGGAGAGAGATCGGAGCACTCCTGTACTCCTCCTACACGCCTCCCCAGGCCACATACGCTTGCGGCTCCCGACCTGAGTTCAAGCCTTACCTGGGGGTGCGCTGCTTCGCTCTCTCTCTCTCTCTCCGCTCGTCCTGCTGGGCGGCCCGATGACTTTGCAGCTCCGTGGCTAGGCGACGCTGTAGCCGGACGGGTTACGGCGCTGCCTTCTCCTTCGTTGACGATCTTGGGCAGATTCCTCTTGGCGAACCAACGATCACGATCCCTTTCACCTTGCAGCTTCCTTAGCTTCAAGAAATCCTTTAGCACGTTACAGCTCGGGCCGGCGGCGGCGATCCTTAATCACAGCCTCAGTTACGATGACGGCTCGGGCCACAAACGGCAATGCAGCAGCGTGGACGATGTTTCACGCTGCGGGGGCAATGCGGTCACGGGGCACCTCTTAAATGGCACCACAGACCACACGGCAGTCTCAGGCGTGCAAAAGCACACGCACCAAGCATCGCGGAGACACGGTTGGAAACTTTGATGTTCCTAAGTTTCCACAACAGGGGACCAGCTCTCCTCGGGCCCTTGGAGACAAGTTACTTCAGGACACAGCACACAGCAAAGTCCTTTCAAGCAGGGGGACACAGCACACAGCAAAGTCCCTTGTCCTCTCCTTAGTCAAATCAGCAAACTGCAGGCCAGCCCCAGAACACACAGCAAGGGCAGTCCTTCTCTTCAGTCTCTTCAGCTGTTCTTCTTTGGCAGAGGTTCCTCTTGATCACAAAGTAGTTTCAATCCTTTTCAGTCTTGAGTTCAGTCTTGAGTTCAGGGGTTTCAGCTCTCACATTTATACCCCTAAATGCCTTTGAAGTCTTTGTGTTCAGGGGGCTCTGAGCCCGGTCCAAACCAGTTCTGGGTGTCTTCCTGCCAGTGCACACCCTCTTCCTTTGATAGTGAGGGTCTGGGCCTCGGACGCTCTGCAGGAGGTGGAGCCATCCCTTTGTGGCAGCAGCACAGCCCTCCTCACATCCAGGGGGCTACTCCTCCCATCACACCAAATGCAGGCCCTGTCACATCCAAACCCAGACAGTCAATACACAACCAGGCAGAGGCACGCAGGATGGTTAGGACAAGAAACCAGCCACTTCTAAAAGCGTGGTTTCTAAACACACAATTTAAAAACCATCTTCATAAAAAATTGTGTTATTAAATTCTGAGTTCAGGCACACTAAACTCCATCTCTCCATCTTATGCCGATGGGAAGTTATGCTGGAAACATGTGACACAGCATTCCCCATTTTGTCCTATGGGCAAGATGGCCTTGCAACAGTGAAAAACGAAATTGGCAGTATTGCACTGTCAGGACATGGTACACACCTCAGTACATGTCCTACCTTTCACATACACCGCACCCTGCCCAGGGGGATACCTTGGGCCTACTATAGGGCTGTCTGATGTGCATAGAAAAGGGAAGGGTAAGGCTTGGCAAGTGGGTGCACTTGTCAGGACAACAAGGCAGTTAACAAACTGCGCACAGGCACTGCAGTGGCAGGCCTTAGACACCATTTTAGGGCTACTCATGTGGGTGGCACAATCAGTGCTGCAAGCCCACTAGTAGCATTTGAATTACCAGCCCTGGTACACTCGGTGCCCTTTACTAGGGACCTAATGGTAAAACAAATATACCAATCATGGATAACCAATCACAATATCAATTTACACAGAGAGCATATGCACTTTCGCACTGATCAGTGTTAAAATGCCCAGAGTTCTATAGCCAACGACCACAGGTCAGGAAAAAAATAGGAGGAAGAAGCAAAAAGTTTGGGGATAACCCTGCAACAAGGGCCATTTCCAACAGTCGGACTCCCATTGACTTAAATGGGAGCATATGTCCTGACCGAATGCATAGGCTTCCATTGAAGAAAGGGGTGGCTAGGGAAAATCGGACACCCTGTGGCGGGCACCCCTAGGTGCCTGCCACACTGTGCATGGCTGGTAAGGGGGGACCCATGGGTACCCCCACGGGCCCGATTGGGAAGGCTCTGGGTGCAGGGGGGCCCGCTATGGGCCCCCAAAGTCTGATTCTGACTGCCGATTCAAGTCGGATGGGACGATTTGGAAAGGCTGTCTGAATCCAGCATCGTAATCGGTCGTTCGGAAACGCGGCCCGTAGAGTCGTACGATTCTGCTCCGTATGGCTCGGTCATTCCAAATGCCGTCGAGTTCGGATTGGGATATTCCTAACGCCTAACTCGCATCATAATCGGTCGGTCGGAAACCCTTCCGATTCGGGGCCCGATTATGATCTCGTTAGGAAGGCCTCCAGACGGATACCGGAACGTGCAAATCTGATTCGGAGCTTATGTTTCCGACCGAGTCATCACCCGCTCCGAACGACCAAGTACGATGCGAAGATCTCGTCCGTGTCGACCGAATCGTTTCCGGGACCCAATCCTGTCCAACCGACTCGTTCGCAGATGAATCGTGTTGCAAAATGGAGCCGGATTCCGACCGAGCGAGTACGATGCACGATTCGGACAGCTGTATCGCCTCGGTCCCAGCGAGACAAAACGGCTGTTGGAATCGGACTTCGGGGGGCCGTAGCGGGCCCCCCTTCACCCAGACCCCTCCGTATAGGTCGCGGGGGGTTCGCATGGGTCCCCCCGATCCAAGCATGCACAGTGTGGTGGGCAACATGGGGTGCCCGCCACAGGGTTTACGCTTTTCCCCACCTGCCCTTTTTTTGCTATGGGAGCATGTGTACGCGTCGGTACATGGGCTCCCATAGAGTTCAATGCGAGTCCAAGTGAACCGAGTCCGTCAGCATATGGCTGCATCATACTCATTCAGTCGAACTCGCACAGCGCGAATCGCTTGGAAAGCCCTCCGGATCCGAGTCGTTCGGAGGGCTTTCCTAGCGAGATCTTAATCGGGCCCTCGGGTCAGAAAGACAGGTTCCCGATCCGATTCGGATGGAGCAAATGCCGTTAGGAGGCCTTCCTAACTGCATCGTAATCAGGCCCTAAGATGTCATCAGTGTAGTTTAGTGCATGCACGACTGGACTGGTGATCCGTCTTATGGCTTCCCAAAATATTTCCCCTGGTGGAAGGCACTCCAAAGATGAGGCGTGTATACTGAAAAAGACCCACACAGGTGGTGAACTTTGTGTTGAATCTTAAATTCTCATGCAATTTTAACTGATTATATCCTTTGTTTAAGTGTAATTTGGAGAATACTCGCTCTCCGTTAAGGAGTGTGATAGATGTGGCCTTAGGTGCCATTCTAGTTGAGTGGCTGTGTTTGGTAGCCTCATGTCCATGCATAGGTGTACCTGGCCCTCTGTGTTACGCTTAGGCACTACCACCTGCAGAATTTCCAGGATGTTAGTCCTTGTGTTCTTTTGGTTATGCCAGCTTGCAGGAGCTCTTGGATATCTTCAACAGCCTTCTGTAGATGAAAAAGTAGGTGATGTCGAGCTAATGGTTTGATTTGTTCACTATTGTGTAACTGCCCTATACAATTCTTAATTTTTCCTAGCCCTGTGAATAATTTTGGTTGCCGGCTCACTGCGGGTGGGAAGTCTTCTACCATGTATAAGATGATGATCAGTTCTAGTTGTTCTGCAGTGGGTAGCCTGAGCAGGCAAGCAGTCAGCCAGCCTTGATCCATCCATGACATGTATTTCTTCTTCCAAAGTTCTCTCCTTTTATGTCATCGTTAGTGTGATTTTACCAATGCATGGGAACAGCTTTTTGGCCATCCACGTGTATACATGTACATGGACTGGGTGTAGTTTGGGTTTAGGCTTCCTTCTGTTGTATTCCACTATGCACATGTAGTTGCTTTTGTAGTTGCAATCCTCTGCTGTAAAGTGCATAGCAGGTCAGATGATTTCCCTTTGTGAGTTGTAAGTAAGGATACTTTGTTTTTCCGCTGTCCTTGTGAGCGACAGTGAGCATAAATTCATCGCTTTCTATGAAGAGTGTCAGATGTATTCAGATGTCATGCATGCTTTGGGAGATCAGACATATTCAATGGTTGTGGGGTTGTCTTAGATAGCAGACAGTTGCACAAATGACATGTCTTTAACTCTTTTCCAACTCTTTCATCAAGACGAGGAACCAACACTTGGTCTCGTAAAGCTTGTTTCATAGCAACCACTCCACGGTGTCCCTCATGGGCTAGTTCAATAACATGTTGTCTCAGACTCTCTGATATGACAATGCTGGACCCTTGTAAAATGATGCCATCTGCGGCAACTGAAAGTTCTTCTTGCACATTTTTGAATTTTTGGTATTCAAGGTCATCATCAAGAGGTCTAGTATGCCTTTGCCACAATTGATGTGTAATAATGTCTTTGAGTATTAGAAAATCCCTGTCAGTACTTGTGGCAGCAATGATTTGTTCTACTGATATGGCAGCAGGGGTACTGGATTTCACAATAAAGTTAACATAGGCATCAGCCATTTTGGAAGCAGTGCCATGACACTGTATTGGCACAGGTGAGAAGTAGTCAGCAGGGTTTTGATCTTTTCCTGGATGATGCACAATCGTGTAATCATACTCTTGCAATCACAACCCCCACCTCTCAATGCGAGGGGGCATCTTGGCTTTAGGATTGCCGAAAATGGTGAACAAGGCTTGGTGGTCAGTGACAACTGTGAAATGTTTTCCATACAGGAACACATGAAAATGCTCACAAGACCACATTATCGCTAGGCTTTCTTTTTTGGGTTGTGAATAAGCACGTTCTGTCGTTGATAAACTTGGTAAGTAGTCAGAATATCGAGTATTTATTATCGTTTTGACATAATATTGAGTAAAAAATATCGTTAGTATTAAATATCGATGTAAAAAATATCTATGTATATAATATCGATTTTGTGTGTTGTAAAAAATATCGATTGTTAAAATATTGTTAGTAAAATATATCGTTTTAGTATTTGTTTTTTATTTTGTAAAATGTTTGTAAATAATATAAATATTGTTAAACACATTTTAAAAAAATGGTATATTAATTTTTAGGAGCGAGATGTTGGGTTTATAGGGGATAAAGGTGGGGAGTGTTTTAAAAAAAATTGGTGAAAAATTTTAAATTTATTTAAAAATTTGAATTGAATGTATAATATTTTTTTAGGGGCGGGATGTTGGGTTTATAGGGGATAAGGGTGGGGAGTGTTTTAAAAAAAATTGGGGAAAAATTTTAAATGTATTTTAAAATTTAAATTTAATGTATAATATTTTTTTAGGGTCGGGATGTTGGGTTAATAGGGGATACGGGTGGGGAGTGCTTTTAAAATTTGAAATTTAAAATATTTAAAATGTAAAAAAAAATTAAAGAAATTGTAATATTTTTTGGGAGCGGGATGTTGAGTTTATAGGGGATAAGGGTGGGTAGTGTTTTAAAATTTTGAAATTTAAATAAAAAAAAATTTAAATATTTTTTATAATAAATTATAAATTTATTTTTTAGGTATGGGATTTTGGGTTTATAGGGGATAAGGGTGGGGAGTTTTAAAATTTATTTTTAAGAAATGTAAAAAAAATCTAAAAATTAAATTTATGTCAAATAAAAAATATAAAAGTGGGATTTTGTATTAATAGGGGATAAGGGTGGGTATTTTTTTGTTACTAAATTTTCATTTTTTTAAAAAAAATTGAATTTAAATAAAAAATGTAGAAAAATCAATTCATGTGTGTAATATGGCGTTTATTGTGTTTAAGGGTGGTGAGTGTTTTTAAAATTTATTGATCATAATTTTTAAAAAAAATTAATTTCTTTTTTAAATTTAATTATTGTAGTACTGGGATATTGTGTTTATAGTTGTTGAAGTTGACTATGTTTTAAGTTCATTAAAATGTAATTTTCTAAAATGTAAATTTTAAAATTATTTTTGAAATTTTAATTTGTTAATGAGAGTAATAATTTTGTATTTAATTGGTTATAATTTTGTATTTGGTTAAAAATGTAAAATATTTTTTGGCAATTTTATATTTTTTGGGATATTAATATGTTTGAGATATTTTAACAGATATGTTTAAAAAAATGACTATGCAATGTATATTTAATTATAGATACATACATATGTTTAGTGTGTAGTATTTTACAAGAGTTAATATAATTGGTATTAGGAATAGTAAATTATATATGTTTAGTGTCCAGCACCTTCCCTGATTTAATGTGGTTTGTAGTGGGAATAGTAAATTATATATGTTTAGTGTCCAGCACCTTCCTTGATTTAATGTGGTTTGGAGTTGGAATAGTAAATTATATATGGTTAGCGTCCAGCACCTTCCCTGATTTAATGTGGTTTGGAGTTGGAATAGTAAATTATATATGGTTAGTGTCCAGCACCTTCCCTGATTTAATGTGGTTTGGAGTTGGAATAGTAAATTATATATGTTTAGTGTCCAGCACCTTCCCTGATTTAATGTGGTTTGGAGTTGGAATAGTAAATTATATATGTTTAGTGTCCCGCACGTTCCCTGATTTATTGTGGTTTGGAATGGGAATAGTAAATTATATATGGTTAGTGTCCAGCACCTTCCCTGATTTAGGGCCCAATTCTGATGCGGGTTGGAAAAGCTTCCCGACCGAATCGGTTGGGAAATGGTTTCCGACCCACTCGGATCGGGAAAGTCCAACCGGCAGAGTAGGATGCATCCGGATGTTTCCAGATACGATTTGGTTGAACTCCCATTGACTTCAATGGGAACATTTGTTCCTAACCGCATCAGAATTGGGAACTCGGTCGGGAAGACACGTTCCCGATCCGATTTGGAAGGAGCAAATGCCGTTAGGAGGCCTTCCTAACCGCATCAGAATCAGGCCATCGGTCGGGAAGCTTTTCCAACCCGCATCAGAATCGGGCCCTTAATGTGGTTTGGAGTGGGAATAGTAAATTATATATGGTTAGTGTCCAGCACCTTCCCTGATTTAATGTGGTTTGGAGTTGGAATAGTAAATTATATATGTTTAGTGTCCAGCACCTTCCCTGATTTAATGTGGTTTGGAGTTGGAATAGTAAATTATATATGGTTAGTGTCCAGCACCTTCCCTGATTTAATGTGGTTTTGGAGTTGGAATAGTAAATTATATATGTTTAGTGTCCAGCACCTTCCCTGATTTAATGTGGTTTGGAGTTGGAATAGTAAATTATATATGGTTAATGTCCAGCACCTTCCCTGATTTAATGTGGTTTGGAGTTGGAATGTTAAATTATATGGGGCAGATTTACAAGCCCCCTGCGCCACCAGTACGTCACTTTTCGTGACGTACTGGTGGCGCAGGGGCTCCTCGATATTTACAAGGAGAGGAAAAGCCACCATGCGTGACTTTTCCTCTCCTTGTAAATACCGTCCCTTCACACGCAGCACTTTGCGTTGAAGGGGCGTTCCATGGGTGTTGCTGTGGGTGTTCCCACGCAACACCCATGGAACAAGACACATCTCCAGATTTACGAGAAATCGTAAATCTGGAGATGCGTCTGAAAGCTACGCCACCCTAGAGGTGGCGTAACGAGGCGCACCGTCCTCGTTTTCCTCTTTCAATGCGTGCTGCATTCTACAGCATGCATTGAAAGAGGAAAAAGCCTGTACTGATTGTTTTTGTGCAGAAAGGTGCCCCTTCCTGCACAAACACAATCTCCCCATGGCGCAGGCATCCTTGCACCATGGTGCAAGGGTGCCTGCGCCGGCGCTTGGCAGCTGTTTGTGCGCCAGCGCAGGGGAGAGCACAGGAATGCGACATATTCTTGTAAATATGTCGCATTCCTGTGCTCTGAAAGTGCCGCAGCGTGGCGCAGCCAAAGGGCTTGCAGCGCCACGCTGTGGCACTTTCTTGTAGATCTGCCCCTATATGTTTAGTGTCCAGCACCTTCCCTAATTTAGAGGGTCATTACGATGGCGGACGGAAAAAAATCCAACCGCCATGGTAGCGGAAAATTACCGTCCGCAGGTACCGCGGAAACATCGCCGAGCCTATTAGGATCAACCGCCAAAATATTCCAACCGCGGCGGTAGGAGGCATCAAAAAACCGCTCGTAGACGGTGGAGAAGGTGAAAAACCAACCGCGACGGTCGGTAACATAGCGGAAACACATAAACCCGCCGCAAGACACGCGGAGTGACCGCCAATGATATTATGATATCCCCGATGTCACAGCGGTACGTTACATTGTTTCCGTCCGCAGCGGGCGCGAACAGTAATGAATGTGAGATACGGCGGAAGGCCTGCAGCATAGCCATCGATGCGGATGCTCCGCCAACAAAATGGCGGCCAAGGAAAAAAACACACAATAAGGCCAGCAAATGCACACAGGCAACTAGCCCTGCCCCCAAAATAACCTGAAACATCCCAATGACACACCCCCATGGCAAATTCAAATATACAAATCACAGGACAACCCACAAAGCACACCTGACAGCATTACACCATCTTGACACACCCACATAGCTGAGCATAAAACCAGCCCCTTCCCTGACCACAATCCTTTGCACTACTCCAGCCCTGAAGGAACCAAACCCTGCAGCACATAGGATAGGCAAAACACCACACATCTCCCCAGCACAACAACACACACACACACCACCTACACCACCCACACCACCCTCACAACTGCACCCCAAAACATCAGCACAGCACACACCATGGCACCACAGAAAATGCCAAAATTCACTGACACTGAGTTGACAGTAATGGTAGATGAGATAGTCAGAGTAGAACCACAACTCTTTGGTAGCATGGTCCAACAGACACCATTAGCCACAAGAACAAACATGTGGGTAAGGATAGTGGACAAGGTCAATGCAGTAGGGAATGTGCCCGGCAACATGCATGAAATCATGAGGCGGTGGCATGACCTGAAGAGTGTTGTCAAGAAGAAGAGGGCCAAGAACCGTGAGCTGGCTGATGCGACTGGTGGAGGCCCTCCCATTCCACCAAAACCATTCTCTGCGTGGGAGGAGAAGGTGCTTGCCATACTGCATCCAGAGAGTCTGGAAGGAATACCCGGGGGAGTGGAGGCTGGTAAGTACCTACTAATGTATACCATGAAACTGCCATGTACTGTCTTGCACAACTACAAAGCTATATCCCTGAGGTACAAGTACACTCATCTGCACCCCAAAAACACACACAGGTCACACTGATTTAACATCCACCCCACCTCAAACATCACAAAGGTAGACAACATCAACTGTGTTGTATGTGTCCAGGCAAACAGCACTCCAACTCCCACCAGGCACACCCTGCCCCATCCCTCAGCAGGATGGAGCACTCCCTCCCACCCAGAAGAATGTCTCAGCCATTGTGTTCTTCACCCTCACCTAACAGGTAGGTAGCCATCTTTCCAGGGAGGTGTGTTTGGAATAGGGAGGCCTGCACTACAACTCCCACCAGGCCCCCTTGTCCCACAGCTGAGCAGGATGGACTACTCCCCCACACAGAACCATGTGGCAGTCATTGTGTGCTATACCCTCACCTAACAGGTAGGTAGCCATCTTTCCAGGGAGGTGTGTTTGGAATAGGGAGGCCTGCACCACAACTCCCACCAGGCACACCCTGCCCCATCCCTCAGCAGGATGGAGCACTCCCTCCCACCCAGAAGCATGTCTCAGCCATTGTGTACTTCACCCTCACCTAACAGGTAGGTGGCCATCTTTCCAGGGAGGTGTGTATGGAATAGGGAGGCCTGCACTACAACTCCCACCAGGCATACCCTGCCCCATCCCTCAGCAGGATGGATCACTCCCTCCCACCCAGAAGCATGTCTCAGCCATTGTGTTTGTCACCCTCACCTAACAGGTAGGTAGCCATCTTTCCAGGGAGGTGTGTTTGGAATAGGGAGGCCTGCACTACAACTCCCACCAGGCCCCCTTGTCCCACAGCTGAGTAGGATGGACTACTCCCCCCACCCAGAACCATGTGGCAGTCATTGTGTGCTACACCCTCACCTAACAGGTAGGTAGCCATCTTTCTAGGGAGGTGTGTTTGGAATAGGGAGGCCTGCACCACAACTCCCACCAGGCACACCCTGCCCCATCCCTCAGCAGGATGGAACACTCCCTCCCACCCAGAAGCATGTCTCAGCCATTGTGTGCTTCACCCTCACCTAACAGGTAGGTAGCCATCTTTCCAGGGAGGTGTGTTTGGAATAGGGAGGCCTGCACTACAACTCCCACCAGGCCCCCTTGTCCCACAGCTGAGCAGGATGGACTACTCCCCCACCCAGAACCATGTGGTAGAAAGTCCACCGAAAAGATGACAACTGGACAGGTAAGCAGACAGTGCATGCACCCCACCATTCCTCAACGAAAGCATTGAGCTAATGCCAACACAAGGCCACACATCACAACAAAATACACCCCAATTACATTCCATTTGATAGAATGCAGACAGCGATGCGTATGTAACTGTGACAGAAACAGAACTGTGACTCAACTAAACCCATGTGTAAGCAAATCAGGGACCATATATGCACTGCACCGAATGCTATCTGTAAATTCCATGGGTGCTGAGCATGAAGGACCATAGTAACAATAAAAAGGCATGGTCTGTTGAGCAATGAAATACAAGCACGGAACATTACAAAGGTATGCATGAGATAACAATGGTACAATGTCTAGTACATGTGCATATGTAACATTTGTCAGGAAGAGTAATCAGCAAAGATGCATTACATCAAGTCGCATAGCAGCCAGTTGTCAGATGACAACCTATCAGTTCAATACAAAGAGCTTCACGTGGGGCATGGTATCCAATGACTTGTCACACCATGGAAAAAGATGTATGACATCATGTCATGACGAACATCATTGTGCAGACATTCTACTTATGAAATACGTAACTGTGTATTGCATAACATGTAAATAAGAGACATCAAACACAGCAAGCAAGATGGGTGTAAGTCAATGACTATGTACCCTCTGTTCCACAGGTGACCAACAACTGACTGCAGAGGACAACAACCTCAACCTGCAGAGCCAGTCTCATCCCCCGGAACATGGACACTCTGATGCGGAGTCCCTGGATTCTTTGGATGAGGAGCTCCTAGCTGGCCCATCTGGTGTGCCAGGGCACAACCGGTCACATGACCCCACTGCCCCCCCCATCAGCAACAACATCAACGCTGACCCCTGCTGGAACGACCTGTGCCGCCACCACCACCACCACCACCACTACCACCGTTGCCTGCAACACTCGCCCTGCCCCAGAGGATGCCCAGCCCACACCATCAACTGTGGAGGGCAGGCGTGTGGCTAGAGTGGTGAGGCAACAGGTCAGTGATAGCAGGGCAGGTGGGAGGACAAGTGGGACTCGAACACCACAGGACACTGTGACCGAAGCCCTGGCTAACATCACCAGAGTTGTGGGTGCCTATGAACGCACACAGGCACATATGGGGCAGGCCCACGAAGATGCCCTGGAGCTCCAACGTCTGCTGAGGTCCATGGACAACCGTATGGGACAAATTGTGGACCTCATGGGCCAGTTAGTGGCGGTACAGAGGGACAGGCAGGTGCCACAGACCACACCTCCACCTCCCCCGTTGCCACGCAGGATGACAGTTCATCATCCACCCCTGCGGGCACGGAGAGGGGTGACTCCTCAGACCCCACTGGCCCAGCAGGCGATGCCCCCCCTGCCAAAAGAAGAAGGGGCCGTCCAAAGAAAAACTTGGGACTCACCCGTGGCAAAGCACCTGGCAAACACCAGTCAAAGAGCCAGCCATGATGGCAACACTCTTCACCCAACCATTGACTCTGTACACTGTCCTTACCCACACTGCCATGGTAATGGCATTCGTCTGTTGGACTGTGTCACCACATCAATGTGGTGCCTACCCGATTGTCTCATCTACCATGACTGCCAACTCATTGATTCCCCATTCACACTTATGTAAATATCCACTTCCCTCTCACATATACCCATTGGAAATAAACAACAATAACGCACAAATGTATTTGAGTCTGCTCCATGTTTATCACAGTATGTGCAATGTTTACCATGGTTACAATGTCACAGGAGCATGGATCCTCTGTAGGCAAGGAGGGGCAGAAGGGACCTAGCAAAAGACAACAGAACAAAAGTCACTAGTCAGGTGGTGGCATCACAGCCATCACACAACACATGTCCTCACTGTACAACAATATGCACACATTACAATGTGCAACAGTACCAACATAGACATCCTGTAGCTGTTCCAAACTACCCTGTATCCAACACATAGGCAGCCAGCACTGAGTCAACAACAGGATGCACTCACAAAGATCACATAGACCTTCACCCAAACAACTACATCAACAGACAATGGACCAGTTGCACATTGTCACTCACCTTCAAGTGAAGTAGCGGTTGATGAGCTGCCGACGCTGGTCGACACCTTCCTCCTCTCCACTATCCTCGTCACTGGACATTTGTGGTATCGCAGGTGGTGGCCTCGGCTGGTCATCATCGTCCATGGATCATGGGTATTCCTTTCCGTAAGGCCAGGTTGTGCAGCATGCAGCATGCTACCACTATCTGACACACCTTCTTGGGTGAGTACATGAGTGCCCCTCCGGTCCGGTCCAGGCAGCGAAATCTCGATTTTAGGAGACCAAAGGTTCGCTCCACCACCCGACGTGTTCTACCATGGGCATTGTTGTAGCGGACTTCAGACGGTGTCCTAGGATTGCGTAGTGGGCTCAGCAACCACGGTCTGTTGGGATATGCAGAGTCACCTAGGTGTTAAAAAAACATACCGATTAAGTAATACAACTGTGGCAGAGGACAGCATGGCACACACAGCACACAACTTGACTCTGCCCACTCACCCACAATCCATGCCCGCTCCGGAAGTAGATTGGCCATCAGCTGGGGCACAATGCTGTTGTGCAGTATGTAGGAATCATGTGCAGAGCCGGGAAACTTGGCACAGACATGCGATATGATCATATCGGCCTGGCACACCACCTGCACATTGATGGAATGTGAATGTTTACGATTCCTATAAATGTGTTCCCGTGCCTGTGGTGGAACCAGGCCAACATGTGTGCAGTCAATAGCACCTACAACATTAGGGATGTGACCAAGGGCATAAAAATCCGCCTTCACATCCGCCAAAGCCGCCATCCTTGGAAAACTAATGTATTGGTCTTTGTACTGCATCATGGCCGACAGGAAATCCCGTAGCACCATGCTGAAGGTGGGCTGAGACATCCCCCTGCAATGCCCACTGTCTCCTGGAATGACCCACTAGCCAGGAAATGCAGTGCCGCCATCACCTTCAATTCAGTAGTTAATGCTGTTGGGTATGTCCTGCCAGCCCGCAGGTGTGGATCCAACATGGCACACAGGTCTTGGATGTTTGTGCGGTCCAGACGGAACCTGCGTATCACGTCATCATCCTCAATGTTAGCCAGCAGGGTGACTGGACGATACACATTAGGTCGCCTCCTAGGAGAGATGAAAGGGGACACGTCATTGCAACAGAACATGAGATGTGCACAAATCTGTAGCTTTTGATTGACACAGCGCAAACATTGACTGGCATCACAATGCACCATACAGTGCAAGTCAAAAGTCGTGACACCTTGAGAAAACATTGTATTACACTTCTTCAGTATTCGCACAGTGAGAACAACAAACATGGAAACTGTTTCTGTGAATGCTAATAGTCACATATCAAAATCTGGTGCAAACAGCCCTGACAGTGAATGATACAGGACATGTGTGAAACAGAAACACTGCTGGCTTCAAAGTGGCTGCTGTACCTGCCACACATTCTTGTGCAATCATGACAGGGGACACATGAACTACACAATTTGTCCAGTTCTGAAAGACTCATCATGGAATGTGAGCCAATGCAAATCCACACAAGTTTAGAGACACTCACATACATATTCACAAGCCTGTGCTAATATCCACTGTCATCAGTACACATGCCATACATGCTGGTAATCACAATTCAAAGTCAGTCAATGACTAATAATGAAAATCATCTGCATATTCAGTGTCGCCGTGGATCAAGACACAATGACACAACTGCACAATATCATCAACAAGCACACAGATTGTCAATGTAGCACACAACAAGTGGATAAGGTACGTGACCCAAAAGGACTGTAGACAAACGTCAATCTGCACTTAAGTTGCACTATGACATGCAGTATGAAGGTAGCACTGCCCAGACACACAACTAAAGTACAACAGTTGCCATGGAGCTAATACTCCAGCTGCTTGGAGACACAACAGTGCCACAAAAACAACCTACAACACCACAAGGACAAAGCCACACCAGTATACCTACAAGTCAGCGCATGAACATACTGAGTACATAACAAATACACAACAGCCTCATACACATAACAACAGCGGATGTCATCGCACAACACAGGTAATAAAGGACTACTATCAAAAGCATCCTGACCCACATTCCACACAGCCTGTCAGGAACAACACAGTGGACTCTCAACAATACTCCGCAGACAAAGATGCTGGCTGTGCATCACTTGTTGGCCTCTGGTACCTTCAATACAACATAAGTCAGAGTTTGATGGGTGTCACAGCCAGCCCTATCAAGGTATATCTCACCTGTCTTGGATGCCATCATTAGCTTGATTCAACAGCACCATCAGTTCACCCACACTGCGCAGGAACAGCTTGTGCCCCAGAAAGGCTACTACGCCATAGCAGGCTTATCCACTCGTGTTTGTTTAATATCACTGCACACGTGTCCTAAGTGTGCACCCTGCAAAAACTGCACACAATTACTGCAAATGAAAGCACAAGCATCACATCAATGTCCAGCGAATTGTGGGTCACCTTATACTGGTCACAGATGCCATATCAAAGTTCCCAGTCAGTGAGCACCATCACCACTTTTGGCTACAGTCCATCACCAAGCCAACAATCTTCATGTGAACAAGGTCAATGCACCTGTCCTTGGTGAGTACCAACGTAACACACCACACACATCAAATCCACTATCAACATACTCACAGCTGTGGAAAATACATGTAACAAAATCACATATGACAGGCAGAACAACATGAGCACATACCCGACACAATGACACAAGTAATGGTGATAACATTTGGCAGATATGGAGACAAAACATACCCAAAGGCATAGATACAAGTCAAAGAAATAAGGAGGTACATAATGCCAAGTGTGCCGGTGATGTAATTAACATCCTTGAGTGTGTAGAGCACACACATGTCCATGTGGACATATACTGTTGGATTTGCTACTGCGAACAATAACCTTACATGAAGGCTGTAATTGGTGATACCAAACAGACAACAGTGTGACATATGTGGTGAGTAATGAAGATAATGCTGAAATGTTTGTACAATCATGTACTGTATAGTGACATATTGTGTGAGATATGAATATGTGTGTAAATATTTGGATCAGATATGAAATTGGGGGTACTTATTTGGTGTCAGATATGAAACTGGGGCCAAAATGGGGTGAGAGACATGAAATTGGGGCTAAATTTGGGGGTCAGATATGAAATTGTGTAGGAGTAATGTGCCCCATTAGTCCTTTCAGTGTTGCATTTGGTGTAAGATATGAAGTTTAGGATGTCATTACTAACTATAGCCCATTTAAGTTACATCAAGTGCCATGATATTTTGGAAGTGACCACTGTTCGAAGTACAGATATGACCCATGACATTGACACAGCACGATGTGTCCATTGCTGCCTTAAACGTGCTCAAACAACACTATCACGCCCATAGTCAACAATGTCATGCTGCACCCTCGCCGTAGCTACCACCTGGCACCAGCGGTGTGTCACCGCCATGGCCCAAGACACCATAGCGGGATTGATAGGCATATACACATGGCTAATGGCGGATGGCATGCTCCGACACCCAGATCCCGGTCACTCATAGCAATGCATGGGCCCGGAATCGCGGTAGCTACCGCCTGGCACCAGCGTTGTGTCACCGCCATGGCCCAAGACACCATAGCGGGATTGATAGGCATATACACATGGCTAATGGCGGATGGCATGCTCCGACACCCAGATCCCGGTCACTCATAGCAATGCATGGGACCGGAATCGCGGTAGCTACCGCCTGGCACCAGCGGTGTGTCACCGCCATGGCCCAAGACACCATAGCGGGATTGATAGGCATATACACATGGCTAACGGCGGATGGCATGCTCCGGCACCCAGATCCCGGTCACTCATAGCAATGCATGGGTCCGGAATCGCGGTAGCTACCGCCTGGCACCAGCGGTGTGTCACCGCCTTGGAGCATGCCCTTCCAGCCAATGGGAAGCACAATCGCGGTAGCCTGAAGCAAGTTTGAAAATCGCGTTAGGCGTGCTCCGCCACCGCGGGGCCGGTCATTGGATGCACTTGAAAGACGCACCACCGCGGTACAGCACGCCTGTCCCCTGCGGTGTGTCACCGCCATGGAGCATGCCCTTCCAGCCAATGGGAAGCGCAATCGCGGTAGCCTGATGCAAGTTTGAAAATCGCGGTAGGCGTGCTCCGCCACCGCGGGGCCGGTCATTGGATGTATTTGAATGAGGCAGACCTGGAACGCCAATTGCAGCAGCTTAGAACCACAGAAACGTGCCCTGTGGGCTATATATGTGTATGAGAGAGCCACACATTGCCACAGCTCACTGAGCCTGCTGCCTGAGACCCCTCACCTGCTGCTGCCTTCAGGGACTGCTGCCTGAGACCCCTCACCTGCTGCTGCCTTCAGGGACTGCTGCCTGAGACCCCTCACTTGCTGCTGCCTACAGGGACTGCTGCCTGAGACCCCTCACCTGCTGCTGCCTTCAGGGACTGCTGCCTGAGACCCCTCACCTGCTGCTGCCTTCAGGGACTGCTGCCTGAGACCCCTCACCTGCTGCTGCCTTCAGGGACTGCTGCCTGAGACCCCTCACCTGCTGCTGCCTTCAGGGACTGATGCCTGAGACCCCTCACCTGCTGCTGCCTTCAGGGACTGCTGCCTGAGACCCCTCACCACCAACTGCCGCTGCTGCTGTCTCCTGCCCAGAGTGATGGCGAGGACTGATGAGATCCGTTCCACTCCCTTCACCACCGAGGAACTGGAGGTCCTGGTGGACGATGTGCTCAACCAGTATCCAAGGCTCTTTGGTGCGCCAAATGTCGTGGTGAGTATCTCAGAGTGTGAGTGAGAGTGCAGGGGGGGCACACATGAAGTTGATCTGCTGCAGTATGTGCGTGGGAGTGTGGGGTTGGGTCATGCACTGCCTAGCATGCTGTTTCCAGGGGGAAGGTGTGTTTAGCCTATTCAACACGTTTCCCTGCCTGCACATCCAGATGTGAGGGAAGTATAATGTCTTGTCAGACATACAGTGAGGCTGCACCTTTTCATTTCACGAGTCAGGACAGTGATTGCCAGTCTGAATGTCTGTGTGTGTCCCTGATGTCCTTCACAGGCCCATCTGTGGCCTTAGCTAGTGTTGTTGTCCAGAGGGTAGTGAGGGCATTGGTTCTGACTCAATATGTGCCTCATCTCTAGTTCTGCACTATACTCAGGACCTCAATCCCCCAGGGTGACACTCTTGTTGGTCATTCACCTATGACACAGTAGATTCCAACATTATTGTGCCCGGACCCTTCCATCACCACTAGCATGTGCACATACTCGCATGTGTTGGCACTGTTTGTGTTTCCAAATAGTCCCTCCATGTAAAAGATGAGATGCCCCACGTTGGACCTCTGTGTGACCCCAAATGGACTGCACATTCACTGCCCAATCTGACAGTGACACAACACTGAATGTACAGAGTGTAAAATCTGTGCTTTTCCTCTTGAGTCTCCATCAATGAGCCATTACAGAGATGTAGATTGCACACGACAGGCCTTGTGATGAGGGTTTGCGTTTGTGAGGTCATGTCCCTCAATGTGACCTCCATGACACAGTGTGGCATTTGAAGGGCAAGTGCTTTGAGGGCTGCGCAGTGTTGGGCACAGTGAGTATTCACAGTGACATATGTAGTGATGTCCTGCATGTCTTGGTATTCCCAGAATATTGCATTAGATGTGGTCAGCATACACATTTAGCTCTCGGCTGGCGTCCTGCATGGCCATGAGATGGGCATGTACTGTGTCCACCCTCATACCTGCATGCATTAATGTGTGTTTCCCACATGATGATGTTTGAATTTTGCTGATTTATTGTCTCTGCTAAAGTAATGGCTGAATTTGGGATGAGTCAGTGTCATGGTCCTGCACTGGGAAATGGTGGTCGGTTACACTGATTGTTGCCCCCTCTTGTCTCCCATGTCTGCAGCTCAAAGTCAACCAGCGCAAGGCCGTGTGGAGGGCCAATGCATCAAAGGTGCGTGCACTGGGTGTCTGAAACAGACGGCGCTCCCACTGTCACAAGAGGTGGGATGACATCACCCGGCTGAGCAGGAACGTGGCCGAGATGACACTGGGGCTGATCCCTCGGGCCGGCAGGTTGGCGCGGCGCAGCATGACACCACTGATGGCACGCATTTTAGCTGTGACGCAGCCTGAACTGGATGAACGTCTGAAGGTGCATCAGTAGCAAGCTGGTGGTGAGTATTCTGTGGGTGTGACTTTGGGTGTTGTTTGGCTGCATGTGCTCCAAGCCTGGGCCAGTGCAGGGCTGTGATGTTGCTAGTGTGATGCAATGGCATGTAAGTGGCCGCGGTGTTGGGTGCAGTTGTCATGTATTCCCCCTACATGTATCTTCCCATGTCATTGGTGTAATGGCCCTTGACTTCACATTTGTAGTTGTGGCCTTCTGGTATCATCTTCATTGGTGTGGTCACGGACATCCCATTTCAGGGTCCAGCAGAGTGCATGGTCTGAGTGTGCCGTCATCAATGTGTGCATTGGCTGACGTCAGATTTGTGCTGGCTACACATCTAACACCAATGTGCAACTGTAGTTGTGCCCCAAGATACGACATGGTGGATGGCATGTGCCCATGGACATTGTGTGTGGATATGTTGGAGTCTGTCTCTGTGTTGGACACTTCTGCTGGCTCAAAATGTGACAGTGGCAACATGTTGTGAGTCGAATCTTTGACCCCTTCAGGGCCCTAGGTGTGCACAGAGGGATATGTGTGTGTGGTTAGAGGAAGCCACCAACAGGCTAATTGGCTGTGTGTCCATCACATGGGTGTATTATGTCAAGTTTGCATCATGCCACAGTAATTTCAATGTATGGACTGAGGTTGCACAATGTCACTGGCCATGGTGTTGTCCAACATGGATGATTGTCCATCATTACTGATGCTTCCCTTGCAGATATTTGTAAACTTGATGCAAATGTACTGATCCTCTCTCCCTCTCTCTCTCATGCAGCATCTCACATGGGCACGGAAGGACACAGGACGGACACCAGTGGTGAGGCATCAGGCACAAGTGCTGCTCACCTGCATAGTGACACGGATGTCACCAGCGCATCAGAGGTGGACCGTAGTCTTCTAGAGGAGTCACATCCAGAAACGCAGACCTCTACGTCATCTAACAACGGCGGTGATGCATCTATGTTTTCGTCAGAAGGAAACGGGGACTCTGCCTCCTCGTCCACCACACAGCGTTCAGTGCCCACCCTCCCTGCTACTCCCACTGTTGCTGCCCGAGTTCGCACCACGAAAAAGGGAAGAGTGTCCTTCATCCCAGGCACCGCTGCCCCTGCCCCTGTCCCCCCTGCTGCCATCAGTGCTGAGTCTGTGGACCTTTTGCGCCAGCTGTGTGTGGGTCAGACAGCTCTCCTCAATGCCTTCCTGGACCATGACAAAAAATTGGCACAGGTGGTGGCTTTCATGGAGGGCGTTCATTCCGACGTGGGTGGGCTACACCGGACTGTACAGTCTCTGTCCTCTGCAGTGACAGCAGCCATTCAACTTGCCCAATCCCATGGTCCAGCTCCAGTCCCTAGGCCCACCACCCTGCCAGTGGACGCAGCTGATGATAGTGAGCACACACCCCAGACATCAAGGGACAGATACGTCACAGCAGCACACAGCAGCAGCAGCCCAAGCAGTCCAGGCCGCAGACACCATCCCCACAGAAAGGTAAACCCACACCAGAGCGCAGAGGGAAAAGCCCTTCAGGCCACAGCCAGGGCAAGGATGGCAAGAAGCAGGCCTCAGGCTCACATGCCCCAGGGGCATCCCCAGCCAAGGACTCACCTGTCCCAAAAGTGTCTCGCAGAGACAAGCACACAGTTTCTATGCCCAGTGACAAACAGGTGCCTGCTAAGGGTACCCGTAAGAAGACCTCCAAGGCAAGTTCACCCACAACATCTACTCCCATCCAGAGCCCTGTGAAGCAGGGAAAGGAGGCCACTGTAGGGGGGACACCTGGTAAACAGGTGATGCAGGGGCAGAGGCAATCCGGGGCCAAGCGTCCCAAAGAATCCAGCACGTCCCCAGAGGGGGGACCAGCATCTGCACATGATCCAGCTTTTGTGACGAGTGTGCCTGTTGTATACACCCCACTTGGCATGAATCCCAGGACAGGGAAGCCATATCAAATCCCCAAGAAGCAGAAGGGCACCCCTCAAAATTCACCCACACACACTGGGTCTCGTGCAAGCATGAGTCCACCTCCACGTGCCACCACCCCACCTGGACCTAGCAGCCCTCAGGCTTCCCAAACCACTGCTGGCTCTACCACACCTGGACCTAGCAGCCCTCAGGCTTACCAAACCACTGCTGGCTCTACCACACCTGGACCTAGCAGCCCTCAGGCTTCCCAAACCACTGTTGGCTCTGCCACACCTGGACCTAGCAGCCCTCAGGCTTCCCAGTACACTTATGGCTCGACCCCAGCTGGGCCTTTCTCTCCCCGAGCCAGTACCCCAACTGACCCCGATAGACAGCCACCTCCCAGTCATACTGCCAGACAAGTCTGAATGTTAGTCCCCCTCACACACATGTCTCTCCCACAGTGGTGCCATAGACTGCCCATTTTTCACACCCTGAGTGTGTTGCTGACCATGGCAGAGTACTGTACCACACATTCACAGTGCTGGATGTCATGTACTCACTCTGCACTTTTCACTGGCCCTTGGCCTTGCTGTTCACTGCTGTGTGCCACTTGCCTGTGCAGCTTCTCATGTACCTCACCTGCACTGTGTCCTGGCCACTGGCCTTGAAGTTCACTGCTGTGTGCCCCTTGCCTGTGCAGCTTCTCATGTGCCTCACCTGCACTTTGGACTGGCCACTGGCCTTGCTGTTCACTGCTGTGTGCCCCTTGCCTGTGCAGCTTCTCATGTGCCTCACCTGCACTTTGGACTGGCCCTTGGCCTTGTTGTTCACTGCTGTGTGCCCCTTGCCTGTGCAGCTTCTCATGTACCTCACCTGCACTGTGTCCTGGCCACTGGCCTTGCTGTTCACTGCTGTGTGCCCATTGCCTGTGCAGCTTCTCATGTACCTCACCTGCACTGTGTCCTGGCCACTGGCCTTGCTGTTCACTGCTGTGTGCCCCTTGCCTGTGCAGCTTCTCATGTACCTCACCTGCACTGTGTCCTGGCCACTGGCCTTGCTGTTCACTGCTGTGTGTCCCTTGCCTGTGCAGCTTCTCATGTGCCTCACCTGTACTTTGGACTGGCCACTGGCCTTGTTGTTCACTGCTGTGTGCCCCTTGCCTGTGCAGCTTCTCATGTACCTCACCTGCACTGTGTCCTGGCCACTGGCCTTGCTGTTCACTGCTGTGTGCCCCTTGCCTGTGCAGCTTCTCATGTGCCTCACCTGCACTTTGGACTGGCCACTGGCCTTGTTGTTCACTGCTGTGTGCCCCTTGCCTGTGCAGCTTCTCATGTACCTCACCTGCACTGTGTCCTGGCCACTGGCCTTGCTGTTCACTGCTGTGTGCCCCTTGCCTGTGCAGCTTCTCATGTGCCTCACCAGCACTTTGGACTGGCCACTGGCCTTGCTGTTCACTGCTGTGTGCCCCTTGCCTGTGCAGCTTCTCATGTGCCTCACCTGCACTTTGGACTGGCCCTTGGCCTTGTTGTTCACTGCTATGTGCCCCTTGCCTGTGCAGCTACTCATGTACCTCACCTGCACTGTGTCCTGGCCACTGGCCTTGCTGTTCACTGCTGTGTGCCCCTTGCCTGTGCAGCTTCTCATGTACCTCACCTGCACTGTGTCCTGGCCACTGGCCTTGCTCTTGTCTAAATTGTGCTGCATAACTGTGTGAAATGTAAATAAAAAGAAATTTACTCCTGTTGTCTGCCGTGTCAGTGTCCTTGCTAATTAAAGGGTTACTGTGTGGGTATGGTTTACTGTGACACATGCTCTATTTGCCACTTCAACATTGCCAATGTCTTGTTTCCTCTGATCATGTTGTTTCAACTTTTGTGTCCCAGACTTGTGCATCTGTGTGTGTTGGCTTGGAAGTAGGTGTGTTTGCTGTGGACTGATTGACTTCCTGGGTGTGTTGTTGTGTGTGTGATGTTTAGATTGTTGTTGTGTGTGTTCATGGTGTGTCACTCATCTCTGTTTGTAACTGGTATGTGTGTTGTGTACACACTGCTTGGTGTGCATGCAGTGCTATGAGTGTATGTTGCCTTGTCCTTGCCTGTTGTGCACCCCCTGATGTTTAGCTGTTGTAGCATGTTGATATCTTTGCTTGTGCATGTGTTGGGGCTGATGTGGCTGTGTGCAGTGTTTGTGTTGTGTTGTGTCATGCAGTTGACAGATGCTCTGTGTGTGGTGTTCTATTTGCCTGTCAGTGTGTGTGTTGTTGTTGTGTTTGATTCAGATGTGTGTTGCCATTGTGGTGTGCCTTACTTGTGTGTCTGTCACATGGACTGAGGTCTGTTGTGGTTCCTGTGCTTGTTTTATGTGCATCCTTGGTGTTTTCTCCTCTCATATTTGATGTGTCTCTTGTCATTGTTGTGCATGTGCAGACATGTGGTACACTATGACACCATTTTGAGTTGATGGGTGGTGTGGTATGTTTGTCTATGTGTCGTTGTAGGCCCATTTCTGCCTTTTGTTCTCCATTATTGTTTTTAGTGGATGCACTTCTTATATGTGTTGTGGTATGTTGTCTGTACATTTATCATGACTAATGAGGTTGTGTACTCCTGTTGTGTCTGTGCTCCCATTGGATTTCCACTGTTTAACTGCACAGGTCTTGTCTGTTATTGTAGTAGTTCTGTGTGTGTGTTTTAATTGTGTTCTGTGTTTGACTGTTGTTTTTGTGCGTACAGTGGTTCTGCCATCCCTGTGTGTGTGTGATGTTTGTGGATGCCCCCCAGGGGGTGTGTTTGCTTGTCAGTGTATTGACTGGACATTATTGGCAAGCTTCTGTGTGTTTGTCACTGGTGTTGTGTGCTGCAGGTGTGATGGGCGTGGGGGTTGTGTGACGGTTCATACTTGTGTTTGACAGTCATGGAGTGTTGCAATGGGCCCTGTGTGTTGTGCTGCTGACATACTCCTGTGATGTATTTGGATACAGATATGTGGGTGATCAGTGTTAGACTTCATACCCTTCCTTTCATCCCTGTGCCTATACATGGGTTGCCTTGCTGTCTCCCTGAGTTGTTGCAGTGAGGTGACTGTGGTTTGACTTCACTCACTGTGACTGCCATGTGTGGATTTTTGGGCTGGGGTTGTTGTTATGTGTTCCTTCCCTTGCATGTGATGTACACGTTGGTGTTCAGCTCCTTGCCATTCCATTTGTGTGCACCTCACTTTGGGTTTCCTATTTGTTGTCCTCCATTGCTGTTGGCATGTGGTCTGTGTTTGTTGCTGTGTGTCAGTGTGGGGTATGTCAGTGTGACTTGGCAGGCTGTGTGTCCATTGGAGTGTTTGTTCATTGTCTGTGTGTGTTTATTTTGTGCTTGGACTCAGTTTACTTGCCATGAGTGTGATGTTGTTGTGGTGTGTGTGTTCCCCTGGCCCAGTGCTTCTACACTGTGTGTTACTCTGCAGCCACACCTGATAAGGCTGTCTCCCTAGTTGTTTGTTGTGTGGTGCAGTGTGTGTGTTCACCTGGCTGGTTTTTGGGCATGTGGGAGCACAGGAAGATCACGTGGCATGTCCCTTCATGGTGTGGGTGGGCCTATTGTGTGGAGTGTGGAGGTGTTACCCTGTGTACTTTGTGCACTGCCCATGCCTTGCGCTGGCCCAGCCTACTACATTGTATGCATTTTTTAACGCGGATTCACCGCTGCTGTCACGTGAACTGGACATTATTTGAGAATCGCGGACATGGTGGCCTGGGTGTGGAGGGGTGGACTAGTGGCAGGTAGTACATGTGTGGCTACACCTGTGGTTGTGTTCCTGTCCCCACCAGGGTGTCTGGTGGGGCAGGGACCTTACATCAGACATGGAGTTGTGGGTTGTGTTTGTGTGCGGAGTTGTGTGGTGGCGTACCTGCGGTGGCGTCCGCCACGGTCCATGGCTTGCTGGAGGTGTATCATGTACAGCGCCGGGAAGACGTGTAGTGCCGGGTCCATGGCGGTTGGCTCCGGGATTCGAATTTGCACTCCGCTGTGGTGCTTCCGTATGCTCAGATTGGCCGGTTTCTCCGCTGCGGTGTGCCTGGCTGTTTTGCGCATCCTAATTTGTACGGCGGGAGGGACGTCATTCCGCACGGCGGTGGCTCTCGATTGGTTGTCTCCGCCGCGGTGGCGGGCGTGTTGTAATGGCGGTCCACGTCGCACCGCGGCGGACGGACAATGAGCTGGATTTGACCATTGTAATATGGCGGGCGGGTGCACCGCAGCTCACGGGCGGAAAACAGTGTTTTCTCCCCCCCCCCCCAGCATCGCGGAGGTGCATCCGCCAGTCATCGTAATGGACCCCTTAATGTGATTTGGAGTTGGAAAAGTAAATTATAAATGGTTAGTGTCCAGCACCTCCCCTTATTTAATGTGGTTTGGAGTGGGAATAGTAAATTATATATGTTTATTGTCCAGCGCCTTCCCTGATTTAATGTGGTTTGGAGTTGGAATAGTAAATTATATATGGTTAGTGTCCAGCGCCTTCCCTGATTTAATGTGGTTTGGAGTGGGAATCGTAAATTATACATGGTTAGTGTCCAGCGCCTTCCCTGATTTAATGTGGTTTGGAGTTGGAATAGTAAATTATATATGTTTAGTGTCCAGCGCCTTCCTTGATTTAATGTGGTTTGGAGTTGGAATAGTAAATTATATATGGTTAGTGTCCAGCGCCTTTCCTGATTTAATGTGGTTTGGAGTGGGAATCGTAAATTATACATGGTTAGTGTCCAGCACCTTCCCTGATTTAATGTGGTTTGGAGTGGGAATAGTAAATTATATAAGGTTAGTGTCCAGTGACTTCCCTGACTTAATATAAATTAGTAGTAAATTATAATGTTTGCTATTTAACACCTTTCCTGAGTTAATGTAGTTTATAGTGGGTATAGTGAAGAAATAAAAATATATTATGGTGTAAGGATAAAGATATAGTTATAAATGTTTGGACCAATAAGATAGTTTTTAAAGTACATTAATACAATATCAATATTTTATTATAGATACAATATTTCATAACATGTAAAAAAGAAAACAGAAATATCTTCATATTTTATTTATATTTGTATTTATAATGAGACATTGATAATAAAAAATTTGAAAAAGTATTTCATTTTTTTAAGTATATTTATTTTTATTGTTTTAACCAGGAAAAAAATACATTTTGTTAATTGTTTATACATTACATATTTGGTACATATTTAGGGGCCGATTCCGGTTCGGGCCGGAAATCTCTCCGACCGAGCCGGACCCGGAGAGATTTCCGACCGAATCGGACCCGTGCAGCCCGACCGAACGAGTACGATGCGTCCGTATGCTATCGGACTCGAGTCGGTCGGACTTCCATTGAAGTCAATGGGAGCCGGTCGTACAATGCGCACGCGAGCTCCCATTGCCTCAATGGGTGCGAGACGAACAAGGGCGCCCCCTACAGCGGGTACGCGGCGAAGCGACTCGCGCCGTATACGCACAGGTAGGGGGGACCCATGGGTCCCCCCTGTGTGCGACTCGCGCGGCTACGCGTACAGGGGGGTCCGACACGGACCCCCGAAGTACGTCTCCGACTGCTCTTTCGAGCCGGGCGGCGCGTGTCGGTCGGACTGCTCGCGGCGCGCATCGTACTTACCCGGCCGGGGAACGTCTCCATTGCGCGGTGCGAGTCGTGTCCGAGCGAGTCGGTCGGTGCGGTTCGACCCGGGAACGAGTCGGTCGGAGCGGTTGGGACGCCCGAACGAGTCGGTCGGCGATTTCGCATCGTACTCGCTCGTCCGGACGCGCGTACGAATTGGTCGGGAAATAGGGCTCCGAATCGGATCCGGTTATGCCGAATCCGATTCGGAGCCCTACCGGCCGAGATCGGAATCGGCCCCTAAATATTTAGATATAACATTTTGAAAAAATAGTATTAGAAATTGTTGTTTTATTACATTGTTCAGTTGTTTATTTTTGGACAACAAATAAGTAGTTATTACTCACTTTTTGTACAATATTTAAAACTTATAATGTTTTGGGTAGCAGTAGATACATAAATTTTTTATATTATACATAATTTTGTACATTCATACACATTGTGAATATTATTAACAATATATGTAGTTTGACAAAAAAATAATTGAAAACAGATTTATAATTGTTTGTATTTTTTAACATATGTTTTCTTTTTGATAATATTATTTATATTCTTTATATAAATAATATTAATTAGTACATAAGTTATTTTGTAAACACAAACATTTTTTATAACATTATTACATTGTTTTCATTTAGTAAAACATAAACATTTTAAAAAATACATTAAACATTACATGTATATTTTTAATTATAATAATAAATATTAATTTTCTTATAATATTTATTATTATAATTTTTCATTACAAATAATATGTCAAACATTTTTTTATATTTTAGTTATATTTTGTAGTATTTTTCAAAAATTTACAGTAAAGCATTTGTAATATATAACATTTGCAATAATGAAAATGAATAATATTTATTATTTAAGGTAGCCATTTTTAAACTAAAGTTGTATTTTGTAGGCTATCGGTTTTGTTTTAGGTCATTTGTGAGGGTAGAAGCTCGCGGTTGGAAGCTGCGTCGCAAAGGTTAAGGTAAGTTTAATTTTCTTTAATTAAACTTTAATATAAGTGTAATTTGAAGGTAGTCTAGTACTATATAGTGTATGTAGTGTTAGGTTTTGTAATTTTAGGTGAGTTGTATGTTTAAATTAGAAGTTTGCAAAATGCGGTTGGTTTGTTAAATGGTCTGTGTTAGAGTTTGATAGGTATGTGTAATTATGTTTAAAGTTTGTTGTTAGTACTGTATTTATTTGTAATATTATATAGTGTATATGCGTTTTTATGCTGGAGGGATTGTTTTATTTCCTAATAGGTTTTTGTCAGTTGGATATCGTCGGGAGAAGAGTGCGGTTTTTTTTTAAGTGTGTATTAGTTTTAATAAACTAATGATTATTTTACACTTCCTTAATTTTTCGAGTTTTCCTGGAGCGTTTCTTTTTTTATATCTTTTTTTCGGGGTTTTTATGGATTATCGTTGGTGGACCTATTGCTGATGGATTAATTTTTATACAGCTGAATTTTTCCATTTTTTGGGGGGATAATTTTTTTAAATCTTGATTTTTTTTAAACAACTGTGGATTTTATTATGGAACTTTGGACTACTCTTCTTCAGCAACGAAAACTGTAAGTAAGTTTAAATTATTTATAGTGGGAGGGAAATGTTTATAATGTAATTGTTACAGTTAGTTGTTTTATATAAAATATAATTATTATGTCAGTTTATTTTTACAATTTTAGTTAAAATAATTGACAAAATAATTATATTTTTGGAGTTGGAAAAGAAACTTTTTTGATTGTTTGTTTTTAGATTAATTTGTTTTGTGGTTTTTAGGTATATTTATTTAAAGTACGCTTTTAGCTATTGTTTCTAGATACTCTAATTCTTTAGTTGTTGGGTAGAGTCTTACTTTGAATTGTAAGTACTCAAACATTTGTTTAGTTTGCTTGGTTAGTTTTGGGCCTAGTTGAGTTATAGATTGTTCCATTCTTAGTTGTTGGTAGCTTTGTTCTTTTTGGATACATTCCAATAGTTTTTGGAGAGTTGGTGTAGTTCTGCCTGTTGTGGCTTGGAAGGCGTTATGCCATCCTTCCACAGCATTGTTAGTTTTGGCTTCTTTATTTAGGGTACTGTTATATACATTCCACCATGGAATGTGATATTTAGGTTGTCTTCTGTGTCCAGATCTGTGTAGCCTTCCCACCCAGGTATCCTCAAAGTAGTCAAGTAAGGGACTTAATTTTTGCTCATTTTGTTGGTAGTAGGGAGTTTCAATTAATAAATTGTAGTGCTCAGCTATGTCAGTAATACGTACATATGCTAGTGCAATTAATTTTTTTATTTGATATGCAAAGCTGCTATTTGTTGCATATTCTACACTTAGGGGCCGATTACGATGGCGGTGTTTGGCACATCCGAGGTGCTGGCGGAAAACGTCATTTTCCACACTCCAGCAGCGGTCCTCGCGTCCGCCGTATTACAATGGTCAAAGATAGCCCATTTCCCGTCCGTTGCGGAGTTTCGGGATCCGCCAGGAATTTCCTTCCGCAACGGTGGTGGAGGGAGCCAATAGAGAAAGACCGCCGTGCGGAATGACGTTACGACCGCCGTACAAATCACGATGCCTCAAACAGCCCATCACAATGCAGCGGAGAAACCAGCCACCCGTAGACTGCGGAAGGACTACTGCGGAGATCGAAACTCCGCAGGTACGTAAAAACACATCTCCGCACACAACCACAACACACAACTCCTGTGCTGAAATACGGTTCCTGTCCACATCAAACACTCTGGTGGAGACAGGAACATATCCCCCAGTGTACTCACACATGTCCTTCCTGCTCAAAATCCACACCTCCGCATCCGGGTCACCCATCAATCGCGAAATCACTGCAATGTCCCGGGCAAGTCACTGCAGCGGTGAAGACGCGGAAAAACCTGCGCACAATGTAGTAGGCAGGGCCGGCGCCAGGCATGGGCAGTCTGGGCAGCTTCCCAGGGCTCCACCTTCACCCGACCCACATGGTGGGCTGCATCAGTTGGCCACAGCCCACAGCATGCTTCCCACACCCATTTCTGCACATGCTGTGTGCCCCTCCTGTCCCACCCCCAATGCACAATTTATCAACCAGGTGTGGCTCGACCTCGCACCTCACACATCAAAGGGCAAGGTAGATTGACTGGTAAGGTGGGGGTGAAGATGAACACCCTCCACAGAAGGTCAGGGGCTGGACAACCCTCCTCCTCACACCTGCCTTCCACTCATGTAAATCAAACTGAGTATAATTAAGAAATGTAGACTCACACTGCATATTAACAACCACTGAACTGTTCACACTGCATGTCAAGTCCCTCTGAAAGATCCCACACTGACACCCTGCCACATACACATACCATAGGTCAGCAGCAATGTAGGACAATAAATGGGCTAGGCCACAGTGTAGTGCACAGTGCTGGAAAACCAGGGAGCAAGCCACATAGCATTTGGACATCACATGCAAGAGGAGGAACATATCACACTACCCTTAGGCCCTCAAATCAGACATGGGTGGCACAGTGATAGCAATGAAACCAAAGTGACAACTGTGCAATATCTCTGGGATACAGCAATGCAAGCTATGCATAGGCACAGGAATGATAAGAAGTGTCAGAAGCCATACAGTGACCAGCCACACATCTGTGACAACTAACTTGACATGTGTATGCCACCAGCACAACACACATAGCTCATTGTCACACTCCCTGACTTTCAAACCCAAGTAGGACCTTCACGCATACCCCTCATCTACCCATCTCACACCTGCAACACTCAACACCTGTGAGAAACACACATGAAGGTGCAAATAAGGTCCTGTGAGTTTCCAGACAGCCAATCACACCCTGGTGTGCATCAACAAATGTCAGCCTCACACTCAGGGTTGCCTGAACCAATGCTGACCCAAAACCAATAGCCAAACACAAATCTCACAAACAACATCCACAGAAGTCCAACAAGCCCAGCCATGTGCAGACAAACAGTGGATAGGCAATGTGACCCTAGACAGAACAGGAATACACAACATTGTCACTCTGGACAAATGCACAGACACCATACCCCAACACAAATAGGCCTGGGCGAAGTACTACGCTACGCTCGCGTAGTTTGCGAAGTTTGCGCTACTTCGCACTACGCGAATTGCACGTAGCACAGTGCAAACACGCGTAGCGTAGCGGTCATTTTTTGCTTGCTCGCGGTCCTCAACGTCAAGTTGGCGACCGCGAGCAAGCAAAATGACATCCCGGCGAGACTTTTTCCTCGTTCGCGATCAGCAACATCAAGTTGCCGATCGCGAGCGTGGAAAATAAACCTCCCGGCGAGATTCTCAACGCGGGGAGGTCAGGTTTCTCATTGCGAGTGGTCACGTATGCTCGCAACCGCTCGCGATGAGAAACTACCAGTCCGCATTGAGAAAGCTGCTGCTCGAGTAGAAATCTACTCGAGCGGCAGAAAACGACTGCTTTCACTGTGCAAGAAGCCGTTTGCAATGATTGCACAGTGCGGACAAGCATCCGGCACTGTGCAATCAGTGCGAACAGCATTTTGCACAGTGCACTACGCAGTTCGCGTAGCTATGCGTAGCTCGCGTAGTGCGAAGTGCACTTCGCGTAGCTTCGCGTGGCGCTACTACGCGAACTACGCCCAGCCCTAAACACAAACAAGAATTGCATCTTCAAATGCCAATGATGAACACTAACTGGGATCAATGGGACAAATCAGCTAACACAGACATATACACCACACCAGTCATCAAGTGAGCATGCTGTCACAGTGTACCACAAGCATGCACATGCACAATCCTGACAAGTGACAGGTCAAACATAGGAGGACATACCACCATTGTGCACCCAAAACAAGCTCATGAACAAGAATCCACATTGCTGCATGTGACATACACACAAGAAATGCACACTACACATGCAACACACATCTGAATGTATCACAATGCACAAACTACTCACACACAATGTCATGCAAATAGAACATCACACACACATTGCACCTGTCAGCAGAAAGAGCCAACACAGGCCAAACATTGCATCCATCTACAACAAAAACACAACAGATGCACATACCAATCCATCACATAGCAATCTCAGCTGGACATCAGGGGGATTTACACCAGGCAAGTACAAGCCAACATACACTGACAGCACTGCATGCACACTAAGCAGTGTGTGCACACCAACCAAACCAGTAGCACAAATATCTGAGTGCCCCACCATGAACTCCCACAACACAAATCACCACAGCACACAGATAACATCACACTCAGGAAGGGTAGCAGTACCTCAGCAAACAGACATACAGCTTAGCCATCACCCACAGATGCACAACTCAGGGAAACCCAGATGCAAACAACATGACTAGAGGACTGTGCTGCTCAAACATATGCACTGCACATGGGCAACCATGACTGCAAACAAGTAGAAGAAAATAACACATAACTAATTGTGAAACTGTCCTGAGTGGCACATTGGTCCTGTACACAGATCATCCTCACACAGTATAGTGTCACACTATGAAGTGGAGGGGAGGGTCACACACTGGCAAGGCATGGGGTGGAAGACATGAGATTGAAGTGGTGTGTACATTAGTATTGGACAGGTGAGGAGTGTACAGTCCACAAACACATAGAGGAGTAACTCACAATGGGTAGGCATCAGAAGCACCTATAGGGGATGGCATGACTCCTCATACCACATACTATACTCGACCCAAAAATGTGTCAAGTGACAGCAATGCATGAGAAAACTCACAAATGTCAGTGTGGCTGAGCAGGTCAGCACAGTGAGCACAAACTTAAACAAGACCCATGGCTGATCAACAAAACACAACACAGACTTGGCAGTGACACACTCTGCATACTCACAACTGACAGTGACAACAAGTAGGTGTCCCCCAGGAGTGCAAGCAAACATCGACACATTGCACAGTGCTCAACCTACAGCTCCTACATGTGCCCACAATCTGAAGCACATGTCTGACAATGTAATCTAACAGGCACACATTACCTGGGTCCCACATGTGTGTAGTTGGCATGTGCAGGGGCACATACACATCAACACTACTGACAATGACAGGCCAATCACACTGTATGACTACTCAAGTGCACACATTCAAATGTACCCATGTGACTATGAAGACAGGCCCACACAAGAGGACTACACACCAACACTGCTGTGCACACATCAAGAAAGAGCCCACAGATATGACGGACGCTGGCCACCCCACAAGTAATCCTGTGGATAGCATTCACCTCTGTTCTGGTATTGCATCCTAACATGACATGTGAACAATTTAGCAAACCTGAGCACAGAATGATTAGGAGAAGAGAAGATCATCACAAACAACCATCATTGCACCCTCAAGCCTCAGACTGAAGAAGAACAAAAGTGCCTGTTACCTCTGGAAACCTCTGAAAAAGTAAAACAAGTAATTGCCAATGTGAAAGTGGCATACAGAGCATATGTGACATGAACCGATACCCATACATAAAACCTTTTATTTAGCAAGGGCATTGACAAAGCAGACAACAGGAGTAACAGTCTTTATTACATAATACCCAGATAAGCATCAAAAGTACAAAACAGCAAGGCCATTGGCCAGTACAAATTAAAAGTATGCACATGTGTGCATGAGAAACTGCACAGGGAATGGGCATCAAAAGTAACAAACAGCAAGGCCATTGGCCAGTCCATAGTTCCGGTCCGCACATGTGTGCATGAGAAACTGCACAGGGAATGGGCATCAAAAGTACAAAACAGCAAGGCCATTGGCCAGTCCATAGTTCCGGTCCGCACATGTGTGCATGAGAAACTGCACAGGGAATGGGCATCAAAAGTACAAAATAGCAAAAGCATTGGCCAATACAAATTAAAAGTATGCACATGTGTGCATGAGAAACTGCACAGGGAATGGGCTTCAAAAGTAACAAACAACAAGGCCATTTGCCAGTCCATAGTTCCGGTCTGCACACGTGTGCATGAGAAACTGCACAGGGAATGGGTGACACTGTCCACTGCCATGGGAATCACCACAGCTCAGGGGCTACAAATGAGCAGTCTAGGCACTGCTGTGTGAGAAATGGTGTGGGGAGGGGCACTTGGCCTCAACTTTGGCTTGAAGTTGAACTGGGAGGTGGCTGATTGTTGGGGACAGTTGGAGGACTGGACCTGGGAGAGAGAGAACCAGCTGAGGTAGAGGCATCAGTGGCTGTGGGAGCCTGAGGTCTGCTTGGACCATGTGGAGTGGTTGCACGGGGAGGTGGAGAGATGCTTCCGGGAGACACAGTGTGTGAGGATGAATGTTGAGGGCTGGGTCTCAACTTCTTGGGGATTCGATAGCCCACAAGTGTCTTGGCCGGAGTGGGAAGTGGGGTGGGCACAACAGCCTCACTCTCCACCAAAGGTGTATCAGGTGCAGGTGGCTCTCCCTGTGGGGATTTGCTGGATCTGGTTGTACGCTTGGGGTGGCCTTGCCTCTTCCCCTGCATCCCCTGTTGTCCAGGTGAACCCCCCACTTTGCTCTCCTGTCCCAGCTTCACAGGGGTGGGGGTGGGAGTTGACGTTGTGGGTGAATCTGCCTTAGAAATGTGTTTGTGCTTAGTCGTTGCAGGCACCAGGTTCACAGCAGACAGGTCAAGTGTTTGTTTGTCTTTGGGAGCAGGTGTGGGGATGGGAGTTCCCTTGGATGGGGGTGATTTTGATGAATGTGATGTTGATGCCTGCTTCTTGGCCTGATGCCCATGAGTGTCACGTGATGGGCTTTTGGTTTTGCGCTCCTGTGTGCCTGTTTTGTGTGTTGGGGATGGTGTCTGTGGTCTGGTCTGCTTGGAGTGCTCCTGTTGTGTGCCGCGTGTGGAGGACTTGGTGCCTGAGGGCTCTGGCGTGTGGGCACTCTTATCAGGTGGTGCCACTGGCAGGGTGGTTGCTGAAGGGACAGGAGCCGGACTTGGAGCCTGTGACTGCTGAATGGCTGCCGTCACTGTGGAGGACAAAGACTGGACAGTTCGGTGTGGGCCACCCACATCAGAATGAATCCCCTCCATGAAGGTAACTACCTGTGCCAACTTCTTGTCATGATCCTGGAAGGCATTCAGGAGAGCAGCCTGACCCACACACAGCTGGCGCAAAAGGTCCACTGCCTCCACACTGAGGGCAGCAGGGGAGACAGGGGCAGGGGCAGCGGTGCCTGGGGGGAAGGAGACTCTACCCTTCCTAGGGCTGCGGGCACGGACAGCACTTGTGGGAGCAACCGGGAGGGTGGGCACTGGACGATGTGTGGTGGAAGAAGAGGCAGATTTGGAACTTCCTGTGCCCGCCAACATCGAGGAGTCACAGCTGGAGTCTGAAGATGTGGAGGTTGGTGTTTCCGGGTGGGAATCATCCAGGGCACTCCTGTCCCCCTCCGAGGCGCTGGTCACATCAGTGTCAGTGAGCTCATGTGTAGCAGTCGTTCCAGAGCTTCCCCACTGGTGTTGGTCCCCCGTCCTTCCGTGCCCTCGGTAGATGCTGCAAGAGACAGAGACATAGGTTCAGGATAGTGCCATACTCACAAACATCATATGCAAGCAAAGCACAAAACTTTAAAATGATACTCCCATGTTGGCCTCCTCCATGTTCAGTCAGCATGTGCAACATTTATGCAATCATCAGAAGATGCATGGAAACATGCATAGTTGATAGTAATGCCCCATGTGGCGTTGACATAGCCAAATAGCTGGCCCGTGCCTCCTTGTACCCTAACATACTATTCTCTGTAAGCATATCTACGTGCCTGTAGGTGAGATAGGTATACATCTAAACATGTTGTCTCTGTCACATATGGAGTCACTTTAAGGGGACACCACAGATACAAACTCCCAAATGTCCTTTTGCAATGGCCACAAGCTCCTGATATCCACCATGTTGTGCTTTGAAGCACAACTACAGTTGCACATTGGTGTCAGCTGTGTAGTTGTCACAAATCATATGTTGTGGACAGCACACATCCATAAATGCACACTAACATGATGCTCACTGCTGTTCACTGCCAGGTGATGTCTATGACACTCATACTGCAGCATATGTCACAAGGCCACATCTCATCTGTCAATGACAAGGCTCATGGTTTTAAACACATGAGAAACCACATGTCGTACAAATGCATAACACCTGCACTCAACACAGAGGCCACTTAGAAGCCATTGCATCACACTGGAGACATCACAGAGCTTCCCACTGGCTCGCATTTGGGATTCATGCAATCACTCACACCCAAAGTCACACTTAGCTGAATACTCACCCCCAACTTGCTGCTGATGGGCCCTCAAGCGTCCATCCAGCTCTGGCTGTGTCACTGCCAAGATGTGGGCCATTAGTGGTGTCATGCTCCTGCGCGCCAACCTGCCACTCCGAGGGAGCACACCCAGCATCATCTCTGCCACGTTTTTGCTCAGCCGGCAGATGTCATCCCACCTCTTGTGACAGTGTGTGTGCCATCGGTTGGAGACACCCAGAGCCTGCACCTTGCGTGCAATGGCCCCCCATATCGCCTTACGCTGGTGGACCTTAAGCTGCAGGCATGGGAGACAAGAAGAGGAAGTTTCAGGGACACTGTTTATGTACCACTGTGTGTCAGTACAGGAGCATGAAAATACATAGCACACTAATACATAGATGTTGAGCAGAGGCCATACAGCATGACACGTAGTACACTTGCATTGGATAATCCCATAGAAATGTATACATGTATGATGATGGACACAGTACATGGCCATCTCATACACAGCCAGCACAGTAACCAATGTGAAAATGACCCTCATCTGTGATGCAGTATGTGAGTGAGCATGACATACAATACATTGGGAATGATGTGTCGGGCTGACTCACTGTGTCATAACACCATACATCCCTCAATGTCCTTGACCAGTGAATGGCTACATGTGTCATGGTGGTCACATTTAGGGCCATGATCTGACATTCTCACACTCTTCTCACAAGGTGGAGGCCTGTCTTGTGCAATCCTCGGGCATAAGATAGCTCATTGAGAAATAGGGTGGTAGACAACACATATGTTTCACTCATTACATTTAGTGATGGGTCCTTGTAACATTGGGCAGTTTCTGTGCAGGTCAGAGGGACTCACACTGAGGTTAAACGTGGGCCATCAGAGAAATCACATGCATGTACAATATGAGAGGGGAAACAGTGCCTACACATGCAAGACTGAACACATCATGTAATCAATAGAAGGATGACATCTCCAAATTACATTTATCTGATGTGTCATAGGTTAACTACCACCAAGAGTGTTACACACAGGCATTGTACTCTCATGCATAATGCACACACACATCACCATAGTGGCAATTTGAGAACTGCACACACATCATTCAGTACCCTCTGGACAAAATACATTTGTAATGTCACAAATGAGCATGTGAAGCCTTAATGGACTATGACATCACATAACACAGGCAATGTTTGTTCAGACTTCGACTGACTCAAACCAGCAGTGTAACTGTATGGCTGCAAAATACACTGCATGTCACTCCCATCCTTCAATGCAATCTTGGATCTGTGGAAATAAGTCTACACACCCCGTTGACATGAAGTCAGCATGCTAGGCAGTGTATCACACACTTACATTAACCAGTCTCAGGCCAACGTTTGTTGTTTTTTGCAGAAGAAGGCTGTAGAAGTGTCCATGTTGCCATCCTCCCCACATACTCAAATGCAATTCTTAATAGGCCATATATGGAGCAGGCTATAGGAAACATATGGATGCATGCACATTGACTTGCACTCACAAGCACATACTACTGCAGAGCAACATCATGTGAGCATTCTGAGCACTCTCAAACTTTTATTCAGTAACACTTACCAGTACATCTGGCGCACCATAGAGCCTCCCATACTGTGCAAGGACCTCGTCCACCAGGACCTCCAGCTCCTCTGTGGTGAAGGGATGGGCCCTGATGTTCTCAGTTCTCGCCATCACTGGGTCCAGAATACAGGAACAGCAGCAGTTGGTGGTGAAGAATGGCAGGCAGCAGTGTCTGAATGCAAGTGAAATGTGTGGATCTCTCACAGAGATTTATAGGCCCCTGGGGTTGTTTCAGTGGTACTCAGCTGCTGCAATTGGTCTGCCTGGTTAGCATTTTTCAATTGTATCTAATCCCCGGGACCGCGGAAGCGGAGCACGCCTACCGCGAGTTTCAAAATTGTATTTCACTACCACGATCGCGGTTCCCATTGGCTGCATTGTCATTGGCATTGGCGGTGTCACACCGCGGGGGTCAGGCGGTCGCTACTGCAATCCTGCATCTTTCAATTGTGGCCAATGCCCGGCCCCGCGGTAGCGGAGCACGTCTACCGCGAGTTTCAAAATTGTATTTCACTACCGCGATCGCTGTTCCCATTGGCTGCATTGTCATTGGCATTGGCTGTGTCACACCGCGGGGGCCAGGCGGTCGCTACCGCAATTCTGCATCTTTCAATTGCGGCCAATGACCGTGATCGCGGTGGCGGAGCACACATACCGCACCTACGGACACAATATGCTCTAGCAATGGCAATAGCCAATTTTAATCATTGAACACTATACATTCACAATGTATTACAGCACCTGTTTGTAAAATTTAATGCTAGTGTGACATTCAGCTCACTCATGCCTACACATGCCAAGTCAGTGCACATGATTACATGCATTGGCATGTACTTCCTCACATGTCACCTATGATATTTGTGTGCCAGTACACAGATTTGGTGTGTAATGGAGTCTCATATTTGTGAACATCTCAATGTGTGACATGGCTAATCAACCCACAGTAATGATGGACTGAGCACATAATGTGCCTATTTCACTGTGCAGATTGCTGTATTGATTTTGGTAGTTGATCAGCTTACACAAACTGTGCTCATTGTGTAGAAAGGTTGTGCTCTGTGCAACTTAAGCAAGAAGGTGTGGCAGGTAGAGCAGCTACGTAGAAGTCAGCAGTGTTGCTGTTTCCAACATGTGCTGTGTCACCTACACCCAGGGCTGGTGACACAAGATGTAGGAGTGTACCATTTACCATTCACATAGTCAGAATCTGTTTTGGAGGTAGTCAGTATGTACATACTGACCACATGTAGGACTACATGAGATCAAGGTGTCTCTGCATGTGACTTGTGCATTAAGCTGGTGTTACAGTCCAGTCATTGTTGGCGCTGCGTCAATCAAGATGTAAGATGTTTGACACATCTCATAGGGGAATTAAATTGACAGTGCTGGCGAACATGTAGGATGAGGACATCATAAGAAAATTCCGTCTGGATCGCCTTACCCTTCAAGACCTATGTGGTCAGTTGGAGCCCCATCTGAGGCCTCGCAGAACCTATCCGACTGGTTTGACACCAACAGTTAAGGTGATGGCGGCCCTGCATTTCTTTGCAACTGGTTCGTTCCAGTACACGGTGGCTCTCGCCGGTGGGATGTCTCAAGCGATGTTCAGCATGGTGCTACGTGATGTCCTGTCCGCAATGATGACATACAAGGACCCCTACATCCATTTTCCAAGGAGACATGAATTGGCAGCTGTGAAGGGAGATTTTTATGTCCTTGGCCACATACCTAATGTTGTTGGCGCCATTGACTGCACACATGTTGGCCTGGTTCCACCACAGGCACGTGAGCACATATACAGGAACAGGAAGCATTTCCATTCCATTAATGTGCAAGTGGTATGCCAAGCGGATATGATTATCTCCCATGTCTGTGCCAGATTTCCCGGATCAGCCCATGACTCCTACATACTGCGTAACAGCATCATCCCACAACTGATGGCAAATCTGCATCCGGAGCGTGCGTGGCTTGTTGTTGAGTACGCCGAGTCAAGTAGTGTGCTGTATGTGTGACATGCTGTTCTCAGCTACTGTTTCTATCAGTAAATTGCTCTCTGTATGTCACACCTAGGTGACTCTGCGTATCCCAACCGGCCTTGGTTGCTGAGCCCACTGAGGAATCCAAGGATCCCGGGTGAAGGACGCTACAATGATGCACATGGGAGGAAACGTCGTTTGGTGGAGCGTACTTTTGGGCTTCTGAAGTCTAGATTCCGGTGTCTGGACAAGAGCGGAGGTGCACTACTCTACTCTCCCCAAAAGGTGTGTCAGATCGTAGTTGCATGCTGCATGCTCCACAACCTGGCCTTGCGCAATGAGATCCCCCTGCTCCTGGACGATGATGAGCAGCAGATGCCCCCCCTGCAAACCCACACATGCCCAGTGACGACGATAGTGGAGAAGAGGAAGGTGTTCATCTGCGTCAACAGCTCATCGACAACTACTTCACTTGAGTGTAAGTGACATTGTACAACAGTAACATTGTCTGTTGGCTTTGATGGTAGTGGCAAGGTATATATGATCTTTTTGACTGCTGACTGTTGTTGGCTCTGGGCTAATGGCTGATGTGTGTGGCACAGGGTATTTTTATCCAGGTACCTCATGTCTATGTTGATGTTGTTGCTCATTGTTATGTGTGCTGGTTTTTGTACGTTGATGACTAGTGTTGTGTTTTAGCTGTAATGGCATCACCTGACAAGTAAATGTCATTCTCTTGTGTCTTTCTAGGTCCCTTCACCCTCTCAATGCCTCGTCACAATCAGAGCTTGTGGTACATTGGAATCTGAGTTCACATTGTACATACTGTGATAAACATGGAGCTGACACAAAGACATAGGTGTGTAAAGAGTGTTTATTTACAATAAGTATTTGTGACAGAGAAGTGATTATTACAAAATTGTGCCAAGTAAATTTATGAGTTGTCAGTGATGGTAAATGAGACAAATAGAGTAGTCACCACATTGATGTAGTCACACAGTCCAACAGACTCCTGCCATCAACATGGCAATGTGGGTAAGGATAGTTAACAAAGTCAGTGTCAAGGGGAACACAGGTGCCATCATGGCTGGCTCAGCGAATTGCGTTTGGATGGTGCATGGCCACGTGATCCTCCCCTGGTGTTTCTCGGACGGCCCCTCCATTGTTTGGCAGGGGGCCCTCTGCTGCAGGCTCAGCGGTGTCTGAGGAGTCATTTTGTTGCAGCTCACCCCTCTCTGTGGCCGCAGCTGAGGTGGTGGGTGTATCAGCATGCGGGCCACTGGAGGGGGGTTGAGCTGTCATTTGGGCCGCATGCCTGTCCCTCAGAACACCCACAAGTGTGTCCATGGACCTCAGCAGCAGGCGGAGCTCACGCACTTCTTCCACAGCCTGGCCCATCTGTCCCTGGTTCTGTTCATATACCCCAAGGACTCTTGCGACGGTGGCCAGGGCTTCAGTCTCAGTGTCCTCCTGTATTTGTCCCCCAGTTGCCCTCCCACCTGTCCTGCTGACACGGACCTGTGGCGTTGGCACTGGACGCACCCGCACACTCCCCCTGGCATCCTCTGATTGTGTTGTGGTGTTGGTAACCACTGAGGCAGGGAGAGTGTTGCAGGTAGCAGAGGTGATGGTGGTGGTGGAGGCCGCACAGGTTGTAGCAGGGGTCAGCGCTGTTGTTGTTGCTGTGGTGGTGGTGGTGGTGGGGACAATGAGGGCCTGAGACGTGGTGCGCCCTGGCAGTCCGGAGGGGCCAGGTTGTTGCTCCTCATCCGAGAAACGTAGGGAGTCTGCATCCGAGAGTTCATGTTCCGGGGGGGGAGACAGGCTCTGCAGGTTGGTGGTGTTTTTTGCTGCAGTTGCTTGTGGATCTCCTGTTGAACAGAGGTTACATGGTCATTGAAGTGCACTCCACAAGCTTGGTGTTAGACTTTTGGATGTTACATTTGATACACCAAACACTTTACATTGCAATCACTTGGTATGGCAGCAAGATACTGAGCATCATGACATGATGTTGAGGTACATACATTATTTGTCCATGGTGTGACATGTAAATTGAAACCATGTGCCACGTACAGATTGTGTGATTACAAGGACATGTCATCATCTAACAACTTGCGGTGTAGTGTAGCTCCTATTTCCCTAATAGGATCTGCGCATTGGAATAATATATCCTATAGGTTTGACATAGGACTAAGGTCAGTATGTCCCTATCGAGTATATTAAACTTAATTACTTGTGCCAGCTAGCTCAGAGGCCACTAGAAACTCCTTAACAAACAAGAAGGGAGTAGTTTCTGGCAGCCGCAAAACATGACCACTTTGTTTCCCTTTAGAATCAGAACGTGTCCCAGAGTCGTGGAAACAATAGATAACTATTTCACTCAGCTCAATCGTGCATGCTTAGTTTTCTCCAAGTTACACAGAAAAGAACAGACGGGCGTTTCAATAAAAGATTTATTGAACAGTCTTGTTTCTGATGTAAGTAAAATGTGCTGTTACGATCACAAGACAGTATGCGAGATAAATAATGTACAGTGTGAGCAGTAGAAATAAATAATACTGCGATAGCATTATCTTTTAGTACCTATGCCTTTACATAAATAACACAGACTAAAAATGCGAGTACTCATACGATGCGTTTCTAATCTAGTTCTACCCCAATGTACCTAACCTAACCTAGGTGTATGGAGAGGTATGAAGTAGGTGAAGTATTCCTTACTATGATATACTAAGAGTATGTTAAGCCTAGTATGCCTAGTATGCCAAGAGTCCGTCTAGGTTCTTGTCAGCTCCATACCTGAAGAATGAGAGAGGTAGGAATCTCTTTGCCAGACTCGAACTCCAACACCCCGCAAGGGAAGTCAGATCACTGGAAGCTGGACTCTCTGCGTGCAGGGATGACAGCGTCTTCTCAGTGCTCCAGGCCGGGAAACTGGCTCCTCTGAAGTCGAGGTCTCCCCTAGTTTACAAGGGCTAGGGAAGGTATTTTTATACCTGAGAGGTACCTCATAATGTTAGCATTGACGTGAATCGGACAGCGGAAGACGTCATGAATGAACCCCTAAGGAATAATGGTTCATGCATAATATATGAGTCCTTGAAGAAATCAATAGTCCTGGGCTAGGGAAACTCCCGCAGCCTAAGGGTCTGTTCTTCACAAACTCGTTGTGACGTTAGGGTGGACGGATGTCGGAGACCATGCCTGTATTTGGAGTGCACGGTTTAATGCCTAAATAAGGCCTGGGAATTTATGCCTATATAAGGGCAGGGCGAATTGTCCCTATATAAGGACATGATACTGGAAAGCCCGTTATGGACACCCTAAGAGGAATACAACACCCACTCCACTTTCGTGTGTACGATAATACTAATATGCTAAACATTTAAAATGCTAAACATTAAATGGAGTACCGCACATTTAAAAATATTTCTTAAAATCATTAAAAAACATAATATAAAATGCAAAAGGTACTGTACATTTGAAGCACATGCTTATTATTTCAGGCATAAAGTTCGAAAATAAATGCAATTGGAATGAAATAAGCAGTAGTATTTACATGTGACAGAAAATGATCGATAAGTTCTTCAAAAATCAAAGTCATTTCATGTCATGAAAATTAATGAACTGTTTTAGACACATAAGATGACTAAGTGTCCCTGAAAGTACCGTGAAGTCTGTACTATAAGGCTAGTTCTACTTTAAGCAGATTGAAGTGCCATTTTCGTTCGAATAATGGGAAAAAGTTCAATTTTGGTAGAGTTCCAAGTTTTTGTAGAATGAAGGCCAAATTGTTACTGCTTCTCTGGAACACTGTATGCTGAATCAGAGTCAGTTTACGGGTCTGGTGTAAACATGAGATCATCATCATCCACAGAAGTTGGTGTCAGTTGGAACACCTCGTGAAGTAGATTAATCGCACAGAGATGTGAAGCATCGCTTTCAGCATTGGTCGCCGCAGCAATGTTCGCGTCCGTTGTTACCTGTGTGCCTGTAGATCCTTCTCGTAGCTCAGCAGCAGCCGGAAGCATCTGTGAGATATCAATGAATGCTGACATCAGGATTGGTAGCCTCTGGGGACAACACAGAGCATGGGCCGTTATCGGGTCCAGCAGAGTATCGATATCCGTTGGCGTATCCGATGGATATGTTAGACAGGTGTCCAACACGCATTCTACACCGCATAGCAGGCATCGTAGAACAGGTAAGATGCAATCTTGCCAGATTGGTCTGAATGACAGGAACCACGTGGTATTAAGGTCCCGTAGACGATTTATGCCCAAAAGCTGTACTATTTGCTCACGGCACTTTCGTTCAAGGAGAGCTTTCTCCATTTCGCTCGGAGTGATGTCGGCGAATAGGCTGGCCATAGCGCAATAGCAGGAAGAGAAATAGAATTCCGGCAACAAGTGCTAGAATTAATGGTATGCCACCAAACACCGAATGTGCAAAGTTCGGGATGATTCCGAGTATTGCCTGGAAAGGTGCTAACAGACCGGAGCAGATGCTCTTAAATACATGTACAATTCCGGTTGTATCAGACATATTGAAGATACGTCCTATCATTTCTACGAAATGTATAGGGCAGTTTGTACGTATTAAAGTCTGTATCTCAGCCGAAGTCCTTGCTATTTGTAGATCATAGGTTTCTTTGGCCGAGGTCAAAGGCACTGTTTGCTGTAAAAGCATGGCTTTCATTCTGCTCAAAGTATCAAATCTTATAAAAGAGACGTTCAGCGAAGGCCATAGAGGCGACTCCCTGACTGTGTCTATTGGGGCAAACAATACTTGCATACAGCAAGTGACCCTGGAGTTGACCGTTACTAGATATGGGATGCCTGGCAACATGCCACAGCAACTTTGATCATTCAACATGAGGTAACTCCCATTAGAAAGTTGTCCAAACGTTGGATTAATCACAGCAGCTGGTGTACCCTGTTGATGGCAAGACAAATTTGCCACAGAACCATTACAAGCCCTGTGTAAGGAAATGTCCTGACATATAAGCGAACCGCTTAGTGCACGTTTACAGTTTGTACCGCTCAAAAACACTTCACGATCCCCACTCCAACATCTATATGTATACAGTAAATCCCAAGATGTCTTAATGTATTCCTTACCCAACCTTTCATATTTGCCTGCTTGCATTTGTTTGAGGCAATACTGAAACTGAAAAGTAGTCACAGGTAGTATGATTTTGCCATGAATAAGCCATTCTGTAGCTGGTTTTTCTGCCACTGTGAATGGTAACTTTTCCAGTTTTTCAATGCTCAGCACTGTATACCTTGCCCCTCTTTGTGCCAGTTCGATCTGTTTATCAGTGAGATTCTATTCTGCAAACAGAGCCGTTGTGTTGATAAAACGCCAAGGCACATAGCCCGCTCGCAAAGATTGCAGCGTCCAGCTTAATAACACAATAGAACGTAATTAAGATTGGCCTTGTTGTAACATCGCCAAATCTTGTTCTAGTATGTCGATAGCAGAGGATACAATGCCGTCCAGTGAATATATTCTGGAGGACAAAGTTGTTAACCCATTGTCGACCACAGAGAGTGTTTTCTCTAAATTAATACGATCAAGTTCACGTATTCGTTCTGCGGCCTCCATCTGTGATACTTTCCATGCTTCATTATAGGCAGCATAAATGCCGGCATATATGAAACGTTTTTGACGCGGTTTTCTTGGTCCAAACAAGAATTCCCTAAGGTCTGCGTCCTTTTTAAGTAAGGTTAAGTGTTGTTTCACATCCTGTAGTGTAGACTTATGCAGCCAATCGAGGCATAATTTTCCTACACTGTATGTTGTTACTACCCCCGGATGTTGTCTTTGGACGTATCTTGGGTCTGGCCTATTAATAGTAAAGCCCTGAGTTTTATTCAGGAATCTTTCCTGACAGTTGTTCGTGTCTGTGGGCCAGATCAACCATTTTTTCCAATCAGGATTAGATCTGTTGAGTTGTAGTATATTGTCAACTGTAACCACTGCCTGTGTATTGTTATCACTTGTAGGTGTTGGTACAGAAGGATTTTTCATCTCTTTGATCTTGGCTAATCCAAGACAAGATGTTTGTTGGATGGTTTCATTCAAAAACATTATTTGTTCCGGGATGATACAGGCTCTAAATAAAGCTTCTATCCCCTGCACTTGCCAATCTTTAGTACCCCAGACAGTTTTTGTTTCTATGGTATCTTTCCATAAGTCGAAACCCTGTCTAGACAGTTGGGCAATAAAGGCTGCAGAGTAAATCTGTTTTGTATTTGTTAACATCATTTTCAGTCCTGTTTTATTTACATTTCTAAAGTAAAATGTTTCTGGGTCAGATGTATTGTAACCTGAAAAATATGGAAATTTACTAGCAAATGTTTTTGAACTACCTTTAGGTGGTTAAACATAAACACATTTCTTGGATATGCAGATTTATGCAAATAATGATGACCATAGTGGTTATAACAATACAGTTGTTCATAGTCTGATGAACCCTCTAAATATTCATTTTTAGAAAATGCAGCAGATTTTTCTAGGTCAAACATTATATTGTTAACAGTCTCAAAGTCCCAATCATCAGAATAGGTACTGGACGAAATTAGATCACTTAGTGAAATTTTAAACAAATGTGGAATGTTCAATTGTTCCGTCGGACCGAAGATATCAAAATCTGTTTTGTCCCACACTATACCATCCTGTATAGGAACAGCTGTGATGTTCACTGATGACAAGTCTCTTGCTTCACGATGGGAAGATTTATGAGGTTTCAAAAGTACGTTCACGTCTTTTCCTTCAGTGTTCACATGGATGTATCTGCCACTTATAAGCACGCTCACAGTTGTAACCAAGGCTAGCCAGAGCAGGAAAACAAAAAGTCCAGATATAATCCAGAGTTCAATCCATGGAGAAACCAAATAAGTCCTTTTCAGAAAGTGAAGAAAGTCTTCTACTTGCTGCTTGAATTTGAATGATGCTGGCGTCGTTTCAGGTTCACTCGGATCTTCTGAGAAAGTTTCAAAGTTAATGAAATAGCCAGAAGCAGTTCTATCAATTGTTGGAATTGCATCAGGATTTGTAGAAATCACTGGAACCAGTCGATCACTTGCTACGTTGGTGTAGACAGGTGTGTTTGGACGAACTGTTACTTGGTGTTCAAGAGGGATGAGTTCCATAGCATTGTTGCTTAGTCCTCCATCTGTTACTGCTGAATTCTCGATGGTTATCAGTCTTTCAGTCTGAACCTCTTGGATAGTAGCGAGAGGAGTGCGTCTGCTACTAGGTCGGAGTCCACGAGGCCTACTATTTAGTATTGGCCACATACTGTGGTTTGATGAGGTCAATGGACACAAATCTTTTCTCCTTTCTTCCAGCAAGGGGCGGCAGAAGTACTGTTCTTGTTCCTTGAACTGCTAGGACAGGTACTGGTTGTCTGTAAGAAGGTCCAAATTCCTTCTTGTCCGCAATCTTTTCTCTGACTATATCCCCAACTTTTGGAATCCAGACAGGCCTTGCTGGGACCGCCGAATTTTCCCCAGTGGTGGTTGGCTGTAGGAATACGTTGCTTTGTTTCGTTCTTAACTCATTTAGTTCCTGTAAAACAGCCAAACGATCTTTGATATCAAACGGTTTATTTTCCACCACTGTGCCTACGTGTTCAAGGTCTGGTACCCACATTCTTGTCCCAAATAGGACCTCATATGGAGTGACCCCCCCTAGAGAACTTCTTGGCAGATTATTCAATGAGCGTTGGACCCCATTAAGGTGTTTGACCCACCCATCACCCGAACCTAATACCCTAGCTGTTATAGACTGCTTTATGTCCCGGTTTTTCCTTTCCACAACCGAATTTCCTCAGGATGGAATGGAGAGGAGTACCGCAATGCAACGCCCAGACTGGCCATGGCTTCTTTGTAAGCCCGAGAGCTAAACGCAGGACCCTGGTCAGAATGTAGCGTGCCTATTGGGTATGTGCCGATAAAGACTCGCAAATCTTTTATAACAGTTCGAGCGTCAGCCGAGCGCTGAGGCCATATCCATAGGAACCTAGAGCATGAATCCACTGCAACCATGATATATTTATAGTTACCGTCCCTTTGCAAGGGACCGCAGTGGTTCAGGTAAACACAAGCTAATGGTTTGTCTGAAATTAACAGGGGTGTCTGCGCGGGACGTTTCACTGTTGAGACTTTCATCTGTTGGCAAATATCACATTCTAAAACATAGTTTTTAGTTTGTTTCCAAATGCCAGGCCACCAATATCTTTGCTTGAGTAAAGATACTGTCGCTGAAACACCTGCATGAGCAGAAGCTATCCCTTCATGTGCTGCTAGGATTAGTCCTAATCTGCGTTCCTTGTTTGGAATTACCCTATCCCCCACTCCAGGGATTCGAGCAAAAGGAACGTTGTTCGCATCAATTACATAAGAGTACTTGAGTGGAAACTTTTTAGGTAACGCTGCACTGCTGCCTTTGCCTGAAGCATTGACAGCTAACATTATCTCACCGTCTATTTTTGTTTTTGAACGAGTGATCGCAGCTACGGAAGCCGTCTGCACAGCCCCCTTTGCGGCTTCATCAGCCAATGAATTCCCTGCAACGTGAACGCCATCACGTTGATGACTCAGTGTGTGGATCACGAGAGCCTTTGGTAGTTCGTTTTTCAACTGAACTACTTGTTCCCAAAGCGTTTTGTGCTTTATTGTGCCACCTTTCGCATCTTTGAAACCATTTTCAAGCCAGTTTTGTATATATTCATTATACGACTGAACACAGTAAAAGGAATCGCACACTATTAGTGTGGGGAATTCTCGATCTGTACTTTCAAGTGCCAGTTTGAATGCTTGTAGTTCAGCTCGCTGAGCTGTACAATCTCCTAGAGACTGGATTTTTGTGACCATAGGTCTGAAGATGCCATTTCGCATGCGACCTTTAACGATTGCACACGCCGCACTGTAAGCTTGCTTGCTCCCTGTTGCTGGTTGAGCCAATCCGTCAGTGTAAATTATGAATTCGTACTGATCGAGAGGCAGAATTTCAGTAGGCAGAGGACATTCTTGTTCATATTGCAGGAATGCTTGTGTTTTTAAATCTGGATCAAAAACATATTCAACATCTGTTGCAGCAAGAGAATTAACCCATTGTATCCATCTTGGATGTAAGCATTTGGAATGCTCGCTTTTGTGACCGCTTCTAAAGCTGGTACCGGGGTTACGACAATAATGCGTTTCCCTTGGGCTAAGGCTCTTTCTTTTGCTACAGCGGTTTGAACTGCTGTTAGAATTTTTTCAGTTGAACTGAAGCGCATTTCCGCTTGTGTGTACAAATGAGATTTGTATGCGATTGGTATTTTCTCACCCTCATTGAAGGTTAAGTATGTGAATCCACATTGACCCGAAATTAGTCGGATCACCAAATTGCGTTGACTTACGCGTGTTTGTAAGTGATTTGTTGCTAACATGTTAGCTTGTAGTGAACGCAAGATTTCTGTGTGTTCTTGTGTCCAATTTCTGATCGAAAAATCAGGTTTGATTAACGCGTAGAGAGGTTTAACCCTTTCTGCGTAATTTAGAATGTATGTTCTTCCAAAATTTAGGAAACCCAGGATGGATTGTAAGTTTTTTGCGTTTTTGGAGTTTGGAGCAGCGCACACTTTTCTAAAAGTTAGCTGCCAAGCTCTTGCCTTCACTTGAAAGCTCATATCCTAGAAATAGGACATTGAGATGGGCAATTCTGGACTTTTTAAAGTTGAATTTGTAGCCCTCAGAGGCGAAGCCCAGTATAATGGTGCTCACCCTGTTCAAGTGTTTGTCCAGGTCATCGTCTGTCAGATAAATGTCATCTATATAGGACAATGCCTCATTGTCATAAATTTGTAGTAACTCCGTTACTCTCGCTGAGAATAAACCTGGGCTATTCTTGAACCCTTGTGGGAGTCGACAAAAGTGACGCTGGGTCCCCATTATGGAGAATGCTGTTAAGTACCTGCTTTCAGGTGCTATGTTTTGACAAAAGAAACCATTTGAGATGTCTAATGTTGTTTTATATTTTTTACGCACAATGTTATTCATTAATGCTGTGCTATGTGCATTTTGCACTGCAAAGGTTTTAGAACAAGTGTTTAGGTGTCTGTAATCCAAAACTAGACGATTTGTATTGTCTGGTTTGGAGACAGGAAACAAAGGATTGTTCATTGAGGAGGTGCATGTTTCAATCACCCCTTGATATTCAAGTTGATCTAAGATCTCCCTGACCTGTTTTTTAGCTTCTTGCTTTATTGGGTACTGCCGTTGTGCAGTTGGTTCATGTTTCAGATGTATTTTATGGTGAGGTGAGTCCTCATCCCATCCTACATGATTTTTATATAACGCTGGGGCATGGGCTACTGCCCATTTCCTGGCATATATATATTTTAGGTGAATTGGAATATGGTTGGAGAAGGCAGGCATAATAATGTCCTCGCCATGTGGGCACTCCCTGACAAATTGTGGTGGCCAGTCTTTTTCTGCTAGAAGTATGTCATAGCCCTTTGATAGTCTTTCCCAAAAAAGTGCTTTCACCTGTCTAGGTTTGTCTCTCTCCATCCGGAGAGTTATTTCATATAACTTTTGTGGAGTACTAACCCTGGTGTCTACAGTCTCTACTTTAATGTACTCATTCAAGTCCACTATCTCCAGAAGTTCCTTCAGGTTCTGGCGAACTATTGTGACTTCTGCTGCACTGTTCAGCATTGTCTGAGCCCATTCTCCGTTCTTGAGTTGTGTTCTCAGTATTCTCGGCATGTCTAATCTTTAGACCTGCTACTTTCTTTTTGGAGAATTGAGGTTTTGCTTTAGTTTTTGGAGCGTGTTTGTCGTCTTTCGATTTCACGCGTTCTTCTCTATGTTCTGTCCGTCCTCTTCTTTCCGAAGTCTGTGATGAGATCTGAAAGGGACGAGAGGAACGTGTATCAGTATCTTGATACCTTTCAGGCTTTCTCAAATTATCCCTATTCCTGAGGTTATACCTCCTTTCAGAGGGCTCCTTTTGAGGAGACCTACCTCGGGATTGAGAACGTTTCTCATTTGAATTTTGTTTATTAGTTTCCCACTTCTTTTTAGAAGATCTAGGAGTTTGTTTAATAGAGTCCTTCTCAGGATTTTCAGATAGCTTCGGCTTCAATGGTCTTCCACCCAAACTATCTCTGCCTAATTCTGCATAAGATTGTTCAATTATTCTGGGTAGCTCAGTTTGATGTTCTGTAACATCAAATTCCCTTAATTTTTGGCGGATCGCCACTGCTGCTGCCTCCCCTTTAATATTAGATAATATTATTGTTGAGACCTGGTCGAAATTTTTCAGTAACTTCATACCTAAATTTAGAGCAGGCTCTGCCCCGTATTCGTTTTGAATTTGTTTCAGGCCATCAGGTATTACCGCAATTGACGGAATGCCATGTGTTTTAGTATAGATGGCAGCAAAGACTGAGCCCCAAGTGGTGCAGTCTTCCAGTTGTGGTGTGATCCCCATTGGTAAACTGATTGTTAGGATTCTGTGTTTCTCATACGGGCTAGTATTTGGAAATACTGCTACGATTTAGGTGATTTTTTGAGCTATCCAGAATGGAATTTGCTCACGTTTTGTGGGCATTTTACCCATGACTGCGTATAGAGTCTGTGGTGTAATTTTTAGTGTATTCCCCTGTTGAGGAGTTTGATTTGGAAGTGTTAATGGTTGCTGGACTGTAAAAGTCTGCAGGACATATTGGACCAATTGTCTGTACATTTTTATTAACTCTGTGATTTGAGTAAGTAGTTCCTCGTTTGACATTTCTTCAATGTCAGGATGAGGTGTGTAGCCGGCTAGAATCGGCCATGTTGCTCCTGGTCTACCTAGTGGACCGAGCCTGGTAATGTTTCTATGATGTTTTAGGGCGCCTTTAAACCAGAGCTGATGCTTCTGGTATGTTAATGGAATTTCAATATCCTCGAAAGGAATGTATTCCTCTGGTGGATCATCTTCTTTGTAGAAGTGAAACGTGTGTGTTACTGAATTTGATTCAGGAAATATTACCCATGAATAGAATACCTCTGTCTGAAAGGATTCATGTGCCTCTATCACGAAAACTGCTCTACCGCCTCTCGGTGGTATGCCATGTTTTATGAGTTTTAGAGTGATGGCTCTTCTTAAGTTTTGAGGGATGTCTATAACACCCTCCTCGGTTTCAACAAAACCTGTGATATTATAAGCTGCTTGGGCTGGATCAGCCGCAGCTCCACCGTTTCCGGTGGCATCGTCGGAGTCAGGCATTTTGTTTGTTTGAAAAATGTAGAACAAGTTTCAAGGAAACAAAGATAAGGTGCACAATATTTTGGAACACTGTATCCTTCAACGTTGAGCAAACCAAACAGCTAATATATAGGGTGTTTCCCTATGTAGCCATGGTGGATACTTAACCCTGCCCACTCCAGACGTCTTTTGGAGTATATGGGTAGGGGACTCTGAGAGAAAAAGCACGGCTGAGTTACTCAGTATCTAACGTTGAATTACCGCCTTACCAAACCATTGGGCGCCATGTAGTGTAGCTCCTATTTCCCTAATAGGCTCTGCGCATTGGAATAATATATCCTATAGGTTTGACATAGGACTAAGGTCAGTATGTCCCTATCGAGTATATTAAACTTAATTACTTGTGCCAGCTAGCTCAGAGGCCACTAGAAACTCCTTGACAAACAAGAAGGGAGTAGTTTCTGGCAGCCGCAAAACATGACCACTTTGTTTCCCTTTAGAATCAGAACGTGTCCCAGAGTCGTGGAAACAATAGATAACTATTTCACTCAGCTCAATCGTGCATGCTTAGTTTTCTCCAAGTTACACAGAAAAGAACAGACGGGCGTTTCAATAAAAGATTTATTGAACAGTCTTGTTTCTGATGTAAGTAAAATGTGCTGTTACGATCACAAGACAGTATGCGAGATAAATAATGTACAGTGTGAGCAGTAGAAATAAATAATACTGCGATAGCATTATCTTTTAGTACCTATGCCTTTACATAAATAACACAGACTAAAAATGCGAGTACTCGTACGATGCGTTTCTAATCTAGTTCTACCCCAATGTACCTAACCTAACCTAGGTGTAGGGAGAGGTATGAAGTAGGTGAAGTATTCCTTACTATGATATACTAAGAGTATGTTAAGCCTAGTATGCCTAGTATGCCAAGAGTCCCTCTAGGTTCTTGTCAGCTCCATACCTGAAGAATGAGAGAGGTAGGAATCTCTTTGCCAGACTCGAACTCCAACACCCCGCAAGGGAAGTCAGATCACTGGAAGCTGGACTCTCTGCGTGCAGGGATGACAGCGTCTTCTCAGTGCGTCAGGCCGGGAAACGGGCTCCTCTGAAGTCGAGGTCTCCTCTAGTTTACAAGGGCTAGGGAAGGTATATTTATACCTGAGAGGTACCTCATAATGTTAGCATTGACGTGAATCGGACAGCGGAAGACGTCATGAATGAACCCCTAAGGAATAATGGTTCATGCATAATATATGAGTCCTTGAAGAAATCAATAGTCCTGGGCTAGGGAAACTCCCGTAGCCTAAGGGTCTGTTCTTCACGAACTCGTTGTGACGTTAGGGTGGACGGATGTCGGAGACCATGCCTGTATTTGGAGTGCACGGTTTAATGCCTAAATAAGGCCTGGGAATTTATGCCTATATAAGGGCAGGGCGAATTGTGCCTATATAAGGACATGATACTGGAAAGCCCGTTATGGACACCCTAAGAGGAATACAACAGCGGCACATCAACTTTATGTAATGCGTCTTTTTTGTTTGCTCTTCATGGAATCAATTTCAGCTAAGCAAGAACTAGCCATTGGAATGTTATACATACCTTTTTCATATAATGTACTTTACTTTGTTTGTCAGATTGACCATGCATGTTTTGTGTTCATATGGGCCTTCATGCTCTGACACCATGGCACTTACACATTGCATTCTGTGCTGTGCATGATTGTGCCATGAATTCCTTTCACATGTGACTTGGTGAGTCAAAGTTTAATTTCTGTGACAATTATGTGCGCTTAGCTGTCTGCACACTGGATGTGGCTTTTGGATCTATGCCAAGTTGGCTGACATGTGAGTGCTGGTGTGGTCATCTGGCTCCATGTTTTTTGAGAAGGATGGCAGGGTGCATGCACTGACTACCTAGCTGTTCGGTGACACAGTGGAGGGAAATGGCTGCCACATGTTTCTGGGTGTGGGGAGTGTACCATCCTGCTCAGGGGTGAGACAAGGGGGCCTGGTGGGAGTTGTAGTGCTGGCTTCCCACCCACAAACACCCCTCCCTGTTAAGATGGCTACCTACCTGTTAGGTGAAGGTAAGCAATGCAATGGCTGCCACATGGTTCTGGGTGTGGGGAGAGTACCATCCTGCTCAGCTGTGGGACAAGGGGGCCTGGTGGGAGTTGTAGTGCTGGCTTCCCACCCACAAACACCCCTCCCTGTTCAGAAGGCTACCTACCTGTTAGGTGAAGGTGAGCAATACAATGGCTGCCACATGGTTCTGGGTGTGGGGAGTGTTCCTTCCTGCTCAGGGGTGAGACAAGAGAGCATGAGAAGGCTGGCTACCTGTAAGTTTGAGGAGAGCAATGAGATGGTTGCCACATGGTTATGGTTATGGGTGTGGGGAGTGTACCATCCTGCTCAGCTGTGGGACAAGGGGGCCTGATGGGAGTTGTAGAGCTGGCTTCCCACCCACAAACACCCCTCCCTGTTAAGATGGCTACCTACCTGTTAGGTGAAGGTGAGTAATGCAATGGCTGCCACATGGTTCTGGGTGTGAGGAGTGTACCATCCTGCTCAGCTGTGGGACAAGGGGGCCTGGTGGGAGTTGTAGTGCTGGCTTCCCACCCACAAACACCCCTCCCTGTTCAGAAGGCTACCTACCTGTTAGGTGAAGGTGAGCAATGCAATGGCTGCCACATGGTTCTGGGTGTGGGGAGTGTTCCATCCTGCTCAGGGGTGTGACAAGAGAGCATGAGAAGGCTGACTACCTGTACGTTTGAGGAGAGCAATGAGATGGCTGCCACAAAGTTATGGGTGTGGGGAGTGTACCATCCTGCTCAGCTGTGGGACAAAGGGGCCTGGTGGGAGTTGTAGTGCTGGCTTCCCACCCACAAACACCCCTCCCTGTTAAGATGGCTACCTACCTGTTAGGTGAAGGTGAGCAATGCAATGGCTGCCACATGTTTCTGGGTGTGGGGAGTGTACCATCCTGCTCAGGGGTGATACAAGGGGGCCTGGTGGGAGTTGTAGTGCTGGCTTCCCACCCACAAACACCCCTCCCTGTTAAGATGGCTACCTACCTGTTCAGTGGAGGTGAGCAATGCAATGGCTGCCACATGGTTCTGGGTGTGGGGAGTGTACCATCCTGCTCAGCTGTGGGACAAGGGGGCCTGGTGGGAGTTGTAGTGCTGGCTTCCCACCCACAAACACCCCTCCCTGTTCAGAAGGCTACCTACCTGTTAGGTGAAGGTGAGCAATGCAATGGCTGCCACATGGTTCTGGGTGTGGGGAGTGTTCCATCCTGCTCAGGGGTGAGACAAGAGAGCATGAGAAGGCTGACTACCTGTAAGTTTGAGGAGAGCAATGAGATGGCTGCCACATGGTTATGGGTGTGGGGAGTGTACCATCCTGCTCAGCTGTGGGACAAGGGGGCCTGGTGGGAGTTGTAGTGCTGGCCTCCCACCCACAAACACCCATCCCTGTTAAGATGGCTACCTACCTGTTAGGTGAAGGTGAGCAGTGCAATGGCTGCCACATGGTTCTGGGTGTGGGGAGTGTACCATCCTGCTCAGCTGTGGGACAAGGGGGCCTGGTGGGAGTTGTAGTGCTGGATTCCCACCCACAAACACCCCTCCCTGTTCAGAAGGCTACCTACCTGTTAGGTGAAGGTGAGCAATGCAATGGCTGCCACATGGTTCTGGGTGGGGGGAGTGTTCTATCCCACTCAGGGGTGAGACAAGAGAGCATGAGAAGGCTGACTACCTGTAAGTTTGAGGAGAGCAATGATATGGCTGCCACATGGTTATGGGTGTGGGGAGTGTACCATCCTGCTCAGCTGTGGGACAAGGGTGCCTAGTGGGAGTTGTAGTGCTGGCTGCCTGTACACATGCCCCCATGGAAATATTGCTAGCTACCTTTGGGGTGATTCAGAGGAAGGAAATGTTAGATGTGTGACACTTGTGTTGGGGAGAGTGTGTTGTACGTAAGTGCATTTGTTTTTAGGAAGTGTAGCTTTCTAGTTGTGCAAGACAGTACATAGCAGTGTAATGGGAGACATTTGTTGGTAATTACCAGCCTCCACTCCCCGGGTATTCCTGTGAGACTCTCTGGATGCAGTATGGCAAGCACCTTCTCCTCCCATTCGTTGAATGTTAGTGGTGGAATGGGAGGGCCACCGCCAGTCCTCTGAGCCAGCTCAAGGTTCTTGTTGGCACGCTCTTTCACCCTGGTCTTGAGGTCATGCAACCTCCTCCTGATGTCCTTCAGGGTGCGCGGGGTGGTCCCTAGTGCATTGACTTTGTTGACTATCCTTGCCCACATTTGATTTTTTCTGGCTACTGGTGTCTGTTGGACCTTGCTTCCAAACAAATGTGGTTCTACTCTGATTATCTCATCTACCATGACTGACAACTCATTGTCAGTGAATTTTGGCATTTTTTTCTGTGCCATGGTGTGTGATGTGCAAATGTGTGAGAAGTGCGGGTGAGATGGTGGTGGTGGAGATGTGTGTGGTGTGTGTGTGGTTGTGATGGTGTGATGTGTGCTGATTTGCCTCTCCTTTATGCTGTGGGGTTGGGTCCTTCAGTGCTGGAGTTGTGCAAAGGATTCTGGGCAGGGAAGGGGCTGGTTTTATACTCAGCTATGTGGGTGTGTCAAAATGGAGTATTCATGTCAGGTGTGTTATCTGGGTTGACCTGGGATTTGTATTTTTTAGTTGCCATGGGGATGTGTCATTGGGGTGTGTTAGATGTTTTTTGAGGCTGAGCCAGCTATACAGCCACACTTGGTAGCCTTTTTGTGTGGTTGCTTTCGACCCCCATTACTTTTTCGGCGTGACTGCGGTGGTCGGAATGCAACAGCCCTTCCGCCGGCTCTCCCATTCAGCATTAGTTGCGATCGCGGCGGTCGGAAACAACTGATTGTTCTGCTGGCACCACCATCGTATCGTAATTTCACTTGCGGTCATTCCGCTGGTAGATCGGCGGTTTTGGGTCTTTCCGCGGCAAATCCGAATGCCGCGGACGGATTTTCAGCTGTTCCAGACGTTCCCGGCGGAGTTTTGTGGAATCCGTCCGCGGTGGTCGGATTTCTCTGGCGGTGCATCCTAATCTGACCGCCGGTTTTGCAGCGGTACGTGCCGACGGTTATTTACCGCTACCACGGCGGTCGGAATGCTTTTCTGACCGCCATCGTTATCGGCCCCTAAATGTAGATTTTTGGAGGTGCCTCCAAATGCATTGGTTAAAGTGATAGTAGCAATCTTGAATTGCTGTGTGAGGGTAGTTTTTTAGTATTGCTTGTATCATTGACTGCTCAAAGTCTACTATTATTTTTTGGGGAAAATAATTGTTAGTTTCTTGCTTTAGTTTGCTTAAAAGTTCAACATAGGTTGCTCTTTGCTTGTTTGGCAGTAGAGTATATATGAAGGGGATGTTTGTATGTTGAAATAGTCCATGTATTGTATAAAGTTGGTAAAATGGTTTGGGACAAATTTTAAAAGTCCCATCCATCATCCATGTCTCACAGTTTTGTAATTTTAGTAAATTTATGGGAGTCCCAAACAATATTTTTCTTTTTTCAGCTGATTTATTGTCATACAGAAGAAATTGTTCTTCAGTATGTGTAACTGTGAGTTCAGGTGGTATTTCTACTTCAGCAAAGGTTTTGGGGATAGGTGTGGTGATAGCGGTAGCTTTTTTAGTTCTAGCTATAGTTCTTTTTAATGAGGATATTGAGGGCATTTGGCCAGTTGCATGCTCAGGAATTCTGAGAAGCATTTGTTTAAGGATTTCTGTTGTGGGCTTTTGAGATGCAGTACTAATTCCTTTTATATTTTCAATAGCATTTCTAACTTCAATTTTAGCTACGTTAGGGGGGTGGTTATGTTCTCTAACATATAATACAGTTGTTTCCTTTGTAGCACCCCTTCCATAACATTTGTTAGAATAATATTTGCTACATTTCCAGTTGACTTTGTCCCCTGTTTGCTTTTCTTGGGTGTACACATACCCCATATAATATAATAATAATTTGCCTTTTTGGGAAGTAGTGAATTGGGCCCCATCAGTCATGGTGGTGCTTCAAATGCTAAGAGAAATGTATATAAAAATTAATAAAATATTTACTGTTATGTTTTATTTTCTGAAAGTGAACATTGTCAATTTTATACTTACAATGTTGAATTTGAAGGCTTTTTTTAATGTTGATTGTTTTTCTCTGCTGTTTGGTTTTGTTTTTTCTGTAGAGATTCCTGTTAAAAAAAGAGTAATATTAATTAATCTGTTTTATTGCATTTTTAGCTGGGGGGGGAGTTGTGGTTAGGTAGTTTTTCTGTTTGGTATTTAAAAAAAGTGTTTTAGTTAATCTCAGAGTAATACTTGCCTTATTTGTAAATTGACTTTTCACACTGTTCTGCTGTTCTTTGAGGTTGTTCAGAATTATCTGTAGAGGAGATATAATTTAAAAAAGTACATATTAATTATTTTGTTCATACAAACATTTTTTGACAGCATTTTTAGTAGCAGTTGTTTTAAAATGCTTTTTAACTTACTTTGTGGAGATGTAATCCGAGTTTTCTGTAATGCAGATCAGTGTTGGGTCAGCAATCCGGCAGAATTTCTCCTTATTCTTTCTTTTTTGGTTGCTAGGTAAAATAATGTTGAATTTCTGTGTGTTTATATAGTGTGTTATTAATTATTGTTTCAATCTTATTGGGTTATTTTAATTGTATGTGCATTTCATTGGTTGTTAGCTGTTTGTTTTAATTAATTTGTCAGTTGTTTCCAATATATGGAAAACGCTCATTAAGTTTCAGTTACTTTTTTAAATTAAAAAAAAAATGGTGTACTATATTATTTGATATTTAAACTTTTTAAATGTTAAAGAGTTACATTTTTATTCTAATATGTTTGGAGTAGTAAATAATATTTGTGTATTTATAAATGTTGAAGAAATTGTTTTGTTATTTTTTTTAAATATTTGTTAAGTGATTTATAATGTTTGTTATGTGTGTTATTGCTATTTTTATATTTTGGGGGTATGTATTGAGTTACTAAAAATTATTTAACTTGTCAATATATTTTTTTGCGATAATTTTGTTGTCTATATTTTTGTTATCGATACTTTTGTTATTTTGTATGTTTATTTAATGTGTGCGATATTACTTATCCCAATATTTTTGAGTTTGATAATGTTGAAAACGATATAAATGTTTTGCGATATTTTGTAGTCGATATTTGTGTGTTTTTTTTAATTAAGTATAGGAAGTCGATATTAGTGTAATCGATATTTTTGTCACGATATTTTGGTAGGTCGATATTGTGTCTGTCGATATTATGTCAGTGATCCGACAAACATTGGCTAATATAAGCCACAATGTGCATTGGGGCATTGGGATGTCCAGTGTGCTGGGCAAGGATGGCACCCAACCCCAAGGGGCCTGCATCAACAACCTCTGTCTGAAATTTCAGATCAAAGTATACCATTTCAGATGCGTTCTCAATTGCATGCTTGATTTTCTTGAAGCTTCGTTCACATTCACTTGACCATGTAAATGGGACATTTTGTTTTGTTAAGTCTCTCAATGGGGCACTTACAGTGGCAAAGTCGCGTATGTACCTCGAACAGTAACTGGCCATACCACGGAAAGATCTCAGTATAGTTACATCTTGAAGGGGTAGAAATGGATGACAAGGCCTGTACTTTATTTGGATCCGGAGTCATTCCCCCATCAGAAAAGATATGACCAAAGAACTTGAGTTTTGTTTGATGAAACTCACACTTTACCAAATTTAAAGTGAGACCTGCATCGGCAAGTGTATGACACACTGGGGTAAGCGCTTTATCATGTTCCTTTCGTGTGGCCCGAAAAACTAGCATGTCATCACTGTGATTGAAAGCATTTGTGACTGTCCGTATTATGAGATGAAAGACATCCTGGAAAAGTTCGGCAGCTGATGACACTCTAAAACTCAGCTTTTTATATTGAAACAAACCAACATGATTCGAAAAGGTAGTAATGTACCTGAAATCCTCTTCCAGTTCGAGCCTTTTGGTGGTATCGAAGGGAGGTGGTGGTTTCAAGAAGGTGGCAGTTCCATATTTTGCACTCCTTTCAGCAACCATTGAAAAATTTCACTATTCTGACCGCTGCTCATGGCCTTTCAGACGGTCCAATGTGATTCACCAGCCTGATAAGCACAACCCCCGTGCATCTGCTTGGGTGGCAGCTCCTGGTGTTTAGGTCGGATGACACTCTTTAATCAGGTCCAGGTAAGCGTGATCAAATATTCTAAGTCTGGTTATCACCACTTCATCGCAATGTTTTTCTGCATTTACCTGCTTCTGCATCACAGAGTTCTCTTGCACCTGGCTTTCGCTGCTCGGTGCACTTTCAGTACATGCCTGTCACTGCCTTTAGCATTTCTTGATGTTGGAATTGTCTATGCTTTTAGCGCTTCCTTGCACTCTGCGTTTATGGCCTTTAGCGCCTCTCTGTACCTGGTTGTCGCTGCCTCTAGTGCTGTCATACAGTATGAATGTACTGTATACTGTATGTGTCATGTTGTGGCGCAGTACCTCTTCTCTCGACTCAATCAATCAAATTTCTAGCCATTGACAAACAAACTTTCTGTAAGGCCTTCACTTTCTTCACAGATCTTGCACTGGTGTTTGACTCCACATACGCCAACCGTAGATTTTCACTTCGACGAGGCACACGTGGCACGCACAAGCAGTCTGCTGGACCACGGGAAGCTCCCTGGGAGAGCACACTCGATTCTTCAGGTCACGACATTTACATAATCCCCTATCTCGTTGTCAGTTATAGTGTCCAGCCCCGGCCTGGGTACATGCAAAGGATCACACCACACACAGAGTTTGGCATTACACGTCTTTGTTCCTCAGCATGTAATAGTTAACTGAACATTCTTATCATGAATTCCATCACACACACCCACACACTTATGCCACTGTTCTACGGAGTCCGTTAAAAACCAAAAGGATCCCGTCATCTCTAACTCACAAGACACTACAATCGCCTCAGTTTTTTTGTTGTTAATGATGTTGTGCGAGATCTGGAGGCTCTGCTGCTTTTATCTCTTACTGCTCGTGCATGGTCTTGTTTCAAGTTCTTTTAGCTTCAAGTGCTTTCCTTGGTGTGATCCTTTGTACATCTTTTTAAAGTGGTTGTCTTTTCCACATTTGTGACATTCTTGTCTCATTGCAGGGCAGGTGCCCTTTTGTGGATATTACTATCCACAGTAGCAGCATTCCTTTTTTGTGTCCATGCTTTGTCATCTGTCCTTCCTTCAGTCATGGTCTTGAATGTTGAGAGTGGCTTTTGTGCATCTTCTTTTGTTCCTGATTCTGTAACCAGTAGACTTTTTCTCTCTTTTTCACCTTCTAGGCTTCAATTTTTTTGCTTGCGATTTGACTTGGTCATTCACGCAAGTTAGTTTCTCAATGTCTTTCAGTGTATAGTCCTTCCACATTAGTCAACATCGAAGCAACTCCGAGTGGTACCCCTCAATGATGCATAGTTGAATAGTAACTTTGTCTGTGAAGTTGTGAAATTCACAATGATTGAGAAGATGGTGTAGTCTTGTGATGAACTCACCTATGGGTTCTCCTTTTCCTTGAGAAGCCATATTAAAGGTGTATCATTCACAGTCAACATTTCTTTTTGTTAGGGACTTTTCATCCAGGGCTACTCGTATCTTTGGTTAGGTTGCCACTTGATCTTTTGGCAGCTCTCGAATGACGTTTCAGACTTCTTTCCCTATGAAATTCTTCATTGAGGATAATATCTGCTTATTGTCTATTTCTCTTGATGCTTCAATGAAGTTGTCAAAGTCATTCAGCCATCCTTGCCAATTTTGGTCCCATGGTGATTCCTGTGAATAGGGGTACTTGGTCTGAAGATTGGAGATATGGCACTGACTCATTCCCAGGTTTTGTCTCCTAGGCCATGTTTTATATATTTATTTATTAATTGTTCTTTTTGTACTTTTTTTGCAGATGTCATGCTATCTGGCTTTCAAACTGCAGTTCCACTGGTAATCAGTGGAGAAGTTTCTTGCTTCAGTTTGGCCTTGTCTGTGATTTAAATCAAAACATCTAGCTTCAGGATGGGTGTTTACACAAAATATCTGACAAAATATATTGTGTAGACAAAATATTGTGTCAAGAATATTGAGGACAAAAATATTGTGAGGTAAGTTTCTCTGGTAAGCAAACGTTAACTAGATTTAACTGGACATATATGTACCTTCACGATAGATAGATATATTCAATGTACGCAGATCTGGAGTTAAGAATAGTAAATCTATACTTACCTGATTGCACTCACCTTCTTGATATTTTGGTCCTTGATATTTTTGACACAATATTCTGTCCACACGATATTTGTTTCCTCGATATTCTGTCAGACAACCTCAGAATGGCTGCTTCAGTGATTTTCAGTGGAGCATCAGAATCCAAGATGGCGGTTTTGGTGATCTTCAGTGGGGCGTCTGGCTTTCAGATGTCGACCTTTCTGGTTTCAGTCAAAGAGGTGGCTGACTTCAAAATGGCTTTGGATGGTAAGTCTAATGCCCCTATTGCCTGATCTTAGCTGCTGCCTGGTTCTGTTGCCTTTACTATTTGCTACCATTTGTCCTTTCTCTTTTACATGAGCGTGTGCTTGCTGTGCCTTTCATGCATTATTTTGTGGCCAGTTTCTTTACAGATATGCTTTCTTTGTGTGTGCCCGCCAATTGTCACCTCTGTGAAAAGCATACATCCGTTGCCAGGGTGCGCTCATTCTATTGCCTTTCTTTCAGTGTGTGTGTCTTGTTTGTGCTTAGAGTTTTATTGCCTTCCTCTCAGCACACAACTTCCCTCTTGCTCGTTTTTAGGTCGAGCCTGAGCCAGCGCGCATGCGCTGCTCTGGCGATCTGCTGTAGTAGAGTACGGAAGAGAAGCCCCACCCACTCCCCGCCCATATTTTTAATAGGCTTATGTCTTTGTACTTCGTAAATGCTGCCTTCTGATTCCTTAATAGGCTTGTTAGTCCCTCCTTCGTACTGCTTGTCTTCATTTGTAACCTCCCATGGCTACTGGCTCCTTTACTTCGGTTGTTACACGGTACATGTTATTTTAGTGTTGTAAGCACCATTTTCTTTATTGAGTTTGTCCTACTTCAGGCATGACAACGTGCTTTGTTTACATTCAGCGCACTGTGCGCGCTTTCAATTTCGAAACTGCCGGGACAATCGCGACCGCTTGTTTGCAATGGCATAGGTCTCGTATTCAAATGCAAGATCTATTGCATTGCAAACATTTTTTTTTTTAATCTACCACTTGTCTGCGCTAAAACGTTGGCATGTATGATACAGGATGTTGATATACTAAAACTTAGAATTAAGAATTAGAGGCCAATTGCCCACACAAAAATAGCTACCGCCAGGGCTATAGCATCTCTCCTCACATTTAACGCAGGCTAATGGTGGCCAATTTATTAAAGCCCTGCTGAATGGTGGCGAGGCACTCCTCTGTCACAAAGCATAGTGATACCAAACTGTCATAAAGCAGTTGGATAGGTGTCCCACCCTGTGTAAATGGTTGACAGGGCGTCACACTGTCGTAAAGTGGCCAATAGAGTGCCACTCTGCCGTAAAACGTTTGATGATGTCACACTGCCGTAAGGCGCTGAGCGATGTCGCACGTCGCTGCCGTGGGGCGGACGGAAGGAAGATGGTGGGTGTAGCCTATCTGCACCCCCGCACCGGGAAGCTCATCTCCCTGTCCAACTGGAACCGGACGGCGCAGCGCAGCCAGCCGGTACAGGAGTTCAACCATGGCCTGGCACTGAACTGGGAGTCGCTGCGGGAGGGGCAGGTGTTCAGCGTGCTGATAAACCACAAGGTGAGCTATCAGACAGAAGGGTCTCTGCCCCACGGATGTCAACCCCATGACAGAGTGATCTCAGGGACGAGGATCAGCCCACGCCAGAGCCAAGGCCATCCACCATCCCTGAGAACCAGTGCCCATATTCCCCTAGGAATCTGACCACCTGTCGATCCCACTCCAGCTAATGACACATCTCGCGCAAATCAGTTATCATCCCGTCCCCCGATCGTCGACCCTCAAGGCATAGGCCCCTCCGTTAGGGATTTCAGGGTGAGCTATCCGACTGCACGGCCCCAACGGTTGGTTCATCCCATCTCCAACGGCGGGTTCATCCCAGCACCTCCAACATTATCTCCTTCCTTTCTTCTGAGATTAGCACATCCCGGCCAGCAGGTCCCAGTGAGCTGTCATATGCCTTCTCTGAGGTGCTCACGGGGCCGAAGACGTCCACCCCCATTACTAGACCCACCCTCCTGAGATTAGCCCAATCAGACATAAACCCTTAGGCTCTATAGCACCCTTAGCACCAGAATGGCTCCTCTCTTAAAGCAAAGTAGGAAAGAGCAACAGTTTTTTTTTCGGGTAGACTGCAGAGTAAGCTGTCATACGGCTGTCGGAGTAGCCCCGGGGTAGAGGTCAATCAACTCCAACATCCACCCGGCAGTATCCAGGGGCAAGCACACCTGGGGCGCACCCCCCAGTCACCCCGGTGTACTGTAAGCATCTCAGTGCACATATCCTCAGGAAGCTGCTGTGCGATGGGTTGGATATTCAGCATGTAACTTTACCACAAGGAGAGCTGTCAGGAGATGCCTCCACCCCATGAATGCTGCACCAGCCCAAACGGCCCTATCCTAATTAACAGAAACCACTTCTTCTATATCCTCTCAACAAGCAATTCGCCAACCAACGAACAAGCACAAGAGGAAACACTACACATCTCCTAGTAAGAACCCACCCTAGCCCATAGTTGGATTGAAACAGGGGGTTTGATATCCCATAAGTTAACTTGTTACAGCGTGGGAAGCTTCTCTCATGATCCAGAACTCTCCCTTACGACATGGATTACGTTTTCTTAGGGTAATGCAAAATATTTCCAGTTTTGAATGAGTAAGAGTGCAAGAGCACTCAGTGGTGTTGGAAGATCTCGTATTAGTATTTGCAATGGTTACCCACAAGATTCACTGTAATCAGGATGAGGATCTAGTTTAGTATGCCGAGGACATGCCTAGAGGGGTTTGGCCAAAATTGACCCTTTGCTAAGCTCTCCGAGGGTGTTGTATGACCGAAGGAGGATGAAACTGCAATAACGGGAAATCTGGATCATTGGGATTAATATAGAATATTGTCCTATCGACATTTCTGCACTGTTAAACACTCACTATGTGAGTCTTGAAGAAGTACTTCTTTTAAGTGAAGGGCTGAATGCTACTTTAATGTAGAGAACAACACTATGGGTCAAGGAAACATTTTTAAAAAAAATAAGACTGACATAGTGGAACAGTAGAGTACATTGTATCTTTAACAGTGGTACAATTTGTACGTTTTGCTGACTGGTACATTTGAGCACTCTATTGCAGATGATTAGTCTTTCTGCACTTCCTATGTTTCTCTTTGTGTTTTACCTGAGTCAGCCAATGTGAAGAATACCTTCATTTAACCACTGTACACACTGTTTCTCTGTTTGATTAGGAACTGTAGATAAAGTGTCAAGAAAATTCACAGTATGTAGCAATGAAGTATTGTAATGTGAACTATTGGGATTGTAAATGACAATGCCTTTTATTTACATGTTGGTTATTAAAACATAAATAAAAGGCATTGTCATTTACCATGCCAATAGCTTAAACTCTCGCAAATGTGAGACCTATTGCATTGCAAATGCTTGTTTGTGTTGCTCTTAAGATGTAAGTGTTCTTTCCGCCTTCATCGCCTGATGTAAAGTCCCTGCGCCGGAGATGACAGTGGAACCTCAGCCAGTGATGCGCAGGAGCCAAGCTGGCTTTGCAGGATACTTATTTATTTATTTTTCCTCATCTAGTTACAGTGGCCTACTTATTTCGGAGCTTGTCTCAGACATGCCTTATCTCTTCGCTTTCATTCATGCTGCTGTCCACTTCCAGTCGTTGCTCCACGTAGGACACCCAGTCACAAATTAGCTAGACTGCTAACCCTCTCTGCAGTCTAGCTGGTTTCTAGAGACATTGCATTGAGGTGGTTGCTTTAATCATGCAGCTTTCGAGTTTTGCCTGCATAAATGAAAACAAATAAATTAATGGTCTTTTTCCTAATTTTACTGTTGCTCGTGTAGATTAATTACATTATTTAAGAAATAGTCAACACTAATATTTGTTTTAGACAATGTTTCCTGCAATCCGAAAGGACATAAATTACAGACGCCCTAGTTCCACTTCCCAAAACCATCTGTTACTGCTTACTCCCAGATGCAAACTGTTAGGGGTGGTCGCTCCACTCCCCCACCTTTGAAATTGGTTTCCTTGCCTACTGTCGCAAAGTGAACCTTAGAACACACTTGTATCACGGATTCTACAAAAAACATCTGGTCCCCATGCTTATGGTCTGAAATCTATCTAAGTTTTCTGTCTTTGCTGCTACGTATCTCTTCCCCTTTCTCTGTTAGTGCTTTGAAGCAGCTGTCTGATTGTTACAAATGCTATGCAGGAACCATTAATCAAATAAACATAAATGCAATATAATAAGTATTTTGTTACCATTCCACCTTAAATACTGTTCTTTCAGTAGAATAAAATCACTTGAGGTGAAATTAAATTCCAAACGTTGCTATGGGGGTTATTACGAGTCTGGCGGTCCACGGACCGCCAGACTCGCGGGGCGTGGCATTGGCGGTCTTCCGCCTGCCCTATTAGGGCCAGGGTGGTCGGGCCAACCTGGGAACACCGCAACCCGGTGGTATTGAGTCAGAAATATGCTTGGCGGGCCGCATATTACGAGTTTCTTCACCGCCACACTTTTCATGGCTTTGCGACCGCAATGAAAAGTGTGGCGGTGAGGAAACAAAGGGGGCACGCCACGTGGATGCACACAGGGGTGCACCTGCACACCAGTACCTGCACCGCATAGACTGCAGCAATCCATGCAGTGCAGATACTGCCTTTGACGTTCCCATTGCTGTGCCTATTTCATAGGCACTGCCAACGAACAGCCCTCCAGCCATGAGAAAACTCCTAATCTGGCGGGCGGTTCAAATATGGGTTTGGCAGTGCGGGAACGGGGCAGTCCCCCTCCCGCACTGCCAAACTCATAATAAGGCCCTATGTGTATGTGTGTGTAGCTATATCTTCTTTCTTGGTTCCTTGTTGCAACTGTACTTCTTTGATATTGAATTTTGTTTTACAGAGTATATTCCCTGATGAATGTTCATGTGTTCAATCAAAGACCCCTTGTGGACATCTCCTCATCTGTGCTAAGAGCTTTGTAAAATAACTTTTTTGTCTACGGAATGTGGCTGCGAATCGCAGCCGGCGATGGGATGGTAAAAGCAACATGGCGAGCCAGGTGAGAAGCAACACGAGGGAGAGAGTACGGCTTAAAAGAGACCAATGTGGAGTGCAGGGGATTGAAACACATGGGCACCAGAGTAACATAAGTGCAGGTTGAAGAAGAGAAGCACATGGGTGAGAGAGCGCTACATGGGAAGGAGGTAAAAAGCACACAAGGAAGATAGCTAGAAAACAAATGCACTTTCACGGAGTGCTTAAACAAAAAGAAAAACGTAGTTTCCTAAAATCAAGCAAATGGAGCATAGAAGCCAATCCATCGAGGAGATGGTAAAGAGGCTACGGTTCATGGGAGGGCAAACATATCATGGACAGACTGAAACAAGGAAAGCTATCCAATAAAAAGCAAGCAAATAATAGTGACAAAAAAGCCATCAAGTGATAAGCAATGAGTGGGCGGCAAGCCCCTGTACGTTCTTAGTAAAGCCACTATATATATTCACAATGAAATAGCTTGTGCTGTCTGGTAGGCTCAACTTACAAAGGGGCTGATTTCACATGATTCTAGGGGCATCACCATGGTCCAAAAATAAATAAAAAGCCCTTTCAAGGGATTATGGGGCACTCCTTGCTTGACGCTGTGAATAATAAATGAGCAGCTCCTGCCGCTCATTTATCATTCTTTTTGTTATTTTTTTAATTTTGGGTCCGGGACACCCAAACTTTATATTAACTTTGAGGCCATGGGGGGAACCCCAAGGCCCCTGCGGCACTTTAGCCAGCACCCATCTTGGGTGCCAAAAGGAGCCGGCAATTATTTTAAAGTGGGTGCCCCGGTGCCCACCTGGGGTGTCAACAACATGGCCAGGGCAGGACCAAAGTTGTGTTCCCAGCCCGGGAGAGTGCGGGCATGGAATTAAATTTGTATTCCCTTCCCACACTCTCCCAGACAGGGAACAGCAGTGTACCGGGGAATGGGATCCCTGGGAAACTGCTTTCATCGGGCCCCGGTATGGGGTCTCTGGGGCCTGTCTGTGGCTTGGGGACGAGGGCCGCATGCCCACTCCCCATAATTATTGAGTTGGTACCGAGGATGGGTCCCAGGGCCTTACAAAGGGTGCATGCCCACCGCCCCTTAAATTAACCTAACGACCCAAGGGGGATGGGGTCCCCGAGGCCTAAAGAAGGCTTGGTAAGGGGGCCGTATGCCCTCTCCCCCAAACAAATTGCTGTGACCTTCCTGGCCATGGCCCACCCCGGGGACTTATATTTTAAAAGGACAGGAGCCCAGATTTATTTTTTTAAACGGGACTGTGGATCATCTAGGGTCCTACTACAATAAAAAATAACATTTTGGAAGGGGACAAGGTGTCCTAGATATCCCTACCCTGCCCCCCATATGTGTGCTTTTTTTCTCTTATTACAGGACAGGGGACTGAGTCCCTGAGTGCTAAAATGGCTACAGCCACATCTTTGTTGATGTGCTGGCAGCCAAACAGATCTAATGTTGTGATCCTGTTTGCTAAGCAGATCCTCCATGGCATGATATATACACATTAATTTTTAATCTTAACTTCTCAACAACTACTGAATGGATATACACCAAATCACAAAAAGCACGCTGCCTGGGTAAAGATCTAGCTTTCTGCCAAATTTGGTGTCATTCTAATCAGTTGTTTTAGTTGCGGTTGTGTCTAATTGTGTTTTGGGTCCCAAACCCACCCACTTTTTCTCTCCTCACCCCTGCTTGAAGGATCACCCTGAAACTTTCCAGGAAGAAGCTGAGTTGCATGAGATCATTGTTTTGGAATGTCTTGTGAAGATTCGTCAAACTGCGCCAACGTTATTAGTAAACCAAAAAATCAATTTCCTATAGAAACATGATCCTAATTATAACTACTTAGTAGTGACCACAACTGGGTAGTATATATATATTTGTGATCAAGGCCACTTTTAGTGGCCGAAACGCATCATGGACGTACGTGAATACTGGCAATAAACTTGCACTTTAATACCTTGGAGTCTGTGCCCGCTTCGTTTCAATGGTGGAGTTTCGGGATTGTTTCACTATATATATATATAAATGCCAAATCCAGTTTTCAAACTTTCAAACTCAGACAGGACACCGACACAGCAAGGCAAGGTAAAATCAACGCACCTTTATTTCTGGCTATATCTTCTAGATGCGAAGGTGTGTTAACAATAGTTAATCTATACTTACCTATATGCACTTACATCCTCAATTTTTTGATTCATGATATTTAGGTCTCAATATTTTGGCCTCACAATAGTTTCATCCCTACTTTAACATACAATCCTTTCATGTGCCCCTGGGCTTCCTCTTGCTTCCTCGACGGATTTGAGTTTTCATGAGAAAGGGCAACAAGTGAGTCAGGGAGGGAAGGGCATGTCGGTTTTTCAGAGGCTGATGAAAGCGCATGCATTACCAAACTCATATAACACTTCCTAAAAAACGCACATTCCTAACTTTTCTTTTCAATATGCAGTTTCAGTCTTCAGACATGGCATTCTTTCTCGTTTTAACAACAAAAGAGTAACATTAGCCAGGCCTCTGAAGCCTTTCATGTGCTGGCCTCAGACTGTACTTTATTTATTTATCAGCAGCAAAATATTTCAAATAGAAATGTTTTACAACAGAAGACAAAAGCGATATACAGCAGCTTAACAGAGTGGATGGTTAACATGAAACTCAGGCATTGAGTAAGTGATGAAATTAGATCGTGTTGTTCAGGAGTCTGAGCAGTGAAAGTAAGACAAATGTGTGCATAATGCCACAAATCAAATGAACGAGTTCATAAATAAACAGTGAAAAGCAGCCATACACAACAAACCAAAAACCTGGAAAATGTACATAGTACGGTGGCTGAGGGCTAAGAGTGGTGGGAGTTAAGCTGTGTCCTTCAGCAGGAGATGTTCCTTTAAGGCCCTGTTGATTTCCTGTATGAAGAGCCTGACCCTTATGGCTACAAGACGCGAGCTCCCTTGGAGGAAGCTAAGTTGGTGGAAGACCCAGAAAGTTGATGCAGCATAGGATAGTTTAGCTTGAGTGAGAAGATTGTGATTGCCAGATCAGAGGTTGTAGTTGGGTTGGGTTAGGATGGAAGAGATGTAGCTCATGCTTATGAACTGCTTTAGATACAAGCATTTGTAACCTGCAGAGGACCCTGCTTTGCAGACAGCCAGTGAGCCAGGAGGAGGCTACAGGAAGAGGAGTGATAGTGTTTGGTGAGACCGTAAAGAGTTCTTGTCACAAACAGGGAGATGTTGACGTGCAATAGTAGAGAGGGGTGTAGTAGAGAGAGAGAAGTGTAATTCTGCTGTTTCGGATGGGTCATGCATAATGGGTTGTAGTGCTTGCCGAAATAACTTTGAATTACTATAATATACATGCGGCTAGAAAAGAGATAATATGAGAAGCCAAATGAGAAGAGGATGACATTATGGGTAATGGTGCATAAAGAGATGAAAAGGGAGCCTAAAACACAGTCTTGAGGGATGCCAAGAGGTAGAGCTACTAGCCAGGATGACTCAGAGTCCCAGGCAACTGAAAACGTTCATTCATCAAGAAAGGAGAAAAACAGTTGATACCAAAACCGATGAGGCCCCAGGAGTTGAGGAGGAAAGCTGAGTATAGAGATCGACCATGTGAAACGCAGTTAAGATTTCAAAGAGTATGATGATGGAAGATAGATATTTGTAATGATCTGCTGTGATGAAGTTGGTTAGGTGTTCAAGTGCTGTCACAGTGGAGTGAAATGTGTGGAAATCAGATTTTTATTTAGTAAGAGATGCAAAGTGATGCAATTGAAGACAAGCTATTCCAGTGTTTTTACAGAAGGAGGGTTGCAGAAATATGGAGCAATCCTTAAAATCAGAGGATAGGCCTAATAGGGCTTTAGAAGCTGTATAACAACTGCACATTTGAACCTCTGAAGGTGTGATATGAGTGAGCAGTTGGAAAGAGAGGTAAAACAAAGGAAATCTTTAAATAAGAAACAAGAGGTTTGAAGGTTCATGAGCTGAAAGAGTCAAATACAGTGCTATAGGGGTTGACTGATTAAAGGAATGAGCTGAGCAGAACAAGTGGTGATGAGGTCTAAGAATAGAGAAGAATGAGTCTGAGGAATGAGGTGTCTAGGAGGAAAGATGTGGAGAAGTAATTAGAGCAGCAAAGGTTTCTTGAATGGTGATGATTTTAGACAAGAAGTAGGACGCAAAATCTTTTGCTGAGAGTAATGATGCGAGATAGATGTGTGTTGTTGCAAAAGAAGGCTATAGTATGTGTTAGCCTGAGGTTGTGGTGGAGTGAGATATTGAGGCCTAGGAAGTAACATGATTTTGAATTGTCCAGGGACATGATTTTGCACTGGAGAGGGTCATTGACAGTGTGTGTAGTGTCAACTCTCCCATCGTTGTGTTTGTTTCAATGAGTTTGGGAGAAGGTGGAATAGTTGGTATGACGAGTTTCCACAGTGGCAGAGCCTTTATGTTAGATGTAGGTCTCAGTGATAGCTGCATGGTGTAGGGAGGTGGTGTGTGAGTCGAAAGGACCAGTAATTAAGTCAGTTTTTGGTGGATGGATCAGGTGAGCCACAAATATTGTGAGTCAACATAGTTGCTAGGTTTAGGACCAGTATATGTTGTGATTTGTTTGACAATAAGGGGTATGGCTGAGGTGAGATGTAGATTCGAAATATTGACAATGTAGAAAGAGTGAATAAACGGTTGATTGGAGTTGTGGATTACAGTGGAGACAACGTTGGTGTCTGAAGGGGTGTTAAGCTTTTGGGATATGCAAAACAAAGAAGGGGGTGAGTAAAGTGGTTGTTGACAGGAAGATGATAATAGTTCCGCAAGTTATGAAAATGCCCATAATCACTAAGGGCCTTATTTATATATTTGCGGTAAGCATACTTTGTTGCAAAGGCGACAGAGTATCTTTACCACCAATATAATTGTACACCCTCTGAATTTAGATACAGGCGAACCATAGTTTGGCTACGGCCAAGACTACTTCCCCCTACCATGGCCAAACTTCTCCAATGGTCTGATGGAGTAAGGGCAGTTAGAGAAATGGCTATATGTCTGCCCGCCCAATTTAGATGGGCAGATATATAACGTTTATTTTACTACTCATCTCTGCCAGGAAATCCCTGGCGGTAAGGGGCAGTAAAAAACTAAAAATGCAACTTTGCATGGGAAATGATTCCCATTGCGAGGGGGCATGCTTTTTTTTTCTATTTTCAAAAACAAAAACCCACTTTTGGATTTTGTTTCTGAACATAAAAAACATTTTGAAACTTTACTGTGTGGCTCTGTCATGTGTGACGTAGCCGTATAGCAAAATACCAAAACATTGGCAGGAACTGCCTTTACGGGGGACCCTGTCAATGGGTGAAATGTCCGTCGGACTGAATGACATTTCAAGATTAGGCAGGCGGATACTCTGTCATGGCGACAAAGTCATTTACTCCATCGCCCTGGCGCAGTACAATCCGTCTGGCAAGAACAAAATCAGCTTTTAAGTAAAGACTATTATTCATGGCATTATTTTATAGTATTGGTTAATGAACTAGCATACTGCCTAACTATTTAACTGATCTATAGACAGTATCTAGTAGCAGGATTCTAGCAATTCATCATTGGACTAGTGCCCTTCATTTATCATAGTGCTCTGAGTGAAGCTAATTGTTGTGGGCAGAATTCACGTACACCTCTGAGTAGCTTGCACCATGTTTATTGTTCATCACAAACCGAGGCTCCCAGCCTGCTCCATACCTCCTCCTTCCTCATCAACCATCCGTCCTCTGTCGCGAGCCCCATTGAACGCACAAGCACTGCATTCGATGTGTCTCCCAATAGCGGCATGAGACAGTCGTGAGGTCACAAAAAATATGTATAATACTATGATATACAACATATCTCTCTTCGTTACAAATGACAAGACAAATACTGCATAAAACAACGCATGGAAATAAAAAACAACAGAAAAAGAAAAAAACAAATGAAAACTAAAATGACTAAGAAACATTAGACTACCATGCACAGGAAACTAGTTGTGCATGGTGTGCATAAAACAAAAGATAAGGCATGTCTCTTGACGCATAATAGGCCGACAGAATACATCTTAAATTCAACTACATAGTAGTTAAATCTAGCAGGGAGACATTGCAACCAACATGGCCTATCACAAACACCTTGTAGATGATTATATTGGTCTCTGTTGTTTACACCAAACTTCAACCTTGCCTTATCTGGACCACTTCTCAAATCAAGTACATCATCAGATTACTGTTTTTGTTTCCCACTCTCCCAGGCACATGCTTGTCCATCTTCTCTCAACAACATCATACCGTTTTTTGTACAAAGCCTCATTTTTTGTTCTATCTTTGCCCGTTCTTTTATACTACATGCCATTCATGCACTTCTTTTACTTCCACGGGGTCAGAAAAACTTATTCACCACATCACGTGTCCTTCCAAACTTGATTTTAACTAAATCCCCAACACTCAGCTTGCCCACCTCTTCATTTACCTTAACGAACTTCTTCTTCTTGGATTAGAATAGCCACTGTGGTGTGAGTTTAGTTTTGGGTTCCCTGGCTCTCATCCTTCTGAATGGAGTTTCACCTGTAACTCGATTTACCGCTGGATTGTATGACCATACAGCACTATCTACACACTTCCTGATATCACATCTGCTTTGAACTGCCATTTGTATGGTCCCTTTCACCACCCTATTCATTCGTTTCACCAATCCATTTCCTTGTGGATTGTAAAGGGAAGTGTGCACATGTTTTATGCCATTCCACTGAAGGAAAAATTGCATGACCTGAGATGTCAACTGTGTGCCATTATCGGTCACTAAAATTCCTGGACAACCTTCCCTCATAAATATTTGTTTAAAACTTTTAATTACATTGTTGGTGGCAATGCAACTGAGGATTTTAATAGCTCCCTGTCCCAAAACCCCCCTGTTTTTTTAGAGAATCCTTGTGAGGCAGCTGCCACTTTTGAGGATTGGTTAAGGAGCTCAATAGATCAGGTGCTTCCGGTCAAATCCTCTATCTGCCACAGATCAAGGCCTTCTGAACTATGGTTCTCCGAACTTCTTAGACTGCAAAGACAAAAATGTTGCCGCTTGGAAAGGAAGTGGAGATTTTCTGACGAAACTAACAACAAGACGGTTTGTAAACAAGCTTTACTTGATTATAAAAAACTAGTACATAAGGAGAAAGCCTCCTATTTTACTACAGCCATAATAACCGCTAGGAACCTTTTTCCACTGTGAAAAAACTAGCCAAATGCCCTGAGGTGACCGTTTTACCATTAAATCAAACATTCTGTAACTCCCTGGCCACGTTCTTTCAAGACAAAGTGAATGCGGTCTATAGTGCGTTCCTACAAAGTGCTGCCCCAGGGTCAGTGCTATCTTCAGGGACTCCTGGTGCCGCCACGGTGGAAAGGGAAACCTCCCCAGTATCCGCTGATAGTAATGACCCTCATGAACTTCTTTCCTTTCCTCTACTAACAACGGAGGAGGTTAAAAATCTCCTGTTGTCCACCAAATCTGGGTCCCCCCTAGATACCTGTCCCCCCAAAATTTTTCATCTTTTGCCAGAAGTCTTTGCTTCGCATTTGACCCCTATTTTTAACCAAATGTTTCTCTCTGGAATTTTTCCGGCTAACTGGAAATTGGCATCTGTTCTCCCCCTTTTAAAGAAAGCCAATCTGGATGGAGCGGATCCTAATAATTATCGACCAATTTCCAGCCTCCCCTTGCCCGCAAAGATGGTGGAGAAAGCCATGAACAGTAGTTATTTCTGATTATATGGAAAAGCATGCCTGTCTAGATACTTCCCAGTTTGGCTTCAGAAAGCAACACAGTACTGAACTGGCGCTGATTTCAGCATCTGAAATGATTAGGCAGACCGTTGATGCAGGAGGCAATGCAGCACTTGTGCTGCTTGACCTCTCTGCGGCATTTGATACGGTAAACCATCAGAAATTATTGCAAGTCCTGGAGGGGATTGGTATAAAAGGGAAAGCGCTCGCTTTACTAAAATCATTCCTGTCAGGTCGGGAACAGTTTGTGGCTCTTGCGGAGCTCAAGTCGCCGAACTTTACACTGCCATGTGGAGTACCACAGGGCTCGTCATTGAGCCCTACCCTTTTTAATATCTATGTTGCTCCACTGGCAAGGCTAATTAGATCCTTGGGTTTCTCTGCTATCTCGTATGCAGATGATACCCAGATTGTGGTCTCAGTGACAGGTTCTCCAGACGATACAGCGGCACAGTTCCATACCTGTCTTCGCCAGGTCGGGGACTGGATGTCCTCTAATTGTCTGAAGCTGATTGCTAGTAAGACTGAAGTCTTACTTTTTGGCAACCACACAAACTTTTGGGCCCCTGCTCTGTGGCCCTCAGAGTTGGGTTCGCAACCCAATCCAAAAAACAAGGTAAAAAATCTGGGTGTCACATTTGACATCGTGCTCTCCTTTGAGGGCCATGTTAATCAGGTCACATCTGTCTCCTTCTACACTCTAAAAATATTGACAAGGATTCTTCCATTCATTCCAGTTGATCTGAGGAAATTAGTGGTTTCGGCTCTTGTTTTATCTAGAGCCGACTATTGTAATGGTCTCTTCATGAACCTTCGCAAAAAATGCCTCAATAAGTTGCAGGTTGTGCAAAATGTCGCAGCGCGTTTATTGTTGAATATCCCAAAACATAAATCGGCCTCCACGGTGCTCAAAAAGCTTCACTGGCTGCCAGTGAAAAGGCGGATAGAGTTTAAGGCTCTCTGCATTGCGTTCAAAGCCACTCATGATACAGGGCCGGCATTTTTTAAACAGAACCTGCAGCCTTATGTTCCTGCCCGCCTGCTTCGTTCAGCACGCTATCATAACTTGGTTGTTCCCAGGTTTAAAAAGTGCTCTTGGGGCGGCAGGAGTTTCATGGTCAGTACGACCAGACTTTGGAATACACTTCCGGTGCGGCTTAAGGAAGTAACTCACCTGTTGCCATTTAGGAAGGCATTAAAGGCGTGGCTTTTTAATCTCTGAGGCTGCCTTACTGGTCCGGTATATCCTGTGTTGAGCTAGCGCCATGATACCCTCGGGTGAATGTCTCGCGCTTTATAAATTTCCTTTTCATTTCATCTTAAAAACTCTACAATGACCCATCTGGAATAAACATCCTCAAACACCACAGCAAACCATTCATCCCCAGGCAAGAAATCCATGGGACCAATAAAGTCCACACACACTTTTTCCCAAGGCGCACCAGAATCATCCTTGCTCAGAGAACCCATACTCTGTATACTGATCTTTAATCTCTTTTCACTATACTTGCACAAGAAACAATTCTCCACCCACACTTTACCATCATGGTCCATACCTGGCCACCAAAACTTAATCTTGAGTCGTTTCATGGTGAGAATATGTCCCAAATGCCCTTAATGCGCTAACAAAAGCAATCTTTTCCTGAGACTTACAGGGGGTACATACCTCTCTCCTCTCAGCACTAAATTGTCAGAAGTTCCAGTACTTAACTCATCTTGCAACTTAACATAACATCTCAAAGCTGGCCTGACATCACCCTCACTCTTCCAGCACTCTGATACACTTCACCAATTCTTTATATGTATCATCCACCTCAGCCGCCTCCTGACACTCTTCTTTGGTGATTGATCTACAGCCATCCTCCAATTCATCCTCAATACTTTCTACCAGACAAACTACTTCTTCATCATCCAAATCTTCCCCATCACGAATAAGAGGAAGTCTTGACAGTCAGCCTGAACATTCTTCCATCCAGCTACATCTTTCACTTCATACTTGTACTCCTGTAACCTGGCAGCAAAACGCAAAAGGCGAAAGGGAACCCTTATACGCACCACCAGGACTCAAAATTTTAAGCAATGGCTTATGATCAGTCCTCAACATGAACCGAGTGCCCCATAAGTATGCACGGAAATACTGAACACTCCATGCTGCAGCTAACGCCTCCCGCTCAATTACAGCATAATTCCTTTCCGACTTATTAATGGTACGTGATGCAAAAACTACAAGTTTCTCCTTACCGATCTAGAATTGAGACAGAACTGCCCCAATACCATGAGCACTGGCATCAACAGTAAGTAAAGTTTCCTTCACTGCCTCATAAGAGGTTCATATTCCAGCATTCATTATTTCACTTTTAATACACTAACGCACTGTCCTGATTATCACCCTACTCAAATTGTTTACCTTTCCTAAGTAGCTCTCGCAACGGTTCATTCTTTTCAGCAAAGTCACACAAATTTAGAATAGTACTCAACTAACCCCATAAATTACTATAATTGATGTTCACCAGTGGGAGTGGCAGCCAACTCAATAGATTTCAACAAGTCCTCTTTAGGTTGTATTGTACACCATGTTCTGAAATAGTATATCCTAAATAATCTAGCTCCTTCAACAAAAATAAGCATTTGTCTTTCCTTAGGTTGAGACCAGCATCTTCTAGCATACTAAGTCTCCTATCTAAAGTCCTATCATACTCAATTTCGTTTTTCCCTGTTATTAAAATTCCATCCTGGAAATAATGCACATTGCTGACACTGCCAAACAAATTATGCATCATGCGTTGGAAAACGCTGGTAATGGACGCCAGACCAAAAAGAAGTCTTTTGAATTGAAAAACACCTTCCATGGTAATGAAGGCTGTATAAGTTATTGACTTTGGATGCAAAGCAATTTGATGGTAGGCTGATCTTAAATCTAACTTGGAAAAAAACTTAGCTTCATTTATTAGTAATACTATCATTGCTATGTTAGGCAAAGGAAAACGGTCTGCCACTACACTCTAATGTAAAGATCTGAGATCCACACAAAATATCAATTTTCCATCCTTTTTCTTTGTAATAACAATCGGAGAAAGCCATTACAAAACCTCCACTGGCTCTATGACCCCCTCTTTTCTTTTTGCATGTCAGACAACATCTCTTTCCCTTTACTGCTAATAGCAACCGGAATCCTTTTCAACCCATTTCTAACGGGTTTAGAACCTTCTTTTACTTTGATTTTGTGAACATACCCTTTGAGTTTACCCACACTTTTACAAAACAGTTTAGCATATTTGGCGGAAATGGATTCGACACCGTCGCCCTCCTGTATAGACAACACTTGCTCTTTTGACCTAGGATCCAGGACTACATGCAAATCATGTTGTTTTACCCACCCCAAAATGCCTGGACCATCCTTAGAAACGTACATTTTCCCATGGCTTTCCTTCCTTTGAACTCAAATTGGGTGTCTACGAAACCCTCAATATGTATGGATTCTCCACCATAACCCTTAGGTGTAATGTGACTACTGCACAGTACTGTATTTGGCCATTTGTCTTTAAAAACACTAAAGAGTATTATTGTATACATAGAGCCTGGATCAACCATTAATTCCACAGACCCACCATTCAGTGTAAAGATAGCCTTTGGTCTATGTATTTTCTCTCTATTATCGGACTCTATACACAACACTCTGTCAGAAATGTAATTTTCATCATCAACAAACGCAACTCTAGTCTGTGAGAGGTCTTTGCAAACTCTAGCCAGATGTCCCCTCTTTCCACATTTCCTACAATCTTTGTCTTTTGCAAAACAGCCTCTAAAGTCCGCTGCATGAGTCATACTTCCACACCTATAGCAACCATTACATTTGCCTCTGCCACCCACTACCATTTTGGGTTTGGCTCTAACTACAGGTGCCTTGTAGTCATTTTTATGTTCAGTTTTGTCGTCAGCAAACAGAAGCTCTTCTTTCTTTCCAACTACATTTACGATATCATCTTTTCTTAGTTCTAATCTTTGCATTTCCTTCATGCACGTATTTAACTCCTCCACGATTTTCCCTCTGGCGATAGCTTCTTGCAAAGTGGGAATCCTGGCTGCCCAGTCTTTCTTACATTCTTTTGTTTTTGCATTGAACTATTAACTGGTCACAAATCATTTGATCTGTCATAGGACCAAAGTCACATTTGATAGCCAGTTCTCTCAAACGAGTAACCATCTGATCAACTGTCTCACTCTCTCTGTCATAAAGAATAAAACTTGTGTCGTTGCATCACAATATTGACTTGCTTACCATAGTACTTTGCCAACCTATTCTTAGCTCCTAGGTAAGGATTATCAATGGTATTGACCATCAGCACCCATGACTTCTGGCAAAAATGTAAAATCATGTTGACCTTCTTTACCTAAACAATTTAACAATAATGTTTTCTCCTAAAAGCAGGAAAATGCAAAGCATCTATGGCTTCGATATAATTTTCAAAAATCGCAATCCACTACTCCCACTCAATAGAGGGGGATTCACCTTCTTGCAAAAGTGAAGGAGGTGGTGTAACCATCTGATTGGCTGCCATAATGATGTAATAGACAGCTAAAAATTGAATTTAAATACAAGAACTGTGTGTGCAAAACTTTGCGTAGATTGCAAATTGAAAAACCAAAGCGGAAATAAAATTATAAAGTTGCACTCCGCTACTAAAAACTAAGATCACAACTATGTGAACAATGCATAAGGAAAATTGCAGATATAAAATTCGCAGAATTGAACTTGACGGTAAAACCTTAGTGCCACCTTGTGAAAAATAAGAAGCCAAAGGAATGGTGTGCAAATCACTGTAATGTGATCTGCTTTGATAGAGTGTGCAAATCACTGTATTATGGTCTGCATTGTAGAGGTGTGCAGATCACCAATTTGGCAAAATTCAAATTGTCGGTAAAACTTTAGTGACCTTTGTAATGAATCAGAAGCCCACAGGGAATGGTGTGTAAATCACTGTAATGTGATCTGCTTATATAGAGTGTCCAAATCACTGTATTATGATCTGCCTAGTAGAGGTGTGCAGATCACCGATAAACAATCAGGGAGGAAAACAACCAAGATGTTGCCAAGCAGTACTTGGTGTTAGTGTGCCAATTACCGTTGAGTGTACACTAGGAAAACACTGTCGAAGTTGAGAGCAGCAGAGACTGACACGTAGTGTCCAAGTAGAATCAAAACTGGACGAGATGGTGTCACGTCACATACAGCGTAAGCGTGAGCTGCGTATTCAGGAACCCATGCAACTCAGAGAAGAGGTTGTCGTGGGCGCGAGGGAGGAAAGGCGTGCTCTTTAACTGTAGTAACGGGGAGGACTCACGCTCGTCACTGGGGAGGTCTCGCGGTCGTCACTGGGATACTGATGAACACGTCAAAATAAATTAAACAGTACCTTAATGCTGTAGTCTCTCAAAGTAATGTGGCACAGCGTAAAACGAGGCTTATTCGAGGGGCCAAAATGCTTTGGTTTCATGACGTCTTCACACATTCATATATAAATGCATAGGTTCCACCTGGCTGTGATAAAGCACAGGCAATCCCCGCCAAATTGTTGTGGACAGAATTCACGTACACCTCTGAGTAGCTTGCACCATGTTTATTGTTCATCACAGACTGAGACTCCCAGCCTGCTCCATACCTCCTCCTGCCTCATCAACCGTCCGGCCTCTGTCGCGATCCCCATCGAATGCACAAGCACTGCATTCGATGTGTCTCCGGACAGTCGCGAGGTCACAATACATATGTAGAATACTATGATATTCAACACTAATCATAACAGCAAACATGTTTTACCCTATTTGAAAATGGCAGGTTCAACAAGTTTTGAGGAGTTTTCAGTTGTAGAATGTACACTGAGAAATGCAGATTATCATTTCGAAGATCTGAAAGTTCTTCTGTTCTTCCGAAAATATAGACATTGCTGCATATCCAGTATCATTTTAATTAGACTACAGAAAATCATCTACCTAGGATTCACACTTTTCAGTTGTTTCAAAACGTATAATACACCAGCACAGCTATTTATCCACTCCTGCAGAGGAGAGCTTCCTGATATTGTACCAAGGGCCCCCAAGCTATTTCTTTATTTTTTTGAGGTGTAGTGTAGACCTGAGAAGATGCATATGCAAATGAAAAAGAAATCCATCTTTTCACTCTGTTTCCCAAGATCTCTTTATATTTTTGCACTCTGACTAAATGGCAAATGGACCCCTCTAAATAGCCGCCACAGTAGGCTCTTCTCTGAAAGATAAAACTGGAATATTTGACCCTTGCATAAGGCAGTTGTAATGTGGAACAGATGGTGCAAGTGGCACACAAGTCACATTTTAAATGTAAGCCAGGAAGATAACATTTTCTCTTCTTACATTTGGAATTGTTACATTTGGAATGCAAGCTGATTTTCCATTTCAGATTCCTCATTTAACACCAGAGTAAGTCACCTGCAAAAGTACATTTAAAGGTTATGTATAGCTGCCTTGTGTGTAAATCATTTAAGTAAACTGTTAATATTTTTTGCAAATTAAAATCAGAAATGGGTTTAGAAGCCATGCTCGTTCAAATAGTATTTTTCAAAGCGTTTTTTTGTCTTAAAAGCTATGTTTTCAAACTTAAGTTAAGAAGTTGTGTATTACCCCCTTTGAACTGTTGGTTTAATCCCTTTTCTCCAGGTGGCCATCTGTAGCAAATAGATAAATCCTTTTTTCCACAACTCGTTCTCCTTGGGAGAGGTGGCCAACTGACCATTTTAAAGCTATTTCTGAAAATAGTCCTTCCTGTATAACTAGGCTATCTGGTTCTAGGTTTAAACCTATAATAACTGATAAAACCCAACCGAAAGAAATATAGCCATCACCGGTATAAACATATTAACACTGAAAAAACACCTTTGCAACCACAAACTAAGTGCCATTCAAAGAAAGGAAAAGATGAGTAAAAGAGACATTTTTATTTCTTCCTGAAGGGGCCAATACAATGTAACTTTGTATGCAAGGTAGCATCAAGAAAGACTGGGCTAACATTACTCTGCTTGAGTTTTGTTGTCTAGGGATGTCACTAAAACATTGTCTCCTCCTCCTTCTGCTTTTTTCAGTTTTGTGGTCTATGGTCTAAAGATGCACTGTTTAGATGCATGTTTTAGGTCTTATTTAGTTATTTTATAAACTGTAGAGAATCGGGAAATATCAAAATCATATTTGATATTTTGACTACATTTGATTTCACTGATAGGTAAAATAGCTGGTTTCATAAGAATCTTTCCTAATATGTATCATCACATTTACCCACAGACAGATAATGGGTGAAATCCTTTGATACATCAGCCCCCTTTTCTAGTGAGTCAGTATTGATTGTAAGTGAATAGCCAAACACCCCAGGCTTTAAACAATCAATGCAAGATGTAGTGACAGGTATATGTGAAAAGAATGTTGTCTCCTAGCATCTGAGATAGTGGTGGAAATATGACACCAGATTTTTGGTAAACATGGAACGCAGTGTCACATGGAATGCTGCTGAAAAAAGTTCCTACCAAGTTCAGTAAAGAGCAGAGTGATATTGTTTGTATTTGCAGAAATTCAGCTATGTATATAAAAAAGAAGTATGATGGCCTGTCAAAATCAATATCTGAGCTTAAGTGCTTCCCTGAAAGATATCCTTGTCACTTGCTAGATGGTATGCTGAAAGCATCTTTGCAATCTTCAGAGATAATGAAGAATGCTATTTACTTTGCAGTCCATTCTGGTGAAGTAAAAATTTATTTGGACCTCATATACCCTGTGCACATGCTATCTATACACATGCACTATCAGTGAAGAAGACAAGCAATGATTAAAATTAAATTAAAATTCCATATACACCAAAAAAACACTGGTTCTGTTGTTTTTAATGGCTCGAAAATGTGTAACCACTGATAACCACTGTTTTTTTAAGGTATTGAAAGAACTGAAAAAACCCCACCACAATTTACCAAAAATAGAAACTGAAAACAGGAAAGCCTAAATATAGCCATCACCGGTATAAACATATTAACACTGAAAAAACACCTTTGCAACCACAAACTAAGTGCCATTCAAAGAAAGGAAAAGATGAGTGAAAGAGACATTTTTATTTCTTCCTGAAGGGGCCAATACAATGTAACTTTGTTATGCAAGGTAGCATCAAGAAAGACTGGGCTAACATTACTCTGCTTGAGTTTTGTTGTCTAGGGATGTCACTAAAACATTGTCTCTTCCTCCTTCTGCTTTTTTCAGTTTTGTGGTCTATGGTCTAAAGATGCACTGTTTAGATGCATGTTTTAGGTCTTATTTAGTTATTTTATAAACTGTATAGAATCGGGAAATATCAAAATCATATTTGATATTTTGGCTACATTTGATTTCACTGACAGATAAAATAGCTGGTTTCATAAGAATCTTTCCTAATATGTATCATCACATTTACCCACAGACAGATAATGGGTGAAATCCTTTGATACATCAGCCCCCTTTTCTAGTGAGTCAGTATTGATTGTAAGTGAATAGCCAAACACCCCAGGCTTTAAACAATCAATGCAAGATGTAGTGACAGGTATATGTGAAAAGAATGTTGTCTCCTAGCATCTGAGATAGTGGTGGAAACATGTCACCAGATTTTTGGTAAGCATGGAACGCAGTGTCACATGGAATGCTGCTGAAAAAAGTTCCTACCAAGTTCAGTAAAGAGCAGAGTGATATTGTTTGTATTTGCAGTAATTCAGCCATGATATAAAAAAGTAGTATGATGGCCTGTCAAAATCAATATCTGAGCTGAAGTGCTTCCCTGAAAGATATCCTTGTCACTTGCTAGATGGTATGCTGAAAGCATCTTTGCAATCTTAAGAGATAATGAAGAATGCTATTTACTTTGCAGTCCATTCTGGTGAAGTAAAAATTTATTTGGACCTCATATACCCTGTGCACATGCTATCTATACACATGCACTATCAGTGAAGAAGACAAGCAATGATTAAAATTAAATTAAAATTCCATAAACACCAAAAAAACACTGGTTCTGTTGTTTTTAATGGCTCGAAAATGTGTAACCACTGATAACCACTGTTTTTTTAAGGTATTGAAAGAACTGAAAAAACCCCACCACAATTTACCAAAAATAGAAACTGAAAACAGGAAAGCCTATCTATAACCAACTCCTAAATTCACATAAGAAGCTACTGTGATACTCCTTTCCTGTGAAAGTTAAAATTATTGCATGCATATAGGAACCTTTCTTCAAAGGCAGCCAGCTATGTCTAGAAGGGTGGAGTTTTAATGTGAACCCAGGGATTGGGCTGATTTTGTACAAAGGGGAGAGAGGACACTCTAAGCACAGATGTGGGCTGACATTTTGTAAAACCTTAGCCCAGGGTACTGTGGGAAGGGCACTGTGCGATTTTATTTACAGTTAGGCCCCTGTGTGGCATTGGAACTCGATCTCATAGCACAAAAGGTTAGACAAAATAGGCGTGGAAACTTTAGCTGTATACACTCATAGCTTTCACCAATCAACCTGAGTTCAATCTTTAAATAGTTCCGCCGCCTCACTGGTGGGGGAGAGCAGCACAGGGCAGAAGAAAATGAATAAGATGACCTGCTGTTTGCTTGCAGAATTCCCAACTGCCTGATAAAGGACCATGTAGAGGAGTTTTCAGCTTTTTCCTGATTCTCTGGGCCTGAAGATGGGTATGCGGGTTAGAGAAGCTAACCTACTGCTAACTCACAAGGACAACGGGGCTTCAAGTCCAAGCTTGGGGACTCTGCCTGCTGTGTAACTTCTCTCCTGATGGTGGGAGAATGAAGAGGATCCAGAAGACTGAGAGATATGTGTTCGGTAAGACTAAAAAGCATCAAACCAGTGGCAAGAATGAGCCAGTTGAAGACTACACCCCCCTATAACCTAGTAATATTTAGGGGTAAGCGGAATGTTTTGTCCCGCCCACGGAATTGGTAGAATTTTGGTCACTCTGCGTTACTCTTTAACTGCTGAGTTCTGGCTGAATTCCCCCAATTGCAGCATGGCAGACTTTTTTTTCCCATGAGGCTCCAGAAAATGCGAGCTGGAGAGCGAGATTTGGCTACCCCTAGCGTGATTATCTAGAATGAAAAGTTGAGGGCTGTCACGAGCAGTCGTGGTCAGAGGGCTGTAGATTTGCTGCCGCTAGAGTAAATTTTCTACTCGAGCAGCAGCAAAATCAACTTGAATGGCCACTGGCTGTTGCGCAACGCAGGGTGCTGTTCGTGCTGATTTTCAGCACTGCTCATGCTGCCGTTGCTAAATTTCATCGCGACCTACATATTTTTCGCCCATTGGCGGAACTCCGCTGATTCTTGCTGAGTTTTTATGTACCTCTGTAGAATTCTGCAGAGTGAAACACCGCAAGTTCCTCCCACCCCTTGTAATATAGTTCAATTTTACACACTCTTAAACCATTGACAAAAAACAGGCTTTCACAGATGGGCTGATGCAGATCAACAACGCTGTTCCTGAGAGCTGGCATCCAACCTCCTCACTGACTGCAATTTTCAGGTGTGAGGCACTTTTATCTAGCTGAAAGAGTTAATTATTAGTTCCAGTCCATGAAAATGGTGATCCTACTGTTGGCACTAATTACCCATGGTTGCCCATGCCGAGTTCAATCAACAAAGTATTTGCCTGAATGTTTTCACATTTCCTTAACAAGATAGATGTTGAAGATGTCCCTCCTCTCACTCTGACCAGCATTCACAGAAACTATTCTACCCACATAAATTGCCTTATATTAATTAACCTGGCAAAACTAGTCATTACCAAAAAAAATTCCTATCCCCCTTTATTGATGGTTTGTCAGCCCATAATTGGCTTTTGACACCAGTAACTAGGTTCCTCTTTGGACTAAGCATAAAGAGCTGGAAGATCCAAGTTCTCTCCTAATAGTTATTCAAATGATTTTTGTCTGTGTAAGGTTCAACAGGGAGCAGACGTGATACTACCTATTGTAGTTCAAGAATGGTGTTAAAGATGGCTGCCAGCTTACCCCTTGTATAATCTCTTCTTCATTGAGCTTTTTGAAGAGCTTCATCAATAGTTTCCCCCCTAACGTTGGCAAGAAACAAATTACCACCTTATTCTACACTGATGTCACCTGCATATGAGGCCCTCTTCCTTGGCAGCTGTTTTACATTTGTATTTATTTTATTAGACTGGTTAGCATTATTAAGTTAGAGTACTGAAGCTTTGCAAAATCTTGGTGGCATCACATGCAAAAACTTGAGTTTTCTCATGAGGAAATCTATTTCAGCATATTATAATATGAGCATCTTCACTAGTAGCTTTTTACTCAAATGTGGCAGTCTTATTCTTCTAACCTTAGTCACCATACATAATACAAATATTCCACCATCAATTACAGATTGGGTGGCCCTGTTGTGGCCTGACCTCGATAAAGACTTAAGTCACATTGAAGGAGTGATAAGCTGTGGCACATTGATGGTTAAGTAATCAATCCCCAAACAAGATCTAAGATCAAAATTATCTTTGTGGTCTCCCAGTGCTAGGACTCTACAAGCTCTTCAAACCCTGATGAGTTCATTGTATGAAATCTGACAAGCCATTGCTAACTCCTCATTGGGATCACCAGGTATTGATTACATTGGGTTATTAACGGATGCAGAAACTTGGCTGGAGAATCTACAATTAGGTATAACATTGAATGATGATTCCATTACAAAATTGCACTTGAAGCTGTAGGTAAAAATTATTATTTTTCGATGATGTATTCAACAGGATCTTAGTTCAGACTAAATGATTGTATGTTCATTATTAGGAAACTGTGCCATCTGGCAAGCTTTTGATATGTTAGGGTAAAAAATTAAATCCTGAAAATAAACCTTCCTGTGTGTTATTATGTTTGGGTCAACTACTGCTCGACTAAGCTAGTAACACTGGTATGTATAGAATATGTGTGTCAGGAAGAGGGAAATCGGCCGAACATCAATTTTTCTTCTGATACTGTGCCAATCAAATCTGAACTCATTTGCATATGCATTACAGTATATAATGAAGTCAAAATAATTTTAGGGAGTTTAGAGCAGTGTTGCACAATTGTTTTTGTAAAACCTAGCTCCGTTGTTTTCATGATTTAATGGGAATTTTTCGTATGAGAATAATCCATAATAAACTTTATTCGGTCATTACGACCATTAAAGTGCAACTACTTACAGTACATTAATCCGCCTATACATACAGAACAGAAGTTCAATAAATACAACACATCAGTTGCCAATACGTTTGAGCCATCACTATTAAAATATTAAAAACGACAATAGAAGGATAAAATCTATTATTTCAAAAACTTATACCCCAAATACTGTACAGAGAAGAACCCATCAAACAGCAAAAATTGATCAGTATGCATGGAAAAAGACATAAAAGTAATGTTTAAAACCTGGACTATAAAAATGTAATAAAGGGTAGGAAAGTGCATACTATCGCGTCTTAGACGCGTACCTTCTGATAATCCACATTTGGCGAGAAACTTGGCAACTTCGCTTGCAATTGAAGGCCTGCAATCGGATTTCAGGATGCGAAGCGCTTCTTGATGACAACGAGTTCCCAACAATCTGCAAACTGGAGCTAGCCAATTGTTTCTCGGGAGGATATACAGAGGGCAAACAAAAAAGATGTGGCTAATTGTCTCGGTCGCTAGGGGGCAACCCGGGCAGTACTGTGATACAGGCGAGGACCGCCTCCAAGCTGCTGTAAAGGAGTTCACAGGAAGGGACTCGGATCTAAATTGAATATATAGTTTCCTATCCTGTGGAATAGTGATGACCTCCATATATTGTTCGTAGGCGTTTAACAATTTGAATTCCATGAATTCTAGTGTGAGACGACCCACGGATGGTTGTGCGACAAAGGTCTGCGCTACCCAGTTCCAGTATTGGGTTCTAACCAAACCTTTACTGGGCAATAAACCAAGATCTTTGGCTTCCCCTGAGCTCCCCCAGCCTATCGCTGTGAGCATTGACATGACTTTGGTGAATCACCCAATTTTCTTAAGCCTGTCAAGAATGCAGACTTCATCAAGCGCTGCAGCATAATGGGAGAGCTCAGGGGTTAGTTTCAAATGCAGCCAAAAAAGCAGGGGGCAAAGCCTAGCTTTATCCACAATTGAAGGTCTGCCCATGTCTAGCCGTAATTGATGGAGTGGGGTACTCTGGGGGAGATAGCAAATATATCTTAAGATTTTATTCTCAGTAACTAAGAGACCTTCCATATTTTCAAATCCCCAGAGTTCAGCCCCATACAGAACGGAACCCACTACCTTATTATCATAAATCTGGAGTGGGCAGCTATTGGTTTAATTTGGGAGGTCCTATGCTCCTTAATCAGTGCCCCAATAGTCTGCCTCTGCTGAAGGTTCCACTTCGTAATATGATCTTTCCATACCATTTTCTCAGTTAGGGTAACGCCCAGATATTCGAAAGTGGCCACTCTTTCAAGAGGAATCCCCCCCAGCAGCATTTTACCTTTAAATGTTTTATGGGGATTCATCAGCAGTAATTTAGTTTTCGAGGTATTAACCTCTAGACCTCCTAATCCACAAAAGGCCTCAAATCGATCCAAGAGCAGTTGCAGACTGCTAGGTGTTTTAGACACTATTAACGTGTTGTCCACAAACAATAAAGTTGTTACTTTGACACCCGCCAGCACGGGGGCGTCGGCTGGGACTTCCGCTAAATATTGGACGACTCCGTTAATGAATAGTGAAAACAAAGTGGGGGCCAGCGCACAGCCCTGTTGGACCCCCCTGTCAACACTAATCGAATCTGTCAACTGCCCCTGATTCCCCCCAACAAACCCTTGCGTAATTGTCTTCGTGGAGGCGGACAACCAACGCAAAGATCTCAGGAGGAAGACCCAACTCTTGCAGGACGCACCACAACTTACACCTAGGGATAAGGTTGAAAGCTGATTTCAAATCAATGAATGCTATGTAGAGGCTTCCCTGTTCAATGGTCACAGGTTTCCAGGCCAGTAGAGAAAAACGAAAGACCTGATCGATGGTGCTGATCTTCTTTCTAAACCCTGCTTGGAAGGAGGATAAGATATTTTTCTCCTCCATCCAGATCGTGATCTTCGTGAGGAGCGCATGGGAAAAGACCTTCTGAGCACCATTGATCAGGCTAATGGGTCTGTAGTTGGATGCTTGAGAGCGATCACCCTTTTTGAATACTGGGATCACCGCAGCGCCCTTCCAAGAAGGCGGTATAGGAGCCCCTGTAGCAATACCATTGGCCAGGGCCCAGATGTATTTAGACCAGTTGGGGATGTCGTTTAAAAAGACATCACCAGGGATGCCATCGGGCCCTGGAGCTTTGTTCCGAATGATAGATTTTATACTAAGTGTATAGCTCACGAAAACAGCCTAGGGGTCTGGTGGCTGCTATAATTGATAATAGAACCTTCGGTGGCCGGGTCCCCTGGTCCAGTATATATAGGCTATCTGGTTTTAGGTTTAAACCTATAATAACTGATAAAACCCCACCGAAAGAAATATAGCCATCACCGGTATAAACATATTAACACTGAAAAAACACCTTTGCAACCACAAACTAAGTGCCATTCAAAGAAAGGAAAAGATGAGTGAAAGAGACATTTTTATTTCTTCCTGAAGGGGCCAATACAATGTAACTTTATATGCAAGGTAGCATCAAGAAAGACTGAGCTAACATTACTCTGCTTGAGTTTTGTTGTCTAGGGATGTCACTAAAACATTGTCTCTTCCTCCTTCTGCTTTTTTCAGTATTGTGGTCTATGGTCTAAAGATGCACTGTTTAGATGCATGTTTTAGGTCTTATTTAGTTATTTTATAAACTGTAGAGAATCGGGAAATATCAAAATCATATTTGATATTTTGGCTACATTTGATTTCACTGATAGGTAAAATAGCTGGTTTCATAAGAATCTTTCCTAATATGTATCATCACATTTACCCACAGACAGATAATGGGTGAAATCCTTTGATACATCAGCCCCCTTTAGTGAGTCAGTATTGATTGTAAGTGAATAGCCAAACACCCCAGGCTTTAAACAATCAATGCAAGATGTAGTGACAGGTATATGTGAAAAGAATGTTGTCACCTAGCATCTGAGATAGTGGTGGAAACATGACACCAGATTTTTGGTAAACATGGAATGCAGTGTCACATGGAATGCTGCTGAAAAAAGTTCCTACCAAGTTCAGTAAAGAGCAGAGTGATATTGTTTGTATTTGCAGTAATTCAGCTATGTATATAAAAAGTAGTATGATGGCCTGTCAAAATCAATACCTGAGTTGAAGTGCTTCCCGAAAGATATCATTGTCACTTGCTAGATGGTATGCTGAAAGCATCTTTGCAATCTTCAGAGATAATGAAGAATGCTATTTACTTTGCAGTCCATTCTGGTGAAGTAAAAATTTATTTGGACCTCATATACCCTGTGCACATGCTATCTATACACATGCACTATAGTACAGAAGACAAGCAATGATTAAAATTAAATTAAAATTCCATAAACACTGAAAAAACACTGGTTCTGTTGTTTTTAATGGCTCGCAAATGTGTAACCACTGATAACCACTGTTTTTTTAAGGTATTGAAAGAACTGAAAAAACCCCACCACAATTTACCAAAAATAGAAATTGAAAACAGGAAAACCTAAGTATATACTGTGGTAAAGTGATCATACCAAGTGGCAATGGAAATGTTGTTGATGGGTGGCCTTGGTCTTTCCGCCTCCCCCCTCACAACTAAAAGCCAAAACTGTTGTGAGTCTTTCCTCTGGCAAGCATTACTAATTTGAAGCCATCAATCCTCTTCCCAGTCCCTTTTGGTTTTGGCCAGGGTTGCCTTATAGTTCCTCCTTGCCTCTCTTAATTCTGTGAGATCATTTGCTCTGATGGCAATAGCCAGTCTGGATCTTAAATTCCTACACTCCTGGTTGAACCAGGAGAAGCATGGTCTGGCGAATTTAGGCTTTCCCTGGGGCCGTTGGGGAATACTAAAGTAATATGCTAACTGGTTGAAAAAGTTTGAAAAGCATGCCCTGATCTTGGTAAAACCGTCCTGCTGCTCAAGCAGACTATGTAACTCACGGGAGCTATCTAAAAGGTTAGACTTCATATCTTCAAGTTTCGCTCTATCAGTAGCTACTCGGTCCCATTTGAGTCGCCTATTGTCATTAGAAGAACAAACCTCCCTAGTTATAAGAGGCATGCTTAAAACCCTAGAGTTTTTGGCCCAAAGTGATGACATGGTAAGTTCAAGGGGGTTGTGGTCGCTATCAGTAGTCATTCCGACCACCATGTCCATCACACCTGGCCATAGTTTGACATCTAGTAAAATATAATCAATACGGCTCATATGTGTGGTTCTATTATATGTATTCGCCACCGTCTTGTCGGACTTGGTACATCCGTTTGCTGCCCTAAGCCCGTATTCAAGAGTTAGGGCATGAAGCTGTAGCGCTGTGCATGTCCATTTTTAAATAGGTAATAGATCAAGAGGGGGGACGTGCCATAACTCGTCAAGCTTGCCACTGTCAGTTATGTCTTCTGTGTCTAGGGGTTCATAGGTAACGTTAAAGTTTCCTGCTATTATTAATGGTGCCAGGGACTCCCTCCCTTCAAGACAGTCTTCTAACACTTGGAGAGTGGGTGACCTACAGCCAGCCTTGGAGCCTCGGGCATAAACATTAAAGAGGTCTAGCCCTATGCCATTACTGCCCCTGGTGTGAATAGCTAAAATATCTGGGCTATTAGTCTTGAGCTCACGTATGGTACAGTGGAGCTCAATTTTGACCCAGATCAGCAGCCCCCAACAGGCCGTCCCTGTCTTCTAGTGACTGCTGGGCGACAAAACATCACATACCCAGGGATAAAAACTGGGGTGGTAGACCAGGTTTCCTGCAAAATGCATATATCATAGTATTCTATATATTGGACCCAGTGGGAGAGTGCCACCTTAGGCCTCACACCGGCTACATTCCATGATAATACACTAAGCTTTGGTGTCAAGCCTCTTGGGGCCAGGCATGGAGAGTGGTTCCCATCCATAGCACAGCTTAATCACAGATCTACAGTAGTATCACGCAATGGTAGAGACCCCACCTGTAAGGTACCAGTGATGGTATGTGATCGATCTAGGGGCCCTGCGCTATTACATTTTGGATTTGGTAACATGTAGTCAATATGAGGCCTATCTTTGCATTCTAGGCGCACAACCCTCAATAGGCGTAAGGGTATCAAGTTGGCTGAGCAAGGTTTGTGTGCCGGTCACTCATTAATGGCAAGTGGTGAGTCAGAGCCCAGTAGAGTGCCGCATTGGTTGATGGTTTGTAGCAGAGGTGTGGTGAAAGGTCTATACTTTAATTGAATGCCAGTAGGAGTGGGTGAGCAAGATCTTGCCTCAAGGCTACAAGGTTGTGGGCTAAATTCCCATCTTTAAGATGTAATTCGATGCAGTCCGTTTGAAAGGTGTGGTCAAATAGTCTTTTAGCCCATAAGATGTACTCCCTGATGACGGATCTACACCCCCTCACTTTGCGGATCCAATGTAGGCATTTATTTATTAGGGAGTCTTTTCCTTCGTGTTTCATGTGTGAGGGAAATTTAGGCATATTCTTCATGTAAATACTCCTACCGGGACATTGGAGGTCTGTCCACTGACAGCTTGTGTTCTATCATAACTTCGCAACGCATTCTCACTAGTGGTGATGGCAGGGGGCCGTATGGGAATGGACATTAAAGGAACTAAGCAATTCGGAGCACTGCTAGATTCTTGTGAACGACCAGTTACCGGGTTGGAGTGATATGCTATGGAGGGACCTCTCTCTTGCAAAAGTTTAACCTGGTCCATAAGGGCTAGAATTAATGCCTTAAGTGAAGTGACTTCGGCCCTTAAGTCTAGTATGATTGCAGTCATAACCTGATCCCCTGATGGTGTCACTTCTGGGGTGCCCTTGGCCCTTCGATCAATTATATTTTCCTCAGCATAAGCAGGATGGGCCCTGTAGGAGAGGGGCCCCCCACAAGCTCAATCACTTCTCCCTGGTTATCGCAGGCCAGGTGCTGAATGGGGAGGAACCTATTTGTTAAAACAATGTTAGCATCGATATTAATGTCAGTACCAGCTGTGGTTTCATCCACAGCAGTAATAGAAATTAAGGAGACCCCTCCCTCTACTGCATCAGTTGTATTTGTTTTCTCGTTGGCTTTAACTTGGCTTGGGGGGGGGGGGATTTTTTGTGCTACGTGTGTTCCGCTTGGTGAAAATGGCAGGTATATGTCTCACAGGAGTAGAATTGGGTTTGGGAACAGGACTGGGATTGGGATTTGGACTGGAAGGACACGATGACTCGACTGGAGGATGCAACGTGTCTAATATAACCGGAGGAGTAGCAGGGGCTAAGATCTCTTCACATTCTTCTAGTAGATCGTCAATACGATCCAAAACACAATTATTAGCTGCTGACTTACGAACCAGTTTACTTCTACTGGATTTCCGGTGAGGCCCTTTGGTCCCGCCCCCCCCCTCTCCCTCCCTCTCACTAGTTGCAGATTTTCTTTTTCCCATGGTTTTTAGCTTGCAGCAATATATAATATAGAGATGAAGTAGCGGTATAAACTTATTAGGATAGTAAAACAATCTGTATTAGAACCCGGGCCGGGTAGGCAAAGCCGGACCCGATGGGGGCCCGGGTAAAACGCCGTCTGGAGGCGGGAGGCCCTCCCCCGCCCCCATTTGCATGTCGGCTAGGCCGGCGGGGGCCAGGATTGGCCCCCCTCGTACGAGGCGAGCCCCCCCAATCAGGGGGCGAGCTAGTTAGGGCGAGAGGGGATAAAAGGGGGCCAAAGGCACAAGTGAGCACATACACCCCCCACCTCGCAATAAGGAAGGAGAAGAATGCCTACCAACTGCTGATCGACCGACGGCTGGCTGCTGGAAGACCCTGCGAAGGACGGCGGACAGAAGACGGCCGGGCTTGTTTCGCGCCCTTTTTTCACCAGAGCCTCCACTCCCGCCTACCGCAGACCAACAACGAGTCATCGGACCGGGCCGGGCTTTCTTCGCCCCCTTCCAGTGGCAAGTCACCGGGCCTTGGTGCGGCGGGAGCAGCGTGAGTGGAGCCTCCACCCCCGCCATCTCCAACGTGCAGCCTGTGCCGGCGGGAGCAGCGTGTGAAGAGCCTCCACCCCCGCCTTCGCAACCAGCAGCGGATCGGCGGGATTTCTTTGCGCCTTTGGAGGATCGCCGGATCGGGCTTTCCTTCGCCCCCTCTACCGGCCTGGGTCAGCGGCGGGAGCAGCGTGAACAGAGCCTCCACTCCCGCCTCTGGGCTCAGCAGTGGGTCCACCTTTGATCAGCCGGGGCGCAGCGGGGCCAGCGCGAACGGAGCCTCCTCCCCCGCCTTTGCTTCAGCAGCCGGGCGAGCGGCAGGCGGCTGCCGGGCTTTTCAAACGCGCCCTCCCCTTGGCGGCAGCTACAGCGGGTATCGAGGACAGCGGAGAGCAGCACAGCAAGTACAAAACCTGGAAACTGCGCAAGGGGGGGGGCGCCAGCTGAGGGAGCGCTCGTTTTTAAAGGGACACGGACGGCAGACACGCTGGGGATCGGAGCATGTCTAAACAGGTCTAAGGGAAAGAGCAAGAGTGGCTTTTAGATCTTTTCTGGACTGAGACCAGCAGCTTAGGGGTTTGCTAGTGCATCCTGGACCCGGGAATTGCTACAAAAAACAAACATAAGCAGCGCCAAGTGCTATTTCCCTCGCATTTTGGGACAGACAGAACATAAAGAAAAGGGGGCAACTGAGCCAGTGCTGCACAGCTTGACAAACGCACCCAATAGGAGCTGCGCCTGGGCCACGTGGGCTGCAGTGGGCAAAGGAGGTCCTACAACAGGCAACAACAGCACAGGAGTGAGCAAGGATGGCCGGCAGGAAAAGAGCGGATGGGAGGAAGACACAGCCCCCGGCCCGTTTCAGGGAGGACCAGGAGAGGCCAGCACCACCAAAGAAAGGCCAGAAGAGACGCGGGCAAGGATCAGGACCAGACCTGGATGATGACCTGCAGGCCATGCTGGAGCAAGCCAGGGCCTGGTTGTGCTAAAAGGACGGAGCTGGATGGACCAGCAAATCAAGGAGGGGGCCCAAGGAAAGGAAAAAAGGCAGCGGCGGGCATCCCAAGCACCGCCGCCCCCTAAGAAGGCGAAAGAGGGGTCTGCAGCCAAAACGGCGGCCCCAGAGAAGAGCAGAAAAGGGGCAGGCAACAAAGGAAAGGGCACCGCACAAGCCAAGAACAAGAAAGCGGTGACGCCAGAGCGGGTGTCTAGCTCGGAGTCGGAAGGGAGCAGCGATGAGGAGGGGTCTGTAGCCAGCACGGCGGCCCCTCAGGAGAGACATGAAAAAGGAGGCTGCACAGGCGTCAGGGGACATGGTAAGCATGGCACGCTGAACAGCGAGCGAGGGCACAGGAGAGGGCAGAAAGAGCAAAGCAGCCTAGGGCAAAACGTTAATATGGGAACCCAACTAGGGGGAAATAACGTGGCGATACAAGGTGCATGGCCCATGCACCTGCCGTGGCAGACACGGGTAGGCCAAGGGCGACCAGAATTCCAAGGGGAGGCCTGGACCGAGGGGGCAGCGCAGCCAACAACATGGATGCCCTGGTGGCAATGGCCAGGGATGGGAGCTCCATTCCCTGGGAACATAGCATGGGACGCAGGGGGTCAAGGGAGCAGCCCGGCGCCAGAGAAGAGGGCAGACAAGGGGGGCCACGCAGAAGGGGCGACAAACAAGGAGTCAGGCGTGGCAAGCCAGGTGCGGCAGGGCGAAAAGACAGTAACTGAGGCGGCCGCACAGGGGAGTACAGGGGCCTCAGGGGGGGAGAGCCCAAATACGACCAAGACAGGAGAGGGTCAGGACAGTAACGGGAAGCCAGCCAGTGAATACCTGCGCCCCTTCCCAAGCGACCCTCCCACGACGACAAAGATGCTAGGGCTGGCCAACCTCATCTCACTTACAGTAAAAGAGAAGATTTGGAGAAAAGAATTCATAGACATTTGTTCACTGTTGGAGGTGCGCCAGGGAGGTTTAGACCTAACGGCGCAAGATAAAAAAGACGAGGACAGGAGAGCCCCCCGGAAACCTAGGGTAGAAAGATCAATAGAAAATTGGCTGAAGGCATTCAGAACACTAGCATGCGTGTTCATTGAAAAATTCCCTCAAAGCGCGGCGGCACTGATCCTTTATGAGCAAAAGGTGCACGAGGCGCAGCAACAGTATCAGGGCGATGCGTGGCTGCAATACGATTAGGGTTTTAGAGAGAAGATGCAAGTGTGGCTGATAATAAGCTGGGACTGCCAGGACATGGAGGGTTTCTCGAAACACATGGTGGCGGCCAGGGAGGGTGTTAGCGCAAAAGAGAGCAATTTTCGTCCCTACGGGAGTAAGGGCAAATTAGAGGGCCAGGGAAAAGATTTCAAAGGGAAAAGCCAGGCTGGTAGCAAATCAAACAAGCCATGCTGGAAATTTGACAAAGATGAATGCAAATGGGGAACGTCATGCAGGTTCAAACACGCTTGTGGGTCATGCGGGGGAAACCACCCCACCATACGCTGCAGACGGGGCACAGGGTCAGGGGCAGACAGGCAAGACAGGCGCAAAAAAATGAGGTGCAGGCCCCTACGGGCGGGGCCAGCGGGGAAAGGGGCAGAGGACAGACGCTACCGACACCCATAAAGACAAGCAGACTGCTACATCTCTTAAAGGACTATCACAAATTAACAGACAGACAGCTGCTAGCGGAAGGTTTCACACAGGGTTTTCCAATCCCATACAAGGGGCCCAAAGGTGCACAGGAGAGCTTAAACCTAAAATCAGTTAGAGACAACCCCGGGGTGGCAAAGCAGAAGGTGGAGAAGGAAGTACTACTGGGGCGGGTAGCCGGCCCCTTCCCTTTCCCACCGTTGAAGGACATGGTGGTATCACCACTCGGCGTAGTGTCAAAAAAGAAGCCATGGAAATTCCGGCTGATTCATCACCTGTCCCACCCCGAAGGGGAGTCCATTAACGACTGGTTGGAACAGGGAGCTTGCACGGTAGCCTACGCATCGGTGGACGATGCGGTGGACCTGATTAAGCAGGAAGGTAAGGGGTCCTTGATGGCAAAATCAGACATAGAATCAGCTTTCAGACTGTTGCCAGTGCACCCAGACAGCTACCATCTGTTAGGTTTCAAACTAGAAGGAGAATACTACTATGACAAATGCTTACCTATGGGGTGCTCGATATCATGCGCACACTTCGAGGCTTTCAGTAGTTTTCTAGAATGGGAATTGGGAGCGCGCGCACCAAAGGGCGGGCGTGTCCACTACCTAGTTGACTTCTTTTTCATTGGAAGGGCAGGCACAGAGGATTGCGTCAATCTCCTAAACAATTTCATAAAGATGGCCCAGGAGTTATGCATCCCACTGGCGCAGGACAAGACAGAGGGCCCCACCACTAGACTGGCTTTCCTGGGGATAGAGTTGGACTCAGTAGCCGGGACATGCAAGCTGCCGCCGGAAAAGGTAGCCGAGCTACTTGACAACATAAAGAGGTTGAGGCAGTAAAGAAAGGCGACACTGGGGGAAATACAGCAGCTGATGGGAAATTTGAACTTCGCCACTCGAGTGATCCTCGCAGGGCGCACATTCGCAAGGCGATTAGCATGGCTAACTAGGGGCATGACATAGAAGCACCACAGGGTCCGCATCACGCTAGGGGTGAAAGAGGACCTGGGGCAATGGGAGAGTTTTCTGCCAGATTTCAACGGCACCCTGATATGGCGAGAACCTTGGGTGCAGGCAAGCGAACTGGAACTTTACACTGACTCGGCAGGGGGGTACGGCTGTGGAGCAATCCTAGGGACCGCATGGTCAGCGGGGGAGTGGCCAACAGCCTGGCAAGACGCTGGGCTAACAGCAAACATATCCTTACTAGAGTTGTTCCCCATAGTGGTATCTTTCCACATTTGGGCCCCACAGCTGGCGAATAGACAGATTACGCTGTGGTCTGACAACCACGCAGTGGTACAAGCAATTAACACAGGGTCCGCACAATGCCCAGCAGTAGCAACCCTGCTGCGGAAACTGGTTGGCTGCCAGTTAAAGGGCAACATCGCGCTTAGGGCGAGACACATTCCGGGAGTAGACAACTCAGTTGCGGATGCCATTTCTCGTTTTCAGTGGGAGAAATTCAGAGAGCTTGCCCCAGACGCAGACAAAAGGATGACCCCAATGCCAGAGGAGGCGTGGTCATGGGTGGAACCGGGTTGAAGACATTACTGAACCATGCACTGGCCCCAAAGACAAGCACCCATTACAGTAAGTGCTGGGAAACATTCAGGGCCAGAACAGGACTAGAAAGGGGACGGTGGGCCACGCAGAAGGAGGTCCTAGACTTCATCAAGTGGGCTTTTATGGCAGGAAAAAAGAAAACCTGGGCCCAGGCACACTTAAACGGAGTGGCATATTACACAAAAATGACAGAGCGGAAAAACCCAACCAAGGCCTTCAGAATGGCAATGAAGGGCTGGGGTAGGTTACAGCAGACAAAGAAAGACTCAAGGCGCCCCATCCACTTCAGCATGCTGCAAGGGATGCTGGGGGCTTTAGCAGGAATATGCTCCTCAAGGCAGGAGGAAGCGCTCTTTCAGGCAGCCTTCACAATGGTTTTCTTTGGGGCATACAGGGTCAGCGAGTTAGTAGCCCCATCAGTTGTGGACCCAGGATCAGCATGCATCCACAGAGGGGATGTAGAAATACACAAAGGCTACGTGGACATACTGCTGCGGCGGTCCAAGACGGACCAGGCAGGCAAGGGAAAATGGACCAGGATACACTGCATTAAGGACGCAGCCTGCTGCCCGGTGTGCTTACTGCGAAAACACCTGGGAGAGGGGGAAGGGAACGTTGGGCCACTGTTCAAGCACAAGAACGGGTCTTTCCTCAGCCGCTTTCAGTTCATAGCAGTAATGAGAAAAACCCTGGAAGCAATGGGTCTCCCCGCGGACGAGTATGGCTCCCACTCTTTCAGAATAGGGGCAGTCACTACAGCAGCGGGGCTAGGATTGGAAAGTGGGTTGATCAAGGGAATAGGGAGCTGGGCGTTCAGCGCATTCAAGCGTTACATACGCCCGACGATGTACTGAGCTCGATTTCTTCCGCATCGTCTAGGTCCGAACACTTCACGGAAGAAGGTGTGGATCATGGGGCACTCCTACGTGACGCTGGCCCAACGATGGGCGGCAGCCAGACGCAATTTCAGCGGAATATGGCTGCGGGACACCGAAATAGACTGGTGGGGACTCTCGGGAATGAAGTGGGACCAACTGCTACCCGCGGTGCGGGAAGCATTACAACAAGGTGGCAGACCGGACGCGGTAGTGGTCCACCTGGGTGGAAACGACTTGGCAGCATTGGGAAGGCGGGCGCTACTGAAAGACATGCAGAGAAGCCTCACGGCTTTGGCACGCCTGATCCGCTCCGCAGAAGTAATCTTTTCAGAGATCATAGTGCGGAAGGCCTAGCGGGGGGCAGTAGACCTGGGGGCAGTGGAAAAATCCAGATGGAAACTTAATATCACCATGGCCAAAGTGTGTAGGGCCAATGGATGGGGCTTCGTGAGACACAGATTCATAAACCTGAGGTCCCCGGGGTATCACCTGGAAGATGGGGTACACCTCACTGGGGTGGGAATGGACATGTTCCTACTGAACATTGTGGGGGTACTGGAGCAGATGGGCTTCCAATAGGAGCGAAGGAGAGTCCGGGGTAGGGTAGAGCTCCCTCCGGTCGCGAAACCGTAGGTAGCGTGGCGGAACAAACACAACAAAGTTAGTAAAAGGAGAAAATTTACTAGAAGGTAGATGGAAGGCCCTCACAGTGTCCTTGGGATGCCTCACTGCAGGGGCACTGAGGGAGCCAAGGGGCGGCGTGCCGCCAGAGAAAGAATAGATGTGATGCTCCCGCAGGACCCTTGGGATGCCTCACGGCAGGGGTACCGAGGGGGAAGATGGCAAGGGCTCAGCCTCAGGAAAGGTAGAGTAGATGCTCAAGTATGGTCCTTGGGATGCCACACGGCAGGGACCCCTGGGAGAATGGAGGGCCCACGAAAGGGTTACAGGGCGACCGGGATGGCACTTGCAGCCCGGGCAGGTCCAGACGGACACCCTCCAAATCGGTAGCAAGCTGAAGCCTAGACCCGCGAATCGGAAGCCCAGAAAAAGGGGCCCCTCCCCTCCCAGGATATTGAGGAGGCTGGGTCCATAATGCAAGAAAAAGGTTTAAAGAGCACTAGATGTAAATATATAACATGGACAATGAATGTAGATATGACCATAAACGGTTGAAATGTATAAAGTTATGTTGATGAATAAACTGCGACCTTTTCAGGCACCAAAGAACATTGTCAGTGGTGATTTAAGGTAAAAGCGCGCAGTTGGGGAAAAATGGGCAAGGGGAGCGGGGCGGAACGACTCGCCGCCTGGAGGGGGTTGTGACACTGCCCACATTAAACCAACAAGCGACTCACAGCTACAAAGCTATAACATTAAAAAGTAAACTAGGTGCCCGGGTCACACAGTCCAGCTTTACAAACCAGTAATAAAAATATGAACAACTCACAAATAGTAACATCACGGTCCACAGCCAAGGGAAATAGCCCTGCCCCGCCTGTTCCTGGCGATGATGGACAAGGACGGGCCCGCCCTTGGCCCTAGGCCCGGGCTTCAAGGCTGAAGATATACACCTCCGGGCACAAAGAGCAGCGTCAGGTGAGGCAAAGGTTCTTGGGGGCTCTGGTTCCGTGCCCTGGATCAACGTTGGAGCGTCCCCTCAAAAAGTTACTAGCCAATAGGTCAAGACTACAGAGGGTAATCAGGTCCACAGTACGAAGCCAAGAGAAAGGGTCCAGCCCAGCCTTGTACGGCCGCGAACGGGCGCAGGCAGGCCCGCCTTTCGCCCGGGTGCGGGCCAGGCGCACCTGCTCGCGTCCCGCGCTGCCTGAGTCCTGCTGGCTATTTGGGCGCCTCCTGGCGCGTCGCGTAGGCGGCGTGCAGCCGCGGTGGTTGGTGGGGGCTGTGGTACCCGGTATCAGCAGGCAGCAATTTGGTTGGTGTGGGCTCCCGTGCTGCGGGAGTCCTGCTGGCTATTTGGGCGCCTCCTGGCACGTCGCGTAGGTGGCGTGCAGCCGTGGTGGTTGCTGTGGGCTGTTGTCCCCAGTATCAGCAGGCAGCAATTTGGTTGGTTTAGGCTCCCGCGCTGCGGGAGTCCTGCTGTCTATTTGGGTGCCTCCTGGCGTGTCGGGTAGGCGGCTTGCAGCCGCAGTGTTTGCTGGGGCCTGGGGTCCCCGGTCAGCAGGCAGCAGTTTGGTTGGTTTGGGCTCCCGGGCTGCGGGAGTCCTGCTGGCTATTTAGGCGCCTCCTGGCACGGCGCGTAGGAGGCGTGCAGCCGTGGTGGTTGCTGGGGGCTGTGGTCCCCGGTATCAGCAGGCAGCAATTCGGTTGGTATGAGAATAATTATATTTTACGTATGAGATAATTATATCATAACCATAGGATATACTGTTAAGGTTTGCATTTAAACCAAAAAACTCACTAATGAATATGTAAAATTGAAATTGTATAAGCAAAGGCAAAATTAGCATATATTGTTAAACTCAGAAATATGTATCATTAATTGTGTAGGTTTGTATGCATTTTTAAGATATGTTGCTGTGCTGATGCATCATCCCTGCTACGGAGTCTTTGTTTACAGATGATGCCTGTATGGGCAAAATTGTTCCAGTCACTAACTTGAGGGCACATGCCGCTTTACTTCGCTGCACCTGTCCATCCTTTTTGTTTATTAAGGAGGCAAAGTGTTTGTTACGCCTATACTTTCTACGCCTTTGAAATAGGCAGAACGTGGCTAGTACGTATTGTCTTGATGGTAGCACATCCTACTAACACCTTCAAGGGACCAATGTTCCATCCAGGAACCGCCAGCCACCAAAAAGGTGACATATGATGTGCACGTAACCCCAGCTGCAGACACCTTGTAAAACCTGGAGTACACCAAATGCTTCCGAGACCACCCTGCAGTGGCTACCACCACAGCCTATATTTTATTCATGCTGCAACATTTTCACAGCCCTCATCTACCTTTCAGACATGCTTGCCATCAGGAAGGGCTTGTGCTCCACTGGATCACCTGATGCCTACCTGTGGAGTTCACAGTCACTCACAAGCCATTGCTGAATGAAGACACCTCTGACATCAAAGAGCATGGGGCCGGGTTCACAGAGCTCTTCACGGCTTTCCAGACATGCTGGTGAGAGTGTGTGTGAATTTCTAAAACTCGTAAATGTACACCTGTAAGTAGTAGATCATGTATGTACAGGTGCATGTTCATGGGTATTTTTTGTGAATAAGGCCCATGTAATTTTAAACTTGATATTCTAAATTAAAAACACTGTAATAGCTCAACTCCATTGACTCGACTTTCTCCCCATGCTCCTGTGAATAATTTCGAAATCATATCTCCGGAACCAAGTCATATACATTTTTTATGCAATCAGGGCATGCCATTTCTGAATGTTAATCTAATTCAGAAGTGCCCATAGATGTCTATGAAGTCTAGATTCATGCCAGATTTTGAGGACATCTGCAAAAAATGCATTTTCGTTCGATAAATATACCTGCAACCAATCTACGCATGTTTATTCTGAAAATCTGTCTTGGCCTCGGCCCTCCTGGATGAATGTTGAACACATGGTCTATCCCATCGCCTACACATAACACTTTTTCATCTGGAGTCCTGGTATGCACGTCACAAAAAAACCTAAAAGAAAATAAACGTAATTTGCTGGATTATGTTTGAAATACAGCTGAGCATGGATATCATTTCGCACGTGAGTCCAGTGGGATCCGATGACAGGCCGCCATTTTGAGTTCACTTCCCTTACGTACCGCTGTGCCCTGCATTTATGCAAAAACGTAGCCCCGTTTGCAAGGCCACCTGATTTACGGCCAGTTAATCGTTGCACCAGTTGCATTTTTTTCTTTCTTTTTTTTTTTTTGCACATACTTAAATCTCTGTCAGATCAGAAGGCTCAAGTAACACACTCGACGGGCATTTACTCTCTTATTTACGGAGCATTAACTAAAAAGCTCACACTTGTAATATATAATCACTTGCCCCCGGGCTTTGGCAGCAATTGAAACAACATGTCTCTGAGATAAAATAATTGGCATTTTACTGACTTTTTAATGCACTGTCTTTCCAAGCAAGACACCTGGTTTCAGGAACACAAAAGCGCCCATTCAGAATTATTGTCTGCGCTTTTGTTGTGAAGAGGTAAGCCGGGGCACCGCGCATTCTTCCAGGAAAAGCCGTCGTCCCCTTTAGGTGCTGTAAACAGACGCTGCCAGGAATACAGTTTTCTTTGGCGAACCCTGCTCTGCCTTCAGAAAGATGTTCGTTATTTGCCATGTGGGAAAAAAACTGAGATGCGCGGATAATGCGTGTTTCACTGCCTAGTATTAGACACGAGCTGAATGTCTCACAGAGAGCTTGCGTGATGATTTAATGCCCAGGAGTAATCTAATAACTTGCTTGGAGAAGGTGAGCAGTGCTTAATTTGTAAACAAGAAAGCGCCAGGGTCCTCTTCAGGAGGCCACTGCAGCTTGTGCCCCCATTGCCCCTGCCAGCGCTGCCAATGACAATACCAGCATAGCTACGACCCATCACACTCTTCAAGCGCAACAATTCAGACTATTCCAGGCTCCCAAAGATATAAGACTGCCTTGGGCAGCAAATATTTGTCATTTTCAATAAATATTGAATAAATAAACAACGGTTGTTGTCCTCATCTCCAAATTAGATATACAGCGCCACCATGTGGCAGACTGTCACACGTGTTAGTGCTCACAATTATGTGCCGGTGCGGAGCACCGGAAACCACTGGCTACAATTAAGCACTAGAAGGTAGCATTATCTGACGCCCATTTGGAACACATTCATGAGCATACTGGCCCCTTGGATGCTGGATTGAAAAGGGAGAGGCTACCTAGCGGATAAAGTGGAATTTCCGAAGCGCAATGTGCACTTACAATGGCAGAAAAACTGTCAATGTAGTGGATTTTACACTGTCGCCATTTTAGGGGTTAAGGGCAGGAATGGGGGCATTATGTGTTGTGGTTATGCAAAATGCATCTGCAAACTCATAGTGGGGTGTGTGTGTATGCAGAAACATTCTGCCAGTTGTTAACCAACCTCGAAAGACACATAAAACTACTCAGGTCAAAGGCTGCACTTAGTGCCACAATTACTAATATAGGTGTAGCCCATGACCTGGGAGTATTTGAAGGTAAGTTAGTACCTTAACTGTTTTATTTCACATCCTTTGAGGTTTTGTGTTGCAGACCTGGTTCCTGCCATCAGCCAGCTAAAGTTTTGCCAATTGATTGTTGTTCTTTAATTTAATTTAAGAATCCAAACTCAAACAATTGAAATGAGACTTAACGACCTCAGGCAGAATTGAGACATAACTGCTCGACTGCCTTATTGGCGTATGCATACATCATAAAATGTGTAACCGCTATACGCCCATATAACATATGTATATGTCATGGGCACAAATATATATTTTTTTTACTATGCATTAATTCTTATTAAAAGTGATGCATATAATTAATTAAAAAGTAATTTAATCATATATTAATACAAGTATTTTTTCCAATCTGTTTTATTATTTTCATGTTAACATTTACATTTTACATTATCTCAAAAGAGAGCTTGTCGTTTTACCGCATTTAATGTGGACACATCAGTGCAATACAGTCCGGTTCGGAGAATGGACTGGTAAACAGCCAGACAAAGGTCAGAACAAACCATACATAAACCATAACTTGTACAGAGCTTAATAAGCAGGGCCTCCCGTGGGCCATTAGTTCTATAAAATCCAACAGGAACATATAACAGTTGGGTCTAGGTCAATTAAAAAGGACTAGGACAATAAAACCAAGGAAAATAAATAAGAGTTATGCTCCAATGGAGGGGGGGGGAGGGGGCTCTCTTACCTAAACACCCCTAAGGAACATAGTAAATCAGAGGCTCATGTTCTATTCTGGATGTCCTTTGTGCAATAAACAGCCCTTAATCTCATGCCAGGAAGAGCAGGTTCCAATGTATATAATCAAGCTAAGTTTCCTCACATTTCCTTAATTCTGAGGGCCTCAAGCAAGGTCTAGAATCCTCTTTCTTTAGTGTGAGCATCGTGGCATTCCATATTATCAGACCTACACCCCCTATGTTTTAATAAAAAATAATGTTACATTAATTTATACATTCAGAAAAGATTGTTAAACTGTTTTATAATTAAATAATATATTTATTTTATTTTTAGAGTTTTTAACATCAAATTATATTTATTTACATATTTAACTTTGTAATATAGCTTAGTTTAATTTAATATTAATTCGTATGGAGTTTTATTATAAGTCCTTACAGCCATTATTTTCTATTGGAGGGGTTTGCAGTGCCAGTGGTTGGCCATGTGCTGTCCTAGACTTACTGCAGCTCCAAGCTGGAGTAATGTACTACTGTTTGGGTCACTTTTGCTGTAGTAAATTTGGAAGTGCAGTTTGTGAATAGCAAGGGTATACTCTTTTGTGGGTGTTTGCAAGTCCCTTCTTAAACCCCTCCTTAACCCTCACTAAAGCCCTCCTTACTCCTCCCTAAAACCTTCCCATTTAGTAGCAAGTATGTCCCTTGTCCAGCCACTCCTTCTGGTCCCGCCACATTTACTGCAAACATACATGTGATGGGGCCAGGTTCCACGTTCTAGATTTACTCTGGAACCCCTGGTCGATGTATCATTGGTTCCTGCTTAAAAGTGTAGAGAGGAGAAATATGTTGTCCAATTAGATTTCACCATTCCAATAACCCATGACTCCGAAGAATCACTGACTCCAGGTTCTAAGTTTAGTTAGTTTATTACAAAGCCAAAAACAGTTGGACATACAAACACCTCAAGATGAGGGTGTAAAAATACACTGGAACTAATACAAAGCCAAACCTACGAGGAAAATTCAATCTATGAAGCATACAAAGGATGACCAGTTCTAGAATCAGGACGCAGAAGATCACTGCGCCAACATCAAGAGTATTCTTCATTTGAGGTTCGTAAGTAAAAAGCATTAGTCTGTCCCTATACTACCACTAATGTGACATCCCTACTTAGCATTCCCCCGGGCAAGTTAAGGAAAAGGTGTCAGCGCGTGAAGACTTCCTAAGAAGTGCACTCACGTTGAATGGGTCAAGTAGCCAAAGCTACAGAGCTCGCTCTAAGATGCTCCTTCTCTGTCCATCAGTTCTCCTGTCCTAAGTCAATCCCCGGGGCACTGTCCCTAATCCCAACATCAGAATCCTAGGACACACCCATCATCACATCACGCGATCGTCCCATCCAGCTAGACACCTCCTCGTAGGTAATTTTCCAGTCGGTTTCGATACTCCCAGCCTCTTGCTCGATGACCCTGCTTCCCAGGCCTTATCCAGTGAGAAAGAACACTGTCCCACATTATCAGCACTCCTTGTTCAAATGTATTCTCTCCTCCTTAAGCATAACTCCTAAAACAAAAGCATTATTCTAACTAACAAAGATGAATTTCTCCACCTGCAACAGAAACGTGAGAAAGGAAAGATTCTGCATACACATGAACATTACGAACAAACCATTTTTGAGAGCCAGGGAAAAATACACTTGAGGCCTACAAAATCGGCTAACATTAGAATTAATATGAACTCCATTAATCACACGTATACATGAACATTATTACTGTGCACGTTTAAATCAGTGCGTTACATAGTGAGTAAATTAATTTCTCATTAGTCATTGATAAATGAACATTAAGATTTCACCAATTCGAACACAATTACAATGTTAATTTCTCCACGTTGCACGAAATATCTCTATCACTTCACTTTTCACGTTATTACATTACACATTCTAATGACCAAATGTTAACACGACAAGAGAATATATGCAGGTGCAAACTGCTCGTGATTATAATGCACCCCTACAAATTGGAGAGCACAATCGCGCTCTATCACATGTATGAAGATTTCCCCATAGAAAAGATAAGAGAGGCAGCGATTTACACTCAGTGAATAGCATTGTGTAGTACTTCATTAGTGCTATCATCCTACTTCTAAACGTATTACCACATGCAGTTTGTGAATAGGCCCCATTAAGTCTTGTCTTTGCTTCCAGGCACCCATTTATTGGCTGTGCCATTTTTTTTATTCGCCACGCATGTGCATGAATGCACAGTGGCCATCTTGCAATGTAGTTAAAACAAAGCATACAAGCTCCATTATAACGTGGCCGCCATGCATGGACGGGAATGCCCGATGACCATTTTGTAATGGATTTTTAAAAATGTTTTTGTGAAACTCCAATGCAACACAGCCACCGTGCAAGTACGCACATATATGGTCTTCATCCTGTAATGGAGTTTAAAAAAACATTAAAAAACTCCATTACAAAAGAGTCACTGTTCATACACAATGGCCATTTTTTACCAAAGTTCTTATTTTTTTTAAACTCCATTAAAAGTTTAGTGCCATATATGCAATCAAATGCATGGTGGCTATTTTGGAATGGTTTGTCTTTGCTAATGCCTGTGAACCAATTTATTAAGCATTGCCAATGGAAATGCTCTACCCACAGAACATAACTTCAACATTCACTAATACGCCAAGGATACACAATCGTATTTGCAGCTCTCCTTTTCTCCAGACATCCAATGCTTCAAACACGTCTTGTACATCATCCAGAGTTGTATGTCCAGCACCTACCTGAAGTTTATTGCCATCAAAATGGAATTCCTGCTGTTCGCCAAAAACTGCAGGTAACAACTAGCCTTAACCTGGCTCAAAGAATCCCCAGCTTTCACTGAATGCCAATTCTCATGGATTCACCATGGACACTGATCTTACCCTCAATGAACACCTCCAAGAAACCTAAAGTAACCTGATATCTGCTCTCTCTACTAAAGAAAGTGAAACCATTTCTCCCAGTAAGTGACTTCAGAACTGTCATTTAGGCATTTGTGCTCTTGCCTCTGAATGGTGGCAATGCCCTGCTCCACAGCCTACCAGTCTCCACACTGACTCTCCTGTATACTACACGTAGCACCATGCCGCTTCAAGGCTCAGTGAAAACATGATCACCCCCACGCTGATGATACTCGAGTGATACCTTGTCCATGGCAGCCTACACCATCTTCAAAACTAGCTCCATCAACAACAAAGCTATCACATGCCTATTTGGATACAGTCTCACCATGATTGTTCAGTAACACATTTTCCCCGGATAATATGTTTCCTGTCATAAAACACTGAAATCACCACTAGGCATATTCAAATTAATTCAACAGCTCATTCCAAATTCAAATTCCAAACACTTCAACTCCTTAGTCGTAAAATATCTTTTTTATCCATTCTTCTACTTCAATCAAAATGCTTTGGAACTAGATTTGAATAAATGTGCCCCAATACATTTCAGTGGGCTGGCTTTCATCTGAGGGCAAGGATCATCTAATATTCATTGTTCATCCCTATATCACAAAATATAAACAATGAATTCTCAGCAAGGTCATTAGAATATAGTCAATATTCAGAACATTAAACACACTGCTTTGGTAAATATACTGTACATCGAATAGAACTTCTAGAGTCTTCATGGTTTTGCATACCACTTTGTACCCACTATTGGAAAATGGCCCTCTTTGCAGGATCACACCCAAACCTTTTGCCTTTAACCTTCACTCTTTGCTGAATTAGTTTTTGTTGGCCTAAGACTCTGAGAACTTTACCACTGATAACCAATGCTAAAGTGCATGTGCTCTCTCCTCTAAACATGGTAATATTGGCTCATACTCTAATAGCATGTTTAATTTACTTATAAGTCCCCAAACCTTCCCTTTTTATACATATAAGTCACCCCTAAGGCAGGCCCTGGACAACCCAGAGGGCAGGGTGCAATGTATTTCAAAGGTAGGATATGTACTTTTAAGCTGTACATGTCCTCGTAATGAAAAACCCTCAAAGTCGTTTTTCACTACTGCAAGGCCTATCTCTCTCATGAGATAACTTTTAGATTACCTTATTACAACTTATAAGTGTCGTTTCCAAATAGGAAGATATAACTGATTCAAGTATGGTGTCTTTCGAATCTCAATTTAAATTCCAAACTTACAATGAAGTCGGATTTTTTAAAATTGCAATTCTGAAAATGCCGCTTTTAGAAAGTTGTAATTTTCTTGCTTTAGCCATTTGGTGCATATAGCCTATCTCTGATTACATGACTGGGTGTTGTTGGCAGTTGGACTCTGTGTATTCCTCCTAGACAGCCACACACAATGGGAGCTTAGGTGTGTCTCAATGGGCCATCTCTGGCAGGATGGGAGGGAGGAGCTGGGTGCAGCCTCACTTACCCCAAATTAGGCTGTGTCCTGTCCACACACAAAGTGCTGCATACCCACCTGTAGTGAGTCTGGAGCCAGGGCAGGAAGGGGGGACATCTGTGAACTTCAAAGGCATGTATTTGAAGTATCCCCAACTTCAAAGGCACCACTGGGTATAAGAACTGGACCTCAGACACCACCACTTCAGTACACTTCTGTACCTGTGAATACTCAGCCGAGAAGAAGGACTACTGTGCTGCTTAGGGACTGCCACTCTACTGGACTACACTCTGCTGGACTCCTGCTTTGCTGTGCTAAACTCTGCCTGTTGCCCTCTTCACTGGGTGAGAAGGACTGGACCTGCATCACTTGAACCCAGAACACAGATTGACTCCAAGGGCTAGTTGGCTAGCCTCCTAATCAGTAGCCTCAGGGACATAAGAGGCTTCCACACTACTTGAATCTGCACCTGAACTCTGCCATCTGGGAGTCTACCCTGCCAAGTTGTGCCACCCCAGTCTTGGACCATTGGAAGTGGGCCTAAGGTACTCACGAGCGGAACCAACTCATCTTCTCTGCTGAGCAACGCATCCCCGAGCTGAACTGATGCAACGCATTGGCTGAGCAACACACCGCCGAGCTGAACCAACACATCGCTGCTGCTGCATGGATTGGATTTGTCGCAAAAGACTTGCATCGCTGGGCCTCCCACATCTTGAGACCAATGGATCGTCTTCTAAACCGTCACTGCACAATGCGTTTCCAGGGGAAAGCTCCTTGCCCTCGTCGACGACGAAACTCTGTATTGCAGCTTCACCGCTCATCGTAACCGACGCATTACCTATTGTGCACCTCGCATCCTCGATACCTGACTTTGCATCACAAGTCCCATTGGATATTCGACGTCGATGCATCAGGACATCGCACCTCAGCCTCGCCGCATCTTGGAAACATTGCATTGCCACTGCTGCGCGACGTATCTTTGGTGCGGATCCACGCAAAGCTCCGCAACCAGGATTTAAGGTACTTTGTTCAGCGGGCCTAACTGGGTCCTTGTAGCTAACACATGCTCCATCATGGTCAGCCTGAACTTTTGACTTTGTCCCAGTCTGGCGCAACCACATATCCCGAAAAGCGATTTGTGCTGTAAAATTTAAATTTCCCCTGTTCTACTAATTTGATTTTTGTTTTTTTGGTCTCGTTTTATTTATTAACATCAGAACTATTTTTCTAAACTTGTGTGAAATAAAGTTGTATGGTGTTTTCACTGTTTTACTGTTTGAAGTGTTGCAAAAATACTTTACACACTGCTTCTAAAGTTAAGCCTCACTGTTCTGTGCCAAGCTACCAGAGGGTGAGCACAGGTTAATTTAGGGTTTGCTTGCTCTTACCCTGATTAGGACTGTGGCTATGGCTGCTTGACCAAGGCTTACACTCCAGTGAATGAACAACTCAATTTCTAACATTGGTGTTCAGCAGTGACATTAGAAGACTTGTGTTTGTGCAGTGCCATACAGTGATTGGTGTACACTACCATGCAATATCTAAGACCATTATAAGTCTTTTCATGTTCTCCTTTTTCTCTCATTTGGTCATTTTCCAAATTTGATTCCTGCCTTGCCTTCATACACTTGTGACGACTCTTTTGTTGTTGTACCGGTGATGCCTTGCCAGAATGGGAATAACTCTGGATCTCAACCACCTATCATTCTACAATATGAGGGAGCTGAAGTATTTCTGCAAGTAGAGGGGACTAGCTGTGAAGAAAGGTTCCACAAAGCAGGACCTTCAGGCCACCCAGTATTCTCATGAGGAAGCACACTGGTTAAGGGCTTAAACAGAGGACCAAGAGGGTGATGGCCCTGAGTGGGGGATAAAGAGGACTACTTTGCAGCTCTAGGGCTAGAGAATGCAGAGCCATGGTTACTCCTGAACCCAAAATCAGAGCCCCCAAGAGGGCGACTGCCCTGAGAAGGATGAGGAAGAGGAGGAAAATGACTTGGCAAAGGCTCCCAGAGGAGAGGGGGTAGCCACAGAGAGGGAGTCTCCTGCTGGATCCAATGCAGAAAGCAGTGTCTCCTCCTACAACTTGTGTCCTGAGGAGTTGAAGGACAGACAGGCTGAGAGGAACCTGGGGCTGCTGCTGGCCCAACTGGGTGCAGAAGAGAGAAGAGCTGTGGTTGACGAAGTCCTGGCGGAGGAAAAGAGGGCTGAGGCTGAGAGGGCTTTAGCCAAGTAAAACTTGCCATGGAGGCAGAGCAAAAGAAAGCTGAGACTGAGAGAGCCTTGGAAGAGACAAATATCTTGCTGGCTCATGCACTGCGTCTTAAGGAGCTGAACTTGGAAGCCAAACAGCTGTTAGAGTCTAGCAAGAATGGTGGCAGCAAAACTACAGTGTCCAGTGCTGAAGGAAGGGTCCACATAACCAGAGATTTGGTGCCTAACTTCAAGGAGGGGGATGACATAGACAGATGGCTTCAGGCATATGTCATAGGTCTAGAGGTACACAGGATCCCTTAGGAGGATGGGGGATCTGGCCTTTGAGGCATATTCCTGATGATGGTAGGGATGCCCTAATGGCCCAAGGGAAGGGGAACAGGCTGAAGTATCCCACTATGAAGGAGACCCTTGTCAAGAGGTATGGATTCACCCCAGAAGAGAACAGGTTGAGGTTCAGGGACAGTCAGAAACCGCTGTCTGGGAGTAATCACCACACCAGTCTCATTGTGCCATTTTTGAAAGATAGAAGCCAGTATCGGATACCTATAGTTATTGAAAAAGTTATACTACACTCAGTAGTACAAAGAGTTAAGCCTGATGCGACTGGGAACCATCCAATGTTGAAAAGCTGCAATAAAGTTAATTATTATAGTATGGATCTGAGAAATGAAGAAGGATACACATTCTTTATATTATCAACGAACAGATGTTAAGAACAACAAAGATAAGACATCATGTCTCCAAGCGAGGTAGTTTAGAAGAAATAAGGGGAGGATACAGGTTAAGTTGTGTTGAATGCAAACCTATAGGGGCATATGCCAGCACTGCGTAAAACCAACAGATGGAGAAGAAGTGGCCAGAGCGGCAGATGGAGTGCTTCTGGTACTGAGGGTGGGCAGCATAGAAGGGAGTACTGTTGTGACCTTGTGAAGGTAAATGCATCTCAGTCTTAAGGAAATGAGGATTTGTGAGTAAATTGTTAATCTGGACAACATAAGCCTTGATTGAGCACTTGATAAACAATTGTGGGCAAAGTACTTTGGCCCTCATCTCATTCTAAGCGACTCTGAGGTAAGTCTGTGACTGGACAACATAAGCCTTGATTGAGCACTTGATAAACAATTGTGGGCAAAGTACTTTGGCCCTCATCTCATTCTAAGCGACTCTGAGGTAAGTCTGTGACTGCAACTTGCTGTCCCTCCATTCCACATTTTTCAGGATGGAATAAAACATAGACATTGGGTTTACCATAGCATAACTCCACACAATTTGAGTGGGGAAAAACCAAGGGCTGCAAAATTACTACACAATTTCGAATTTGGATTCTGGTTCAAATACTGTTTGCATCCAAGTTCAGATGTGCCCCACAACTCAGATGAGTTCCATTGTCTCCCTGTGGCTTAAAATGTCAATGTGTATTTGAAGGAAGAAAGTAAATATTCACTATTTACCATGAAATGTAATGTAAAGGTAGTACCACTTTACTAGGGACTAAATTAAATGTGCCAATTGAGTGTGAGCCAATGTTACCTTTTTTAAAGGAGAGAGCACCAGCACCTTAGCACTGGTCAGTGGTAAAGTGTGCAGAGTCCTAAAGCCAACAAAAAAACAAAGTCAGCTAAAACAGGAGGCTGGAAGCCAAAATATTGGGGGAAAAACATGCCAAGGATGTCACGTGAAACACCCTTGGACATCAATACTGAACAACAGTACTCACCACAGGTACCACCAAGTAAAATCTGGGTGCCCCGTTGGAAAATATAGAGGGTTTAAAATGTGGCCAGTGCCACTGCTCAGTTTTTACTACTGATCCATTGATTTTTGTTTTTGCAGTCTGTAGATTTATTGTACTTAAGGAGTAGGATTTTGCATGTCAGAAACGCTGTTTGCTTGTCAGTTCATCAATACTTACTGATAAACACCCCCGAATGACAGGCTCGGATTTCCTTTTATCTGATAATTTTATGAGCTGATGAGTTTAGCAAGAAGTCAATCACGTTTCTATGAAGAAAAAAACCCATTATCTTGTGCTATCCTGTTAACATCAGGACTTTGACACTCTAGGTTTTTTTCTATTTGAAAATCATGTGTCTCTGTTTTTCAGCAATTCTGCTAGCCTTACAGCTATCCAATTGCTACAATGACATGTCTAATCTTTTTGTGAGTTCTCAGAAAATAGCAATTAAAAAATATCACAATATGAGAAAACAGAGAAATTCGGAGTAATGTGTAGCACCCCAGGACGCTATACAATCTAATACATTTTCATTCAATTAGCCATCATATGGCCAATGTTATTAGTGACCTACTTTGCATTGGAAAAAGTGCCACTGTATTTTGCTAGCCCACTTACAGAAATGTACTACTTCAATAGCCAGGTTATTTGCCCCATCTGAATATGAAGAGTAATTTACAAAAGAGGCAAATACATGCAAATGCAAGCAAATAGGTAGGACCTTTAATGAAGAATATGATTGCAGAAAACATTTCCATCACAGAATGTCATGATGATCTTTTTTGCCTCTTCCTGCCCTTAAGGGAGATACTAGCTCTGCTGGAACCTGGATTAAAGGATACATATTTGGGAATGCAAGGAAAATGAGAGGATTGCGATTATCAGGAAGTCAGGGAGGTGAACCAAACGATCTTGAACCAACCGAGATATAGTATGCTGATTGTCATTGCATGTGGCGGTGACGGATATCCCGTCAGCGGTGACGGATATCCCGTCTGCGGTGACGGATATCCCGTCTGCCGAAATATAAATCCCATAGTACATGATGGGATTTATATTTCAGCGGACGGGATATCTGTCACCGTTGTGACCGAGTAACCCATCCGCCGAAATCTAAATCAGGCACTTAATTTTTTTGACTCCAATTTCAAACTCCTTCCCATTTAACAGAATGCTTTAAAATGTTGTACTTTACATTTTGCTCCTTCTTTCTCTATATACACTTTGTTACTGTGTTAATATTATTTCCTTTTCTAAGCAGCCGCAGACCTCCTGAGTAGGCTTCATGAACCCCTAGGGTCCCCAGACCACAGGTTAAGGACCACTTCTCTAGATTTGGATTCTTCAGGCTGGCCAAACCTTTCCTAAGGAATACACTTCTTGTTCAGCTCTGAGAGGACCCCTCCCTTCCACAACTCAACCGTTTCCAGTAATCCCATCTCTAAGCTCAGAAAGTGCAGCCCGATAACCACCCCTTCCTTCCTCCATACAAACTCTCTTTTCAAAAGCCTGGATATCTACGCTTCCCTAATGCATAAGTGTAAATTTGTTATATCATATTAGCAAGCTCTGATTTTACTGTGTCTTCTTTTTTGAGTTTCCTTACCCACACTATTTGCATCAAGGTCATACGTCTATGCAATCACCCTTGCAACCCTTTTCCATAGCAACAGTTGTTAAGTCTCCAAAGATCACTTCTGGTAGAAGGATTCCTAAGTTCACATAAGTTGATCATAAAAGAAGCTCAGTATCAGAAGCTGTATAAAAATTCCATTATATTAGTTGCTAATCCTTGAACTTACTCTGTCTTCTCAATTAGACTGGGCTTGAAAAATGAAGCGGTTTATTTGGATTAAAAACACTAAAGAACTCACTCACTGACTCACCTATTCCATTTCTCTCTCTCTCTCTCTCTCTCTCTCTATATATATATATATATATATATACATATATATATATATATATCTCACACGCACACACACACACACATAGTGAGAGTTGGCAGATGTGCATCACAATCCGGAATTCTTTTGCAAAATAGCTAGTTATTGGGAAGAGTAGGGGAGGGCAAACTATTATTTTTGTCGTCCACTCACAAAATATTTTTCTGTTTCTGCTCACGGCAGTTTGTTTAATGGTTTGTATGTGTGAATATTGTATATTGAATATTGTATACACGATTTTCTCTCGACATAAATGTGTCCTTAATATTGTTTAGAAACATATCACCAAGTGGGTGTAAATTTTCTATTATGATTAACTCTAATGTGGTTCCAAAATTCGTAGAAAACATTTGGAAACAATATTTATACAGATGAAATTCTAAAAAAGATATTTTAGTATCACATTGATAAATGGCTCTGTCACTGTTAACAAATCTGCTTTACGCATCTCTTGTAACAGTAAACTAGTGCGCTGATTTTAACCAGCTGGGTACATTTGCCATTGTTTCCCTTTTCTTTTGAAAAACCTATGACACCCACCCTTGTTGCCCACATGAAGTTACTGCAGTCAAGTGTTGTGTTCTGTCCAGGATTAAATAACTATATAAAATGTTACGGCCTCATTAAGAGTGGCTACTTAATACCAAAGAGGCTGAGAAATGTTCATGTAAAATTGTGGGGCACAATGAGGAACTAGAGAACTGAACCTAGGATTACAGATTTCCCTGGTAATTCCTCATTTCTTACGGGACCCTCATGCTTCATCTCGTAATGAACTGGATTTTCGATGCCTCTGGACTTACTGGTACCCCCGGGAGCGGGAAAAACTGGCCCATTTCAGATCCACTCAAATTTAAAGCCTAAGAAGTACAAGCTCTTTATTAAATGCTTTTAATCTACCAGATTCCACAAGTCATGTGAGAGCTTGCCCAAAACATCGCTCTCCATTCGAGTTCAAAATTAGCAATATTGCTGTGTCCACTTTTTGCTATCTCTGTCCAGGAAAGAAGTGCTGTACATCTGGCCCTGAGGCAGACTAAGGGCTATCCAGCCCTTCTTTAAGCGCATGCACACATTAATAAATGTGGCTATTTGTCTATGTACCATGGCGAATCCCAATCACATCTCTCGATTGCTGAGAGTTCTGGACCACGCTCACCTAGCGTCACAGTCCACCCTTCATTGTGGTCTCTCTGATCTTTCAATGCTGCTGAGATGCTTGTATGACCCATCTAACTAGGTTTGGACTGGATGATGTGTCAAGGTTTGTACCAACAGTTCTACTTAGAGGTTTATATTTCTTGCAACATTGTCCATTCATAGTTACTGAGCTACGCCGATGTGTCGCCACCACACTTATGCCTTTCCTTTCAGGAAATATCAGTGGCTTTGTCTCCAAAATGGTGTCTTCCTTTTTTGCTCTGGTTGGCATACCAATAGGTTATATCCTTGATTGAATGTTAACACTTTAATCTGTCTGTTTTTATTATTATTTTTTTAAGAACTATTTTTCTTAGTTATTTGTTTTTTGTTGAGCAGTTCCGTTGCCATGGTCACTTATAACAACAAAGCTCAATTACACAATTGCAATACAACCATCAATTACCAAAAACGATACATCAAGTGTTACAGTAACTCAGTGTGCACTTCATCTCTGGTTCCAACGATCCGCAAGGATTCGCCCCTCCCCCTCCCCACATCTCCCATTCTCATCTCTTTCCCCACTCCCAGCTAATGCTGTACAATTTGTATCATTAGCCCTCAACCATGTGAACATCCGAACCCCAGCATCCGTGACGTAGGCCCCCGTTCCCTACCTCTCATTCCTTATCTGCACCCCATAGAATCCTCAAGGATGGGCCTGTCCCCACCACCCCCTATCATCCTCCGACTGCTGCCTCTATGTGTCAGGACGTTCAATCTGTCCCTTTCTATTGACGTATAACTTTGTCTTCTGTTTGCTTTCTTTGTCTCATAGGCATAGATTCTCATGACTCTGTCACCTCCTTAACAGCCTTTTGTAGTTTCAGTCTGCAACAAGGAGTTCTATATCCAAGTGAAATTGTAAATGTATGCCTGTGCAGGTGGAATTGATCCACTAACAACAAATGCACAGCACTGAAGTGTACTGCGGCATTTATACATAGCTTCAGACCACTGAAGGGGATGCAAAGTGTTTTGACTTTCTTTACATTGGTTTTTTTTCTGTAGCCATTCAAAGAAAACATGGATTTGTACTTTACAGTTGAATGATACAGAGAAGCCCTCTCTCTATGTAAATATATTACTTTGGTCAAGCTCTTTCTCCATTTGGTCAAGCCCTTTCTAGCATTATTAGTCTAGCGAGCCTCAAGAGCCGGCACTCATCACTCTTCGTGCAAACTGAGTCTGCAAATTACTATCCTTTTCAAGAACTGAAGAGACACCTAAGGAGGGAGATTATGCCAACTTTGCACGAGTAAAAAAATAGAGCAAATTTATTTTGCACCACTTTTCTGCTTTTGTGGTAGGCAACGGGTAAATAGGAATTCTTCTGAGGTTTTAGCCGTAGGTATTTGTACTGGAAGGGTATGCTTCTAGTGCAAATTCTAATTTAGACAGCACACACTCATCGCCGCAGCATGGTCCGAGGGTGTGCATCAGGTAAGGCCACCTAATTAGAGAGCAAGTGCATGGGATGGCAGAAGCAGCTGGAGAATCTTATTAGATATGGCTCTGAGCAGCGGTTTCCACCTTGCCTAACACGGCACAGCAAGTTTGGTTGCTGCTCTGCATTGCATGAAAACTTTGTAAGTCTGCCTCAAAGATTCTTGTGCTAGGGCTAATTGAAGTATCCTAATAGGACGCCATTGCAAAATATATTTATTGAATTTATAGCTAAGAAAACCTGAGACTTTAACACCTTTTATCACAAAATGGGGATATTTATTTTGCACTGCTGCTCCTGCTCATGTGATAAGAAATGGGATAAAATGACTTTATAACTACTAGTGCCAATATTTACATTTGAGATTTTTTTTTCTTATTATTATGTGAATACAGCAAAAATATTGCGAGCACTAGCATCCTTCTTTGGCCTGTCCAAAAATATATTTGGATTAGATAATGTTTCCTACATCCCGAATAAAGAAGCAGCAAACATGGTGCAAAATGGATTTGCTCCTTTGTTGCAGCAGCTCATATATTTTTGGTACGTGGATCCCGATGCAATCAAATCACAAGGATTAGTCCGCGAATCCTCCTCTGCTCCTCAGCCTGTGAGCTTGGCATGGCCTGCGTACAAGGGAGGGAACTCTCTGCCTCATATTCTTATTCATTTGAAATCTAAATTTAACAATGGGTGGAAACAAAATCGTTCATGTAATGCATGCAGATTTCACACCAGAGACAGATATTGAAAACAGTTGCAAGGCTGGGTCTTCGCTAAAGGGATAATACCGAGAGAACAAGCTGGATTCTGTCCCAAACATAACATGAGTATTTGTAAAGCACACGTTCACCCAAGGGTATCTTGGCGCTGAATAACAGATGTTTATTGTTACCCCAAAAATGGTACTTGTTTTAGGGAAACAGCCACCACAACGCGGCTGGTTCCACGCATTACCATAACCACGCATGCATTACAACGCATGCGTGGTTACCTACGAAATGCCTTTACCACGCATACCTTTACTACGAGATACGTAGTAAAGGCATAAGTGTTAAAGGAAAAATTAAAAAAGGGGGGCTGGGGGGGTTTCCCCCCCCAAAAAAGCGTGCGATTAAAAAAGGGGGGTTGGGTGGGGCTCCCCCCCCAAAAAAAACGCACCTGTTTCAAGCGAGATGTGGAGGCAATCGGCATCGTTAGAGGAAACGGAAAGACACTTCCGCTTCCTCTTAACGACGTGCAACGTAGATCGGAACTTCGGAAGAGAAAGGAGAGGAGAGGACGTGGAGAGGTAAGGGGGATTTTAGATTATGTAAATAATAATTTAAGGGATGGGGTCGCACAGGGGTACAGGGACGGGGAATTATGGTAATGGGGAAGGGATCGGATATAACCTTTACCAAGAAAATGGAATTAACATGCATGATTTTACAACGAAAAACGTTGTAAAGATATGCGTGTTAAAGGCATTTTCGTGGTAAAGGTTATTAGTGGTAATGGCATTCGCGTTGTAACGCATGCGTGGTAAAGGCATGCGTTGCAACGGAATGCGTGGTAACGTCATACAACCCTCGTTTTATCGACCTCAAAAGGATGAAAGACTGAGTGGAGCTGCCAGGATTTTAACCTGTGACCATGAGGTCAAACATAGGCCCCTACAGTGGACGCATTAGTCCACTAAGCCACCAGACCCTGCTTACAGTCATATTGCGATCATACATACTCTGATTGGTAAATATGTTGTTGGGAAGTCACAGATTTTGTACACTGCTTTAATTAACTTTTCTACAGCCTTCGATAAAGTAAACAGGTCTACTCTTTGAAAAAAAGTAATGACTGGGAACTCTGTCAAATTTACTGAGAGTGATAATAGAGTGTTGATGGGCGGAACATAGGGCTTACCTCCAAAACCTCTACTGGGATTGGGTTAAAACAATGATGTCTCCTAGCTACTCCTCTTTTTTTCCATCGATTTACATGATTTAGTAATCCAGTTCTCAGATATCAAAACTTTCCCCGGTGTTGTGAGACACATGATCTTTATGTACTAATGTACGCTGATGACATAGTTTCGTCCGACTTAACTCCACTTGAATTGCAACGAAATCTGAGTGCCTTAAACAGCTATGCCAGGCAGAATTTTTAAAATATCAATATATAAAAAACTAAAACTTTTCATTTTTAAGGGAAGAAAATTGTGTTCTCACTTTTCCTGGAAAATTAGAGGACATAATGTTGAACCTGAAAAAGCATACACATACCTTGGTAGAGTGTACTTCCAGAATTTGGATAGTAAACTGCACATTTCTCATTTAGGAAGTAGGGCTCTTGCACATGTTAGTGCTCTGAATACATTTACATAGCTTCTGGTAGAAGACATTATAATTATTTATTAAAATTATTTAAAGTAAAGATTCCTCCCACGCTCACCTACACACTAGAATACATTCCTATTGAGAAATGCTCCTCTCTACACCTGTGTGAAAGGAAGGCCCTGAGCAAACTCACAACTGTCAGTCAAGCTACCCTAGTCCAGGCATTAAGACTCAAATTAGCATTAACTAGCTCTGTTGCTTTTGATATGGCTAGCACAGTCCGCTGGGCCTACAGTTTGCTACACACCTCGGAAGCCACACTTAGACATCTATTCAAACAACAGACTTTTGCTTCTTATGAGAATTACATGTTTAATAGAAATCCGGTTTGTCCTAGAAAAACTAAACGGTAAGTTAGAATACCTCCAAACATGGTCAACTGGGCAACTCAGGCTCTTTCTCGAAAATGCAATCCAAGGATTCAGTTTTATGGAGGACAGTAATTTTTGAAAGTCATTAAAGCTATTTTCTTCCTTAGCACACAACATCGAGATTATGGGCCCTCAACAGTATCTTTCATTTTCACTTAACCATGGATTTAGGCAGGTCATATTAGCACTCAGGTTAGGCATACTACCTCCGAAAGCTTATTAGAGCCATTGATCTTTACTGAATAATGAGAGTGGTCTATGTAATTTATGTAAAGGAGGGATCCAAGACTTAAATCATTTTTGATTAATTTGCCTCTCAATTGCAATTGCTCGTATTCGTTACATACTCTCTTTAGATTTTAACTTTATTATAACAAATTGGGACGCTCTGACTAACTTAAATCTATTTCCAACAAAACAGTTTGTTTGTTAGAATGCTTTTACATTTTTTAACTCATTTTTGAAAGCTTTTTTAAATGCATTGTATGAGAAATTTGGTTGTTGGTTGACTGGGGTGTGAGCCCTGGACAAGCAGCAACCTCAATGCCTGTCTGTGTGAGGCAAAAGCCAACCCTAAATTAACCTGTGCTCCACCCTCTGGTAGATTGGCACAGAGCAGCCAGGCTTAACTTAAAGGCAATTAAGGTATTTGTCTAACACTTTAAACAGTAATAAAGTGAAAGCACCACACTAAAAGGAATACCACACCAAGTTAGTAAATTCGGACTTTGTTCAATAAATAAAACAAAACCAAAATGATAAAAATCCAATTAGTAAAACCAGAGATATTCAATTTTAAAGATTTTGGTCAAAATAGCACCAAAAAGCACAAAGCGCCAACTGTGGATCTGGTTGCACTGGACAGAGACAAAGTCGCAAGTTCAAGCTGACCACGATGTAGTGCGGGCTGGCTACAGTGACCCACTTAGGCCCGCTGAACAAAGTACCTTAAATCCTTGTTTGCAGAGAACTGCAAAGATGCGACATGCAGCAGAAGCGATGTGCCGGTTCCAAGGTGCGGCGAGGCTGTGATGTGAGGGCCTGTGTCATCATCGTAGATCCCGTCAACGGGGCTTGCAATGTGAAGTAGTCAGGCCGATGCGTCGGGTCCGAGGAGCTGCAAGACTGTGTCGCGCAGTCGGGGCGATGCGGGAGTTCCAACTAACTGCAAAGCGATGTGGTCCCTTGTGGCAGGTACAAGCCATGCAGCAGGGTAGATGCATCGGTTCCGCTGGATCCAGAGCATCTTAAGCCTGCTTCCAATGGTCCATGACTGGGGTGGCACCACTTGGCTGGGTAGACTCACAGATGGCAGAGTCCAGGTGCAGGTGTATGGTGGCTAGAAGCTTATGTCCCTGAGGCTTCAGGCCAGTAGGCCAGCCAACTAGCCCTTGGAGTCACTCTGGGTTCAAGAAATACAGGTCCAGTCCTTCTCACCCAGGCAAGAGGGCAGCAGGAAGGTCAGCGCAGCAGGGCAGCAGATCCTTCAGAGCAGCAGTCCAGCAGAGCGGCAATCCTTGTAGCAGCAAAGCACTCCTTCTTCCTGGCAGAGTATCCCCAGATCCTGAAGTATACTGAAGAGTTGGTGTCTGGGGTCCTCTTTTTTACACTAGTGCCCTGGTTCTGGAGGTGGGAGAAGCTTTGAGACAGTGGCTTTAATGTGCATGAAATCTACTGCCTCCACTGTCCTAACTCCAAGCTCGCTGCAGTAACAATGCAAGGTAATTGTGTGAAGGCAGAGCACAGGCTATTCAGTTTTAAGTGAGGCTGTGCTCAGCTCCGCCCCTATCCTTTCAGGCTGTGCTCAGCTTCGCCCCCCATCCTTTTCAGCAGAGGACCCATCCAGGCACACCTAATCCCTCTATTGTGTGACTGTCTGAGAGAAATTCACACAATATAACTGTCAGTTTCACCCAATCAGGTGATCCAAGACAGGCTACAGGCACAAATGGGCTATGGGCAGGAAAATGGCAACATTCTAAAAGAGGCATTTTCAGAATTGTAATTTTAAATCTGACTTCGCCATCAGTTAGGATTCCAGAGACACCAAATATGAAATGGTTACCTGGTCCATTTGGAAATTACACTTATACAATGTAATAAGATAACTCCAATGCTATCCTATGGGAGAAGTAGGCTTCACAGGGTTACACAGCACCCTGCCCTATGGGCTGCCAAGGGCCTACCTTAGGGGGGATGTATATGTAATAAAATGGGCGTTTAAGGCTTGGCAAGAGGGTTTAAATGCCAAGTAGACATGGCAGTTTTAAAACTGCATTCAGGCTGCAATGGCAGGCCTGGGACATATTTTACTGTGCTACTTAAGAGGGTGGCACAGTAGGTGCTACAAGCCTACTGGTAGCACTTAATTTACAAGCCGTGTATATATGGGATGCCACTCTACAAGGGACTTCTAAGTAAATAAAATATGCCAATTAGGTATAAGCCAATTTAACCATGTTTTAAGGAGAGAGCACAAGCACTTTAGCACTGGTTAGCAGTGGTAAAGTGCACAGAGTCCTAAGGCCAGCAAAAATAAGTTCAGCAAAATGGAGGAGATGAAGCAAAATGTTTGGGGGAAGACCACCCTAAGGATTACAGGTCCAACACATTGATATTGTTTCTATGAGTGAATCCATGTATTCTAGTTGTTGATCTCAGCAGAGGTCTATATCAATTACATTGATTGATTGATTGATTGATTGATTGATTGATTGATATTTCTCAAGAATTATTCACAGTTAGATTAATCACAGGTGATTAATTTTACAATATTCGTGGATTTTCATCTGAGGTAATTCTCAGATTTTTATGTCTGGGTCTTGACAGTAACACTGTCAAAGAGAACTATTGCTAAAACTATACATGGAGTGGAATTGGGTCTGCACTGTCAACCACAGCCTCTTTTTAGCCATTGGCTTGATACTTTCTCAAACCGTTTTTGACTCATCCCAGTGGAGTATTTTTCTTGCAATGTTAATCCTTCCACCTCTACTTGAGTGCTTGCCTTGAATTGCAGGAGGGACTATTATATAACTATAGCCTTCTCCGTACGGTGCTGCTTGCTCCCTCCTACATGTCTCACTCTAATTTGCCACTGCTGCAAGTGTTAGAAAATTATAACCCGATCTTTGCTTTGCTAATGCTTATGAATTTTTTTTTTATAGAGCAAGGCATCCTGAACACACTTTTCTTACCATATCCTTTTCTGTTTACTGTTCACCCTTCAAGAATCTCTTACACTATTCCTATCTTTGACCCAAAATGTATATCAAATTCTCTAACCACACATTCTCTTGCTCAATCTTAGTCTTAATTTGCTGCCTTTGTTCTTTTTTCTCTTATCCTGTACTTAACCCTAAGCATAACCCTTAACCCTGGTGATAAAATAACCCTTAGTGTGGTATTCACCGGTGCCCCTCTCTTATTTTTACATTCAGGGCCAAATGTATCAAGGTTTCGCATCACCCTTGACCCATGCATGGCAACGAGGGAGTCCTAAAACCTAGAATAAGAATTACCAGGCCACTCAAGCCCACCTTGCGTGGCCCTGCGTGGCTTGGTAAATCTGGAGTAATGCAAGGCAGCTCAAGATGCTGCCTTGCGGCTCCCTGCCCTGCCCTGGGAAGGCGTTTTGTGGGTGGAGCGTGGGTGTTCCCACGCATCCACCTATGGATTTTGGTGCATTCCCAGATTTACCAACACTGGTGACCTGGGAATGCATCAAAATGCTGTGCCTTCCCAGGGGAGGCGTAACAAGGAGAAATATCTTTATTTCTCCTCATTGTTTCATGCAGCACACTTAGAAAGAGGAAAATGCCTCTGAGGATTGTTTTTGAGTGGGAGGGTACGCCTTCCTGCCCAAAAACAATCCTGCCTACAACACAGGCACCCTTGCACCCCAGTGCAAGGGTGCCTGCATTGGCAAAAGGCAGCACGTTGTGTGCCAGTGCAAGGAGAGGACAGGAATGTGCCATCCAATGTTAAATATGGGGCATTCTTGCCCTCTCACTTTCATGCAGAGCAGCAAGTGTCTTTCAGCGTTGCGTTGTGTGAAAGAATGATAAATCTGCCCCCCCACCCCCTGGTGTCTTTAATGCCACACTTTTACTCAGACATTTTTCTGTCCCAAGGTTACTGTTTCGAGAAAAGGACATGGCACATTGATAACATGGCGTCTTATATGAAATATGCAAGTGATGCCATAATGAAATTAATGTGATCGAGCCTTTTGAAATAAAAGTGAAATTTTTCCAAATCTTCTCCCAAAATGTCCCTCTTCTCCCTTGAATACAGCATATTTCCAGAGATACAGCACATCCATGCAATCCAGGTGCCTGATTGCCCCATCAAGCATTACATATGGCCCTGTTTCTAGCTAAGGCAGTGTTGAAATGTCATATTCTTAAAGTTCCTACAGAAGGCAAGTAGTACTGGGACAAACAGTCACGCAGCAGAGCTTAATTTGTGCCAGTGGTTGTAGGAAGCGGATACCAAAACTACTTTTAGAGAAATGTGACTTATTCTTCAACATCAGACTTTGATCCAGAGGAAAAAAGAGAGGGGGGGCAAAAATGTGAAAGAAAGGAGAAAGAGTGACAAAGGGAGAAACAGGTGAAAAAGAACCTGCAATCACGAGATAAAGAGGCAGGAAGTGTGGGATGGTGGAAGAAAGAGCCACAATATGGAATCAAGACTATGGTGCCTCGGCATTAGACTACCCCTACCTAGCATTTGGCAGTGAAAGGGTCTCCTAAGCAAAACTTTGCCCCGGCACTTGTTTTTGTTGCAAATAAAGCATTGCACTAGGAGGGTGGCATCTGGCAAGTGACTCGCTCATTCTCGACCTACCGGCCTCTCTGAGGCAGTGCCTTCTCAATGAACTGCTCAATTTCTCTGTTTTTGTGGTACAGTCTATCTCGGTTCAAGGGCATCAGACAACAGGTGAAGTTAGTGCCCCCGGGAGCATTCTCTGTCTCCTTTTCACTTTGACAACCCAAGACGCCTCTTTGCACAGGGTCAAAAACAATTTACTGTAACTCACGCTGCCAGTGGCTCTGAAGTTGGACGCCCACACAGGAAACTGCCAGGGACAGGTGGCCAGAGACAGCCGAGAACAGGCCTCGCTCTCTTCAGAATGCTTGCGGGCAACTGACTCACCTCCCAATCACGAGTTTTACACAAAAGGCTCCACGATAAGTTGAAAGCGAAGATTGAAGAACAGGCAGCGAAGATAAAGTGTTCGAAATAAATCTGATTAATGGCGGCTTACAACCTCGGCTGGGCTCCTGCCGCTCTGCTGAACACCCGACAAAAGACGTTCGGGAAACCTGAGGAGGCGGGGCGGAGGTCTGCTCGCTCTGCTACCACGCATTATGCACAGTCATAAAATCAATCTTGTTGCCCTACAAAAACATTTAAGGCCAGAGACATGTAAACAATTTTTTGATAGAACGCTTTGGGCGATAGCAGAATCTGTGCTTCGTAGCGCTTTCTCAAACTTTGATAAAGTCACTGCATTTGTTTGTACATGCAGTTAAAGAATACTCTTGGGTGACTTTAATGTCACTTGCTAAATATATAAGAGCCCCTTGCAATCTATATCATACAAAATATGGTTTTAGTCTTCCTCAGTGTTCTAGGGGTTTGCGGGAAATTAGGGGGGTGACTGTGGGTCTCACTCACCTCCTAATGTCCTCTCTAGGGTGACTAGCCCAGCACAAGATGTGTGACCTGTGTAGCAGGCAGGTATTTAAGTGGGCCGGGTCCTGCCGGTGCTGAGCACCGGCAGTTCTAAAAAGCAGATGCTGAGAAGGGTCGCTATCGAGCTCTCCCTTTTTGCCCTAACACTCGGTGCAAAAAATAAATCGTAACTCTGCAGCAGCACCACTCTTCACTGCCTTTAATGCACCTTCAAAGAGACTCGTTGTAGGTCTTTCAGTCTTATTATTTCAGAACTGAAGCATTCAATATGCTGTACAACAAAGCCGTAGTTGTTGCTTATTTATCTTATGCAACTAACAACTATTGACAAAGCCAGTAGCCCTGGCTTGTTGTATGTGTAATGTTACTTGTATTACATATCTGGATGCAGTGACAGAAGCAGCAAAATACCTGTCAGGCGGCACACTATGCTAAGCACAGATTTTCAATTTTACATGTTTTCAAGCCGTGCCCTTAATTACATCGGCCACGCCCCTTAGAGAGCTCCCCAGTTTTTCCCATCCCACTTAAAGCCTGGTCGGAGGGAAGGATGCAGACAACAAGAGCCCCCTCAGGAGTGTGCTTCCAAACCAGATGCTGGATGTGTTTGAGGGGGTAGAGTGTGCCTTTCCTGAGAATGAGGCGATACCAAAGGGGATGATGGACGGAGCGTTAGAGCAAATCAAACACTCACCCCCAGTCAACTGATCTGGGTTTAATCCATCATCATTCTTTAGCTCACTCCACCACCCCAGTTCAGACATGGCCATATGCAAATCAGTCTGACCCTGTGCCTCATGGGAACAGTCCAGCCCGAACGGCCAAGCCATGTCTTCCCTGGACCGGAAACAAGCATCCTGGGACCGGTTTCGGGTTCAAAACCCTCATCAGCCAGGCTATCTTGAATCCAGTGGCAAAGTGAGCAAGGGACCCACGTCTGGGCATACCCTGCCAACTTAGGGCGAACAAAGCGATACCAAAGGGGATGATGGACGGAACGTTAGAGCAAATCAAACACTCACCCCCAGCCAACTGATCTGGGTTTAATCCATCATCATTCTTTAGCTCACTCCACCACCCCAGTTCAGACATGGCCATATGCAAATCAGTCTGACCCTGTGCCTCATGGGAACAGTCCAGCCCGAACTGCCAAGCCATGTCTTCCCTGGACCGGAAACAAGCATCCTGGGACCGGTTTCGGGTTCAAAACCCTCATCAGCCAGGCTATCTTGAATCCAGTGGCAAAGTGAGCAAGGGACCCACGTCTGGGCATACCCTTCCAACTTAGGGCGAACAAAGCGATACTCAAAGGGGATGATGGACGGAGCGTTAGAGCAAATCAAACACTCACCCCCAGTCAACTGATCTGGGTTTAATCCATCATCATTCTTTAGCTCACTCCACCACCCCAGTTCAGACATGGCCATATGCAAATCAGTCTGACCCTGTGCCTCATGGGAACAGTCCAGCCCGAACTGCCAAGCCATGTCTTCCCTGGACCGGAAACAAGCATCCTGGAACCGGTTTCGGGTTCAAAACCCTCATCAGCCATGCTATCTTGAATCCAGTGGCAAAGTGAGCAAGGGACCCACGTCTGGGCATACCCTGCCAACTTAGGGCGAACAAAGCGATACCAAAGGGGATGATGGACGGAGCGTTAGAGCAAATCAAACACTCACCCCCAGTCAACTGATCTGGGTTTAATCCATCATCATTCTTTAGCTCACTCCACCACCCCAGTTCAGACATGGCCATATGCAAATCAGTCTGACCCTGTGCCTCATGGGAACAGTCCAGCCCGAACTGCCAAGCTAGGTCCTCCTTGGACCGTAAACAAGCATCCTGGGACCAGTTTCGGGCCATCACCCCTCATCAGCGAGGCTAGCTTGAATCCAATGGCACAGTGAGCCCGGGACCCACATCTGGGCATACCTGGCGCACTTAGGGCGAGTAAGAAAAGACACACAGATGATGGACGGAATGCAGAGCAAATCAAACATTCACCCCCAGTCAAGAGGTCTGGGTTAAATCCATTGTTCTTTTGCTCACCCTGCCACCCCAGTTTAGACCCTCCCATATGCAAATCAGTTTTGACCCTGTGCCTCATGGGAACAGTCCAGCCCGTACTGCCAAGCCAGGTCCTCCCTTGACCAGAAACAAGCATCCTGGGGCCGGTTTCGGGGCATCACCCCTCATCAGCCAGGCTAGCTTGAATCCAGTGGCACAGTGAGCCCGGGACCCACGTCTGGGAATACCCACCGCACTTCGGGCGAGAAAGCAAAAGACACACAGATGATGGACGGAATGCAGAGCAAATCAAACATTCACCCCCAGTCAAGAGGTCTGGGTTAAATCCATCGTTCTTTTGCTCACCATGCCACCCCAGTTTAGACCCTGCCATATGCAAATCAGTTTTGACCCTGTGCCTCATGGGAACAGTCCAGCCCGAACTGCCAAGCCAGGTCCTCCCTGGACCGGGAACAAGCATCCTGGAACCGGTTTCGGGGCATCACCCCTCATCAGCCAGGCTAGCTTGAATCCAGTGGCACAGTGAGCCCGGGACCCACGTCTGGGCATACCCGGCGCACTTAGGGCGAGAAAGCAAAAGACTCACAGATGATGGACGGAATGCAGAGCAAATCAAACATTCACCCCCAGTCAAGAGATCTGGGTTAAATCCATTGTTCTTTTGCTCACTATTCCACCCCAGTTTAGACCCAGCTATATGCAAATCAGTCTTGACCCTGTGCCTCATGGGAACAGTCCAGGCCGAACTGCCAAGCCAGGTACTCCCTGGACCAGAAACAAGCATCCTGGGACAGGTTTCGGGGCATCACCCCTCATCAGCCAGGCTAGCTTGAATCCAGTGGCACAGTGAGCCCGGGACCCACGCCTGGGCATACCTGGTGTACTTACGGCGATAAAGCAAAAGACACACAGATGATGGAAGGAATGCAGAGCAAATCAAACATTCACCCCCAGTCAAGAGATCTGGGTTAAATCCATAGTTCTTTTGCTCACCATGCCACCCCAGTTTAGACCCGCCATATGCAAATCAGTCTTGACCCTGTGCCTCATGGGAACAGTCCAGCCCGAACTGCCAACCCAGGTTCTCCCTTGACCGGAAACAAGCATCCTGGGACCAGTTTCGGGGCATCACCCCTCATCAGCCAGGCTAGCTTGAATCCAGTGGCACAGTGAGCCGGGGACCCACGTCTGGGCATACCTGGTGCACTTACGGTGAGAAAGCAAAAAGCACACAGATGATGGACGGAATGCAGAGCAAATCAAACATTCACCCCCAGTCAAGAGATCTTGGTTAAACCCATCGTTCTTTTGCTCACAATGCCACCCCAGTTTAGACCCAGCCATATGCAAATCAGTCTTGACCCTGTGCATCATGGGAACAGTCCAGCCCGAACTGCAAAGCCAGGTCCTCCCTTGACCGGAAACAAGCATCCTGGGACCAGTTTCGGGGCATCACCCCTCATCAGCCAGGCTAGTTGAATCCAGTGGCAGAGTAAGCCCGGGACCCACGTCTGGGTATACCCGGTGTACTTAGGGCGAGAAAGCAAAAGACACACAGATGATGGACAGAATGCAGAGCAAATCAAACATTCACCCCCAGTCAAGAGATCTGGGTTAAATCCATCGTTTTTTTGCTCACCATGCCACCGCAGTTTAGACCCAGCCATGTGCGAATCAGTCTTGACCCTGTGCCTCATGGGAACACTTCAGCCCGAACTGTCAAGCCAGGTCCTCCCTGGACCGGGAAACAAGCATCCTGGGACCGGTTTCAGGGCATCACCCCTCATCAGCCAGGCTAGCTTGAATCCAGTGGCACAGAGAGCCCGGGACTTACGTCTGGGCATACCCAGTGCACTTAGGGCAAACTGGCCTGGCAGTTCGGGCTGGACTGTTCCCATGGGGAACAGGGTCAAGACTGATTTGCATAAGGCTGGGTCTGAACTGGAATGGCATGGGGAGCAAAAAAACGATGGCTTTAGGCCCAGATATCTGTACTGGGGTGAATGCTTGTCATTGTGCAGCATTCTGTCCATCAATTGTTCTTTTTGCATTTATCACCCCGAGTGGAACGGGTATGCCCAGACATGGGTCCCGTGCTCTCCATGCCACTGGAGTCAAGCTAGCCTGAGGTGAAGCCCCGAAACCGGTCCCAGGATGCTTGTTTCCGGTCCAGGGAAGACCTGGCTTGGCAGTTCGGGCTGGACTGTTCCCATAAGGAACAGGGTCAAGACTGATTTGCATATGGCTGGGTCTGAACTGGGGTGGCGAAGTGAGCTAAAGAACGATGATGGATTCAACCCAGATCTGTGACTGGGGGTGAGTGTCTGAAAAGTTTCAGCACTCTGTCCATCATCTCCTTGTGTTTGCTTTGTTTGCTCAAAGTTGTCAGGGTATGCCTAGACGTGGGTCCCTTGCTCATGTTGCCACTGGATTCAAGCTAGCCTTGCTGATGACGGGTGTTACCCAAAACTGGTCCCAGGATGCTTGTTTCCGGTCCAGGGAAGACCTGGCTTGGCAGTTCGGGCTGGACTGTTCCAATGGGGAAAGGGTGAAGACTGATTTGCATATGGCTGAGTCTGAACTGGATTGACATGGGGAGCAAAAAACAATGGAGTCAGGCCCAGATCTCTGTACTAGGATGAATGCTTACCATTGTGCAGCATTCTGTCCATCAATTGTTCTTTTTGCATTTGTCACCCCGAGTGGGACGGGTATGCCCAGATGTGGGTCCCGTGCTCTCCATGCCACTGGAGTCAAGCTAGCCTGGCTGATGAGAGGTGATGCCCCAAAACCAGTCCCAAGATGCTTGTTTCCAGTCCAGGGATGACCTGGCCTGGCAGTTCAGGCTGGACTGTTCCCATGGGGAACAGGGTCAAGACTGATTTGCATATGGCTGGGTCTGAACTGGAATGGCATGGGGAGTAAAGAAACATTGGATTTAGGCCCAGATCTCTGTACTGGGGTAAAGGTTTGACATTGTGCAGCATTCTGTACATCAATTGTTCTTTTTGCATTTGTCGCTCCAAGTGGGATGGGTATGCCCAGACGTGGATCCCGTGCTCTCCATGCCACTGGAGTCAAGCTAGCCTGGCTGATAAGGGGTGATGCCCCGAAACCGGTCCCAGGATGCTTGTTTCCAGTCCAGGTAGGACCTGGCCTGGCAGTTCGGGCTGGACTCTTCCCATGGGGACCAGGGCCAAGACTGATTTGCATATGGCTTGGTCTGAAATGAAATGGCATGGGGAGCAAGAAAACAATGGATTCAGGCCCAGATCTCTGTACTGGGGTGAATGTTTCACATTGTGCAGCATTCTGTCCATCAATAGTTCTTTTTGCATTTGTCACCCCGAGTGTGACGGATATGCCCAGACGTGGGTCCCGTGCTCTCCATGCCACTGGAGTCAAGCTAGCCTGGCTAATGAGGGGTGATGCCCCGAAACCGGTCCCAGGATGCTTGTTTCCAGTCCAGGGAGGACCTGGCCTGGCAGTTCGGGCTGAACTGTTCCCATGGGGAACAGGGTCAAGACTGATTTGCATATGGCTGGATCTGAACTGGAATGGCATGGGGAGCAAAAAAACTATGGATTTAGGTCCAGATCTCTGTACTGGGGTGAATGTTTGACACTATGCAGCATTCTGTCCATCAATTGTTCTTTTTACTTTTAGAAAATTAGCATTTTCCTACTTAAACCATCTGCCTGTCTCCGGAATACACGTCTGGGGTTGGTGACAGCTGGCTTCCTGCATTCTCTCTAGACAGCCACACACAAAAGAAGGGTAGGTGTGACTGAGTTGCCATCTGCATGTTGATGCGTCAGCCTGAGCAGGATGAGAGGGAGGAGCGGAACCTTTACACCTGAAAGGGCTGTGCCCTGTCCCCACACAAAGGATTGCATACCCTCCTGTAGCGAGTCTGGAGCCAGGACAGGAAAGGCAGGGTCTTATGCACTTCAAAGCATCTCTTTGAAATCCCCCTACTTAAAAGGCCCAACTGGGTATAAATGCTGGACCTCAGACACCACCAAATCAGAACACTTCTGGAGCTGAGGACATTCTACCAGGAAGAAGAACTGCTGTGCTGCCAGGAGGGACTGCCACTTTGTTGAACTGCTCTGCTGTATTGCCTGCTGCTTCTAGCCTGGGAGTGAGAAGGACTGGACCTGCATCTGTATATCCCAGAACCTAAGAACTCTACAAGGGCTTGTAGACTTGCCTCCTGTTTCTGAAGTCTCAGGGATAACAAAGACTTCTCCTTCATCTTCAACTCAGCACCCAGATTTTACTTGCTGTAAATCTTGCTCTGCCAAGTGGCGCTAACCTGTTAAACTCCTTGGAAGTGAGTTTAAAGTGCTGCATCTACCAGAACCTCTGCATCGATTAGAACCAATGCATGTCCTGCTGTGAGATCGGAATCAGCACATCACCACTGTTGCAGGGAGGACCGGACCGGCGCACTGCACTCTGAACCGCCGCATTGCCTCCAGAACCACCGCTTCGGAACCACTGCATCTTTGCCACAGCATGGATGAGATCTACATATCCTCCCTCCAGCGTGGATTATCCCAGCACATCGCATTCAGACTCACCGCACTCAGAACCGGCGCTTTGCTCAAAGGAATCGACGCATCGCAGCAGTTGCATGGAGAAATCCGACACAACACCCCAACTGCATGTGGATCATCGACCCATCTCGTGCTGCGACAAGGATTAAGGTACTTTTGCTCAGCGAGCTGTACATGGGTCTTGTAGCCGCCCCATGCTCCAGCGTGGGTGGCGTGATCTCTTGACTTTGTCACGGTCCAGCGCGACCTATTAACTCTTTGAGCGCTATTTGCTTCTAAGTGCTATTTTTGCATTTAATCTTTAAAAATTCATATCTCCACTTCTACTGATTGGATTTTTGTTGTTTTGGTCTTGTTCTATTTCGAAAAATATTCTCTATTTGTCTAAACTGGTGGGGTGCACTTTTGTGGTGTTTTTACAGTGTTACTGTGTGTTGTGTGCACAAATACTTTACACATTGCCTCTTAGTTAAGCCTGAATGCTCTGTGCCAAACTACAAGAGGTTGAGCAAAGGTCAATTTATAGTGTGCTACTGACTTACCCTGACTGGGATTGTGGTTCCTGCTTGGATAGGGTACATACCTCTTTCAGACAGAAACCCAATTTCTAACATTGGTGATCAGTGGTGAGGATAGGACTTGTATTTGTGCAGTACATACAGTGATTGGCGTACAATACTATCCATATCTCAGACCAATTCGAACCTATTTAAATTTTCCCTGATAAGCATTTTCTTTAAAAAAAATCATGTCTCTATCTGTAGAAGCAGCATTTGCAAGAGCAAAACTAGATTTTCAGCTGGCCAGGCTAGAGACCTATACTGTGGCCCAGCTCAAGGTTTTCTGCAAGGGGTTTGAGCTTTCAACTAAAGGCTTCACCAGGAAGGTGGAGCTGCAAAAGGCGCTTAGGGCCTGGATAGAAACTCTTGATGCAATCCCTGTGACCCCGGACGAGGAGGATGAATAACTGGATGATGATGAAGAGCTGGACCAGTATTCACTGGAGAGTCTGGGACTGCCTGTGGGGCAGGCGTCCAACATCCTGCCAAGATCATTGGTTCAGACCAGGTCAGGAAACAGTAAATCATACCGGGGCCTGTCCCCAGGGGAGCTGGAGCAGGGTAGCTGGAGAGCAAATTAAAACTGGAGCAGGGTAAGCTCAAAATGTAGAAGAAAATTACTGTGGAGAGTTTGACTCATGAGAGGAACCTGAGAGAGCTGGACATAAAGGCCAGGAGAGCTGAGTCCAGCTAAGATGGTGGCAGCATTTCATCAGTGTCCTCTGACATGAGAGTACGCATACCCATGGGTCTGGTGCCTGATTATGGAGTGGCAGGTGATATAGACAGATGGTTTGAGGAATATGAGACTGCTTTGCAAATGCACAAGATCCCTGAGGTGGATTGAGGGGCTAGTCTGTGGAAGCATATCCCTACTGAGGTGAGGGACACTCTACTAGCCCTAGAGGGGAGTGACAGGATGAGGTATCCCTCCATGAAGGAAGCTCTAATCAGGAAATATGGTTTGACCCCAGAGAAGTACAGGCAGATGTTTAGAGACTGTGTGAAACTATCCCCACAGACCTGGGTGAATTGTGTTGATTCTTTTTGCAAGGCACTGCATGGTTGGGTGAAGGGCAGTGATGTTAAAGATTATCAGGGGCTGTATAACTTTATTGCAAAAGAGCAAATGTTCAGTCTTTGTTGTCCAGATCTGCGCCAACACCTTGTTGACAGTTAGCTCACTGACCCCAGGGAGCTTGCTAAGGAGGCGGACCTTTGGATCAGCACCAGGGTCCAAAAGAGGGTACCTGGAAATGTCCTCAAGAAGGGTGGTTCAGGTTCCCCCCAGCACAGTGAGCCAAGGGAGACTCAGAGAGGTCACAGGGTAAGAGGAGAGGAAAGGGTTCCCATGCCTCTTTGGAGAAACAGGAGGAGGTTCAGGTGGGTGGTGGCCTAGGGCGCGCCATTTCCAGTCTTGCTCTGCCAAGTTGTGTCAATCCAGTTCAAGGACCTTGTAAGTGAGTTTAAAGTGCTGCATCTGCCAGAACCTGTGCATTTATGCTGTTGCGCCAATCGTAACCGACACATACCTTGCTGCAAGATCGGGATCGATGCATCACCACCGTTGCAGGGACCGGACCGAGGCATCCCACTCAGAACCATTGCATCGCCTCCGGAACCACAGCTTCGGAACCAATGCATCGCCGCCACTGCGTGGGGAAGATCAACACATTGCCCTCCAATGGAATTGCCGTAGTTGCATGGAGAAATCCGGTGCAACACCCCAACTGCGTGGGGATAATCAACGCAAGGATTAAGGTACCTTTGCACAGCGGGCACTGCATGGGTCCTGTAGCCGGTCTGTTCACCATCGTGGGCGGCCTGAACTCTTGACTTTGTCACGGTCCAGCGTGATCAATAAACTCTTTGAGCATTGTTAGACCTCTCATCCTTAGGGTGGTCTCCCTCCAAACGTTTTGCCTCCTTATCTCCTCTTTTTGCTGTATTTTTTTATTGACCTTAGGACTGTGATCACTTTACCACTGCTGACCGGTGCTAAAGTTAGTTTATTTGTAAGTCCCTTGTAAAGTGATATACCATATACCCAGGGTCTGTAACCAATGTTCTACTAGTGGGCCTGCAGAACTGATTGTGCCACCCACACAAGTAGTCTTTCAAACCTGTCTCAGGCCTGCCATTGCAAGACTTGTGTGGACAGTTTACTGCAACTTCGACATGGAATTTAAAACCACTTGCTAAACCTTAAACTCCCATTTTATTACATATAAGTCACCCCTAAGGTAGGCCCTATGTAGCCCATAGAGCAGGGTGCTGTGTAAGTAAAAGGTAGGATATGTGCTTTTACGTTTTACATGTCCCAGTAGTGAAAAACTCCCAAATTCATTTTTCACTACTGTGAGGCCTACCCCTCCCATAGGATAACATGGGGGATTCCATATTACATCTAATAAGCTGCAATTTCTGATTAAGAGGAGATAGATCTTCCACGTTTTGTATCTATGGAATTGTAATGACAAACCCTCTTTAATGGCAAGTCAGATTTTTCATTGCAATTTTGAAAATGCCACCTTTAGAAAGCTGGCATTTTCTTGCTCTTAGCCTTGTGTGTAGGTCTGGGCGGTGAACTCTGCTCCATTCGCGGAGTTTGCAGAGATTCCCGTACTCCACGCTCCGCGGAGCAGGTGGAGTTCAGAACAACGTCAAGTTGGCGAGCAAGGAAAATCCACCTCCTGGCTAGATTTCTCAACGCGGGCGGTCAGATTTCTCAACACGGGTGGTCGCAGATGGTCGCGACCGCTCGCGTTGAGAAACCTTCAGTTTGCGTTGAGAAAGCTGCAGCTCGGGTAGAAAATCTACGCGAGCGGCAAGAAAAGAATCAGTGCCCTCTTGCACTGCGCATGCTTTCGTTTGCGCTGAATTTACAGCACGGGACAAACACCCAGCACTGAAAATCAACAAGAACGGCATGACCGAACACACTCCACCACTTTTTGGTAACTTCGCGGAGTTCCGCAGCCTACTTGTGTGCCTGCAGCCTGTCTCTGATTGCATGTCTGAGTTGGGTGGCAGCTGGGCTTTGTGTATTCCCCCTAGACAACCACACACAATGGGAGCTTAGGTGTGACTTGATAGGCCATCCTGGCAGGATGGGAGGGAGGAGCTGGGCACAGCCTTACTTACACCTGAATAGGCTGTGTCCTGTCCACACACAAAGCACTGCATAACCCTCTGTAGTGAGTCTGGAGCCAGGGCCGGAAGTGAGGACCGCTGTGCACTTCAAAGATATCTCTTTGAAGTCTCCCCCACTTCAAAGGCACCACTGGGTATAAGAACTGGACCCCACCACTTCAGTACACTTCTGGACCTGGGGATACTCTGCTAGGAAGAAGGACTGCTGTGCTGCTGAAGGACTGCCACTCTGCTGGACTGCTGATCTGTAAGAACTTCTGCCCTGCTGTGGTTACCTGCTGCCTGCTGCCCTCCTTGCTTGGGTGAGAAGGACTGGACCTGCATCACTTGAACCCAGAACCCAGAGTGACTCCAAAGACTAGTTGGCTGGCCTCCTGATCTGATGTCTCAGGGACTTAAAAGACTTCCAACCCTGTTCCTGCACCTGGACATCTGAGAGTCTGCCCTGCCAAGTGGTGCCACCCTAGTCCTGGACTCTTGGAAATGGGCCTAAGGTGCCTGCTCCAGCAGAACAGACGCATCCTCTGTCAAACTGACGTATCGCTGCTGTTGCGTGGATCAAAACCGGTGCATCACCCCTAATGTGTGGATCAGAACCGGTGCATCACCTCTGCTGTGTGGATCATTACCGACACATCACCGCTGCTGCGTGGATCGACACTGATGCATTGCCTTCAGAACCACCACTGCACAACAACTCTTCCTGGCACAAGGTCCTCGCATCCCCATCGACAGCAGCCTTGACATCGGGGCCGAGGCTCCGCATCGCAGCACCCTGTTCATCTTTGCCGAAGCATCACCACAGCTGTGTGGATCAGGGCCAGAGCATCGCTACTGCTGCGTGGAATCGTACCAACGCATCACCTCGACCGCCCCACGCATCCTTCACACCAAAAGCTTCTCATCACAAGCCTCGTCAACAGGATCCTTAATGCATCCAGGATTAAGGTACTTTGGGTCAGAGGGCATAACTGGGTCTCTGTAGCTGGCCCGCACTCCATTGCAGTTGGCCTGAACTTTTGACTTTGTCCCGGTCTGGTGCAACTAGATATCACTTTTTGGCGAATTGTGCTTTTTGGCGCTATTCTCGCCTAAATCTTTAAAATTCAATATTTCCGGTTTCCCTAATGGGATTTTTGTCATTTTGGTCTTGTTTTGTTTATTAAAATATTTTCTATTTTTCTAAACTGATGTGGGACGTTTTTGCATGGTGTTTTTCAAAGTGTTTACTGTTTGAAGTGTTGCACACATACTTTACACATTGCCTTCAAGTTAAGCCTGACTGCTCTGTAACAAGCTACCAGAGTGTGAGCACAGGTTAATTTGGAGATTGCTGGTGCCTTACCCTGACTAGGATTGTGGTTACTGCTTGACCAGGGCTCACACCCTAGTCAACCAGGAACCCAATTTCTAACAAATACTAATAAGAAGACCACTCTAATTAGCCTACCAACATCTCTAGCATCAAAATCTACATCTAAACCCCTGAACATTTGCATACCCTAATGGCTCTACCTCTACTCGAGCCACAATTAGCATTTCACACCTTAGTATTTTCAAGAACTCTTTTAACCTTATCATTTGTTATCTCTCATCACCTTCTTTTCTGCCTGCCCACACCAGGCCCAGGTTGCTTCCTATTCCATTCAGTCATGTGCTGCTTCATACTCCTCTTCTCCTAACCTTCCCATTTATAACCTGCTTTATCCTGAGGTCTCTCTTTCCTCATCAAAAATCCATCCCCAGAGGTGTTCTTTATGTCTCCTCTAATGTCTTTTTGTGCTCCCCATCCTTCCTCCATCATCTTCATTAGATAAATCATATTTCCCAACAAACACAGGTGTACCCCTTACTGGCCAAACAATGTTGGCCATTTGTAAGCAATGTCCATATGTTTAACTACCACAATGTCAATAAACTTGCAAACGCTTGCCACCTCCTTACTCACTTCCTTGCACGCATTACCAATCATGGCTGGCTTTATAGCTTCCCCTCCTTACCCTTCTGGGTAATAGGTGTGTTCAAGTGACCTCCATCTTGTTCCATCTATCCTGCACACACCTCAAATATTTTTCATCATCTTCAGCAAATCTAGCTCTGTAAGCTGTACCAAGTTATACTTCCCCAGATGTATTTAATATCAGTTCTAGCCTCAATACACTCAAGCTCGGTTCCCATAACATGGGGAAGCAATTTGGTCCATTTCATCTCTCCTATCCCACCTTATCATCATCCAGCCAATTCTGCTGGCCAAAACATTTCCTCTTCACATGGTCACCAGGCCATTCCACAATAGAGCGGCCACAAATTCACACTTCCTTCTTTCTTCCTGTTGCCTGCCTTCTGTCTGCGGAGAAGATATAACTCATCATATATACCTGTGTTGCCTTCATCCCTCCATGCCTTACATACACCACTGCCTGCACAGACTTTTATCTACAAAAGCTCTTTAGCATGTCCTCCCACTCTGTTTGCCTCTATCACAGTCCTTATCCAGAATGAGTAAATTGAACTGCTTGACCTGCCATCCTTCCAAGCTCCAGCATTTCTTCAAGACTTGACTATTCTTCACCCTCTTCTCTCCCCAAGCCCTTTTCTGCAAATCTCTGAATTGCCCAACCACTTCAACCTCACCCAACATCCCTTTCATTTTCAGTCCATCTTACTTATCCATATTCTACCCACCGTCCTGTCCCTCCCCAACCTCACATCCTCTACCCGCAGACCTTTATAGGCTTTTGCACCCAATACCTCAACACTCTAAATGCAATGCTCCAAAAACCATAATGGAAAACATGGCTCAAAATAATCCCATCCACCAGGCAGAGCATGTGGTTCATGTGGAGCTTCTTGAACTGGATCTCGTCACTCGTGCTCATCTCGCTACTCCCAGTACCTCGTCTCTAGTCACTCTGGCCCCACTCGCTTACATTCATTCACCCTCCCACACTGCCCACCAGTTTTCTGTATTCTCATGGCCTGGAACCCCATCCACTTTGGCCTTTTGTTGCATGCACCCCGCTTCTTAGGACCTTGCACCTCAACAACTGCCTCTTCTCTCTGCAATGCCTGTTGTCCAACCGATTCAGGCAGTAGCACAGGGTCCATCTCCTTTCTCATTCCTCTCTGTGCCATCCATACCAGTCTCCTCCCTAGCCTGCATCACCACCAAGCCTATTCTCACTTTCTGCCTCTTACTTGCCACCTGCCACTCTTGTGACTGGCAGCAGCATCCTCCATCATGCTGTCTTCATCTGAGGATCTCCTCAGCAATTCTACAGTTCTGATGCTCTTCACCATGCAGCTCCTAGACTGTCCTGTGGCCTTCATACCTTCATCTGGCCCGCTGCACTCTGCCCGGGCACCTCAACCGTTCTGCACACTTTTACCCCTAACCGTCCCCCTACTCTCATCCTTGCCCCGCTTAAGCCCAATTGATACCTGGCAGTCCGCTCATCTTCACTATCCTTGCATAACTCTTTAGCTCCATGCCTCCTTGAAGCGTGGGATGCCCATGTCTTTTCCACCTCTCTCACCTTAACGGGGCTGCATTTCCATGCCGCCCTCTTCTGCTCACCCTCATTATGGTGAATGTCCCAGTAAGTATGCCCATATACCATCTTGTTGCACTCACTGACAGAGGTGCCCCCTCTGCTCACCGTTCCAGTCTCACCTGCTGGGTGTCGCTGTCATCCTGCAATGTGCCCAGACATGCTTTCTCGCCATCCGCTCCACCATATTGCCCACTATCCATGTGCCTCCCCACTGACTCGTCCACCTCAGTGCCAGTGCTTTGCTGCAGGCCTGCTCCAGAGGAAGTCCTGTGGGGGCCTACACTTGATGGCCTCCCTCTCTTCCTGATGCCACTAGTTTTTATGCTGCCAAGGACCCCAGGCCCAGTATACTGACGGCCAAACCCACTTCTCTCCTCAGTTGTTGGCTGTTGCTCCTGTAGGGGCTAATTATTACCCCTAAGCCATGTGTTGTTATCCATTGAGATTGGGCTGCTCCTCTTTAAAACATGTAAGCCCCCCCGAAAACTCCTCTGCAGTCTCCCACTTCTCCCCCTCATGGGAGGGACACTCACACTAGCACAGCCGTGGGTGCTCCCGTGGACCCCACCCTTCTTGGCCTCACCTTGTGACCAGACATTATGGGGGCCACTGGCCAGCACTAGACTGCCCTTAACACCCCCTCTGCAGCCTTAATGGCCTGTGCCGTGGGTGCATAGACTGGTGCTGCCCTCCTCATTTCCATCGTGCTGAAGGCATTGTGTAATATTTTGTGCATGTGTCTTGATGCTGTGACACTGCAAGTGCCCTGCACAATATGCTGGCCTTCTCCCAAAGACCTTGGGGCAGATTTACAAGCCCCTTGCGCCACTTTTGCGTCACTTTTAACATGGGAAAAGTGACGCAAAAGTGGCGCAAGGGGCTTGTAAATCTGCCCCCTTGTGTGGAGAGGGTGGGTCACTCCACATTGAGTGTGCCCCACCATGTTTGACAATTGCACTATTTTTTTATGTAAGCTTCACGTTGCAACTTTGCATTCCTCTTATGACCTGGTTATTCCTCTCAATATGAACTGGGTGGTAACTGTATGGCATGGAACAGATCTCCAGTAATCGGGTTACCAAACGTTTTTTCCACTCCACACAATTTCAAATATCTCTGGTAATAACAGAGAGCTGCAGCAAACTTGGAGCTGCTGCATGGTCTTCTGCATCTTATTGGCACCAGAGGCAAGTTGCAGAAAACACCCTTGGTTACTGTGTTACCGCTGGTAAGTTCTTGTATTCCAGTTCAGGCACTAGGGGGGATATGTACCAATTGTTCCCGCAACGCAGGGCATCAAGCAAAGTTGCTGTGCTGCGTTGCATGAAAGAGAGACAGAAGAAATGTACCATATCATCTAAGATATGGTGCATTTCGGCTGCCTCCTAGCTCAGGTGCACTGTGCACTGCCTAGCTTCAACACAGGTACCCTTGCACCAGGGTTAAGGCAGGATTGTTTTTGTGCAGGAAGGAACACCTTCCTGCACAAAAACTAAATCTTTATAGGTGTTTTACTCTTTCTATGTGAGCTGATGACTGCCGCACATGTGGAAAGAGGAAATAATGAGTAGAAATACAGCTATTTCTCCTTATTAGACCTTACTGACGAAGTGCAGGAAGTGTCCTTTTTGTAGGGAACCCCCCTCCCACGTTTTGCTCCAATGCTGATGGTTATGGCTCTGAAAGTGCATTGGAGCCTGCCGCCCAGGCCCCAGTGCCAGTGCTCTCTTTCTTAAACCGATACCTCTGAATTGGTAATCCCAATTGTCAAGGACTTTAACCCCCTTATAAGTCCCTGGTAAATGGTCCCAGTGGTACCCAGGACATGGGAGTTAAAGAGGTCCCCAGGGCCTGAAGCATAGTTTGTGCCACCTTGGGTGACCCGTGTAAACAGATGACAGCAGTCCTGCCATTGCAGACTGCAGGAGCAGTGCAAACTGATCGAACTTGACTTTTTCCCTCACCATGTGTGGCAAGGTCAAAGCGCTATTTTTAATATATGTCAGTCACCCCTAAGGAAGGCTACCTAAACCCAGGAGGCATGGTGCATTATATTAAAGGTGGGGACATCTTAGTGCAAGCTTGTATGCCCCACAGTAGCCTTTTCCATTAAGGGCTACTATAAGTGATCAGCAGTCACTAGGATGACCCGGGCTGGCACCCGGACACCCTAAGGTAGCCAGCTCCTTTAGGGTACAGCTGCAATAGGTTATGTGTGGTATTAAACAATTTGCCTCTTCACCCCTGACACAATTATCAAGCCAGAGGCCATGTGGAATACACCGAGGTGGCTACCTTAGAGGTTGCCCACCTGGTTGTCCCAGCTTTTCCTATGCTCTGCCTGGCAGCCTGCAGCTGCTGCCACCAAGACAGGAATCTGACCTTTGCCAGAGGTGTGAACTCTCCCAGGAGTCAGAAGCAATGGCCTGGATGGGAAGGAGGTGACACCTTCCTCCCTGACTGGATGGCAAGTTAAGTGGCACATCAAGGCAGTGAGCTTCAAAGCTTTCACCGCCTCTGATATGCACCCAGGCTGCCTCCCAATGGAAGGAACAGCCATCCCCCTGCCCCAGGCACATTTGCATCCGGGCAGGTGGAAAAATGATGTAGTCACGAGGTGTACTCCCAAAGAAGGCGAGCCCACATCTCTATATGTGGGCTACCTGGTCTGTACAGCTAAAAAAGGTTTCTGTAATTTTTTAAATGGCAGAATAGAAGGTACTGGGTAGACACCTTTGAGAGCCAAAGGCAAGTCCAGACTCCCCTGGATTAGTGGCCCTAGTCCCCTGCAGTCTGCAGGTAAAAACAACATACTGGAACCAAAGAATCGCTGCCCAATGGGCCCTCTGAGGGATCGCTCAAAAGGAAATAGTCCAGTGCACTGTGGGAAATGTAGTCATGACCTCCGGCAACTCTGGACGTAGAAACAACTTCTTGCTGACCTTACCGCTGCCAAGGCTTGTTGGTGGCCAGACCAGCAACCACCACCTTTACTCTATGCTGCACCTCAAGGGAACACCACAAAACCTTCCTCTGACAATGAGCAGTTGCTTCGTTGTTGACTTTTTGCACTCCTTTCCTCACCAGCACAGTGCAAGCTTAAAACCAGCTCCACCGCGACTCCCGGTACAGCACCATGGACAGCCAGGACGACTCTGCACCCAGGCATCTCGAGTCAGATAAAATAAAACTGACTGTTGTGGCTTGGTCATGGGACCTGCATCACCTTTCCCCTCTTTGGTTTCCATGCAACTCGAACCTGCAAGTGACCAATTGTCACTAGTGCTTTTTACCATTGACTGCAATGCTAAAGTTTTGCAGTATTGATTTGCAGTGATTTATTATTGTTTTTAAAATACATAACTCCGGTTATACTTATCTGATTGACTTTATTTTGGTGTAAAAGTATATAAAAATCTGTTTTATTTTTATAACTTGTGTCGAATTTCTTTCGAGTCGTGTCAATTGCTTATTGTCCATGTTGGTACTCTGAAATGCTTAACACATTTTCTGCTAGTAAAGCCTGACTGCTGTTTGCCACACTACCAGGACTGAGCTAAGGATTTATTATTGTGAATCCAAGGACCATCTTTGGGGTATCGTGAGTGTATTGCATAATGAAGCCCAACCAGCATCACTAAATAATACTCCACCTCCCTACAGGAAGGTACAGCATTTTGATGTATTCCTGGGTTTAAAAGTCTTCTTAAATCTGGAAATGCGCCAAAATCCATGGGTGGATGCATGGGAATACCCATGATCCACCCATAAAACTCCTTCTCAACATAAGATAATGCAAGGCAGAGCTATGTACTAAACTACCAAAGCCAAACAAAGTGGCTTTGCATGGCTTGGTAAATAACAAAAATGATGTTGCATCTGGGCTGCACCACAAACAAAATGTAACCCAGACGCGCAATTTTATTGTAAATCTGCCCCCAGATATGACAGAAATATCTGCTGTTAAAGGTATATTTGACAGAGCCTTTTCTGCCACATTTAACTTGCTAATTTCTTCATGAAAGTCTATGCCTTATTCCTTTTGGGGAACTTAAGCATCAAGATGTAAATTGCCACAGCAAACTCACCATGTAGCAATTAACAGATCTTGTGCAACATGTTCCCCCAACAGGGATGTGGGTGTTATTTGCAACAGCGATTTATCTAGGAGTACAATAAGGGGGTGATGCCACCTGTAAACAGTAGTTTGCCTGTTTTGCGCGCATTATTACTCGCAATATTACTCCTAATGCTATGTTTTGCACTGTCTGTTACCACCGGAGAGGATTTAGAGAGGCTTGATGACGCAAACGAAGAAGTTACTTTAATTGACGCTCATTTCCTGAGAGGCGCTAGTCTAAAAAATGTACATATTTTGTTTGCACCTTATTCTAAAGTAACCTGTGGATCTAAATGCTAGCTTATTGTTTTCTATACCTTTAATTGTTTTTAAAACGTGGTTAATCCTGTTTTGCGCTCTGGGTAACGAATAGTGAGTAGACTGTTTAGTTTTAAGCGTCTTAATTTTTAAAAAGGCTGTTATCAAACGACGGTATGCCTTAGGAAAAGTCTTAATCTGCTCGCATCAAAATAAGGCAATGCGATAATCGTCAGTTCCACAAAATAAACTACTTTCATCTGCACATTTAGGAGTAAAGTAGATAATATTATCAGCTGCTTAGCTAATGCTTCGAATTGACTAACTTAAGAATGTACCCCCAGAAAGTATTTATTTGATGCACCTGGCACATAACAGGCTCCTGAGTCAGAACTTTGAAAGTACTCCAAATTACTCAGAGCAGTCCTGTGGTTGCTGATCAGCACCAAAACAGATTATTTACGGGCATCTGTCTCACGAGGGGTGAAAGGCTGCAGCAGACATTTTACAGTTTCTTTGCTAACATCATCTAGCAGATGTACCTGCTCCAGTGTTCCAATAGGCAGATTTATTTAGTATTCTATCTTTTTAGTTTAGTTTAGCCTTGTTTTGCTTTTTTGCTTTTTTATTTCCTTTTTTTACTTCATCTTTTTTTTCTTCCGTTCTTCTTCTATTCTGTCCATTTGTGTATTTACATGTATGTCTACAAACTGCACGACAAAGTAGTTCTAATATCAACCCTAAAGCAATAACATGCACACATTTCAACACCAATTAGGATAACATGCGCATAACCATTAATATTCCAGAACTGGCAAGGAGTAGTTTACTAGTCTAGCCCCAGTTTGAAATGTATGTGGTAAGTCTTGTGGTCATATTTCGTAAGACATTGTTTAGTGCTTATCAACAGTATTTCATTCGACATTTTAGTGTTGTGATTTTTCTATGTCGCGATTTTGAGGTGAAATTTAAGACCAGATTTTGGCTTGGTATCTCTAATTTTGTGTTCCACGTTTTACAGTGGAACACAAAATTAGATGCACATGTTCCTGAGATGTTCCCCTGAATATTTAATAGGGAGCTGGGAAGGGATTCTAGGTCACAGGGAAAGGTTACTTTGTGCCGGTGGTTGCAGGTGGTGGGCACCAGCACTCATTTTGTAGGATTAGAACGTGTTTGTCAGCATCTGACTTTGACCTAAGAGAAAGGTAAACAAGCATTGAAAATGCAATAGGTCTCGCCTTAGATTAAGTTAAAGCCATTTGCTTTGCTAATGGTATTGTATAGCAAAGCAAATGGCTTTAACTTAATGAAAGGCGAGACCTATTGCATTTTTAATGCTTGTTTTTTATTTATTGACTTTAGTAGCTATGCTACTGCAAGGATATTTTTGGACAAAAAATAAAAAACATTCTTATTTACAAAGCCAGTAGCTTTAAATGTAACTAATGCGAGACCTATTGCATTTCAAATGCATGTTTATCAGTTTCCAGTCGATGCAAATGACGGTGCCAGACAGAATGTTACAGTGTATGACGTATGACAGTGGTCTTCAGTCTTGTTTACGGCCAGTCCCCCCGATTAAAAGGACATTTAGCTGGACCCCTAAGCCACCTAACCTCCTAAGATGTTTAATCGTTACTGCTGAATAGTCAACATATTGCATTAAACTTAAAACCGTACTTGGGGTTAAACTCTAAGATTTTGGGCACAAACATGATGCTCAGTGGTGCATGTCTCCACCTGACCCAGCACTGAATGTAGACTGTGTCTCGTTGTGTATACAGCACAGGCAGCAGCAGTACAAGCTTCCCTCACACACACACACACACACACACACACACACTCTGAGCAGTCACAGCACAATTAGAAATGCAAGCATCCTTAGCACACACATTACAGGTCCCCTCAGGTTGCTGCAGAGGCCTGCTCTGAACGCTGCATCCATCAACCAGAATGCCCCCCTAAGAGACCACCCAAAGGCCTTAAAGCCAGTTAGGCTTCTACTGGCCCCTGGGAGTCCATCATCTTGCACTCATTCACCCTGAGCCAGCAATTAAGAGGGTTCTCAGTCTGGCACCACAGATCATCTTTCAGTTCTCCTTGAGTCTTAGGTGACCCTCACATTACCTTATTTTTCACAGACCTTAAAGGCAGGGCCACTGGAATTATGTGGTAGGGAGGACAGAATTATGCGGCAGGGTTGGGTAAATTATGCGGCAAGAAAAGGCAAATTATGTTGAGTAATGTGGCACAATTTTTATAGTATTACTTCATTCTTTTGTACTTTTTACACTTGTTCACACTGTCTGGACATTGGGTGCAAGTCAAGCTTTGCAAAGGACCTTCCACTGCGCGGCAACACATGTAGCTGCATTTTTAGTAACTTTTGAACTGTTTGACCTAGAATTTTTTTTTTGTTACAACCTGCAGATTATGCAGCAGATGATGGATTATGTGGCAAATGCGGCAAATCCATAATTATGCGAAAATCGCAGAGTCCGCTCAATCTCATAATTCCAGTGACCCTGCTTATAAGCCATCAGCAAGCCCTTAACGCCATTTATCCAAATCTAATATATTCCAAGCTAGACAACAGCCACCCTCCGATAGCCTCTACCAGCCCTTAGACACCCTCAGCCGACCCTCAGGCAAACGTCAGACCCTCTTTGTCTACACTCGGCCTGTCAGCCGGGTCTCTACGGGGCCCCGGCTCCACCACAGACTACTTTAACCTACTTTCCGTCACCACACAGAACTCACTGCTGGCCCTCAGGGGGCCCAAGAGACCTTTCTCTGGTCAGAGGAGGCCATATTTAATCTCATAAACCCTAAGATAGCACTCATCTTGCCTCAGCAAGACCGCAAGGACTCTCAGCTGCTGCTTAACAGCCATCACTGCCACCCTGTCGGCTACCCCCCAACAGACCTCCTCCGCATATCACCTGCCCCGAAGAGCGCCTCGTCTGATCCTGGTACAATTCTACTGATCATCTCATACCTTCAAAACACCTCTGCGAGCCATCAAGGCTTCAAATCTGTCCCTCCTCGTGCACCCAGAGCCTTTTAGACACCTCTGCCACCCCCTGAGTCCATGTGCCTCCCTGCCACCCTCGCCTCAGCACTGTAGCCACTGAGTTCCTAGGCACCAGCATGCTCTGTGCACCCAGGTCTCCACTGACCTGCTGCTCCTGGGTTACTACCTTTGCTGCACTGAGATCTGACTTCAAGCTCTGACTATTGGAAAGTTATGGGCCACTTGCATGGTTCCCTTTCACACACAATCCATTCACACATGTTCACATACATGTCACAGCTATGTTTGATTTTTAACATGCAGCTTGCAGCAATGTTAATGTGTCTTCAGCGCTGCATTGCGTGTACTCTGCAAGGTACCAGCCCCTGCAGAGCAGCTCATATGGTTCATGTGGCCGCTGCAGAGATCTGTTTCTAACCTACAGGCTGCACACTCAAATCCCTGGAGAACAGCTCAGTGCATTGTGTATCTGCTGTAAATATCCATGTGGTCTGCCTGGCATATGTTTCAATCCTTGCAATGTAAAGTAAACTATTCTTTTTAAGATGTACATGAAATGAGTGCCCATTAACTGGGTAGTACTATGAAGTGTCCACAAATGTAAATGTACCTGTGTTTATTTCCGGTGTCGCCATTAGCTCAGTTATACATCCACACCTGTATGTATGATGTAATTATGCTTTCCTGTTTTCAGTTTCTATTTTTGGTAAATTCTGGTGGAGTTTTTTCAGAACCTTAAAAAAACAGTGGTTATCAGTGGTTACACATTTTCTCGCCATTAAAAACAACAGAAACACGTTAGCGAAAATAGGAATTAGACAAGATACACTATGTCTGCGTGGGTGTCAACAAGTGGCAACCTTTTATCATATAATCTGGGAATGCCCACACATACGGCACATATGGGACCGAGCTACGCTACAAATGCAGGAAGCAATAGGAAAACAGATAGTGTTAACGCCATCGTTGGGGCTTCTTAACATTTGGGAGGCCACAGACCTCACAGAAGTGGAGCAGCAATTGGCCACCCTGGGCTGTACGTTAGTGAAGAGAGCAATCACCCTGAAATGGGGGGTGGCAGAAATACCTACAACCACCACGGGGCAACTGCACTTGACAAATGTATGGTCGCCGAGAAGGAAGTCTTTAAAGCTAGGGGATGTCCCAAGAAATGGGATAGGAAGTGGGGCGGTTGGAATGCATACAGAGGGGGCCTGTGTATATCCCCAACTGTTGAAATGGAAATGTCCAGATCAACCAGACATGTATCTGAACTCAATGTGTGATATATCATATACCGTTATAATGTATGAACCAGTTGTAAGTCAAATGGAATGTATGCCTACCAATGATTATATTCAATTTTTTTTTCTTTTTTGAATGTTGAAATCAATAAACAAATCTTTAAAAAAAAAAAAACTGAAACTGTGTTTTTCCGGTGTTTATGGAATTTTAATTTAATTTTAATTATTGCTTGCTTTCTGCACTGATAGTGCATGTGTATAGATAGCGTGTGCACAGGGTATATGGGGTCCAAATACATTTTTACTGCACCAGAATAGACTACAAAGTCAATAGCATTCTTCATTAACTCTGAAGATTGTAAAGATGCTTTCAGCATACCATCTAGCAAGTGACAAGGATCTCTTACACTTCAGCTCAGGTTTCGAATTTGACAGACCATCATACAACTTTTTCACATACGTAGCTGAATTACTGCAAATACAAACAATATCACTCCAATCTTTATTGAACTTGGTAGGAACTTTTTCAGCAGCATTCCAAGTGACACTGCGTTCCATGTTTACCAAACGTCTGGTGTCATGTTTTCACCACTATCTCTTTCACATATACCTGTCACTAAATCTTGCATTGAATGTTTAAAGCTTGGGGTGTTTGGCAATTCACTTACAATCAATACTGACTCACTAGAAAAGGGGGCTGATGTATCAAAGGATTTCACCCATTCTCTGTCTGTGGGTAAATGTGATGGTACATATTAGGAAAGATTCTTATGAAACTAGCCATTTTACCTATCAGTGAAATCAAATGTAGCCAAAATATCAAATATGATTTTGATATTTCCCGATTCTCTACAGTTTATAAAATAACTAAATGAGACCTAAAGCATGCTTCTAAACACTGCATCTTTAGACCAAAGACCACAAAAATGAAAAAAGCAGAAGGAAGAAGAGACAATGTTTTAGTGACATTCCTAAACAACAAAACTCAAGCAGAATAATGTTAGCCTAGTCTTTCTTGATGCTACCTTGTATAACAAAGTTACATTGTATTGGCCCCTTCAGGAAGAAATAAAAATTTCTCTTTCACTCATCTTTTCCTTTCTTTGAATGGCACTTAGTTTGTGGTTGCAAAGGTGTTTTTTCAGTGTTTATATGTTTACACCGGTGATGGCTATTTTCCTTTCGGTGGGGTTTTATCAGTTATTATAGGTTTAAACCTAAAACCAGATAGCCTAGATGTAATATAGTAGGAGGAAGCCTTCGCAAAGGTCCTGCATCACCCCAGTCTCTCTCTCACTCTCTCTCTCGTGCTCTCTTTCTCTCTCTCTCTCTCGTTTTCTCTCTCTCTCTCTTTCTCTCTCTCTCTCTTTTTCTCTCTCTCTCTTTTTCTCTCTTTTTTTCTCTCTCTCCTCTCTCTCTTTCTCTCTCTCGTTCTCTCTCTTTCTGTTTCTCTCTCCGCTCTCTCTCTGTCTCTCTCTCTCGTTCTCTCTCTCTTTCTCTCTCTGTTTCTCTCTCTCTCTCTCGTTGTCTCCCTCTTCCTCTCTTTGTCTCTCTCTCAAGTTGGGAAGTGACCAGGTGACCTGCTGTTCTTGCATGTGGTGCTTGGGAACACCTTCCATTTCAGACGCGTACAGTGGCCCTTAGGATGGTAAATGCAGTACAGTTTGCGCCATATACGGAGGATTCACAACATGTATACACAGTACAGTGTACACTATCTATATACTATACACAGTATAAAATACACACTACAGGAGACACAATATACGTAGTATACACAGTACTGTGTAAACCATATACAGAGTATTCACAGCCTAGCCTATTCACAGTAAGTACAGTGTACACAATGTACATACTATACATAGTATAAAATACACACTACACTATACACAATATACGTACTATAAGTACTACCTTATATAGTGTACAGTGTACACCATACACATAGTATACACAGTACAGTATACACCATGTACAGAGTATTCACAGCCTAGTATACACAGTAAGGACAGTGTACACAATGTACATACTATACATAGTATAAAATACACACTACAGTATACATAATATACGTACTACCTTATATAGTGTACAGTATACACCATACACATAGTATACACAGTACCATATACACAGTACAGTGTACACTGTATACAGAGTATTCAGAGCATAGTATACACAGTACAGTTTACACAATGTACTTGCTATATACAGTATACAATACACAGTACGGTATACACAATATACATAGTATATGGACCACATTGTATACTAACTATGTATCATATACACATTACACTATGCACTGTACACTCGGTTGAAGGCACGAGGTAGGCAACACCGACTGCTCTGTAGTTCTTTAAGTAAACATACTGTACAGTTCAATATCTCTGACAGTCAGGTGGGCCTGAAGCAGAGTCAGTCAGGTAGCCGAAGCTGGGACAGAATCAGTACGGCCTGCGGAGATGGGGCAGAGTCAGTACGGTCGGTGCACTGGCATGGAGTCAGTAAGGCTGGTGAAGCTGGGGCAGAGTCAGTATGACCGGTGGAGCTGGGACAGAGTCAGTATGGCCGGTGGAGCTAAGATGGAGTCAGTAGGGCTGGTGCAGCTGGGATGAAGTAAGTGAGGCTGGTGGAGGTGGGGTGGGGTTAGTACGGCCTGTGGAGCATGGACAGAGTCAGTAGGGCCGGTGGGGCTGAAACAAACTCAGTAGGGCCAGTGGGGCTGGAACAGAGTCAGTAGGGCCGGTGGAGCTGGGACAGAGTCAGTAGGGCCGGTGCACTGGGACGGAGTCAGTAGGATCGGTGGAGCTGGGATGGGGTCAATGAGGCTGGTGGAGCTGGGGTGGGGTTAGTACGGCCCGTGGAGCTGGGACAGAGTCAGTAGGGCCGGTGGGGCTGGAGCAGCGTCAGTAGGGCAGATGCAGCTGGGATGAAGTCAGGGAGGCTGGTGGAGCATGGACAGAGTCAGTAGGGCCGGTGGAGCTGGAGCAGAGTCAGTAGGGCCGGTGCACTGGGACGGAGTCAGTAGGACTGGTGGAGCTGGGATGGGGTCAGTGAGGCTGGTGGAGCTGGGGTGGGGTTAGTACGGCCCGTGGAGCTGGGACAGAGTCAGTAGGGCCGGTGGGGCTGGAGCAGCGTCAGTAGGGCAGATGCAGCTGGGATGAAGTCAGGGAGGCTGGTGGAACTGAGTGGGTCTAGGACGGCCTGTGGAGCATGGACAGAGTCAGTAGGGCCGGTGGAGCTGGAGCAGAGTCAGTAGGGCCGGTGGGGCTGTAGCAGAGTCAGTCAGACGTCAGACTCCACATCAGTTCTGAAGCGCCTCGCAGTTAGAATACCCCACTGTCTCTTCTTTGCTTGACAAATCATATCAAGGCCTCAATTCTGCAGGTGAGATCCCTCACACAGAAGAATAGGTAGCAGGGCCCTTAGAAAATTGCCAAAAATGAGGTTATCCTTTCTAGCCGGATTTTACTTATTAAAGGGCTAGTGTTTTTAGAAGATACTATTGCAGTTAAATAATAGATGTGATAATGAACCAACTCAATTGTTGATCTCGGACACATAAAAGGCTCAGTTGGCCCTGCATAGTTCTTAATTTGTAGCCTGCAAACAAGTCTGTAACACATCTCTGCAGCAGGAGTTCAACTAACCTCAACTGTATTATTAGATACGCCTTCTAGTTCCCAGCTCATCTCACATCCTATTATGTCAGTCCCAGCTCTGCTTTTGCTCTCACACTGAGCTCATTCCCAGCTCTAGCTTTGTTCTCGCACTGAGCTCAGTCTCAGCTATATCTTTGTTCTCACACTGAGCTCATTCCCTGCTCTTTCTTTGCTCTCACACTGAGCCCATGCCCTGCTCTTTGCTCTCACACTGAGCTCATCCCCTGCTCTGTCTTTGCTCTCACACTGAGCTCATCCCCTGCTCTGTCTTTGCTCTGACACCGAGCTCATCCCCTGCTCTTTGCTCTCACACTGACCTCAGTCTCAGCTCTTTCTTTGCTCTAACACTGAGCTCATTCCCAGGTCTGCCTTTTCTTTCAGACTGAGCTCATTCCCTGCTCTTTGCTCTCTCACTGAGCGCAGTCTCAGCTCTATCTTTGCTCTCACACTGAGCTAATTCCCTACTCTGCCTTTGCTCTCACACTGAGCCCATGCCCTGCTCGTTGCTCTCACACTGAGCTCATTCCCAGCTCTGCCTCTGCTCTCACACTGAGCTCATTCCCAGCTCTATCTTTGCTCTCTGATCCCATTCCCAGCTCTGCCTTTGCTCTCAGACTGAGCCCATTCCCAGCTCTGCCTCTCTCATACTGAGCTCATTCCCAGCTCTATCTTTGCTCTCACACTGATCTCATTCCCAGCTCTACCTTTGCTCTCACACTGAGCTCATTCCTAGCTTTTGAGAGAAAGATGCGGGGGTTCCCAGGCCACAAAAAGCCTATTCTTCTGGAAAGCAGGCTGCATGGATTAGAAACCCCCTTCGCAGCCCTGTGGGGTGCCAGGGGGCAGTAGCAGGGTGGCAGTGAGTGATGTGCAGGCACCGGTGTGCACGCCTTGGCACACACTCACCCACAGACTGCACCCCAAGTCTCTGCTTCTCCATTTATTATATGTTTGAGTGGGAAGTGTGTGTGTGGGGGGGTGGAGGGGGGAACGCTGGAATGCTTCCATGGCTGAGAGATTCCGGCAGTTCTAGGCCTGTGAGAGGCCACCCGGGACCACAGTGCAGCCTGCTCAGCTCTGTGCCTGCGGAGCAGAACTGGAGAGCGTGGAGCACGGGGTGCTCGGGGACGGCTCGGCAGGTACAATCAGCTCACCCGGCACCCCCCCCCTTTTAGGGAAAGTCATCAGGGGGGGCAGCGGGCAGGTACAATCAGCTAACTTAGCCCCCCCCAACAGGCATGGGAATGTTAGTGATTAGGGAAAGCCTTCGGGAGGGGGGGGGCAGCAGGCAAGTACAGGCCAGCTAACTGAGCCCCCCCCTCCAGGCATGGGAATGTTAGTGATCAGGGAAAGTCTTCAGGGGGGAGACAGCGGGCAGGTACAGGTCAGCTCACAGAGCGCCCCCTGGGCATGGGGGTTTTAGTGATTAGGGAAAGTCTTCGGGGGGAAAGGGGGGGTGGGGGCAGCGGGCAGGTACAGGTCAGCTCACTGAGCCGCCCCATGGGCATGGGGGTTTTAGTGGTTAGGGAGGGTCTTGTGGGGAGAAGCCAGCGGGGCTGGTATGTATACAAGAGTGGCATTTCCAGCCGAGGAGCGGAGTAAAATTAGATTATGTACATAGTAAAGCGTGTCGACATCCTCGCCATAACATCAACGCATTTCATATTTCATTCCCATGTTTGTAATGGAAAGCGGCCCACTCTGCCTTTCATCCTAATTAGTGTCATTGACTTGTGACACCGTGATTAGATATAGAGCACATCTCCTCACCTCTTTCTCTGGGTACTCGTCGTGTGTGACAACACTGAAAGCGCCTAGAAGGCAGCTGGGTTGGCCTTTCTAACGACACCTGTCATTTACCTTTCTGTGCAAACTACTGCAGCGGAAATCACTATAAGAAAAGTGTATTGTGTGTCACGCAGATGCCAAGCCCCAGAGAAAAATACGTGCAGGGCTCCCTCCTCCTCATTAGCAATAAATCTCGCCGAGCGAGCTGCGCATGTGCGCAGCAACGCTAGGCGAGACCTAAAAAGGGAGAAAAGATATGTTGAGAAAGATAGGAGAACAGTGACGAATGAAGAAAGCAGGTGTATGGTGATTGAAGAAGGAGGCATGAGGTGTAATCGAAAATCCCAGATTTGGCAGTGCAGGTGTGAGTAACTAAGGAAAACGCTGGGTCCCTGCACTCTTTTACATTTTTTTAAAAAGAAATTAAGCACAAGAAGGCCTTAGAATTTTTATAAGTTGATATATATGGAATTTTTCCTTTTTATTTCCCTCGCCTTTTCTTATGGTTCTCCTGTTGCGACAGATGCCAAAATAGGACAGCAAGACTCTGGTGCTCTGCACTCAAAGAGCTGCCAGCACAAAAGACATAAAATGGCATCATAGTGGACACAGTACTACAAGAGACATTTTTCACACTGGACAAGCCAATATCTTGGTGGTGATGATGCTTGTAGAGTGAATGAGTGAAATCATTTTAGTGTAGAAAATATTTGAGAGACCTACTAGATACAGAGCAATGGAACCAACTATGCAAGGAGGCGAGAAGGTCATTCACGTTGTCTGCTGATTAATCTCATGATCTCTGTACTCCAGCTGGTGGCGCATGTACCATTTATTTATTTAAAAGCCTGGTATGTCACTTTTGAATACTTCGGGGTGCTGCAAGTGGTAAGAATCTGTATATTGAGTTAATGGTGGAGTTATCAGCTGATCAATGCCGGAGGCTCCGGTCTGTTATTCTTCAGTCGCTTCTCTCATGTGTGAAGAGTTTAGTTTAAGGTTGTGCAGGACAGTTCCATTTTTGGTCGTTTTCTGATCACATGTGGCCTGGCTCTGTTCTCAAGCTCAGGGTCAATGAGTTACCAGCGAGGTTCTTGCATTCCCAGCCATCTATTTCCTTCAATGACCATTGTGGGATGAGGTTTACTGTTGATAGCCACAGGTTTCTTTTTGAGGCAGTGTGTGGTGCAAGTTTTCAAAGGTATGCATGCTTATCCTTTGCCACATATGGAGTTGTGAAAGATACAGAGGATTTGTAACTTGGGTGTAAATTTACTAAAACTTAGCCTTGGGTTTACACCACAAAAGTGATACAACCCCAGCGCAAAGTGTTGTGTTCGGATTTACTTTCCAGCGTAGATCCTGATTTGCGTTGGAAATATCCTAAATGGTACTGCTTTGCATCAAGGGGAGGCATTCCATGGGTGGTATATGGGCGTAGCCATGCAACCACCCAAGGTTTTTCACAGAAAGACCTAGCTACCAAAAAAGGTAGACAGGACCTTGCATCAAAATGTATGCCTTCTTGAGACAGACAGAAGGTGTGATAAAAGGTTCCTGTTTTCTGCACTCTAAAGCACACGTGCAAACTGGGAAACGTGTTAAACCATGTCAAAGCATGGATTTTGTACTGGAAGGGTACTGTACAGTACAAAACGTATGCTTGACATCACGCACACCCCCTTTCACTATTGTGCAAGAGTGTATGCATTGGCACAAGAAAGCCTAAAGTGCATCAGCATAGGGGGAGAAAAAAACAGGACCATATCTTAGGAGAACTCAACACCTAAACTCAGATTGGAGATCCTGGAAAGGTTTTAGGGCGTTAGTAGTTATCACCTGATCTAACATTTCAATGACAGCTGTTTATCATGCATTCCAATGCAGAGAAGAGCCACCTACAGTCAGTCCTGTGTAATGCCAAATAGGGTGGCGAAGTGTGGAGCCACAGACTTACATTCAAGATCCATGCACCTTCTTCCACTTCAACAGCATGGCCTTGATTACTGGGTTGTCATATTGTGTGTAATATAGACCTGCATTTGGATATGTCAACAAGGCTGCAGTCCCATGAGAAAAAAGGCTGTAGTCACAGGATATAACATTTCTCTCAAGTCTATCTAGAGCACGGGTACTCATAGTACGGCCCGCAGGCCGCCAGCGGCCCGCGGACCTTGCGGACATCGGTACCTGTGTTTTTTTTGTTTTTTTTACAGAGTGTCAGCAAACACAGACCCTGCTCTATGGGGGCCGGACGATTCCAGCGATAGTCCGAGTGGAGCTGCAGGGGCGCTAAGAAGAGGTGAAATACAACAAAGCCTCGTTATCATGCAAATGGTCTTTTAAAGACCTGTGAAGTACTCGGGTGCGGCTGTGTGTGTGCCCGGGAAGCTGTCTCAGCCCAGGCTGCCACACACGCGGGGTGAGGTGACAGAGAATGATAGAGGACAGCAGGGTGTGAGAGCCGGGTGAGGTGACGGAGGGCAGCAGGGAGTGAGAGCCGGGTGAGGTGACAGAGGGCAGCAGGGAGTGAGAGCCGGGTGAGATGGCAGAGGGTTACAGAGGGCAGCAGGGAGTGAGAGCCGGGTGAGGTGACGGAGGGCAGCAGGGAGTGAGAGCCAGGTGAGGTGACGGAGGGCAGCAGGGAGTGAGAGCCGGGTGAGATGGCAGAGGGTGACAGAGGGCAGCAGGGGAGTGAGAGCCGGGTGAGGTGACAGAGGGCAGCAGGGAGTGAGAGCTGGGTGAGGTGACAGAGGGTTGCAGGGAGTGAGAGCCGGGTGAGGTGACAGAGGGCAGGGAGTGAGAGCCGGGTGAGGTGACAGAGGGCAGGGAGTGAGAGCCGGGTGAGGTGACAGAGGGCAGCAGGGAGTGAGAGCCAGGTGAGGTGACGGAGGGCAGCAGGGAGTGAGAGCCGGGTGAGATGGCAGAGGGTGACAGAGGGCAGCAGGGAGTGAGAGCCGGGTGAGGTGACAGAGGGCAGCAGGGAGTGAGAACTGGGTGAGGTGACAGAGGGTTGCAGGGAGTGAGAGCCGGGTGAGGTGACAGAGGGCAGGGAGTGAGAGCCGGGTGAGTTGACAGAGGGCAGGGAGTGAGAGCCGGGTGAGGTGACAGAGGGCAGCAGGGAGTGAGAGCCGGGTGAGGTGACGGAGGGCAGCAGGGAGTGAGAGCCAGGTAAGGTGACAGAGGGCAGGGCGTGAGAGCCGGGTGAGGTGACGGAGGGCAGCAGGGAGTGAGAGCCGGGTGAGATGGCAGAGGGTGACAGAGGGCAGCAGGGAGTGAGAGCCGGGTGAGGTGACGGAGGGCAGCAGGGAGTGAGAGCCGGGTGAGATGGCAGAGGGTGACGGAGGGCAGCAGGGAGTGAGAGCCGGATGAGGTGACAGAGGGTTGCAGGGAGTGAGAGCTGGGTAAGGTGACAGAGGGTTGCAGGGACTGAGAGCCGGGTGAGGTGACAGAGGGTGACAGAGGGCAGTAGGGAGTGAGAGCCGGGTGAGGTGACAGAGGGCAGCAGGGAGTGAGAGCCGGGTCAGATGGCAGAGGGTGACAGAGGGCAGCAGGGAGTGAGAGCCGGGTGAGGTGACGGAGGGCAGCAGGGAGTGAGAGCTGGGTGAGATGGCAGAGGGTGACAGAGGGCAGAAGGGAGTGAGAGCCGGATGAGGTGACAGAGGGTTGAAGGGAGTGAGAGCCGGGTAAGGTGACAGAGGGTTGCAGGGAGTGAGAGCCGGGTGAGGTGACAGAGGGTGACAGAGGGCAGTAGGGAGTGAGAGCCGGGTGAGGTGACAGAGGGCAGCAGGGAGTGAGAGCCGGGTGAGGTGACGGAGGGCAGCAGGGAGTAAGAGCCGGGTAAGGTGACAGAGGGTGACAGAGGGCAGGGAGTGAGAGCCGGGTGAGGTGACGGAGGGCAGCAGGGAGTGAGAGCCGGGTGAGATGGCAGAGGGTGACAGAGGGCAGCAGGGAGTGAGAGCCGGGTGAGGTGACAGAGGGCAGCAGGGAGTGAGAGCCGGGTGAGGTGATGGAGGGCAGCAGGGAGTGAGAGCCGGGTGAGATGGCAGAGGGTGACAGAGGGCAGCAGGGAGTGAGAGCCGGGTGAGGTGTGCGTTAAGAGCCTGTGATGTGATGTTTCCCGCCAGCCTGTAGTCAGAGAGTTGAGCCAAGGCCAGGGAGCTCAGGCCTGGGAGGGAGACAGAGAGAGAGGGAGACAGAGAGAGACAGAGGGAGACAGAGAGAGAGAGACAGAGGGAGAGACAGAGAGAGAGACAGAGAGAGAGACAGAGGGAGAGACAGAGGGAGAGACAGAGGGAAGGAGGGAGACAGACAGAGAGAGAGAGGGAGACAGAGAGAGAGGGAGACAGAGAGGGAGGGAGACAGAGAGGGAGGGAGACAGAGGGACGGAGACAGAGAGAGACAGAGAGAGAGGGAGACAGAGGGAGACAGAGGGAGGGAGACAGACAGAGAGAGACAGAGGGAGACAGACAGAGGGAGGAGGACGACAGGCAGAGGGAGGAGGGCGACAGACAGAGGGAGGGAGACAGATAGAGGGAGACAGATAGAGGCAGAGGGAGGGAGACAGAGGGAGACAGAGAGAGAGAGAGACAGAGGGAGAGACAGAGAGAGAGAGACAGAGGGAGAGACAGAGAGAGAGACCGAGGGAGAGACAGAGGGAGAGACAGAGGGAGAGACAGAGGGAGAGACAGAGGGAGGGAGACAGAGAGAGACAGAGACAGACAGACAGAGGGAGACAGACCGAGAGAGACAGACAGAGAGAGACAGAGGGAGAGACAGAGGGAGGGAGACAGAGGGACGGAGACAGAGGGATGGAGACAGAGGGATGGAGACAGAGAGAGACAGAGAGAGAGGGAGACAGAGGGAGACAGAGGGAGGGAGACAGACAGAGAGAGACAGAGGGAGACAGACAGAGGGAGGAGGGCGACAGGCAGAGGGAGGAGGGCGACAGACAGAGGGAGGGAGACAGATAGAGGGAGACAGATAGAGGGAGACAGATAGACGGAGACAGACAGAGGGAGACAGAGGGAGGGAGACAGAGGGAGGGAGACAGAGAGAGGGAGACAGAGAGAGGGAGACAGAGAGAGAGAGGGAGGGAGGGAGACAGAGAGAGGGAGGGAGAGAGAGAGAGACAGAGAGAGAGAGAGAGAGAGAGAGAGAGAGAGAGAGGGAGGGAGAGAGAGAGAGAGAGGGAGGGGGAGGGAGAGAGAGAGGGAGGGAGACAGAGGGAGACAGACAGAGGGAGACAGACAGAGAGGGAGACAGAGAGAGAGGGAGAGAGAGAGAGAGGGAGACAGAGGGAGACAGAGAGAGGGAGACAGAGAGACAGAGGGAGAGACAGAGGGAGGGAGACAGAGGGAGACAGACAGAGGGAGACAGAGGGAGAGACAGAGGGAGGGAGACAGAGGGACGGAGACAGAGGGACGGAGACAGAGGGAGACAGAGGGAGACAGAGAGGGAGACAGGGCGACAGACAGAGGGAGACAGAGGGAGGGAGACAGACAGAGAGAGACAGAGGGAGACAGACAGAGGGAGGAGGGTGACAGGCAGAGGGAGACAGAGGGAGGGAGACAGAGGGAGGGAGAGGGAGGGAGGGAGACAGAGGGAGGGAGACAGAGGGAGACAGAGGGAGGGAGAGGGAGGGAGGGAGACAGAGGGAGGGAGACAGAGGGAGACAGAGGGAGGGAGACAGAGGGAGGGAGACAGAGGGAGGGAGAGGGAGGGAGGGAGACAGAGAGAGGGAGGGAGACAGAGAGAGGGAGGGAGAGAGAGAGAGGGAGGGAGAGAGAGATAGAGAGAGAGAGGGAGGGAGGGAGACAGAGAGAGAGAGGGAGGGAGACAGAGGGAGACAGACAGAGAGGGAGACAGAGAGAGAGGGAGAGGGAGACAGAGAGAGAGGGAGACAGAGGGAGACAGAGAGAGGGAGACAGAGGGAGACAGAGAGACAGAGGGAGAGACAGAGGGAGGGAGACAGAGAGAGACAGAGAGACAGACAGAGGGAGACAGACAGAAGGAGACAGACAGAGGGAGACAGAGGGAGAGACAGAGGGAGGGAGACAGAGGGAGGGAGACAGAGGGACGGAGACAGAGGGATGGAGACAGAGGGAGACAGAGGGAGACAGAGAGGGAGACAGAGGGCGACAGACAGAGGGAGACAGAGGGAGGGAGACAGACAGAGAGAGACAGAGGGAGACAGACAGAGGGAGGAGGGAGGAGGGTGACAAGCAGAGGGAGGAGGGCGACAGACAGAGGGAGACAGAGGGAGGGAGACAGATAGAGGGAGACAGAGGGAGGGAGACAGAGGGAGGGAGACAGAGGGAGGGAGACAGAGGGAGACAGACAGAGGGAGACAGACAGAGGGAGGGAGACAGAGGGAAAGAGAGGGAGGGAGACAGAGAGAGAGAGACAGAGAGACAGAGAGAGGGAGAGGGAGGGACTCAAAGAGAGGGAGGGAGACAGAGAGAGAGGGAGGGAGAGATAGATAGAGAGAGGGAGGGAGGGAGACAGAGAGAGAGAGGGAGGGAGACAGAGAGAGGGAGAGAGACACAGAGAGGGAGGGAGAGATAGAGAGAGTGAGGGAGACAGAGAGAGAGAGAGAGAGAGAGAGAGAGAGATATGTGTATGCCGGGTCCGGTGGCTCAGTGGACGAAGGCGTCCGCTGCAGGGGCCTGTGTTCCACCTCATGGTCAGTTTTGTTTTGCTCTAGCCCCGCCCCCTCCCCCAATGACCCCGCCCCCACCGGTGCGGCCCTCGGCCACAAACCACACTGTAAATTTGGCCCCCGAGAGAAAGTTTGTGAGTACCCATGATCTAGAGGGTATGAGATAGCTGGAGGCCAGTACATGAGCTGGGATAAGTGATGAGCAAGGTAAAATAGAGTAAAAAGGGAAAAACGGTCGCACTCCTTTGTTATCGATGTCTCTTCAAGTAAGTAGTCCTGGATACCTCGTTTTACCTTGAAAGTGTACAATCTCATGTTGCGGATGAAAATGTATACATGCAGTTGAACTCCAATCCTACCCATGAATTCACTAAAATACTAACCACAATTATTGACAAAGCTTTGAATCTAGGGACTATCAATGAAAGGGACAAAAATTCTTAATCAAAGAAAACCCAAGCATACCGTATCTGTACATGATTCCCAAAATTCATAAAAATTTACAAAATCCTCCTTCAGACCGATAGTAAGTACTTGGAATTCAATACATGAACCCGTTGGTAAATATATAGATAGTCATTTACAACCGAGTGTTCAAAAGATGACTACATATCTACAGGACACTACAGATTTTTTAATGAAGTTGGGGAAATTAGAGCTGAGTGAAGACACTGAGTACATCTTATGTACCATAGATGTAAAATCGCTGTACACCTCGATTCCACACAACTTAGGCTTACAAGCAATGGAATTCTTTCTTTTGAGGAGTGACAAGAGTGATGATCTGAAAGTTTTTTTACTTGAGCTTATGCATTTTACCCTATACCACAGTTATTTTACATGGCAGACTCAATTCTTTACCCAATTAAATGGCACTTCTATGGGCAATTGCGCAGTTCCTGCGTATGCAAATCTGTTCATGCACCATTTTGAACTGGAACATATCTTGTCAAAAAACATCTGGATAAACAACAGTATCACGTTTTTACGATATATTGACGACATATTCCAAATTTTGAAAGGATCAGAGAGTGATTTACTGAAGGCGATCTGTGATTTGAACACCATAGATGAGCGAATTCAATTCACGCATACCTTGCACAAAAATAGGATTTCATTCTTGGATGTTGATGTTCAGATTATATATATATATTTTTTTATTTTGAAAGTTTTATATAGCGCTGGCTTGACCCAGAGGTATCAGAGCACTTTACATGAGAGGATAATATAACGCAAATATGGCATACAAATATATGAAGAGATAAAGAAACAACGTGTGAAATATACAAAAACACAAAGAAGATACAGGTGCAAGAGCTGTACACTTCAAGTAACTAGGTATATGATGTTCGGGGGATGGACAGATAATACTGAACAAAAATGTAACATGGTGATTGGGGATCAGTTGCAGGTCGCAGGTTAGGACCCCTAGTGATAATTGGGTCAAACATGGCGTGTAAGCGGATAAAAGATAATGATAACAACATGTGAAATATACAAATCAAGTAGATAAACAAAACAAACAGTTAGATAAATGAATCAAATAGATAAAACATGGGCAGAAGCTATACATATCAAGTAATTAGGCCGATGATGTTCATGAAATGGACAGATATTACTGAACTAATATAACATGGTGAGATTGGAGATCGAGTGGAGGTCACAGGTTAGGATCCCCAATAATAATTGAGGAGGTGGATTTTTAGGTCTTTTTGAAGCTGAAATAGGAGGGGTTGCAGCGCAGGTTTTTGGGAGGGCATTCCAGATGATAGGGCGTTCCCAGAGAAGGAGCGTGATTGTGTGGCTTTCTTTTTATGCAGTGGTGGTATAAGTAGGAGGGAGTTGGTGCTTCTCAGGGGTCGTCTGGTGCCCGCAATGATGAGTTTCTTGGAGAGGTACTGTGGAGTGTTTTGGTGGAGGGCTTTATGAGTAATGCAGGCAGTTTTATATGCAGATCTGCCTTCAATAGGGAGCCATTTAAGAGATTTGAGAGCCGGGGATATGTGATCGAAGCGTTTGCAGTCTGTAATGAGCCTGGCGGCAAGGTTGAGCACAGCTTTGATTGGAGTAAGGTGGACCTTGGGGATTCCGTTGAGGATGGCGTTACCATAATCAAAAAGGTGAAAGAACAAGTGACTGAACTACAAGTTTAAAATCATCTGTGGGTATAAAGGGTTTGATTTTCTTGAGGTGACGGAGAGTGAGGAGGGCTCCTTTAGCAGAGTTTTTGATGTGGACGTTAAGGGTTAGGGTGTTGTCGATAGAGATACCAAGAGATTTGACGGAGTTGGACAAGGTGAGTGAGCAGTTAAGTGCGTTGAGGTCAGAGATCCATGATTGAACGGGGAGAGGGTTGTTTTTAGGGGAGAAGAGAATGATTTCAGTTTTATTAGGGTTAAGTTTGAGATGATTGGAGTGGAACCAGGTCTGAATTTTGGTGAGGGTGTTGTTCAGGTGTAAGATGTCGGCATGAGTTTTAATCTTGTAATAGATTTGGGTGTCGTCGGCGTAGAGGTGGTAGTTGATGCCTGCTTGTTTAAGAATGAGGGTGAGGGGTTCCATAAAGAGGTTAAAGAGGGAGGGAGAGAGAATAGACCCTTGTGGGACTCCAAGGGAGACAGGAGTGGGGTTAGAGAGACAGTTTTGAATTTTGATTTGCTGAGTTCGGTGTTGTAGGTAGGAGACGAACCATTTGTAGGCGGTATCATTGAGGCCGAAACGGGTCCTAAGCACATTGAGTAGGGCTACATGGTTGACTGTATCGAACGCTGCGGAGAGATCAAGGAGGATAAGAAGGCAGGACTCGCCATTATCAAGTGAGTGGTGGATGTCATCGATGACATTGAGCATTGCCGTTTCGGTGCTGCAGCCTTTCCTGAAACCTGATTGAAAGGTATCAAGTAGGTTGAAGTTTTCGATGTGTTTGTCTAGTTGTAGTAGGACACATTTTTCAAGGACTTTTGAGAGAAGTGGGAGGTTAGTGATGGGGCGGAGATTGTTTAGGTCATTGGGGTCGGCATTGGGGTTTTTGATTATGGGAGAGATTTGTCCAAGTTGAAGGGAGGTGGGGACACAGCCAGTGGAGAGAGAGGTGTTGATGATTGTGGTCCAGTATGGGGTGATGATGTGCTTAAGGGCATGGACAAGGTTAGAGGGTAAGGGGTCTTTTGTGTGGGAGGACGGTTTAAGATTACCAATTATTTTAAGGACTTCTAGCTCGGTCACGGGGAGGAAGTTGAGCAAGGAGGCATTGTTCTTTAATTGTGAGTTAGGGGAGTTGGTTTCCGGAGAGATAGCAGGGTCAGTTGGTCGAGGGGATGTGGGGTAGGCATTTGAGGTGAGGACGGGTTGGGAGTTGGAGGGGAGCTGTGTGGAGTGGAAGGATTGATCAATTTTGGTTATTTTTTCTGAGAAGAAGTGGGAGTTTTCTTCACATCTGGCTGAGGAGGCGGTCAGATTTGGAGGTGCGGGGGAAGTTTGGTTACGAATGATTTTGAAGAGTTCCCTAGGTCTGTTTTTGGCATGATCAAGTTGAGTGCGGAAGAAGGAGGCCTTTTCCTTGAAGATGTGTTTTTGTACATGGATCTAGCATGTCTGAGGAGTGCAAGATGGGCGGGAGAGGGATGGTGTCTCCAGGTTCTTTCCGACAGTCTGAGTGACCGTCTTTCGTTATTGAGCTCGGTATTAAACCAGGAGTTGGAGGGGGTGGTTCTTTGGTTTTTGAGTTTGGGCGGGGCTAGTTGGTCAAGAATACCAGTGACAGTTTTGTTAAAGTGTTCGGTGAGCTCATTGGCATTTTGTGAGGGGGGAATGAGAAGAAGTTGGGCTTGGAGTTTAGACTCAAGAACACCTGGGGGGATATGTTTTAGATTTCTGGTCAGTTTCTTGGGTCTGTTAATTTTGGAGTTGGGGGGGTTTGCTTTGGTAGCAATGGTGAACAGTATGAGGTGATGGTCGGACCAGTCAATGGGGACGATATTGGTCACGGAGGCCAGATCTTCGTTGGAAAGAATAGCGTCTAGGATGGCTCCTTTGGTGTGTGTCGGGGACAGGCATAGTTGTTTGAGTTCATTTATCTCAAGTAGATTGGTAAGGAGGGAGATAGTGGGATCATCGGTATCGTTCCAATGGAGGTTGAGATCCCCAAGAAAAATATTTTTTGAGTTGGATAACGAGGATTGTGTCAGGAGCTCAGATAAGTCCTCGATGAAGGGCTGGAGGGGGGCCTGGAGGTCGATAGATGTTGTGTAGACGAATTGGGTGGGAATTTTGGGTTTTCAGTTCAACTTCCAGGTATTCGCAGGAAGAGTAGCCAGAATTATTGACAAGGGATAGTTGAAGTTCATTTTTAAAGATAATGGCTAGACCACCCCCAACTCTGTCAGGTCTATCTTTTCTCAGAATAGAGTATCCCGGGGGAGAGTAGGTCAAGTATGCTCGTTGAGTGGACTTTGAGCCAGGTTTCTGTGAGGAATGCTATGTCAATGGATTCACTCAGGATAGTTTCCGAAATTTCCGTGGCATGTTGGACTGCGGAGCGACAGTTGACAAGCATACATGTAAGTGGTGTGGGGTTGCATATGGTGGGTGGGCAAGTGTGGATCGACGTGAGTTGAGGCGGTGGTCTGGGGGAGGTGGGGGAGGAGGGGATTCTATTAGTCCCTAAGATAACAGAGATGTGGGAGTAGGGGAGTGGAGAATTGGAGGTTGGTAAGCTAGGAAGGTAAGAGTTGCATAGGTCGGAGAGATCGGACGGGGAGAGATGGTTCGAGGTTCGGTGAGGTCAGCGGAGAGGAGTCGATCTCCAATGATTGTGTTTGGTGTCGGGGATTTTCGAGGGGAATTTTTTGGGGGGATATTTGGGGGGGATTTTTGGGCAGGGCTGGGTGGGGATTTTATGGTGAGAGAGGGTTCTGGAGCTGTGGGAGATAAAGTATTTCCTGAGTTTGGAGAATTTAGTAATCAAATTAGATAGGTCAAGTTCGATGTTGTGTAGGCTCTGGGCAATTAAGGTGAGCGGAGGTATCGAGGGGGTGGTCTGGGTTAGTTACGGAGGGTGGATTGATGTGTGGGGGGGATAGGGAAGTGAGTGTGGAATGAGGGGTGACGGGGCTGTTAGGTGTGAGGGGTTCGGGAATCAAATTGGATAGGTCAAATTTTGTGTTATGTAGGCTCGTGTCAATTGCGGTGGAGGGGGGTACTGAAGGGGCGTGGGAGGGGGGTACTGAAGGGGCGTGGGCGGGGGGTAGGGAAAAATCAGGGTTAGTTGCAGAGGGTGGATTGATGTGAGAGGGGGAGTTAGGGTAGAGGGAGTGGCGTGAGGGGTGACGGGGCTGTTAGATGGGAGGGGTTCAGTACTCAATTTAGATAAGTCGAGTTCACTGTTGTGTAGGTTCGGGGCAAGTGGGGTAAGGGGAGGTATTGACGGGGCGGGGGAAAGGGAATGAGCTAGGGGTAGGGAGTGGTCTGGGTTGGTTGCGGAGGGTGGACTGAGGTGTGAGGGGGAGATAGGGTGGTGGGTGTGGAGTGAGGGGTGTCGGTGCTGTAAGGTGTGAAGGGTTGGGCTAGGTTAGACATGAGGTTGAGAACTTCAGGAGATGTGGTCAAAGAGGATAAAAGGGGGTAGAGTGAGTGGAGAGTAGATATATTGGGGTCGAGGGGTTGAGTATTTATCAGGGGTTGGGATAAAGGAATGGGAGGCTGAGTTAAGAGGGCCTGAAGGAGCAGGATAGGGGGATGGGGAGGAGAAGAGGGTGTACGGGATGGGTAGGAGGAGGGGGGTGAGGAGTTGTGTTAGGGGATTGAGAGGCAAGGGCGGTGGGGTACGTGAGTAGTTGGGTAGGGGGAGAGGTTGTGGGGTCAGGCCGAGGTGGGGTTGTGGGAGGGGAATGATAAGTAGATGTTAGGTATTGGGGGCAACCGTTTTTAGTGGAGGGGTCCGAGGAGTGTGAGTTCCGGGTGTTAGGTGGAGAGAGGAAAATTAGAGGGGGATGAGAAGTAGGTAATGTTGGTTGGGGGATGCTCTTTACAGTAGTGAGGACCAGGGAGGGTGATGGTGAAGTCGATTGTTGGGGGTTGGTGTTAACTGGATGGTTGCGGGTGGAGGTGAGGTGAGGGGGAAGGGGGAGGGAGAGGTTGGAGGGGTGTTATTCAGTAGGAGAGAAGGAGTGTTAGGCGCTGAGTGGTCAAGGCGGAGAGACATAATGCTGAAGTGGTGTTCGAAGATGGAAAGGTGTGATACCGTGGCTTGTATGAGGATGTTACCTGTTTTGAAGATGGAGATATCAATATCAGCAAGAAAGGCTGGGGAGGGAGTGGTGGATATTTTGAATCCATATGGTATTTTGATTGATTTAGAGATTGGGAGGTGTTGTAGGAAGATGCTTTTCCATTTGGAAGGACGTTTGGAGTAAAAGATGTAATTGGTTATAATGGGGGAGGTGAGGCTGAGGTAGTTATCAACAATGAGTGTTTCAGGGTTACGGATAAGGAGTTTATGTTTGAAGTTTTTCTTGGCATGTTTGGAGAGATTGGGGGGTAGAGAATGATCCATGAGTTGGGGCCATGTTTGGAGAGAGTAGGGTCCTGGGGGTGTTGGTCAATGCTGTGAGGGGGCATGTTGGGTAGACGTGCGAGGAAGAGAGAGTGGGGAGAGGAAGGTTAAGAAAATGGTGGGTAGAATAGGAGATGAGGATTGTGAGCCAGGGGGAGCACTGGGAGAGAGGGGGGCAGAAGTAAGGGGGTTAGACAAGGAACAGGGTAGACAGGCGAGGAATTATAAATCGACAGAAAAAGGAGCAGATCAAATAGATAATCAAAATTATATTGACAGCGTGGAGCAAATCAGATATATAGGTAGTAGGCACAAATGGAACAGATCAATATACCAATAGCAAAGTTTGCAAGCAAGTGGATAAAACAATCGGCAAGTACGCGCGGATCAGTAGAAGACAGCAACAAAGCTAGCGAGGGCGTGGAATGTCTAAATGGGCGAGGAAGTTCAGAGTTGGAAAGGGAATGTAGGGGTAGAAGTAAGGGGAGAAAATTACAAGTGAGGATAATCTAAAATGCAAGCGCTTACATTACATGATGAAAAAGTGACAATTGTGCAAATAACAAAAAATACAAAAAGAGGTAACAAGTGATATGATTACAAAAGGAGAGATGTCTGGTGCAGTAAATCAGGTCAATTTCCAAGTGAGTCTCCGCAGGGATTTTTTTTTTTTTTTTCTCTCTCAAATAATAAGAAACAGAGAATACATTCAAAGGGTGATTTGGGAGTTAACAGCAACAGATTACCATACAATAGGACTCAAGAGTTCAGCTGAGCATCAAATTATGCCACTGTGCAGAATTGTCAAGCAGCAGACAATATAATATATCATAGTCACCGAATATTGTGGAATCTGAACGGGGTAGTTCGGTGTGTCCACAAGGTGTAAGAAAAGGTCCAGTGAGTCCAGTGACTGTTGGGGGTAGGAATATGGGATGCGAACTGCAGCAGTCTCTCTAAGGGAGTTCAATTGAGCACTTAAGAGGGAGTCCTGTGGCTGCTAGGGGTTGAAATACGGGAGGGGTCTCACAGCCCAGGAAGAGGCATCCATTGACTTCGGCAGAAAAGTCAAAAGAAAGCAGCCTCTCTGCGGGGGTCAATACATTGCCATCAGGGGGCTTAGATACTTTGTTTCAGAGTATAGGACGGGAAATGTCGTGTGGCCGCAAGGAGTAGATAAGGCCAAGTCCGGAGAGTCAAGCGGTAGCTTGAGGTGAATCTTAGCATAGGATAGGATCTCGTAACAGTTGAGGCCAACGTAACAGGATTTAAAATTGCCGGGGTATTAGTTCGCCATTTAAAAGTGCGAGATCGTGAGGATCTTCCCCATCTTGTGGGGCTGAGCATTAAGAAAACATAGAATAGTGGCCACCGGGGTTTCAGGTGGGGGAGACAACCAAGCGGAGGGCGCAACAGCGGGACGGCGAAACTGAGGGTCGCAGCAGAGATGGACCGAGACAATCACCAACAGGGTCCTCCCTCGTGGCGGAGTGAGGTGTGACTTATCTAATGGGGAGATCAAGAGAAATGGAGAGACGCGTCTCGTGGTGTGCTGAAAATTGGGTTGGGGTTTCAGGGGGGGGTGGCGACGTCAAGTCTCGGTCCGCTGAAGTGGCCGGATGGGGTAAAGGGCCGTAATCAGACCCAGTCACCAGGAGCTCCGGCGGCAAGCCAGGCCGCACGGCCCCTCGGGGAGAGTGGAAAACCAGTGGGAGTTCCAAGCCGCTGCATGCGGGGGCCGGGACAATCGTCGTCAAGGGCTATATCATTGGCAGTACTGAGGAGCGCTTGCTCCAAAGGGAGAAGCTGCGGTCAAAGGCACAACGTACCCGGTGGCGGGAAGATCCGAGTCAAAGCGTCCGGGAGTGTGGGCCTCCGATGTAGGTCCTGTGTAGTGGGCAACGAGGACACAAAGCAGGGCGCTCTGAATGTGCCGGTCCCGTCAAGAAGTTCCGGTAGTTTTTTACATTTCTCAAGCTTCCACCAGATGAGTTTGAAAAAACACTTACCATACTCTCAACTACTCAGAATACGAAGAATTTCGTCAACAGAAGAACTGTATCATGAAAACAAAGACAAACTACTAATAAAGTTTAAACACAGAGCATACCCGGATGAGATTTTGCAACTAGCCACTGAAAGAGCTAACCAAAAAGACAGGACTGAGTTATTGAATATTAAGAAACCTATAGACAAACGTCAAGAACGTATGGTATTTGTATCGAAATATTCAACTAAAAGCCAAAAAATCAAACAAATTGTCAAGAAATATTGGCCACTATTACAGGCAGAAACTGACTTTAATGGCATTTTTGAACAAATTCCCATTTTTGCTTATCAATGCACGGCTAATCTACAACAACTATTAAAGCAAACAAACACTGGCCAAAAACAGGTGTATACGGGCACAACCCCATGCCTCAACTGTGGGAGTTGCAACAACATAATAAAGGGCACAACTTTGAGACATCCAACACAGGGGACTCCCATAAACTTACATGTGACAGCAACTTGTGACACAAGTTACGTAGTATATCTACTGAAATGTCCGTGCGGACTTCCTTACATGGGGAAAACGGAACGGAAAATTAAAACTCGTCTAATTGAACATAAAAGTAATATAAGGTTGAAAAACTCTAAATCCACAATAGCAATGCACTACCAAGAAAAAAACCATAACATTAGTCAACTCCGGTATTTAATTTTGGAACAAATTTCGCTTAAAGAAGGCAGAGACAATAAGAAATTTCTATTGCAACGTGAACTATTTTGGATATACAAATTGAATTCTTTACATCCGAAAGGTCTTAATGACCGTGTGGAATTTAGTTGTCACCTGTAACCGTTTTGTATTGTATTCTTCAAGTTACTTTTTCCTATCATTGCTGTGCTAACAAGGTAGACCTCAAGATTTATTGCATTACTATGTTGCTTATTTTATTATGATGCTGATCCTATGTTTACCTCATGCAATAATGTTTTTACTGTACTGACAATGCCACTTTTATTGTTCCCGGGTTTATCACCGCAATTTCTTTTTTTAATTAGGAATCTGCATGTACTTTATCTTATCTATAGACATACTCGCTTTCTTTGTTCATCACTATTTCTTTTCTTTCATTTTTTAGTAACTTTATTGACTCCATGTATCACACGCACTGCATTTCGCAGAGGCATCCATTATGGAGCGTAACACAGTTCCGGGGAGGTTTTTTTCTTTTGAGTCCGTTTTCTATTTCTCTATTTGTCTCTTGCGGTTACTGCATTCACTTCCGGGGCCCCTAGTATTTGTTCCGGGGAATTAGACACTATTGCGTGATAGACGCGAGTACACAGGAAACTTTCGACACAAAGCACAGGTAATTACCTTTTGGGGCTACGTAATATATTTCTTGCTCGTTTCGCTGTGTCAGTCACAGGTTATCACCTCTTGGGGCTACGTTATATATTCTCAGCAGGTTCTGTTGTTTCTTTCAAGTAGGCACTTGTGGAAAATGTTCGTTTAATACTTTTACACCGTTGCATGTTGATAATTACGGAGGGTGCTTTCTGTAGACTGTGGACTGCGCACTGTTTTTTCTACATCTTATCACTTGCACAGTATATTTTGTTTGGGTCGTATTTAATTTCTGATGAACATGAGTTTTTGCTGCAAGGTTTTTTACACTGTAGCACTATTACTATGAACACATTGAACGTTTATTTTGAATTGTGCACTTTAATGCTGGGCATAACATCTGGGACTCACATTTTCAACCGTGAACCTCACAGATTCACTATTTCTCGTTTATAATGACTGCAGCGTTTATATCGTTTTTACATGACGCATTCTGCTCTAGGGTTATTAAGAGCATTCATTCTTGTTTACAGGGAGAACCCCCTGAGGAAGGGCCAGTCCCGAAATGCATCGGGGACCAATATTCCTGTGATTACATAACAGCTCGCACAATGGATTGTTTGACAAAAAATGTGGATATATACAGAATTTGATTTATGGAATGAAAGTTTTTGCACCATTGCATCAAATTTGGAATAAATTTCAGTTACATCCAATGAATGGATCATTGACTCTTTGAAAGTGAATTCAGTTCGCAGAGGAGTGCTTATAAGGGTGACCCTTCCAGTGGTGAAGGCTTTTGGTTTTCAAGGTAAAATAGACCCATAATGGGCAGGTGGAGGCCCTCAGTCTCCCAGTCCCAAGATGAATACTTGATATCTAAGTCTTTATGGGAGAGTATCTATCCATGGACCATCACAGTCAGTATCCCAAAGACATAATTATAATGCAGCACAATGACCATTTTGACCCCTGTATTCTGATCAACAAAGACAGCTCGAGTTAGGACCATTTTCCAAAACTCCTCTGGATTTGGTCATGAATGGTTATTGATTATCTGCCACTATGCCAGTTCCCTGTTAAGAAGAATCCCCATGCAGAGCATACCTTTTGCCATCCATTCGGGTTGTAGCCCAAAATAAAAACCTTGGTGGTAGAGTAGGACATAGGCATCACTTTACTTTTCTCTTGTTCACCTTACACACTGAGAACTAAGAGAAGGAGTCAATTAAAGACAATAAGGCCCGGAGTACTTGGATCTATGATAGTCATGAGGCTGCCGCCTGTGTAAGAGGACCTAGTCAGGGTAGAACAACCCAAATCAGCATTGAGCCCCTCAAGGCTATAGCTATAGGTTCCAAAGCCAAGAGGAACAGGACAGGGCAAAATGGGCACCCCTCCTGTCTCCTGTCTCTTTTTATGTGAATGGTACCTAACATAAAGCACCCACAATTTATTTGTGCCATTGGAGTTTGATAAAGTAGCTTGACCTTGGAAACAAATTTTGGGCCCAACTCAAGCCATTCCAGTATCCCAATGCCACCAAATCAAAGGCCTTTTCGGTGTTGAGGGAGAGAGCCAACATTTTATATATATGCTGTCTAGAGCCCCACAACAGGTATGTGAAAGTCCCTAAGTGGTTCTTGGAAGAGTGCCCAGGTACAAACCCTATATGAGAGCAATAACTCACTGAGCTGCCTGGCAGCTAAACGGTTGACCAAAGTTTTGAGGTTGATGTTTATGAAGGATTTGAACCTATCCCTCCCATATTCAACTGACCTCTCCCCTCCTTTGAGGGAAGAGTTATGATGGCTTTAATGGCGATAGGCCCAAAGACCTTGCTTCCTGAAAGAGTTAATATATCATTGGAGCTAACCAGGCTTGGCAAGTTTTAAAGAATTCACAAGGGAAACCATCTTCTGTCAGTTATTTACATGTTGGCAGGCCGGCAATGGCATTTTACTCGCAGCCAGGTTGATAAAGATATCTTTGGGGTGTGTCAGCAGACAGCCCCTGGCATCACTAATTGCTAGTATTTCTAATTTGAGACTCCACCTTCTCTCTTTGTTTGTAATATCTCAAATTGAACTTTACTGTTGCCATTTCCGCGGCCATGGTAGAGTGGTAATTTAGGCCAAAATTCTCAGTTTCGCAACAGATGAGGATTGTGGGGTTGGAAATATATCCAACCAACAAAAGTACAAATGTGCCTTCTAATCTGTCGGGTTTTCCTCTTAGCTATTCAGCTGAGTGCCTCACAATCAAGCTTCACCTGGACACCTTCCCTCCCCACCACCCATAGTATTTAATGCATAATCAACAGATTGCCTATGCTCCTCCCTGTAGAGGTGTGAGTTAAGAAGGTGGTTTTCATCTGGGAGTCTCTACCTTGATGTTTGGTGCATCCTCCAATATTGTATGTAGGAATGTGGTCCAGGTGTATATCAAGTTGGACTTGGGAGTGATCCAACAAGCCCCCTAGCAAAATATTAGTATGGAATGGCAGTCGGAATGGGCCCTCTAATCAGAAGAATTTGAAACAGTTAGTCTTTATGTGAGGGGGTGCACCAAACATGAACTAGGTTGTGGTCAGGCATTATATCACACAGAATAGCTCTATCTGAAGAGTTGCACTCATCTGTGTTACTAGTCCTCTCAGCGATCAGGTCTAGAGCAAAAATTCCAGTCACCCTTGATGATGGCATGTGTTGCCACATTTTAAAAGCAATCTAGATATTTGTGTGAAGAACTTAGACTTACTGAGGCCTTACTGATGTCTGTCGAACCAGTCTTAGTTTCATGAAAATAAAGCTACCCTTGGGGTCAGTCCAGGTCTTATGAATTTTTGTTTGGAAGGTTCCTACAGATCAGGGCCACTACCCGTCATCTTTTAGAGCAGTGCATCAAGGGGCAGTACATAAATGCAGTCACAATGGTTCACACAGAACTCATTTAAAGCAAGATACTAGATACAAATCGAAAAATTACTGTCAGCGGTATGATTCAAACAATTCATAAACACATTTTGAGCAGCAGGTTCCAGTTAAAAGAGCAGATGTATTCACATCATAAACCACATCTTCAACTAGATACTTAGAACGTATAGGTGCAAAATGACCCCCATGTGAGAAAACCACAACCAGACTGTGAATAAGCACTGTAGTGAAACACAAAGGTAGGTTGGTATACAAATAGCTGCATTTGTTTACTCCATTAAAACAAGTCTATAGTTGCCTGTATACAAATGACTTATGAAGTGGCAGTTTGTTTGTTTGTAATGAGTGTCGATGATGTTGTGACCCTTCATTGAACACAAGGGTCTCTTCAAGACTTGGAATTGCCTGGGGGACCTATGGAAATGCAGAACCCAAAGTGAGGCTGGGGTACCTGCTGTAAGGATAAACCCAATTAAATGGATAAGTATGGCAAATACCAACTATTGCCTAGAGAAAAATGAAATGCCTAGGCAAGCAGAGTGATGAAATAATCACCAGTGGGCAGGGGCGTAACATAGGCCCCCGCAGCCCCCGTGGTGCGGGGGGCCCCCAAGCTCCAGGGGGCCCCCTAAGCACAGCACTCTGGCTGCAGATGTTATGTTATGTTATGTTAAGATAACTTGTAGAGCGCACAGCTGCCCCAGCAACGGGGCGTCCCGGCGCTATAGCAAAAGAGAGGCTCAAACTGCGAGTATCCAGGGGAGAGGAGATAAGAAGGGCCAGGAAAGACAAGTAGGACAAAAGAGGGGGAAACCTAGTGAGGGAACAGATGGGTCTTTAGTGCTTTACGGAAGGATAAGTAGTTGTCCATACTCCGGATGTGAGACGGAAGATCGTTCCAGAGCTTGGCAGCCAGAACACGGAACGAGCGACCACCAGCACGGGCCCTCTTAACCCGTGGTACAGAAACAAAATGTTTGCCAGTAGAGCGCAAATGACGCGAGGAGTGTAGATCGAAAGCAGGCCGGATATTATACTAGAGGTGGAAGATTTCAAGATCTTAAAAGCAAAGCAGAGAGACTTGAACACCAGCCGCCTCTCCATTGGCAGCCAATGTAGCCGTCGAATGGTGCTAGAGGTGGAACAGCGGCTGGGCATGGCAAGAAGAGTTCTGGCGGCGACATTCTGGACCCTCTGAAGTCTTGAGATCTCGGTCTTATTGACCCCAAGATAGAGCACGCTGGCATAGTCCAGTCTAGATAGGACAGATGCTTGCACAATAGTCTGCCGAATGGAGGGGTCAAAGAAACCCAACATGGGTCTAAGACTACGCAGAATGCCAAGGCAAGTCGCCGCCACCTTCTTGGTTTGAGCTTGGAAGCTCAGCGCCGAGTCAACCCATACACCCAGATTTTTCACCACCTTTTTTGGAATGGGGGGAGGTCCCAGGGAGGAGGGCCACCAGTGCTCACTCCACAACTCATGATCCTTCCCAACCAGCAGGACCTCAGTCTTGCTGGCGTTGAGCTGTAGGCAATTGGCAGTCAACCACTCTGCTACATCCGCCAAACCACTCTGAAACTTGGCCGCGTCATTTTGACAGTCATTGGAGAGGGCGACTACAAGTTGAGTGTCATCTGCATATGACACAATCGTCAGCCCTCTCCTTTTGGCTAAATTAGCCAGCGGCTGGACATATAAGTTAAAAGTGTCGGGCTTAGCGCAGAGCCCTGTGGGACCCCCTGATGGATGGAATACACCTTAGATGAAAAAGGGAGCCGAGACTTGGAAAGACCTGTCTGAGAGAAAAGAAGTAAGCCAGGTCAAAGCAGTGCCTACAATGCCGGCCTCTTTAAGTCTTTGAATCAGGATCTGATGCGAGACCGTATCAAAGCGGCACTCAGATCCAATAGGATCAGGGCCGAGGTCCGTCCCTCATCCAAAGCTGCTCTCAGATGTTCAGATACAGCTAGGAGGGCTGATTCAGTACTAAGGCCACGACGGAAGCCACACTGGGAGGAATCCAAGATGTGATTTTCCTCCAAGTAGTTAGACAGAATAGAATTGACATGCGCTTCGGTGATTTTAGAAATCCACGGCAACAAGGAGATAGGGCGGAAGTTCTCCAGTTTAGTCGGGTCTAGCGTAGGCTTCTTTAGGAGAGGCAGGACAACGGCCTGCTTCCATGCCCTGGGGACAATGGCCCTGGCCAAAGACAGGTTAATGATCTGGCCCAGTGGTGTGAGTAGAACAGATAGAAGCCTCCTCATATGTTCCGGCTTCATAGGGTCAGTCGGGGAACCAGATTTAACCTTCCCGCAGAGTATAGTAAGTGTTCCTTCAGTAATGGGAGGAAAGGTGGCTAATGTTTGGGTAGAGGAGATGGACCCTCGGACTCACTACCCAAGACCGTCAAAGGGAAGGTTTTATAGATGTTTTCCACCTTGTTCAAAAAGAAGGTGGCTAGGTCCTCACAGTACTCGTTCGACTTGACTGTGGGTGCCTTTGGTGCCCCAGCGTTTTTTAAGTTAGAGATGATGGAAAAGATCTTGCTGGGGTTCTGACTATTTCTGATTTCCTCAGAAAAATAGGAAGCCCGTGCTTTCTGAACAGCTCTGTGGTATTTTTATGGCGGATTGATAATGGCCTTTCAGAGTGATATCAAAGTCTCGCCTCCATTCCCGTTCCAACCGTTTACACGCTTTGCGCATGGTGGAAAGGTTGCCATTATACCAGGGGTTGGACTTGGTGCTACGTCCCTTCGACCATTTGGCCGGGACCATAGCATCCAGCGGGAGCCTTAGCCAATCGGTAAAGACATCACTGGCCAAGTTCGGCTCGTCTGGCCAGCAGGGCATACTAGATGAAAGAGAGGTGCAGAGCTGATTGAAGTTTAATTTATGCCAGGGGCGGCGGAAAGTGCAATTCTGATGGGGCCGGTGAGTTGACACCATCCCAGGAAGCTTCATGGAGATCAAATAATGATCCGTCCAGCACAGTGGAGAGGGGGTTAAGACAGAGAGACCTGGAAGGTTAGAGAAAACTGGGTCCAATAAATGGCCCGCAGAGTGAGTGGGACCATGGACCAATTGACGCAGCTGGCAGGCCTCTAGGTCCGTAGCGAGATTAACCGCTTCAGAGTCGTGAGGGTTGTCAAGGTGAAGGTTTAGATCACCAATGACCAGAAAGTTGGCATACCTCACGACCAGAGCTCCTGATTGAGCCCGGAGGGGGCCCCTCCACGTGCTTTGCAGGGAGGCCCCCTCAAGTTTCGTTACGACAGTGCCAGTGTGTAGGAATGAAACAGTTACTCACAGGTAAGATGCCTGGTGATGATACAAAAAATGGAGAAATTAACAAAGGAAATGCAATACATCCGATTATAGACTCAAAGTTGGGATCTTAGAGGACTTAGCCATGAGATGGGAGCAAAAGGGCTCAAAAACCACAATGGGGCTTTGTGGGGCAAGAATAAAGCCTTCAACCCTTCTCTGCCATGAGAGAGAGGAGAGACGAGTGGTAGTGATTTACCATCACTGTCCGAGAAGCAGAATCATCAATAGCACGTCAACACTTAATGGGGAGGCTCATTAAAACAAGGCCTGGAATGTATTGCATTCCAAACATTTACATTAACTGATCGTTTCAGTCCTGCTTCGACAACCAATAAAGTGCCCCTTCAATCAGGATCCTTCTCAGTTCTCTGCCGTAATGCATTTGCGTTCCACACCTCCCTTTGATCCACTATCAGTCAATGTTTGGAATGCAATGTGTTCCAGGCCTCATTCTCGTAAGCTATTGGTGTCACGGAGAGAGACCTAATAGTCATTATGCAGAGCAGCACATTCAGTCGAGTGGTGGGAAGGGCTAGTACACAGATGAAGGTGGAGATAGAACAGGCCTTCTACTGTGATCCAGAGGATCTGGTATAAGACTACAGGGGAGATCCCAACAATACTGGCAAGGGCAACATAAGGTCCTACTGGGGCCTTGGGGTTATGTGTATGCAGCACAGTTTGACAAGCATAAGAAAATTGCTTAGTCTAAGACCCTAAGAATACATTATTCAACCTTTGAAGCTCTTTTATAACCCCAAGGGCATCCCCAGGGTTCAAGGTGAAATAATTTGTATTGAAGAATAGCTTAAAAACACCTTTGGAGAACAGGGTCAAAGAGGAACGGAGAACATAGACTGTTGTTCTTTTGATGGCTAAGTATGTGACAGCAGGATGTCGTCTCTATCACCCATGGCCCATGGATCCACCATGTGGGGACAGGGAATTGCATGATGGATGGATGGCAATGGAAGACTTACCCTCATGGTTCACAGAAGAGACAAAACAGCTTACTAGGAAAAAGGAGAGAACACAGCAAAAGGCAGCAGAGCAATGTGGCCAAATTAAACAAGAAAGTCCAGGCTCAGCAAAATAGCATTTGTTGTCACAATCCCCTCCTGCGCCCTCTCTGTCATGACCCCTTCCTGCACCCCCTGTGTAGTGGTCTAGCATGCAGGGCTCATGTTGCTTTACCGCATGGCACTTTATGGCACTCCACGATATCATGACCGATGTTCCCCCAACATCCTCATGACTGATGCTCCCCCAGCACCCTCATGACCGATGCTTCCCCAGCATCTGTAATTCCATTGCGCCTGAACCCTTGCAAGCATTCCCAAAATCCCAGGAACCAATGGATTAAATGCTCTCGCTGTTACTAGGGCCTTGGTGTGGTTTTCCAATGAATCCCTGCAAGTTTCTCCCAGAATACTGTGATCCAATTTCAAGCCTTGCTCTCGCTGTTACTGGGACCTTGGAGTTGTTTTCCATTGTGCACGTTCGAGCGAAAACAATACATTTGTTTACTGTCATTTGGTTCCGATCAACAAGTTGCACCTGCCCATTCTATAAGGTCAAATAGAGTGTACTAACACATGTTTTCCCCAAGGTTTGAGAACCTTCCAGACGGACATGTGCCCCACATGATCTAGCTACATCCATTGAGCTTTTGAGTGGGTATATAAACCCCACCAAAACCCGAATCGTGGCTTGGCCTCGCTCCCTGCGGAACAAGCTTCACCCTTCCCACTCACCTGAAGAATCCTGCCGGAACCAAGAAGACCTCCAGTCTCTTTCAAGTGCATCTGAACTGGTGGTTCCCATGGCACCAGCTCCCTTGACGACTTCCTCCTCGCTCCCTCCCGCACAGCTACTCCGGACTCCCCTGCGACTCCATGGGCCAAAGCCTCGAGATCTTCTTCGAACTTCAGTCAAGTGGAAGAACTAGGCTAAGTAATTGATATCAGGTTAGTGCACACTAAACCTCCTACAGTAGTAATCAGGACCAAGTATTCCGTCTTCAAAGACTATAGACTTTTCTTCATGTTTACTCTGTGATTTACTCCAGCGTTTCTTGTGGTTATCCTCCGGACCCTTCCTACAATCTTGATGCTAGAACTGTCACAGCGCAAGGATTAAATACTTTAGTTCTTTGTTTCTTTGATGAACAGTAGTGCCAAGATAAAGCACTTCAGAGTCTTTGATATATGCATCAACCTTGCACCCCACCCTGTGACATGATTGTATCCTTGGGAGTGCAAGTAACTCCAACCTTTGCTCCGAGTGTACTCTTGGGAATACAAGTAACTCCAACCTTTGCTCCGAGTGTATCCTTGGTAGTGCAAGTAACTCCAACCTTTGCTCCGAGTGTATTCTTGGGAGTGCAAGTAACTCCAACCTTTGCTCTGAGTGTATCTTTGGTAGTGCAAGTAACTCCAACCTTTTCTCCAATTGTATCCTTGGGAGTGCACATAATCCAACCTTTGCTACGAGAGTATCCTTGGGAGTGCAAGTAACTCCAACCTATGTTTCGAGCTTATCCCTGGCAGTGGCAATAACTCCAATCTGTATTTCAAGTTTATTCCTAGGAGTGCCACACTCCAATCTGTGATTTTGGTTATTCTGCGATCATGCCGAGCTGCTGATGAAACCTGTAAGTTTATGTCACTGAAGTTTATGCATGTTCATTGTTTGTAGAGACCTGTTAGTATATTGATGGTAACTGCCTCCTCTTGCTATTTCCAGTGCAGTGTGTCATCACAAAGCCAGAGATTTTGGTCCAGTGCATGTCTACCTCACAAACGTAGAAGGTCTCAGAAGTGACAAATCCTGTTATGTAGTGTTGCACAACCGCTGAGCAGATCCAGTACCTCAGGTCTCTCTTTTCTTATTTTATCCCAACCCACCTTCCCCCATGGGGGACAGTGTGAGATCTACGGTTTCAGTTCCTTGACTTGCATTGTCCTCAGGAGGAATAGGAGGTCCAGCATCGGCTCCAGTGTCCTCTCCGCAGTCAGTTGGGACCAGGTAAGTGCATTACATTTGTGAGGTGCAGAGTCCTCTAGCCCCCCAACCGCCCATCATTACAATACCAAGGATATTGACTTTTGTGGTGCCAACTGGGTAGGGACTCTTGTCCCTGATGAGGGCCCTTCGGTGGCAAGCAGGATTTGTCTCTGGCTTGCATGTGGGATGCCACTATTTTATCAAGTCTATGATGTCGGCCACAGCCCAAGGTTGATGGTTATGGGCGTGCGTTGTGCCTTTTTTCCATGTTGGGTATTGTCTCTAGTCTGTCTACATCCCATTAAATAGTTGCCACCTCTATTGGCACAGGGCTGCCAGAATCCAAGAAGGCAGCCAGGTCATCAGGCTCCTAAAACTCTGAGTTTTTCCCATTGAATGGTATGATCATGATTGTGGGATCCAAGAATTCCCAATTTGTTGCATTCTTGTCACAGTCTGGGATGCAGTGTGAGGACTTCTTCCTCTTGATTGCAGTTTCAAGAGAGCGATATTCAGTCACCTGGATTTGGTGACCATCACAGAAGAAAAGACCTTCATGCTTCTTGGCAATCTGGACTATTACCCAGGTATGATGGTGGTGTAACAGACATGGTTGGATAGTCCTTGGATTGTAAATTTTCTGCTAGTTCCTTGGTCGAATTCTGGAAAAGCAATGGAACTCAAAAGGCTCAGATAATTGGAGATTCGGCAAGTGGTGTACAAAGTCAGAAATGGAATAATGTCTCCCTTCTCCACTTCTTCTGGATTCCCATACGGACGATGTTGTCCCTCCATGAGGAGTCTTCCAAGTCAGCGACTTTGCAACATCTATGAAACCCAGTCCAGCTGGGAATTTACCTGCCACTTTAAGTCCTCCAGCTTCCTGTCAGTGGAATCCATACGCCTATGTAAGAAGGCAAAACAAGAACGCATAGATTTGAACTCCGATACACATCAGTCATAGTGGAATAAAATGTGCTCAGCTTAGCACCAACCAAGATCTCTTTTATAGTATCATCAGGAGTAACATCTGGTATTTTTGACAGGTATTGGTGGATATGTGGGTTCCCAACAGACAGGGTCTCCAAGAAAAGTAGTTATTGTGTTGACGTCGAAGGAGACATATCCCCCACAACAGGGCAGTCCAGTGACTCAAAGTGTGAGTATATAGTGAATAGGTGAATGGGCCGGATGAAGGGGGAGCAGATCTGTCAATGTGAGCTACTACCTCTTAATGGGAGAGGCGGTGCATACCCAACAGACAGGCTGAGCTGATGAGTCCATCCCCAGTATGTCAGTCCCTCCTACACTCTCAGTTGTTTTACTGGGAAACAAATGTGGCAGGGTGCCAATAAAAGGGGAAGCAGCAGTCTGCCAGGCCCCTGGTGCCGAACCTTATCTAGGTGTAGGGCAACAGGCCCCAGACAAGCAGACAAAACATTTTGCCAGGGAGGCAGGTGGTCTCTTGAGCAGGGATACCATGGGCTCACTGAAGGATCTTGACATTGTGAGCCCCTCCAAAAACTTGCAAGGGTACAGGTTGTAAGTATAGTGTGTACTCCTGAAGCAATTGCAGGAAGACATGCTTTCTCTCAGAACTCTGATAAGGCGACAGTAGTGCCAACAACAAACCGAGGAGGAAGAGTGTTGTAATCTAGTAAGTGAATAATGCATCCTCTCTGTTGTTGCCCTTATGCCTTGCTGCTCAGTCTATGTGATGTCATCAGAATGTTGAGAGTGTTTGAGTGTAAGAAGGAATCAGTTGGTGTGGAAGGGCTGAGCGGCAAGGAGGCTGCTCCTGGTGGGGCATTGTATGAGGCCTAGCATGAGACTTAATATGGATCCTATCTGAAGAATAAAGCTGTGATCCTGAACTACATCACTGGACTACGTATCTTTCATTTAACCGTAACACTGGCGACGATTTTAAAGAACCTGCGTGCTACTTCAATGGAGATTGGACTTTTAAAACTGAAGAAACCACAACCTGTGGATTTGAACAAACCTGGCACCCCTAATGCCCCACTAGTGACCATTTCATCGGTCGCCCCAACCAGTAAGTGCCAGTTTGTCTTAGACTTTCCTTCATTATCTTTGTTTTGCCTGTCTTTGCTGAACTGTTCCTGTCCTGTAACATGTTGACAGAGAACATCATCTGTGACCTGGACATTATTTGCGTGTAGTTGTGAGTACTGTACATTTGGATTTGGGTTGGTTCCTGCTGCCTGTTGGATTTTGGGAACGTTTTACCAGTGATCTAAGGTGCCAGTTCCTACCTGCCTGTCTACTGTCCACTGCCTGCCTGTCTTGGAGGAAGTCTGCCCTCCTGCTCCTTGGGACAGTCTCAGAGTAGTTTTGTCGTGTTCCCAGTCTTGTGCCCTTTGAGCACTCTTCTGCAGCGTTTTGTACTGTGCGGCATCGGCACTGCTCTGATCATCTAGGGTTTTGCTGTGGCACTACTTCCTTTGTGTTTGGCGCTTTCCTGTCAAGACTTTGTTGCTGCGCCATTGAAATATAAACCGCCGCATTGCAGTTTGAATTACACATCTAGCGCGTGCCACTTACCTCAGGTTGTCGCGCGATGTGTGCCCCATTACGTTCTTTCTCCTTTTCTTTTGCTCCTGTTGAGAGACGCCCAGCTGCTTCAGCGTGCCGTGAGCCACCCGGCACAACGCTGAAAACGTGCCGCCATCTTGTGGCTGGCATCCATCTTTTCCTTTGGCTATTGCCTGATGCACGCTCCCGTTTTGCCAACCATGTTTTTGCCAACCAAGCACTTCGAGGATCTCTGTATTCCAGTTGTATTCCGGTTCACATCTTGAGGCGTTTTCTTATGTCCGCTGACCGCCTCCTTACCTCGTAGACATTTGGTGATCCAGTTAATTCAAAAGAAGAAATTGAAGACGCTCTGACAGTCACGATTTTCTGCTGAACTGTTGTTGTTGTTGCTTGATCCTCCTACTAGGTACTGTTTTTCCTGGTTGTGGCTCACATGTTCCAGACTTTAGCTGTTTACTGACAACGGTGACTACCTTCTTTATTTTAGCTTATTGTTTTCTTGGGACAGTGCATTTTTCATAATGTTGTTTGTGCTCAGATGCTTTTATTGTGTCATTCCTTAAGGTTCAATTTCATGTGTGTTTCTTATGTGATGATTGTACCATTCACTGGTACCTGATCCTGTATTTGTATGAGAGGGGGGAGAGAGTGTAGTGTCCTTGTTTTGTATCTGTATGAATAGAGGGAGAGAGAGTGTAGTGTCCCTGGTCATGTCATGTTCTGAAACTGAAGCTTCTCTGACGTGCTTGTTTTGGTTTTACCCTCTGAATTGGTTGTTACCTCGTGTGAGGTGTTAGACTGTGCGTTACGGGTGCGCACATGAGAAGACTTCTTCTTTTGAAGCTTCTCTGACTTGCCTGTTTTGGTTTTACCCTCTGAATTGGTTGTTACCTCGTGTGAGGTGTTAGACTGTGCGTTACGGGTGCGCACATGAGAAGACTTCTTCTTTTGAAGCTTCTCTGACTTGCCTGTTTTGGTTTTACCCTCTGAATTGGTTGTTACCTCATGTGAGGTGTTGGACTGTGCGTTACGGGTGCGCACATGAGAAGACTTCTTCTTTTGAAGCTTCTTTGACTTCCCTGTTTTGGTTTTACCCTCTGAATTGGCTGTTACCTCGTGTGAGGTATTGGACTGTGCGTTACGGGCGCGCACGTGAGAGATCTACCTTTTGTGTAGCTTCTCTGTCTTACTTGTATTGGATGTACCCTGTGAGTGGTTGTTGCCTTGTGAGAGGTGTTTGGACTGTGCGTTACGGGTGCGCACATGAGAAGACTACTTTCTCTTTAGCTTCTCTGGATTTACCCTTGTTTTGGTTGTGGTATGTGTATCGCCCTGTGTTTAGGGGTTGCATAATTACTCTTAGAGTGTACGCCTTCGAGTGTTGGGCGTGCGATTTGAAGAACACAACACTTTTGTGTTTCTCTCATCTTTTCAAGATGGGATGGGATGGGGTGTTTGACGATGCTCTTGAAGATTGATGTTATTCTTGTAGCGTTATGTTATTTTTGAAGCTCGTTGACTTTCGTATGTGTGTATGTCCACCTCCGCACATTTATTTATTGTCAGTCATATTGCATGTATGTGCTATGATCTCGCATGCTTGTATTTTTACAATTTTGATGAGGGGGATGTGTTGTAATCTAGTAAGTGAATGATGCATCCTCTCTGTTGTTGCCCTTATGCCTTGCTGCTCAGTCTATGTGATGTCATCAGAATGTTGAGAGTGTTTGAGTGTAAGAAGGAATCAGTTGGTGTGGAAGGGCTGAGCGGCAAGGAGGCTGCTCCTGGTGGGGCATTGTATGAGGCCTAGCATGAGACTTAATATGGATCCTATCTGAAGAATAAAGCTGTGGTCCTGAACTACATCACTGGACTACGTATCTTTCATTTAACCGTAACAAAGAGCCATCTGGGCCATCAGGGAAGAGCACTGTTGTTGCCTAAACTTAGGTGCTTATGGACAGATATCAAAAGTCAAGAGATTTCCAGACAGCGCACATGTGTGTGTCGATCTTGGGCAACAGTCACTCACTGCATTCCTTCTGAGACATAGGTATATTGCCTCTTGTTGCATGGCAGTGTGATGCAAGTTCTGTGCGCAGAACAGGGCAACCTATCGCCATTCTTGCAAGTGTCTAATTTCCACGACTAGAGAGCAGGGAGAAAGGAGCAACTAACACTAAAACAGATGCCAGCTGTTCAAGTGTATCTCCTAATAGTGCCCCCAGTATTAGCCATAAGGTCATCTCACCATCAGTTCCAATGCAGGGTGGCAAGCCACCTCAAGGACTGTGGTTCTGGTTTTCAGGCAGAGGGCTGCAGCAAGGCACCCTCCACATACTGTTGTGTCCAACACCTGCTGAGGGCAGCTCCGTGAACCCCATGCTGCCCACTGCAGGGCTGCCAGAATCTCCAACAGCACCACTGGAGGAAGAGTTCTGGACCATGGCCTCAACCATCACTTTTCAGTGCTTCTACTCTTGTGTCTTCTGCAAGATGACTCCGCGCTCCGGTGGTAGGATTCTGCCACGTGCTCTGCTAGGCTGCTAGGTCTTCCCTGGTGTTGTCAGGGGACACGGGGTGCAGTTTCATCTGCTACACATCCAACGGGTTCAAAGAGGGACGATGCTACTGTCTACACTGCTTCCTTCTGCCTGTCGGCCAGACAGGGGCAACTTGCTGTTCCTCAAGTTGATGAAAAGTCACCAAGCGTCACCCTGCCATGTGGATAACCACATGGAGAAACCATTTTCTCCTGTTGATGGCTCTGCCCCCTACACAGAAACACTTTTATATGTTAATGGAACCCGTTTTCTATTTAGGGGGCATATGAAATTCCTGAAGCAAGCTATTTATTGTTGGAATCCCAGACAATTGACATTGACAGGTGCGATAAATGTTCCATAAGTAATCGTACCTTAATTAGATTTGACTAAGGTGAAAGCTTTCTCACTCTGGCATGGTCAAAAAAGAGGTGTTGTTATGCAGCGTACAGCATGTATCTTCTATGTTATTGGGGATACAGAAAGGCCACAAGCTGAGATAGTGTTTAATCATATAACCTTCCTAAAGATGAAATGAACACCAATTAAAGTTGGGAAATCAGAATAATTATGTGTAATAATAAAACGCTTCAAGTTTGAATTCTACTGTGAGTGCCCAACTGAGTGATGATAGACACTTCTTTATATGAAATGTTTTTGTAAGGTATCTGCTCCTATTGATCAAAAGTGTCAGGTAAGCGATTTTGTAAATTTTCTGGCAAGGATTTGCAACTTAACTTCTTTGAAGGTTTCAAACATTCTGGCAGTCAGTCACTCTTTCGAAAATGATTACCTCCTTCAATTCTTCAAGGTAAGAGTTTTTGAGAAGAATCAGCCATTTCTTTCAGACAAACATTTAGCTTGAACACCCTGAGAGATCTGTCAAATTTAGATCTACCACCACCGGGTGCCTCAGGGGATTATTCACCGCCTTGGAAATGCGCTTTCCTTCTCACTTTTCACATCCTGCCTTCTTTTTTTTTGGTTGACTTTTTTGTGCAACTTCATCCACCATGTAGGTATAGCTCACTTTCCTTTTATCATATGCAATGCTGTACAGACCACTTTATGAATGTAATATTGGGTGTGGATGTGATAAATCTTGACTTTTTTCAACAGTGCTGCTATGCTTAATGTGATGGGATGTCACTTGAGGCAGTCACCATGGGTCATAAAACGTCATTCTATGTTCTCCCTGCTGACTCGTATGCTATGTGCATCCCCTGAGTCTTTCAAATTCTTTGATTTTCTAGTCTTGAAGAGGGCACAGAAACAGTCTGCAAGGCCTGAAGATGAGGTATTCTATGGCATGATGACTGATCATTGAGCAGGCTTCAACATTTTGTGGAGCACATTGGTTTCCTTGGCAGGATTTTGGTTAATTTAACCAGCTTTATGATCATATTGCCTGCCCCCTGGCATATGGATTATCATCCTTATAGCACTGAAATTCATATTTGAGCATATTTCATGAGCATGATTGCACAGTTCTGGTATATGATGGCATCGCTAGCAATGGGAATTCAAATGGAATGTTCACCTGCACAGGGACTGTGATCGATTTTATGTCTCATTTCACAGTGTTTCTAAATAGTTTATTTTTCATTGTAAATACTGTGGGACAGGTTTACAAAGAAGTGATACAATGCAGCACAGCATAGCAAACCAAGGTTGTGACTGCATTGTGTCAAAGTGAGAGAGCAGGACAGAGCCATATCTCCTAAGATATGGAGAAGTTGCCCTGTGCTGGCACGCTTTAGGCTGTCTTGTGCCATGCACACACCTTTGTGCCATAGTGCAACAATGTCTATGTGATGTCTAGCATATGTTTTTAATTCATTTTGAGGATTGCAGATAAAGCGTAGTATATGAACAGGCTTATGGAATAAATGCAAAAATAGTGGGTTTCTTACAAGTGATGATGAATTTGTACAGTTGATAATCAACTAGTTTCTTGTGCTTCTTTTTAAGCTCTTCTATAGGAGAGGGGTCTATAGCGTGTTTGTGGAGTGGAATGCTATTTTCACAAGTGTAGGGTTCAGAATTCACAGTCAGAACAGATCACAAACTTCTTTTGCATGTGTTCACCACAAATGAAGCTCCACACATCAAATGGAGAATTGCTAAGTGGAAGATGTGATTGCAGGAACTTGTGTCTGAGATTTAAGTGCAAGTCTGGGATAAAATGTAATGGTGTACTGACTTTCAAAACGACCTACAAAGTCATAAGTGGTAGAAGAAGTTGGACATGAGTGTGTTATGATGTGTGTTGATACTGTTGAAGGTGTGTCTCAATAAGAGTGGATACAAAGTTTGATGAAGGAAGATGTTTTGAAACAAGTTATCGTAATATCATAGGAGGCTGGCTGGACAAGTGATATATCAGAGAAGAGGTGCCACTGCTTCGGGAAATTGCAACACAGTAGTCTTTGGATGCTAGTATGGTGTGACACCTAGATGTGTTTGTGGTGCTAAAGTGTCTGTTGGAGAGAAAATTGAATTTGGGGTATGACAGGCATTCAGGAATAAGTGTCCTCAAAAAAGTATTAGAGCAGATTTCAGGTGCCCAGGGCTAGAATATAGTGTTGAGCATAATGTACACAAGTGCATTACACATCAGAAAGTACTTCAGTGTATCTCCTCAGGAGGCCGAATGTCTCATTAACCCATGAGAAGCCATTGGGTTAGATATTTCTTGCTCCTATTCCACTTTGGGCCTGTGTCCCAAGTGTACCTTGGTTGTGGATGATGGATATGAATCCATGACTACAGGTACCCATGCCTACCTGGCTGTCAAGATCACCATTTCTAAAGGCTCTTGACACACCTCCAGCCAGGACACTATCAGACTGAATATAGAGAAGTGAAGAAAGAAAAAATTAGGCAACAAGAAGTGTCGGTCTACAAATCCTGGAGCTGATATAACATTGTCATATTCATCCTGGTCATCCTTATCCTTCTTTAATTTAGGAAAGAGCTGAAGACACAGCTCTTTAAAGAACACTGCGCAAGGGACAAAGTAAATAGTACAACTCTCTTGTCACAAGCCAGCGTCCCTTCCGAGATTTACGTTCTCATTTTAACTCCCCCTTCAAATCCTGTACCGCGCTCTGATCGATTTCAACTAGGGTCATGTTATACAAGTATTGCATACATAGATGCCACATATACACATTAGATATTGTGTTAACCATTAGTCAAAGATGCAAATTCATGAATTATATAGACAATTGGGATATTTTTACAAAAGATATCCATGAGTAATACTATGATGATGGATAATATGGTACAGATTGTGTCAAGAGAAATGAAAGCGTGTTTGTCAACAGAAATGAAGAAGTGATTGGGCAATTTGGAAACTCAGCACATTCACACATCCATCTATTTATACCATCTCCAGAGTAATGGTTTGGTTGGAACAACATTTTTTTTTTTTATAAATTCTTTTTATTGTTGACATCTTCAAGAGTTACAAATACATATCAAACTTTACAATATCCAATTGACACATTTCAACATAGTCACACATTATTATCTGTATCTTAGGAATGGTCCCTTGCTCTACACTATTCTGCCTCAAATGCCGGGAGTCTAGCGACTTGGGGAGGTTCGCAGATATTTCCTCTGTAGTCGTTCCATTTTGGAACAAATTTTTAAAAAAGACTACAATTATGCGCGAAACCTATAGTGTCTGTAGTGGTTCTCACAAGGTCATCAACATTTCCAAAATTTAAAAGATAGGAACTATTAGAAGACTAATGTATTGGTAACACTGGTGGATATAGAAGATCTTTATTTCAAGATAAGATATTCGACATAATGAATGTCATAGCACCTCCATTTTTTCCTGTATAGTTTTGCTGGCTTAAGACACTGTGCACTGTGCCACTGCAAACAGTGGTTTGGTGCTAAAAATTTATTTTTAAACTTATAAGGTCATGGTAGATGCCACAGAAAATGCAGCCGTGGCATGGAAGCCTTATCTGTGTTGAGGGCTTATCTACACACCCACATATCTGACAAAAATATATGGCTGTCATGAGCACCACTGCGCTCGTGCTAGCCAGGACTTTAAACACACTGAAATGAAATTTGTACTTGTAAAGCGCACCCATACCCCCAAAGGGGTGTTCAGGCGCTGTACGCATACCGCTGTGGAACCCTTTTTGGCTTTTCCCTGTGAAATGTCCACTCCTGGGCACCCCCAGGGTGAAGCCAGGCATCCCAGCGCTGTTGGGGCCGTTGTGGAGATTAAGAAAGCTATTGCCCAGAGTTGCAGAGTGGGACCCATGATTAGAATAGGCACCGAGGCGAGAATTATCAGGTCCGAGGAAATTGAGCCCAAGACCCGCCGAGGCGGGGATTGAACCCTGGTCCTGGGCCAGATCTCTGCATCAGGGTCTGCCGCTCTAACCATTGAGCCACACTTCAGTCATAGATGGAAAGAGAAAATGCCTTTACCATATGGGGAAATGTGAAAATAATTGTATATACTAAAACAAGTCACCCCTAAAGTATGACATATAAGCCCACAAACATATCCCACACAGCAATATACAGCAATACATGAATGGTAATTTCCACTTATTCAAGCTTATGGAGATAACTCTAAAAATCCACTTTAAGTATAGTCTATTCTACCAACACTTAATTTGTCCTTGAATCAAAAAACATATAGCCCTTGCATAAGTGTCAACAACTAAGGTTACAAAAAAATATTACTTACTACAAAAATTACAGTTCCAAAAAAGCAACATCCTCTTTTCAATATTCTGAAGACACTTGGGTTTGATGCATGCATTGTTCAGGACACAGTCACCATCATTCCCTGACAGAATGTGTACAGTAGACCAAAAAATCTATTTCACAATACCTGATGATGTTATCTATGACCAAAAAGCATACATTCCTATCCACGGAACAAACAATGCCCAAAGGTAGACACACATCATATATGCATATCCTAGATAACATAGCTACTATATAAAATACTTACAAAACTTAATATAACACTTTTCTCAATCAGACTAACCAAACCGCTATAACTAGACTCACTCACCTTACCTAACCTTACTATACACCCATCCAACCTACTAGTACTACTTAACAAGCATTTGCAATGCAATAGGTCTCGCATTAACGAGAGTTTAAGTTATTGGCAATGCAATAGCTTAAACACTCGAAAATGCAAGACCTATTGCATTGCACATATTTGTTTTTTTACTAGCAGCCATGCAGCGCTTTCACATTCATGAAGTCCATGCCCCTTTCTTTAGACAATCCGCGTCTAAAGAAAGGGGCGTGTCTGACATTAAAATGAAACCGCGGCATGGGGGCTTTGACAAAAAAAGCATCTGTTTGTCAAGTTGACAAACAGATGGGGTTTTTTTGGGTAAAAGCGCCCATGCCGCGCTTTCACTTTAATGTCAGCCGCGTGCCTTTCTTTAGATGCAGTTTGTGTAAAGAAAGGGGCGCAGCCTTTATGATTGTGAAAGCGCTGCATCGGCGCTAGTAAACAAAATAAATAAGTGCGGCCGCTAAATGAGGACAGTGCTAAAATAAATAAAAAAACACGGCCGCTATAGTTAAAGCGGACTGCCATTAGTAAAAATGTAAATAAAAGCGGGCGGCGTGCTGTGAGGTAGTGGGTGGAATAGGGGTAGCGCATTAAATAAAATAGTGCTCACCAACTTATAAAGCAGACCATGTAACAACACCAGTAAAAGGTCCAGTCGTTATGGGAGGTAACAAGTGCAGACATGGCGGTGCCAAGGAGGGACTAGCAAGCCTAATAATGACTCGGAAGCCAGCGTTTAGGAAGGACAATGACAAAAGCCAATTAAAAATATGGACGGAGAGTGGGTGGGGCTTCAAAGGCATACTCCACCACTGCATGGCACTGCCCAGGCTCGACCTAAATAAAAAGAGTTTTACTCAATGAAAACATTTCAATGTCTGTGAGGACACTCAAGACCAAAGGATCCCGCTTTTAGGTGGTCACATTCAGTCTACTGGACAGTAACAAGGTGTCCGGCATAGAATCTGTAGTACAGAAATCCAAAACGATGCAGAACATACCATCAACAGTCGAGGAGACTGCTACCAATTCGGAACAATTATATACACAAAAAGCATTGCATTCACTGGATCTCTTCGAGCAGAACAGCACGGATAATGCTACAGTTTAGATGAAGCACGCTGTATAGATGTGGAATAGTCAAGTGACATAGTGGCTATTCTTGTAGTGGCAAAAACATCCACTGCAAAAAGAAAATCTTGATGTACTTCGCATTGCAAATCATTACCCATCAATGTTTAGTTGTGAATTATGCCATTATTTACTCACAGTTCCGGTTCCATGGTTCCGAACTTCCTAGTATACAAGGGGCACATTCACAAGAGTAAAAGCATGGGCAAAGCACTGCAGTAACATTATAAATGGCTAGAATCTCAATTTGTATCCCCATAAATTTTTAATCTTGTGGACTACTAAATCAAGACCAGTATCTTAAATTAATGCACTTATTTAACAAGATGCTTAAACTGGACCCAACGTGTTTTGAGATCAATTATGGTACGATGAGTGGCTATAGACTAGAGTTGCAAACATCCAATTTGCCGATCAAATAGGTGGTAGGTGCTGTTACATTGAGCTGTGCCTTCCTTTTGAAATCCATCAGGAAACTAGCATGCCTTCTACCACAAGAAACTCTTAAATCTGTGATAGTGGCCACCATCCTGCCAAAATTAGACTATTCTAATTCTACCTAGGGTCCCTGTCACAGCCGCAAATCTTCAAGTCATTGAAAATCTGGCAGTTCATCTCATTCCTCAACTGCCAAGGAAGGCTCATGTGTCTCCGGCACTAAAACCACTTCATTTGCTGCTTAGAAGTCAGAGTTCAGCTCAAGTTGTGCTGCTTAACACTGAAAGCCTGTCACAACCCGGCTTCTCAATTCCTTAATAATAAAATTAGGAAATATGTGGCAGGATGTGTACTGAGGAAAATGGCCTAACTCTTCTAGTCAGTCCGAAATACAGAAGGGCAAGAATAGGAGGACACAGTTTTTCGGTGATGGCCCCCACACTCTGGAATTCCTTTCCACTGCACTTGCCTTCGGAAAATAACCACATTTAATTGGGAAAGCACTTGAAAACCAGGCTCTTTAGGCAGCCTTTTATGGATTAAATCTCAGCCCAGACTTTAGTGACCTGGTAAGTCTCCCCCCTTCCAGTTAATAGCGCCATGAAACTGATGGTGATGGTGTGGTTTACTAAAGGAACATTAACATGACATAACTATAGATTCTATGAGGTCTATAAGAGCTAGGGGAAGAACATATTGCTGATAGCCCATCTAAGATGTTGCAAGCTCAAAAAGTAGCAGGAATTCCAAACACCAGGTACAAATCTGTATGCAGATGTACCCATCCCCAGGCCAGACAATTTATAGACAAAGGGACAAAACGTACAGATTTCATAGCTTTCAGAATGTCTTACAAGTGGCCTGCCTGCTCTTCAAGTGGTGTATCTCACTGTTCCTTAATTTCTCAATCACCATTTACCATGGCATTCTGTGTGTTTGTTTGCGCAGAGTCCAATAATGAAGCAATCTATTTAATAGAAAAGTTATTTAAATGTTTTTAAGTGTTTTCCATGAATAGTTCCATTGCCCAAAAGCTATCTTAACTCCAAATCGTATGCAGCAGCTTTTAGATCCTCTTCCAGAAGCACTGATGGAAGCTGTTGGTTTCTTGCAAGCAATTTAAAGAGTACCCCATTGCCCTTTTTTGCAACACAAATTCAAATATTTTTTAGTAAAAACTAAAGTCTTTCAGAGCAGGCACATATAGGACAAGGTGATGCTAATACTGTTATATAATTTGTGTTTATACACTTTGTAACGCTATCCAGGTCCAGGAGTGCAAGCGTGATTGAGAGGTGACTGTACAGTAGATGAAAACACATTACATACATTATATTCCAGATAGAAGCCATTGTCACAGATTGTAGGGACGGCCCCAAGAAAATAACAAATAAACGGGTACAGAGGAGTTTAGAGTGATCTCCAAATCCAAGACAAGGCAGTGACACAATAGCTCAGAAACGACTCAAGAAGCAGCTTGAAAGAACGTCCAGGAATGGGATACTAGAGGACCTCATAGATGTCTGCCCATATTTATGCATTTTTAGGTATCTCTTCTAAAGGGTCACAAACTGCCCTAATTGTGCAGATGGAGCAGCAACGCTCACTGGATATATTCATATTAAACACTGTGGACCAAAAAGCACGGCCAAAAGCAGGAAGTCAAGAAAACCGACAAGCACACCCCAGTTCAATGCTGTTCTTTCCAAAACACTTTATTATCAAAGGCATTTAAGTCAGCCATTCATTTCTGTGCTTTTAGTTATGTTTAAGCAAGAAACTATGGGGCATATTAGCAAGACCGGCGATAAAATTATCGCCGTTTTAGCGGCAGGAAACTGCCGCTAAAACGGCGATAATGGGCTTGCTAATATGCGTTATAAAATTCAATAGAAGCCCAGGTTAGATGTGCAGGACATCTAACCTGGGCTTCTATTGAATTCTATAACGCATATTAGCAAGCCCATTATCGCCGTTTTAGCGGCAGTTTCCTGCCGCTAAAACGGCGATAATTTTATCGCCGGTCTTGCTAATATGCCCCTATGATTGTTGGCAGACTATGAAAATAGCAAAGTACGCACCAACATAGGTGCTAGATAATGTAAAATAAAGTAACATATTAGTACATGGATTAAAACCTACTAACGGTTTCCGGCAGTCAGCTTCTTATAAGGGATCACTTTTTCTCGTTTTACATTGGATGATATATTTTTTGGGGGGGGGGTTTTATGTAGCGCGAACTTGACCCGAAGGTATCGGGTATAAGAGCGCTTTACATGAGCACCAGTTTCGTTACAGACGGACACATTTATTTTGTTAGGCACGGGGAGATTGAGTGATTTGCCCAGAATCACAGGATGTTGAGCGTCCTTGCCGAGACTCGAACCCAGTTCCCCAGCTTCGAGGTCGACCGCTCTAGCTGGTAGGCTACATTCTCTCCCCAATATATGAACAAATGCAGGTTGGCACGGACATAAGCAAGTAAGCAAAACAGCAGTTCAATCTTACAATAGGGCGAGATTAAAGCATCGTGAAATGTCACAAATCAAGACTCCAGCACTTGCTGGAAAAAACAAAAAACAGACATTCATAATAATGTATTTTTTTTTTAAATTATTGTGGCAACATTTTGCCATTTCTGAGCTCTGTAAATAACAGGCCCTACAAGCAGTTAATTTATTGGTACTCTTCATTGAAGAAGATAGAACAACACAGGTTTAACTTTATTTAGACTTCAGTGACAAGGACATCTATTATGCCAGTCAGCCCCAAAGTGGGGTAGCCAAATCATCGGACAGGGGAGAAAAGCAAAAGCAAGGAGTGAAAGTATAGCAAACAGAAACAAATAATAGAACTAATAATGGAATGCAAAGCCATCAGCATCGATTTTGCTTGCCAGAAATCAGCGCTTTTTGTAGTTTTGTGAAAAAGCCCAAACATGGTTTTACCCTGGAGAAGGCTTGGCTGCTACTTCCAGTGGCCAGGACACCACCACCTTAGAGACGTTTAAAATGTTCAGGTTTAAACCCGATCATAGAAAGAAAGAGTAAACTTTCAGTAGACCTCATCTGCTGACAGAAGTTACCGTACAAAATGTCCATTGTGTAACTCTTGAGCAATGAGCAGGAAAAAGGGGTGGCTGAGGGCGAAGGCAACAAGATAAAGTAGAGAACAAATCCCAATTCGGGTAAATCACTAGCTCACTGCTGTGTAAAAGGATACACACACGAGCGCACATACCCACACACATACACAAACACACGAGCGCACGTACACACACACACGAGCGCACGTATGCACACACATACACAAACACACACACAAGAGCGCACGTACGTACACACACACATACACAAACACACACGAGCGCAGGTACGCACACACATACACAAACACACACACAAGCGCACGTACGCACACACATACACAAACACACACACACGAGCGCGCGCCAGACCTGTGAATAGTCTTTCTTCCCACTCACTCATTTCACATGCCCTTCACCTCTCCCTGTGGTTTACTGTGCCCCGAGCCCTCTTTTTGGCACAAGCAGGCACTATACACCACGTGCGGTAAGGAATGCAATCCCCCTCTGTGATGTTGTACAAGTTTCTTACGCTCAAACCAGGGCACTGAATCTGCTCCGGGACGCTGAACAACACTCCCTTAGCATTTTGGCTAGGCCCTTGCGCAGCCCCTGCAGCAGCGACTCGGAGGCCCCGCGCACGCCCTCGGGGTGCGGGCTCCAGCAGGACAGGGGCAGGGTCCGCGGCTCCCCCCTCAGCAGCATCCACCACTGGTCGCCTCGCAGGCCGCCGCCCTCCAGGATGCCCAAGAGCCCGCGGTTCTCGGTGCAGTGCCGCAGGCGGGAGAAGGGCGGCAGAGGCCGCAGGGCCTCGGGTGGGCTCTGCATCCGTGGCAGCATGGCCGGCTTTCCGCCTTGGGACTTGTGGGCCTTGAGCACGGTTCGCGCCACGGACGGATGAAACAAAGTTAAGCACAACAGGAAACAAAGAACATAGAAACGTGTAGCAATCAAGTAAAGGGGCCAGTAGCCATTGGAGGATACAAATGACGATATAGCCGTCATAAGGAGGGACTAACAAGCCTATTAAGCAATCAGAGGCCAGCATTTAGGAAGGGCAAAGACACAAGCCAATGAAAAATGTGGGCGGGGCTTCACCTCCGTACAGTACCTACCCCAGATCACCAGTGCAACGCTTGCGCGCTGGCTCAGGCTCTACCTAAAAATAGGCTGTATGAAATTTAAATTACATTGGTGTAATTCGAGAAATTCCGGAAATTTCGTGCCATGCTAAATTCATCAAAATATGCAATTACACCTCTGCAAAATTACAGTGTGGGATTGCAGGAACTAGGTGAACAACCAGAACGCAAGAGGCTGTTGTTTGCAGCAATTGTGTTGTTTGTGCTATTTGTTTAACATTAAAATATAGCACTAAATGTCAGATTTGCATTTCGTGTAATTTCCTAAATTACACATAATTACTCGAATGCAAATTACTTAATTTTCGTACACCACTATTAAAAATGATGAAAGAAACGCCCTTATCTGAACACCCATCCTTGTCAATTGCCACTGTATTAGAAGAAAAAAGACAAGAAAATACAGTTATTGATTAAAAATAATAATGGCTGTGAAAGTGAAATAGAAAAAGACTCTCTTTACATTGAACGAAAGCAAACATTAAATATTTGCTTATTAATGTAAAAATGTTTCATAAAATTTAAATATTTTTTACACATTTTTGAAAATATGTCAACATGTTTTCAAAATTAAGAATTATGAATAAATACTGGCTAATAAATGACAACATCATTTATTTATTTTATTAACAAGGTCCCCCTTCCTGCACATAAACAATCTTTAAAAAAAATGGCATTTTGTGACTTCCATGTGTGCTGCATTAAGCAGCACACATAGAAGTGAGAACATGGCATTTAAAGATTGTTTATGTACAGGAAGGTGGACCTTCCTGTACATAAACAATCTTTCCCCTGCACGCAGACACCCTTGCATTATGGTGCTAGGGTGCCTGCGTTGGCGCTACACTACTAAGTGTAGCGCCAGCGTAGGGGGAAACGCAAGGCTGCACCATATTCTCATAAATATGGTACAGCCTTGCGTTTCTGAAGTGGCAGAGTGAGGCGTTAAGCCATGGCGGATTACGCCTCACTCCGCCACTTTAGTTGTAAATATCCCCCTTTGTTTCCCATTGTTTATATAGTTGTTACCCCGTTCCAAGATGTCACTTCTCTGTGATACTTTGTGTCCTTTTAGTATGTTTTACAGTAGAACACTATTTAACATCTAGCATCAGTGCATGTTGTTATGTGATCAAAGCTCTTGTGAGCTGAAATGTGTCATGGGGAGAAATTGAATAAACATCTTCATACGGCATTCCCTGAGAGAGCGTATCATTTTGTGTGTGTGTGTGTGTGTATGTGTATTAATCCAATCCAATACAAATCAATCCAATAGCATTTATAAAGCGCACAGCTACCACCTACGGCGGTGTCCCGGCGCTATGAGGTTAAAGCAGTGGGGGGAGGAGGTAGGCTAGGACAGATCAAACAGCCAAGTTTTCAAGGCACTCCTAAAAATGGATTCGGACTCAGCCTTGCGCAGATGAACGGGCATCTCATTCCAGAGGGCGGCTGTTCTAACTGTGAAAGCACGCCCTCCCATCCTAGCTTTCCGAAAGCGGGGGGCTCGGAGCAGCAGCTGAGAGTTTGAGCGCAGAGTTCTGTTCTGGTGGTATATCTGGAGTCTCTGCCTAAGGTAGCCAGGCCCACAGTCTCTTGTCGCTCTGAAGGCATATATATATGTACATATATATGTGTGTGTGTGTATTAATATATATATGTATATATATGTGTGTGTATATATATGTATATATATATATATGTATGGTACAACAATGGCCCGAAAGCACGAAGGCGCACTCGACAGCAGCTGTAAAGCCGAAACTTTATTAACACAGAGAGCCAGTGTCTTCATTTGGAGTAAGTATTCTGTGTCGACGCGTTTCAAGGCAACAGCCTTTTCTTCAGGACAGCTTGAGTACACACAGATGCCTCCAATCGGTTTTTTATAAAACATGCACACGACCCCCAGTGGGTCACGCAGTGTTTAAGTCTAGTACAATGCATGTTGGGACACGTAGTCCCCCTTGGAGAGTTCATTATAGTCCTTTAGTAGGTTCCGTGTGATCTCCATTAAAAGCAATTTTCAGCCCTCCAGTGGGCCTCCAAATGCCACGCTGGCTACATTAACTCTCAGTTGCTGTGCTGCTTGCGGCCACGGCAAAGTTCCTGAACGCCGCGCAGCCTCTCCTTCTTTTTGTGGTGATGGTGCAGCCTTCCACGGCAGGGCGGCCGTGTAATTAATGGTACAACAATGGACCGAAAGCACAAAGGCGCACTCGACAGCAGCTGTAAAGCCGAAACTTTATTAACACAGAGAGCCAGTGTCTTCATTTGGAGTAAGTATTCTGTGTCGACGCGTTTCAAGGCAACAGCCTTTTCTTCAGGACAGCTTGAGTACACACAGATGCCTCCAATCGGTTTTTTATAAACCATATATATGTATGTATATGGCGGAGATGCAGGGCACAAAATAAACATATTGCACAAAGAACTTTGGGTCCGCGTTCGTCTGTCCGAGTGCAGTGGATGTTTGGAGACGGAGCCTGCAATATATATATATATATATATATATATATATATATATATATATATATATATATATATATATCATTCGTTTTTGTTATTTGAAGACCTAAATTACCTCCCCTGTAACCTTTGGTTTTTTCACTGAATTTTAAGGGTTTTTTAACGTAAGTTAAAATCTTACTACTTTACTTATGCATAACTCCACTTTAACGTTTATTTTCAATTAATTTCTATCCTTGTTTAACATAAGCTATCATCTTATTACCACACAATGAGGGGGTAGGCCACAGGGCCTTGTCTACAGCCCGGCCCTGTGGCCAAACTCCTGTGGGTGGCTAGCCCCTCGTGGAACGCAACGTCCCACAGAGCCTCCACCCCATGTTATCATTATTCCTGTGGTAGAACACAGGGGCCGCTCTGGTACCCGCAGAAGTACCATGGAACCACTGCAACCACAAAAAAAATATTTCTTGAACCTTAATTTCTCAAAAATAGCTGAACAGATTTATACCAAACCACAAAAAGCATGTTTTCCAATTAAAGATCTAGCTTTCTGCCAAATTTGGTGCAATTCAAATCAGCGGTTTTTCTGTATCATTGTCAAACTTCCCTTTGGATATTGCATGAAGAAAGACCTGTTTTGGGATCCCCCTTTTTCTCGACCCCATTTGATGGATTACCACTTTCCAGGAGGCTGCTGAAATGGATGAACCGTTTTTTATATATATGTATATTGCACAGTGGCAGTCGCCATTGTGTAGTTAAAGTAAAATCAGAATTTCCACAGGAAGAGCATTTTCTGTTTTGCTAATAACTTTGACGCTGTTTGCCGAATCTACATGACACTTTCTCAAACAAAGGTTCATCCACCTTGGCTCCTTCATAGAAAGTTTCACACTGATCCGTCATGAGGAGCCAAAATAAAATGGGGGGACCCAAATGTGTGATTTCCTTTGTTAATTCCCATAGAAAACTTTGCTCTCCAATACAGAAAAATGTCTGCAAGCTATAACACACAATCTGTCAGAAAATTAGAATTGTACTCAGAAAGTGTGGTTTTAGTGATTTGGTGTAACTGTATTTAGCCTTTTTCGAGAAATTAGCATTTAAAAAGGGACACAGGTTGGGCATGAAGAGGGTTAAAAAGTTAGGTAGAACTGGACCACATGGCTGGAGCCAAAGCCTGCTCCAGCCCCTGTTGTGCGCAGCCAAAGACTGTGCCCTGCGGACGTTTGGGTGCCCATGAGGGGTTGGCTGCATGTTGCCCGAGGGGGTTGAGCCTATGTGCAACATTTAAATAAAAGGTTAATCTGAAATTATAGTTGGTGTTGTCAGAACTGTCATCCTTAAGGTGGTTTTCCCCCAAACTTTTGGACTTTTGCTTTCACATTTTGCTGAATCTTTTTTGTTGGCCTTAGAATTCTGAGCACTTTACCACTGCTAAATTGCATGTGCTTCTTTCCTATAAATGTGTGTAAGTGGTGTATGCATGACTGTCATATTGAATTTACCTTGAAGTCCCTTGTAAAGTGGTATACCATATACCCAGGGTCTGTAAGTTAAATGCTACTAGTGAGCTTGCAGCACTGATTATGCCTCCCACACAAGTAAGTCTTCAAGCCTGACTCAGGCCTGTCATTGAGGGGCCTGGGTGTGTAGTTTACTGCCACTTTGACTTGCCATTTAAAGCTATTTGCCGAGCCTTAAACTCCCCTTTTACTACATCTAAGTCACCCCTAAGGTAGGCCCTTGGTAGCCCTAAGGACAGGGTGCTATGTAAGTAAAAGGTAGGGCATGTACTTTTATGTTTTGCATGTCCTGGTAGTGATAACCAGCTAAATTCGTTTTCACTACTGTGAGGCCTACTCCTCTCATAGATTAACATTGGGAATTCCCTTATACACTTTTAAGTGGTAATTCCTGATCAGAAAGGAGTAGCTAGTTCATGTTTTATATAATTGGAATGGTAATGATAAATCCTCCTTACTGGTGAAGTTGTGTTTGACATTCCTATTTTAGAAATGTCAGTGGACATTTCTCTGCACTAAAGGCTGAATGGGCCACATGAATCAACCTATTCTACATACGCAAATGGTACGAATCGCTAAATTTGAACATTTGCGAATGGAAAATAGCCTTTCAAGATCTGTGAAAGACTATGGCAATGCACTTTAGGTGATCACAATTGCGGCTCTAAATAGGGAGTCGCAATTTGCGATTCCCTAAGCACATGTTCTAAGCATTTCCTAAATGCAAACTGGACATTTAGGAATGCTATTACCATTGACTCCAAGTCGATGGTATCCATGTGCATTTTTTGAAGGCATGTGTGTGCTTTACATGTGCACATTTTTTGGGGGTGTTCTTCAGGGGGGTATTAGGCCCCCGGGCACCCTTGGTTTTGCATTTCCTTGTTTGCAATTACCACTTAGGTAATCATAAATTAGTTAATGCAAAACCATTTGCACCTATGGGCCTTTATGCCCATTAGAACGAATGGAGAAGAATTTCCTAATAGTGATTGCCTAATTGCGACTCGGTAGTAATCGCTATTAATGAATCACTATTTTCTTACATACCATTTTGCATTCCCTAAATAGCGATTACATAAAATTTACTATTTTGGTTATGCAAAATGGAACTTTGATACATGAGGCCCTGTGTGCCTTGCAGCCTGTCTCCAATATACATCTGGGGTGATAGACAGCCACAAACACAGGAAGGATAGGTCTGCCTGAGTACCCATCTACACACATCTTCATTCTGATGGACCTGCCTGGCAGGCAGGGCCGGACTGGGAACAGAAACCGGCCCTGGCAAACTGCTCAGCCTGCCCCCCCTGGGGTGAGGGGGAGTGCGGCCGAGCAGTTTGCGAGGGCCGATTTCGGCCGATTTTGTTACCGGGGGCTGATATTCCTGACCCCCGGTAACAAAATCGGGGGCCCAAAACCGGCCCCCACCCTAGCGGCCTACCGGGGAAACGCCCGGTGCCCACTATGGCCAGTCCGGCCCTGCTGGCAGGATGGAAGGGAGGAGCTCACACTTCACTGAATAGGTAGTGTCCTGTCCCCACACAAAGGGCTGATTTACCCCCCCACCCCACCCCCATAGATAGCCTAGCAGACAGGGCTGGATTGAAAGGAGGACCTGTGCACTTCAAGGGGCTGATTTGAAGTCACCCCAGATCAAGGCACATTTGGGTATAAGTACAGGGTCTCTGACCCCTACAATCAGGCACTACTGAATTTGTAACTGAAGCTCTGCCAGAAGAAGTACTCTGCTGATTAAAGGACTCAACTGGACTGCTGATCTGGAAGGCCAGCTTTTCTGCTCGTTGCCCTGCTGCCTGCTGCTATCTGACTTTGCTGAAGGAGAGCTGGACTCTGCCTTCATTCCAAATGTGCTCCAAGGGCTTATTGGCTAACTTCCTGTTGTTTGAGACTCAGGGATATCAAAGTTCCTACCTTTGCTCCTGTGCCTGGCTAACTGGAAGTGGCCCAGATACTTTTAAAACAGACTTCGATGCATCACCTGTCTGCGTGTGCAGAACCGGAGCATTGACCTGGTTGCAGGAGTAAAATCGGTGCATTGCATCAGAAACAGCACTTTGCCTACAGAGATCAACGCATCGGACAGTGTATCGCCTCGCTGCAGCTTGGAGAGACTGGTGCATCTCCTTGACTGCATGGAGAAACTCAGCACATCGCTTGATGCCTCTCGACTCCGACACCCGTCTACAGAATCAACACATCACCATCAGCACGTGGAGAAAATGGACGCATCCTCGACTTGCGGGACCCGTATCCACGCAGCTCACGACGCATCTCGCTGTTGTGACCAGGAAAGGTACTTTGCTCACCGGGGTCTGCGTGGGTCCGTTAGTCGGCCGGTGTTCCATTGTGATCAGCCCGAACTTTGACTTTGCCCCAGTCCAGCATGATGTCAAGTAACCCCTAAAGCGCTATTTGCTTCTAAGTGCTGTATTTTACGTATTCTTTGGAAATTCAATATCTCAACTTCTATACACTGGATTTTTGACGTTTTGGTCTTGTTCTATTCATAATATAATAATCTATTTTTCTAAAACTTTGTGGAGTCTTTTTGTGGTGTATTCATTGTGTTACTGTGTGTGTGTGTGTGTGTGTGTGTGTTTCACAAATATTCTACACTTTGCCTCTTTAGATAAGCTTGACTGCTCTGTGCCAAGCTACTAGAGAGTGAGCACAGGCTATCTTTTAGTGTGTACTTAGCTTACCCTGAGTAGAGTGGTGGATCCTGCCTGGCCTGGGTGTATACCTCAGCTAACCAGGAATCCCAGATCTAACAGGATTGGTAATAGGATCTTATCTTACAATAAAATATAACTTGAGAAATTCACTGGAAAAAAACTAAATCTTAAGGTGATATTATTGTTGAATAAGATTTAAAAACTGAAAAACCACTGGAATTCGGCACTTATACTTTAGTGGACTAACTATAACATTCACTCCTGTCATGCACTGCTTATGGTCTCACATATTACATCACTCATGACATGTTAAATGACATCATTGATTACATCACTGATTACATCTCAAATAACATATTTGATGATGTCACAGATGACCTCACTGATGATATATCCAATGAATGTGACAGTCTGCTATAATCTTTTCAAAGTGGAAGGTATTCAGCAAGCTACACCTACGCCCCTTTTTTTATCACCTCTGTAGTGCTAATGGACGTAAGCTTTTGGAAGATGCAGGACATGAAGCGCAGGACATAAAACATAACTGTGAAATCACCCACATTTAGTAGATATTTTGACCTGTTATGCTGGCATTTAAGTGCATTAGAAACATAATAATGGCAGTGCAGACAGCAATGTAATCAGCAACATATAAAACCTTAAATGCTGTTCAAAATAGTGTTTAGTCATTATTTACCCTAATGATATGTTCTTATTAAATACATCATCAAATATAGAATTTTAAGTGAATGGCTACACATCAATACACTAGCCAATGATAAGGCATATACATCCAGATTCTTCTTAGTTTGTAAAAGTACCCTACACATAGTCATGAAATGAGGAGAATGGTATACGCCATTTTAACAATGCTTCCAATCTTACTGCAGCTTGAACTGTCTGTGAGTTACCCATACATTCTAAAATATAATGTCTCAGAATGTTAATAGAACTTCTGGAGTTAAGCATCTGCACTTTATAAATCTCCAGTGTATATAGACATTCTCGATAGAAGTACATGAGATTTCATTAACATCAGTATATGCACAGAAATCCACAGGTGAATAATATATTGTGAGAAAAAGCTTTAGTTTTTTGCACGTTTTGTCAATAGGCATTTGATTTAAGCCACAAACTATCTGGAACGTATATCTGCAACTTACACTAGTTGTGCCCTTGTTTAAATGTTTACACCTTGTTTAATAAATGTTTACTACCTTTTTAAAATATTTACTACCTTGTTTATATTAAGTACTGATTACACTTAAAACTTTACTGGTAGCTAAAGTCTACAAAATATTATTTTTACCATACTAAATCAGACTTGGTTCCACTATTACACTGTTTCCATTTTATACATGTACGTGTAGTCAATCTGAGCCGTATATGTTTGTGGGCCCTTTACTAGCTATTTGTTTTTAAAAGTAAATTAAGATTTTATTGTCATACCTAACTAGAACGTCATTTTAACTTTTGTGTTTTTTCAGATTAAACCAGTTAAATAATCTAACTGCAAACCAGTAACCATTGGTGCAAGTATTTAATTTTGGGGAGTGCAGATTTACTATTTTAATTACCACCCAACAGCCAAAGAAGAAAATGTTTCATTTTGGGGAGTTGAGATTGACTACTCTAAATCCAAGCCTGCTACCTTTGGAGAAAGTGTAGAACTCTGGGGAGTTAAGATTGACTTTTGAAACCCTACACGCACACCTTCTGGGGAAAGTGTTACATTTTTGGGAGTGCAGATTTACTATTCTAACTCCAAACCCACACTCATTGGAGAAATTTCAGATTGATTATTATAGCTCCGACCATACACCCTTGAGGAAAAGTGTTCAATCTTATGGAATACAGATTTACCTTTCTGATTTAAACCCAAAACCTAGTGAAGAAAGAGTTTAAGTTTAGAGTGTTCAGATTTACTATTCTAACTCCAACCCAACACCTATTGGGGAAAATGTTTAAAGTTGGTCAGTGCCGATTTTCTCTTCTAACTCCACCCCACACCCACTGGGCCAAGTGTTACTTTCCTAGCTTAGCTGTAACCTTGTCACCATCGGGAAAGCGTTTCATTATGCAAAATTGTAACTACAATAAGAAAAACCTATTGTGGAAAATGTTCTTTTGTTAATCTTCAAATGTACTATTGTAATAAAAAAATCACAACAAATAATTCCACATACTTTTCAGAGTGTAATCATTTTGAAATTCATTACATATTTTCATACTATAATTCCCCGTATAGCCATTTTAATTTAAACATTTTAAATATAACCTATTCACATCACAGTACAACCTACTGAAGTAAAGCAATTAGAGAACATGGGCTGCTTATTTGGAATCCCGCTACAAAACCACAGTGAGGTTTTGTTTGTTAAAACAACTCTCACCAACAGCATTATTGTGGCATGTTTCATCATCAAGTCCGCATCCAGAATCAGAGAGGACAACGCCAGGAGCAAAATATATTTGTGGCGGATGTCCCACTGTGCAAATCTCTAAATAAGGCTTTAAGTCATGAGGTAAAAACTTGGACTGAGACATTCAACTTGGTGTATTTCACCTTCACTCCAATGTGGTCGACCTAAAATCGCAACAGTGAAAAATAAATTCTGATTGACGCTTTACTTTTTCTTAGCGCTTTTTGCCCTATAAATTTAGAAATTTTTATCTCTGGTCCCACCTATTTAAATTTAATCATTTTAAAGTATTTTTTTCTTATTACGTTTTTCTTAATTTTTTTAAATTAGTGGTGAGATTTTTATAGTGTTGTGCTTTGACTTTTTAATTGTTTTGATACTGCTAAATACATAACACACTATTCTTAAGTTAAGCCTGTCTGTTCTATTCAATAGCTACCAGGGTTTGAGCTCATTTCGAAACTATTGAAACTGTCTGTTTAACCTGGCAGGATTTTGGACTTAGTACTTTGGAAAGACTCATATTCTCTCCAGCTTATTGCCCATTTTTTTACAGTCTGGTTAAGTGAACTGTAAGCAGGGGTTTAGTGAGGGGCAATGGAAATATATGGCAATACAAAACACATACCCAAGAGTAGGGCCATTGTTATTCACAAAACTCACGTATAATTGTACTATAGACCTAATAGTGAGAAAACAGACTTAAATTAAATTTCCTAAGTTAAAAAACGTAAGTATAATTAATGCTAAATTGTATTATTTATTAATTTAAAATATGCTTACATTTCAAATAATTATTTTCTGTATTTATTATATGCACTTGTATTTACCTCAGCCCTGGTGGCATAGTTCTACACAAACAGATGTAAATGTGCTTAAATTAACATTGCACCTCTTAATTCAGTTGTGGTAGTCTCTATCACATCATTTGATGGAGTGGAGGTTCTTAAGTCGATATCTAAGTGTAAAACTCCACTGGAAATGGTGAATAGCTGAAGCGTGGAGATTTACACCCAGGCGTAGGAGTAGACTAAAGTGAGCAGATCTAAACATGCAGTCTTACGTTTGTGAATCAGGCCCTTGGTTTCCAAACCTAAGTTTATCATTTCATTAATTGCAGTTACTACTGTCATGCATCAGTGGATTCTACCTTCAGACCATGTATCAACATCTCGTGCCATAGATGGCCATCATATCCCAGTTTATATCACTGCTATATAAAGACCTGCATTATTCCATGGTTCTGCACTGCCATGCCTGCGGTGCCCACAGCATGAATGTATTTATTAACCAGTGAGGGAGGGCCTGCATTATATCAGTGGTGTACATCATCCATCATGCAATGGATGCCCACAGTATACCAAGAATTACCACAATTATGCAAGGGCCACCATTATACCAGGGTTGGGCACCACATGCCTCCAAATACACAAGCATCTATACATGCATGCATGCCATACACATACAGAAGACTTGTTTTTTTTAGACATACCCTGCTGTGATGCATGTGGCCTGGCCCCATCACCCATGCCTCACCTGGTTTGCTGTCCTCAGGTGCCCAGGTCCTACTGCATGACAGGCCCTTTATTACCTCTTACAATGTGACTGATAACAAAGGCTTGTGATACAGAAGATCGCAGTATAACTTTAACATAAGTCTTGACATTCTCTTTTGGGAGGGTGATGATCACACTGCACTGGGGACTAGAGGTCATGGGTTGCGACCCACTAGTGCATCAGTGCTCCAAAGTCTACGGACCCCTCAGACATGCCACTTTGAGAGTGTACAGCGTCAGACCCTTTGAGTGGTATGTAAAAAAGCAGTGAGGTTATGTCCAAACACATGCTTGGACAAGCCTTTCCTGGAAGGTAGCACACAAAAATCATCAACTAATCCACGCAAGGTCAAAAACTAGTAAATCACCTCAACACCTCCCAAACGAGAATGGAAAATTAATCCAATAAGGAGGTACTTAATTTTAGCACTTGACTCCCAGAATTGTGAAGCAGAGCAGTCCAAGGTTTACTCAAGGTGGTAAAGGGTTGAAACCCAGAAATCAGAAACACGTGCAGTCTCACTCAGTAATGCTACCACTTCATTCAGTGCTTTGCTTTACAAATGAAAGGTGATTTAATACACATAAAACTCACTTATACACAGAAAAGAATGTCCAGAGCTAAAACAGCACATGCTACTATAGGACCTCTGTGCTATCTACTTTAGGATGAAGGTCTATGGCTAATGTTCTATGGACAGAGGTTGTGGTCCCTCCTCGCACTGCACAAACATCATATAGGTGAGGTAAAAATCACAAATTCCTCCACAAATTTGGTGAGGATACACAGATGGCAGAAAGGGGAATGGGATGAGAGAGAAAAACATTAAGGGAGAGAGATGAGAACACCACATTAGTTTAGTTACTGCATTCTTCATAGGCACTCTCTCACAATGGTCAGTGATCCTTGCACTGTTTGGCGACACGAATAATATGCACTAAGTGAAATTAAATCAGATTCACTAACAGACTTGCAGGCTTGGAAAAGAAATATACAGATTCATATACTGTCTTTTTCCCCTAATACCATCAACTGTTATGGTGCTTGAGAACAGCAATACTGAGCCAAATACTGAGAAATATCATATACTATATACTGGGATCCTTAGACAAGGAGAGACGAGTTAGTCACGAATCTCCTTGCCCAATTCTGTCTCATATTCTAAACACACAATACATGCTCCCTTGCTCTTAGCTCTATGGCATTCAGGCCTGCACATCATTAGTGGGTTGACCTTTTAAAATTCAAAGTCAATGCAAATTTCAATTGATGACAATTGCAACATAAGAGTCTGAGGCACTGGCGAGTCTGAGGCTCAGTTGGGTCATGACACATGATAACCAAGATGACCAATGAGGTAAGTATTTTCCTTATGCACACATGCCTGCATTGTGCGGTACTCTAGGTAAAGTTACCTAGAAGGGTAAACCCAAATAACGTCACTGGGACCTGGGTATAGAGCAGTACATACGGAGAATGGTCCCAGTGTACGAATTACTGTGTTTAAAAGAACCAAGGAAAATCATACATAGTTATACACAGAATCGTAGTATTCTTAATGAACAGTGTTATTTAATCACACTGAGCAACCTGTATTTTATAACATTTGTTAACACATTATTTAAAGCAGTGCCCCAGGAGGGAAGGGTGAGGGTGTAGTGGATGGAGTGAGGATAAGGTACATGAATGGAACAGTGTACAATTCACAAACTTAGTTATTTCTCAGGAAGGGGCTCATACAAGAGCCAAGTAAATCAGTGATCCATCGCTGTTGGTCAGACTGGCTAGTGTGGTAGATGTCGACGTTTCGACCCCTGGAAAGTGGTAGGTAAGTATGTCCCTTACGATGGGGTCTTCCTCAGGACAGGAGTGTGGGGAGTGGAGACTGGGGGCGAGTGACCATCAGTAGCCCAAACGATGGGCCTGAGGAGAAAACAGGGCACGTAGGCTCCAAATAGGTGTGAGCGAGCAAAACACTCTATTGGTGCTGTTTAAGGAAGGAAAGGTCCAGTCAGGATTAATCTGCTGGGCCTGGGAAGTGAATTAAAGCATTCACATCATCGGGCAAAAATGCTCCGTATTCATATAATTCGTAGGTAAAGGAAACGTCTCAGTCGGACTGTAAGGGACATACTTACCTACCACTTTCCAGGGGTCGAAACGTCGACATCTACCACACTAGCCAGTCTGACCAACAGCGATTGATCACTGTGGCTTTATCTATAACTATGGCTATTTAAATATCTGGATGTAATGTGATTTACTTGGCTCTTGTATGAGCCCCTTCCTGAGAAATAACTAAGTTTGTGAATTGTACACTGTTCCATTCACTTCCTTATCCTCACTCCATCCACTACACCCTCACCCTTCCCTCCTGGGGCACTGCTTTAAATAATGTGTTAACAAATGTTATAAAATACAGGTTGCTCAGTGTGATTAAATAACACTGTTCATTAAGAATACTACGATTCTGTGTATAACTATGTATGATTTTCCTTGGTTCTTTTAAACACAGTAATTCGTACACTGGGACCATTCTCTGTATGTAGTGACTCTAGGTAAAGACTTGTTTCTCTTTTCCTCTTTCATGGTCAGAAGATGGATGGTCAGAACAGGGTTGCAGACTTAGTGCAGTAGCTCTGAATAACAACAGTAGGCCATGAATCTGGCTCTGCAGGAGAGGTAATCCACGAGAGAAAGAATAAGGAGATCCTTCTGGGTCTAATTGGAAAGGCAAGCATTGATGGAAGCTCTGTCCATGGCTTAAAAAGCAAGCCACATCCTAGATGGCCACCAATCTTGCCAGATCATGTTTTCTCTTGGGATTTCCAATGACCCTGTCTAAACCTGTGAGATCCTTGGAACAACCATCAGTGCTGACCTGGGAGCCAGTACATCCTCCAAGGTGGTCTTATGGATGCCTACTGTGGACGCCTGTAGGCATGTTGCTGTGAGGATCTCAGGGCAGAGACCTAGCACAGAGTTTTAGGGCACATTGCTGTGGGGGGATCCTAAGACCAGCATATGTGTTGCTGCTTGAGGGTCTGACGGCTGTGATACCTTTGGTCATGACGTGGTTAAGGGGGTGCCGGAATCTAGAGCCATAGGGTGGATCTTAGCTAGGATTATGCCAAGCATGATTGAGGGAATGTTAACTTATGGAGCTTAGCAGAGGCTTTACTCTGGAAGATGCCAGGATGGGCAGTAATGAAGGAGACTCTACCCCTAGAAGTCAGTCTTCCCCAACTGTACCACTGAACAGTTCCTTCCTTGGTCAGTGAGAATTTCTGGAACCAAATACCAGTCAAGATGACTATCTTAATCTGCTCTCTAGCATAGTTCAAAGTTAGGTAGGAAGGAACTCCACCGGTCATATACTAGATGGCTACTGCATGATCAGTTCATACCAGTTTGTGCCATGGATAGAAAAATCCCCTGATTTTAACCCCAGGTGCACGTAATATTTGAACTAGGCAGATGACCATATCCTTGTAAAGCCAATCAGAGATAAAAAGGAGGAGTTGTTGGAATTGTTCAGGCAGAGCCATGGCAGTAAACCACAAAGCGACACCCTATCCACATGACACTGTACCCTTCTACATCCTAATCCAGGGGAGGAACTCTTAAAGGACAAGATCTCAGGTAACATGTATGCTGGGCAGCCTTGTACAAAGGCCCTCACCATTTCAGGTTGCTTCATATGCAAAGAATCGAAAATGGATTCCATCCTGCATTCTGCCACACATTCACAAGCCCCACACTCACCCCAACATACATATAAGGCGTGCAGATCCTTTCACCCATATCCCAATCATATACAAGTAAAAGACACATTTACGGTAGACTGGCAGAACGTTTAAAACAAGCGAGGCCAGTACACATCTTCCCCTGAAAGAGACAAATCAAAGGGTGTGTCCTTTCACTGGAAATCATGCAGCCACCACTTCCAGTCCCAGAAAGTATGGCCAGACAGGAGTCACTCTCTGAAATAGGGGGAACTTTGGATGTCAACCGTGACCTCAAGGCACTGCTTTGGGGTCTCCGTCCATGGTGTTAATCTTTTATTCAGACCTTTTTTACCTCACAAATAAATCCTGAGATCAGAGGGGCAAACTTTCAAATATCCACAATCAGCGTTGTGATTGGTATGAGTGCCGTGGTTCGGCGCTCAGACGGGAAATGGGGGCCTGGGCATGTTCTGCACCCAGGCTATAATGCAGCCTGGGTGCAGAACATGCAAAGTGTGCATGACTGTTATGGTCAGCCCGAGAGGGCCGGCCAAACAGTTATGCGCACATTAGAGTGGAGCAACCACTCCTCCTCCTGGCCCCTGCCATGGCAGTTCAGCCCCACCCAATCCAGGAAACGGAAAACTTAATGATAATAGCGCTGGTTATTATCATTTTAGTTTTTCTTTAATTACTGCTCGCAGAGCAGTGGGGCAACACTCTTCCGCCTTAGTGGAGGAGCCGCCCCTGCCAAAAAGCAATATTTGATATGCAAGATTTATTTTTTCAATTTATAACATTACAATAGCAAAATCATAAACTATCAAAACATTTTACAATATTTATATTTGATTGTAAGGACAATATTGTATTTAATGTGTTCATTCTAATGTGTTATTAGCCATAATGGAGTTGAAGAGCAGGCTTATACTGTATTTTCACAAATATACTGCGCAATTACGCAATAAAGGCAGTCCATTCATTCATTGTCTGGGCTGGTTCCAGAGGGTTGAGGAGCACCGTACCATTAATGCTTTACATATTTTGTGGACTTTACATCTGTAATGGTATTGTAATAAAATGCCACAGTGGTAAAAAGCTAACACAAAAGATCAAGTATCTAATTTAACCTTACAAAACCAGAAGCCCCACCGACGGTTGCGACCACAAACATTCCCTTTTCCCTCAAGTTCCTGGAGGCTTTGGAGCCGGGATTAACAGTACACTCTATTGTTTTGGTACAGAGGAACACACTGTTCGTGGCTGTCTGAGGCCAAAGGACTGATGGATGACAAGTGAGGGAGATCCCACATGGTCTTGGAGGCCGACCAAAGATAGCTGAGGAAAGGCTGAGAAGAAATTAAAATCAAGAACACCGCTTTCTTACTGTAAATGTCCACGTTAACCTTTCCTCTTGGGCATTATTATTCAGGTCTGTTGAATGCTCCTTTGGAATGGAATGGAATTGAGAAATCATGTTAAATATTTTCACCCGTTACCATGGATCTCTTGCTTAGAGTATAGCATCTCAGTACTCAGCCAGGCCTCCGCGTCAGCAGGGCCACACCCCCATAGCCCCAGCGCCTGAATATGTTCAATGCTCTCAGGGGCATATTTACGAGCCCTGGTGTGTTGCTCTTGCACACCGCAACGGGGTGCAAGAGGGACGCAACTCAAAAATGAAATTTAGGGCCACCTTGGGTGGCCCTGGGTGGCTTCATAAATCTCAAGTAATGCAACGCAGGGCAAATCACTGTGCTGCCTTAATCTGCGCTATGGAGGAATTCCATGGGCATTGTGTGGGTGCTTCCACACAACTCCCATTGTTTTCGATGCATTCCCAGATTTACCAAAACTGGTAAACCTGGGAATGCGCCAAAAAGATATGCCTACCAAGGAGCGGGGTAACGAGGAGAAATATCTTTATTTCTCCTCGTTACTTCCTCTTTCTATGATGCAGCACACAGAGATAGAGGAATATGCTTCTCAGGATTGTTTTTGTTCTGAAAGGTTCCCCTTCCTGCACAAAAACAAACCTGCATGCAACACAGGCCCCCTTGCAACATAGGTCAAGGGTACCTGTGTTAGCGCTAGGCAGCCGAAACGGCACCAACGCAGGGGAAAAGGCAGGAATGCCCTGTATTCTTTAAAAGTATGGTGCATTCCTGCAAAGGGCCCAGTTTTTGCAGTTCTGCACGACTGCTCTACACCATACTCACGTGGCTCATGGGACAGTATGAATGAGTGGGCAGCAGGCACTTGCTGCTCCGTTATGTATTAAAGGCTGGGCCGAAATCAAGAGTGCAGCATTTGCAGACAATGTTCAACCGTCCTACTGTCCACAGGGCTTGTTTGTGGATCAGGTCCTGTCTGATTGTTGCAGACATGCTCATACTTTTAAATAAAAAACAATTACATATGCATTTGTGCATACATATTTAGGCTCTCTGGTTTTCATTTCAAAACGAAAATGGCCCTGCTACAACAAAAAAGTGATCTATGAGTGTTTTTTTAAACACTCAATCAATCACTCAAAAAGGGGAATTATAAGCGCACTACTCACCCGTGAGGGTCTCAAGGCGCTGGGGTGGGGGGGTCTGCTGTTCCGTTTCAGTCAAAGAGCCAGGTCTTCAGAGCCTTCCTGAAGGTGTTCAGGGAGGGGGCACGTCTGATGTCTGTGGGGAGCTCGTTCCAGGTCGTGGCCGCGATGTAGGAGAAGGTTCTTCCCCCTGCTCTGGCTCTGCGGATGCGTGGGTTTTCAGCGAGGAGGAGGTTGGTGGAGCGGAGGTTTCATTTGGGTACGTGGAGGGTGATTCTGTCGTTGAGGTATTGGGGTCCGGTGTTGTGTAGGCATTTGTAGGCGCAGGTGAGTATCTTGAAGGTGACTCTTTTCTCGACGGGGAGCCAGAGGAGCTTGCGTATGTGTTGGCTGATGTGTTCATGTCGAGGGACCCCGAGGACGAGTCTGGCGGCGGTGTTCTGTATTGTCTGGAGCTTGCGGAGTAGAGACTTGTTGATGCCGGCATAGAGGGTGTTTCCGTAGTCCAGCCTGCTGGTAATGAGTGCGTGGGTGACTGTCTTCCTTGCCTCGGGGGGTCTTACGGAAGATGCGGAGGGTGTTGAAGCAGCTGGAGGTGACGGTGTTGACCTGTCGATTCATGGAGAGGGAGGAGTCGAGTACGATGCCGAGGTTCTTGGCGTGGTCCGTGGGGGTCGGGGGCTGCCGAGGGCGGTGGGCCACGAGGTGTTGCTCCATGCCGAAGGGGTGGTTCCGAGGACGAGGACTTCTGTCTTCTCCGAGTTGAGTTTGAGGCAGCTGTTGCTCATCCAGGTTGCGACGTCCTGCATTCCTTCCTGGAAGTTGAGTCTGGTGGTGGTAGGGTCCTTGGTGAGTGGGAGGATGAACTGGGTGTCGTCGGCGTAGGAGATTATGCAAAGGCCATGCTGTTGGATGATTGCGGCGAGGGGAGCCATGTAGATGTTGAAGAGGGTTGGGCTGAGTGATGATCCCTGTGGGACTGTGCAGTTAGTTTCTGTGGGTTCGGAGAGGAAGGGTGGCAGTCTGATCCTTTGGCTTCTGCAGGTGAGGAACGATCTGAACCAGTTGAGGGCGGTGCCTTGTATGCCAGCGTCGTGTAGTCTGGCTGCGAGTGTGCGGTGGGAGACGGTGTCAAAAGCTGCCGACAGGTCGAGTAGAATCAGGGCTGCAGTGTGGCCTTGGTCGAGGAGGGTGCTGATGTCGTCAGTAGCGGCGAGTATGGCGGTCTCGGTGCTGTGGTTGCTTTAGAATCCAGATTGAGAAGGGTCGAGGATGGCGTTGTCTTTGATGAACCTTGTCAGTTCTGTGTTGACAGTCTTCTCGGCGACTTTTGCTGCAAAAGGGAGGAGCAAGATGGGCTGGTAGTTCTTGAGATCCGTCGGGTCTGCTGAGGGCTTCTTGAGCAGGGGCCTGACCTCTGCGCGTTTCCAGTCGTTGGGGAAGGAGCCTGTCTTGAAGGTGGTGTTGATGGTGCGTTGTAACACGGGTGCGATGGTGGTGGCGGCTCTATGGTATATGTGGGGTGGGCAGAAGTCTGTGGGGGCCCCGGAGTGGATGCCTTTCATGATCGCGGCGGTCTCCTCGGTTGTGATCGGTGTCCAGGCGGAGATGGTGGTCTGACTAGCGGTGCCGCAAGGCGGGCTGACTGCGGGGTCAGGCGTGTGGTCGTTGAAGTTGTCGTAGAGGTTCTTTATCTTCAGGTGGAAGTAGGATCCGAGTTTGTCGCAGAGGTTCTGGGAGGGGGTGATGTCCGTGGCTACGCTGCGGGGCTTGGTGAATTCCTGGAGGACGCTGAAAAGTTCCTTGGAGTTGGCGAGGATTCTGTTGTGGATGAAGGTCCTTTTGCTGGTTCTGATGCGTTGATGGTATTCCGTCATAGCGTCCTTGTAGGTGGTGTAGTTTTCGGGTGTCTTGCTGTTTCTCCAGTTCTTCTCCAGGCGTCTGCAGGTGCGTCTGGCTTCTTGGAGATCGGTGGTGAACCAGGCGGCTTTCCTGGGGCGTTGCTTGTTGGGGTTGCGTAGCGGGGCGAGCTTGCCTGCGCAGTTGGCGATCCAAGTGTGGAATTCCATGGCCGCGAGGTTGGCGTCGGTTGCAGCGTTTGGGGTGTTGCAGTTGAGGGTGGAGTTGAGTTGTTCCTCAGCGACTCTGCTCCAGTTCCTAGGCGGGGGCGCGGAGCAGGTTCGGGTGACTTGGGTTTGTTGACGAGGAAGTGTACGCAGTAGTGGTCGGTCCAGAGGGGCTGCGTGGTGTAGCTGAAGTGGACGCTGTTACCTCCAGCGAAGATGGGGTCGAGAGTGTGTCCTGCCTTGTGGGTCGGTGTGGTGACGAGTTGTTTCAGTCCGATGTTGGCGAGGTTGTCCTGAAGGGCGGCGGAGTTGGGGTTGCTGAGGTTGTCGAGGTGAGTATGTAGTCCGTGGCGGCGATGGCGTGGGGTGCGATGAGGTCGGTGGCGGTGGCGGTGTCGGCGAAGAGTGCTCGGGGGCCAGGGGGTCTTTAGGCGAGGGTGCCACGGAGTGTGGAGTTAGGGCTGGTCTGGACCTGGAAGTGCAGGTGAAACACCTGCACTGAACAAACACAGTCTCCAGCAATTGCACGTGGCACTGGAAGATACAAACAGTGGTAACCACTGATTTTTAAATTAGTGAGATAACTGGAAAATACTGAATGTAATTCACAAAAAACACAAATCGGAAAAATAGGAAACCCTATACATATGCCAATAATAATCAGGGAAGCTTGACGCAAGTGATGCTAACTGTAACATTGTTCAAGGACTTATATTCCAAATGTATGAAAGTGGCTCATAGTCTACAAGTAGTGCAGTTCCATAGATTTGCTTTCTCAGACCTGAATGATACATTATGCTTGCGTGCCCATAATCATGCAGAAAATAGATGCTCTGAGATACAAAATGCTAATGGCCAGAATCCGAGTGCTCTGTTGAGTGTCAAGTAGGGTGCAAACTGTTTTTGTCTGATTTTAAATTTAGGGGAAAAATTACAAAGTGATGCAATGCACAGCAACAACCAAGGGTGCTTGAAGAGAGATATGGTGATGGTGATCTCTTCCCAAGTGCTGATGCACTTTAGGCAGCTTCGTGCCACGCACACACCCTCGCACCATAGTGCAAGGAATTGTGCGTTATGTCTAGCATGGGTTTTGTACTGGAATGAGACCCTTCAAGTAGAAAATAATATTCCTTGACTTACTTAAAAACCTTTCCCAACTTCAATGTGTGCTAAACATTAGGCACACATACTAAGTTTAAAAATAAACTCTTACCTAACTTTACGCCTTTTCTTGAGGAGACTTTTTTTTTACATACATCCCTATTGGTACATAGGGACTTGTGTCAATACCCATGGTGGTTGTACGGGAATGCCAATGTACCAACCATGATACTTTAGCCTTGATGCAAAGTAGCGCAAAGTTACCCATAGCCCTACTTTGCATTACCTTAGGGCTACTTTCCGGTGCAAGTAATTCCCAGGTAAATACTTTGTGTCACAAAACCGCAAACCCGGCACAAAGTGTTAGTAAATCTAGACCTTTGTGCACATGATGGGTTGTGCTCATTCCCAGGGATTTGGATTCACAGGTTTTGCCAAACCGTACCTTGTAGAATTGGGCAGGCAGCACAGTGCCGCGCAGCCAATGGTGCAGTTGCACAAAATGTCAGTTCTCTCAATAGTACTCTGGAGGTTCATTGTGATGCTTGTGTTCTGGTTCAGAGAGAGCCTGGCCGGGCAATTTGGGCTTGACTTTTCACATTGGCGCAGGGTCAAGATTGATTTGCATATGGCTGGGTACAAACTGAGGTGGCATGGTGTACAAAACAACAATGGACTGGGATGCAGCCCGAGTAATTACTAGTGACTGGGATTAATTCAGGCATTCCTTCCATCGCTTTTTTGTATACTTCTGGAGGTAGCGGCGGCACATCATTTGACAGGGAAGACCATCACAGGAAGACCGGTGCTAGAACTTGTGATGACCACGATGGCTCTTCTCATCATGAAATGGCCTACAAAGGAAAGAAGAATCCCAGCCCTTTTTCTTTAGTCCTTCATTATCCAGCCTTCAACCGAGACTGACTGCAGCTGCAGTTGCACTAGTGCACTACAGAATATAGAAACACAAAACTATCGGCAGTCAGATGACCTCCTGTGAGGCTACAGGGACACAACAAATGGAAAGAGGCCTTTGCCCTGAAGTGCTCTGCTGACAAATAGCAACTGGACCTGCACTGTACCTTTCTTCTGGCCTCTGCCTAAGACCCTGAGAGTCTTTAAGTGCCTTCCATGATGTCCTGGTGGCCTTAGAACTGTACGTCTATGATTGTTTGGGCACCAGTAGAAAAGTTTGAAAATGTTTGAAAACGTTTGCTCAAGAGCATCATTCAGCGGGATCCACTGGGAAAAGTATCCAACTGGCAGTTCCACAATGTTGGAATGAATTTCAGCTTCATCCTGCGCAGAGATCTCTGCACCTCTGAAAAAACAACAACGTCCCATTCTGCGGTGCAATAGAGAACATTTTCAGAGAGAAATCTCCAAATCTCCAGAGCACCAGCAGGACCAACCTGGTCCAGGTCTCTGGCCTTCAGTTCCACAGCAATGGTTAGAGTTTCAGCAATCTCCTGCACAGAGAGGGTTTTTCTTCTCAAAAACCAAAAGTGACACAGTCCCATCCTGCATTGCAACTTCAAAAATATTTCAACATTTTTCTTAAAAAAAAGTGACAAAGTCCCTTTCTGTAATGGGACTTGGAAATGTTTTGAACTTTTTGACTTCCAGACTTTCATTTGGACCAATCAACCTGGTAAATCTGACATAGGGATCATCGCAGTGAGGCTGAAATTTTACCTTGGTCCCGGGCTACAACTTCCCTAGATCATCATTGGAGCTTAGTGCTTTTTGGTACTAATTTTACTTAAACCGTTACAAATTCATATCTCTGGTTCCCATTTTTGGATTTTTGTCATTTTAGTGTCATTTTGTTTATTACATTTTACTCTATTTGTCTGGTCTAATTGGGAATCTTTATTGCTTGCTGTTTTGACTTTAGCCGCCAACGTCAGCCGCACCAGCCGCACCAGCCACTCCAGCAACGCGAGGAGGGGGACTGCAAGCCCCAGAGTGCTCAGCGCCAGGAGGCACCGCCAGCAGTTTTTCCGCGCCCGGAGGCGCATATAATCATCCAGCGACTCCCGCAGTGCGGGAGCCGCCAACGCCAGCCGCACCAGCCACACCAGTAACGCGAGGAGGGGGACTGCAAGCCCCAGAGTGCTCAGCGCCAGGTGGCGCCGCCAGCAGTTTTCCTGCACCCGGAGGCGCATATAATCATCCCGCCAACGCCAGCCGCACCAGCCACACCAGTAACGCGAGGAGGGGGACTGCGAGCCCCAGAGTGCTCAGCGCCAGGAGGCGCCGCCAGCAGTTTTCCCGCGCCCGGAGGTGCATATAATCATCCTGCGGCTCCCGCAGCGCGGTACGCGCGCGGGCGGGCCCGTCTGCGCTTGTCTGCGGCCGGGTGAGGCTGGGCTGGGCCCACCCTCTTGGTTTGAGTTCCTGCTGAAAGTGGTAGATAATTACAGACGACAACAGGATAACACAAAGCAACGGAGTGGAGTAAGTCCGTTTTTCCACTTATTTACTGATTGTGAACTGGGGGAATATACACCTAATAAGATTGGCCGGAAAAAGGTGGGGGGCACAAAGCCTACAACTGAACTGCTTAGTACTCCCAAGCGCACCACCACCATTGACAACTACTTGGCCCGCGCTGTTGGGGTCTTATCTAAAGCAATTGACATGGCGGGACGGCGCCTGTCCATTACTTCATTAGGTCATAATGGGGTGACTGGAACCAGTGGGAGCGCCCAAAGTCCAACTTCCGCAAACGAATTGTTGGGCCTAGGGAATGACCAATCCGATCAAGTAGGGGACACTAGTGTACCTATTTGCCAGATTTCTATTCCAACTGAACCAGAACAGGGGCCGATACATACCACCCTGGATCCAAAAACATCAAGGGCTGCTAAAGATACGAACAAGGTTCACCAACCAGCAGCAAAACGGAAAAGGAAGTCCCCGGTTGATTCTCGAACCCCAGATGAACTCTTTCCAATAGGAGCGGGTGTCGATGGACACAACTCTATGGACTCTCATATTTGGACACCATTTTGGAATAAATTAACATCTGTTATTAGTAATTTAGTAAATCCACTCAAAGAAAGGCTATGTAGGGTGGAGGAGGAATTGAAAAAGTCAATGTGGGAACCCAAGTGCAACAGGCAGAGAATCCTCGAGCAATAGGAAGTGATACGAATAAGATCCCAGGTGGCCAGCCTCTAAACCCTGAGGGTCTAACTTGCCCTAGACCAGATGCGATGTCGAGTAGAAACATATCGGAGCCTAGTAGCAAAACTGCTAGGAGTGACCACAGGGTAGTACATAAAAGAGGTCCTAACCAACACTCCCTTAAAACTGACATCAGTTTGCCCCCACAAGACTTAGTTACCATCAACCTGCCACCTGCTAGTTGTCCATATGTGGTGGTTCTAGTTAATGTTCCCCCTCTGAAACCAGGGATTAAGGAAACTACTGAATGTCTGACGAATAAGGTTGTTCACTGGCTTAGTAACAGACATTTATTTTTCCCCGGTAGAGCATATGAAATCTTGCTCACAAGGAGAGTAGGGTGGATTGGGCCTCTTGTAAAAAACTGTGGGGGTGATTGTGTCATAATCAATTTTAAAAACCTTAGAACTGCCGGAGGTATCCTCAAAAAGCCAGAGGTTTTACCGTTTGAGTTAGATGTAAGCATACTCCCATTGTTTTTTTTTTATCGTCATCTGAGGGGCCCAGATCAATGTTACAGTGGTGTTTCAAATTTTCAAATAGAGAGGACTACCCAAAGCCTCTATCCACCCCGTGGCCCGGAACTTGCAATGCCCAACAGATATGAAGTGCTGAGTAGATTAGATGACAACAAATGACTCAGTATGGAGTTATGTCATGCAGGGGACTCTAGGGATCGCCAGTCTGGGTATGATAAAGGCATTTATATAGCCAACCAGATAAAACAGAAATCCCCGACAGATCGTACCCCTATTGTGCAGCCACCCTCCAGCCATGGGCTGGTAGTAGCCAACAGTGTCATAACTACCAGTGATGATAACTTTTGCACCCCTGAAAGTATATTAACAACCCACCAGGTAGAAAGCCCCCATTTAGAAGGGTTTGAGTTTGCAACCTGGAACGTGAACGGACTAACAAACATGGCCTCAATAATAGATTGGGTTAATTCCATCTCTAGCTATGACATTCTAGGCCTGATTCTGATGCGGGTTGGAAAGCTTCCCGACCGAATCGGTTTGGAAATGGTTTCAGACCCACTGGGATCGGGAGAGTCCGACCGACGGAGTACGATGCATCCGGATGCTTCCAGATACGATTTGGTTGGGAAACAACCTTTAGAACGCATGCATTACATCGCATGCCATTAGATTGCGGTTTTTACAACGAAAGTCGTTACAACGACTTGCACTGGAGGCGCTATAGGACAAGGAGTAGTTTAAATTACTATCCAACACCTTCCCTACTGTACGTAGGCTGGAGTTGGAATAGTAAATTAAACTACTCTAAGTCCAACGCCCTCCAACGCAAAGTCGTTGTAACGACTTGCGTTGTTAAAACCGCGATCTAATGCCATGCGATGTAATGCATGCGTGGTATCGTCATACATCCAAGTTGGACTCCCATTGACTTCAATGGGAGCATATGTTCCTAACCGCATCATAATTGGGCCCTGGGTCGGGAAGACACGTTCCCGATCCGATTTGGAAGGAGCAAATGCCATTAGGAGGCCTTCCTAACCGCATCAGAATCAGGCCCTATATGTCTAGAAGAGACTTGGTGTGTTAGCCCGGTACACGTGGAAGGATTTTCTTCACATTTCCTAGCAGCTATAAGATCACAAGCTGGACGAGCTAAAAGGGGACTCCAAACACTCATCTCCAATAAAATCTCTGTCCACGTTGAAAAGGCTGTAACCGTGGGCCCACAGGCACAATTGTTGTGGTTAAGTAAAAAGGGGATGAAAGACGTAATAATCATAAATTTTTATAATAATGTTTTTGATTCCTCACGAGTTAACGTGGTAGCAGCACTTGACCATGGTTTAGAAATGTTCTTATCTTCAATTAACACAGAGTATGTTTTAATTTGGGCAGGAGATTTTAATTTACAGGCATGTGGAGCACCCAACATTAAGCCATGCGGTCTCACATATGAGGAGGGAGAGGAAATTGATCACTTTTGTCATAATGATTATGGGGAAGCACTTAACCAGATGATGGCTAAATATGATCTCCAACTTCTTAGGGGGGGCTGTGGTCCAAATGGGGTTTTAGATCCAACATTTATAGGAAGAAATCTATACTCCATTATAGACCATGTATTAGTATGTGCCCCAGCTATTTGTTTGTGTAGCAACCTTAGTGTTGTACCCTCTTTATTCAGTGATCATAATCTGCTAAAACTATCCTTCTTCTTCTGGGGCAAAAGGAATGAGGCATTTGATCTAGCAAACCACATTAATCCGGCTAGGACAAATGGTGTTAGAATTAAATGGTCGGGTGTTGACCCATGTCAAATTTTGAGGAAAATAGTAGTTTCCAATCAAAGGGAAATAACATACTGCCTCCAGGAAGAAATCATCCCACTATCAGTGATTCAGAACTTTTGCACTATCACAAAATCGATTAAAACAATTTTAACAAAGACCTCTGGGCCTTCATGTAATAAAAAGAGGGGGTGGTTTGATGGCACTTGCACTAAAGCCCTACAGGGTTTGAAGCACGCCCTGTCTAAATCACCACAAGACCTACTAACTATCCAAACCCTATGGCGTGAGTACAAATTAGCTATATCCGCCCGGAAAAAGACATTTAAGGATGAAACATGGGAAAGCTTGGCTATCGCCACAAAAACTAAGAACAATAAACTTTTTTGGGAGACAGTAAATGCCCCCTTTTTGCAGAGTGATAACATCCCAGAATTTTGTTCTTTCGTCTCTTCAGATAAATGGGTGAAACACTTCTCAGAAATTTTTAACAACAATTGGGAGATGATGACGGTGAATGTAGGATTGCTGGGAGAGAGAAGAAATTTCCCACTGAATATTACTAATGAGGAAGTCATCCAGGCAATCCAGGCGAGTGCAGGGGGACGGGCCCCAGGGCCGGATGGTGTCCCAGCTGATGTGTTTAAATCGGCCCCTATTTTATGGGGACCCATCCTGACACGAGTGTTTAATTCAGCTGCCATAGACACAATCCCGAAGACTTGGGGAGAATCGATTATCATACCCATATTCAAAAAAGGGGATAAAGCGGCCCCTAGAAATTATCGCCCAATATCACTTTTAGATACTGCCTTGAAAGTGATGAGCAGGGTCCTGCTGTTAAGACTTGAGGAATGGGCATTGGAACATTCGGTTCTAACCCCGGTACAGTTTGGGTTCAGGAAGCGAATAGGGACCATTGAGCAATGCACAAACCTAGAGCCGCTTATCGGCAAGTATACCAGGGCAAAGGCAGGCACCTTGTATTTATGCTTTGCCGATTTAAGCAGTGCATTTGACCTGGTGGACCATAATTTGCTCTGGCCAACCCTAATTTCGATGGGAGCACCAAGGGCGATTGTTGGGTTTCTCTCTCGTTTGTACGAGAACCTAACTAGTCAAGTTTGCTTTGGTGCACAGGGGGAATGTTCACCAAGATTCAAAGTGGGACGGGGGATACGGCAAGGATGCGTGCTGGCACCAATATTATTCTCCCTATTTACTAATAGGATAGATAATTATTTACAGACAATACAGGCCGATGCCCCCATGGCAGCAGGTTGTCCGATACCCGTCTTACTATATGCGGATGACGCTGTTCTCTTAGCAAGAACTCCGGTAGGTCTCCAGAGATTAATGGACGCATTATCAGTCTTTATGACACAAAGGAAAATGGTTGTAAATAAATCTAAAACATATACTATGATATTTGGGCCTAAACCACTCAAAACCTTTTTTATTGAGAATAGTCCTATTAATACCATTAATTCATTTTGCTATCTCGGCATTTTATTCACGGATAATGGTTCTTGGTCTAAACATATTCTGAATACCAGAGCCAAAACGAGTAGGGCAACTCAGGGAATTTTTTAATTTTCCTCCAAACTGGGGAATTGGCCAACTCAAGAGATGGGAGCTATATATAAAGCTAAAGGAGCAAGTATAGCTCTTTATGGGGCAGGGCTTTGGGGCCATGCAAAAAGCAAGGACCTGCAAATGCAAGAAAATTCCTTCTTGAAACGCTTGTTATACTTACCGGCATCTGCTTCAAATACCATTGCACATTACGAGGCGGGTCATCAGTTTTTAGAAGACCTCTTATTGGCCAGACCACTGTTATTGTGGGACTCAATCTGGAAAAGGGAAGAAACTGTTTTTACTAAATCGATTATTTTAGATTGTCTTAAACTGCACGACGCTTTAAAAATCCCGTGGCTACTATACATCAATTCCTCTTAAGTAAATCTGTACAAAATATCGGTATGGTCAGAGACACCAAAACAATTGCCCCATACAAAGCGGGGGATCAGAGACACCTATTTACGATATAGGTTGGATCTGAGATCTAAGGCCGAGAGGAATAATTCTACTGTTGCCTTGTACATATCTTACAACCTAGAGGCGTGTGCCAATAATTATCTGTCATATGTGACCTTTGCCCAGCACCGCTTTGTGCTAGTAAGACTGAGATGTGGTATCGTTCATCACCTTGTAGCCTTTCCAAAAATGAGAACTCATCCGTCTGATGAGGTATTATGCCCGTGCGATAACAAAAGTAAACAGAGCACATTGCACTTTATGTTGTTTTGTAACTTTTATCAGAATTTTAGATGTTTTTATCTTAAACCATTGTTTGTCACCCATAATATTAGGTCGCATAAAGTGGTTATGAAATTCCTGTTGACATTAGGTGACCCACTGATATGTTACAGTAATGCCCTGTTTATTTTAAAAGCAATTAACGTGAGGAAAAATATCAGAATATAGTAGAATAGAACTGAAACCATATTATAAAATTGGTAGTTGATTTTACTATATGCAATAATAATGATGTGTTAATTCTGAAGCCATTATTGAGAGAAGCTCCCTTGATATAATATAAGAAATGAAATGTTTTTTTAAATTATGATTGTATCTGTATTTTTAATTTTTCCGTTAAATTTTATATGATTGTACTTTTATGGCTACCTCTTTGACAGTCGAATAAAGATTTGAACCGCCGACGACTTTATTAATGTTTTGGTACTGCATATATACTTTATACATTTCCCTAAGTTAAGAGTGGCTTCACAAGGTACCACAAGGTTGAGCTCAGGTTTCTTTAGTGACTTAAAGGGTTCACCCTGACAAGAAGTATTATTATTCGCCCCATTCTTACAAATCCACTCAACCTAAAAGATTGGGTACCAGAATATTATTGTCAGAATATTGTCTGACATAAATAATGTGTCCTAAATATTATCTACAACAATATCCCCCTTATGGAGGTAATAATAGGAAAGCTATACTCAATTGTACGATACTTTTGCAAACGATATTTAGGATATGATATTTGTGTCAAACAATATTTCTGACAAAGGTATTCATACAATTCTCTCCAGTGGGGGGCAGTGGGGGCCATGTGGACTCCCACTGCGCTAACACTTGTTTAGAACGTTCACTCCCCTCTTGATGCCCCTACCGTTCACTTTCACCTCAGATCACATTGTGCAGCCACCAGGCTTTACATCACTGACCAATCACAAAAGAGAACACAGACAACTGCCTCTTGATGATAGCCCCTGAGCTGAAGACAAGAACCAGGGTGAAGAAACTGTCCTATTGACTTTCAGACAAAGAGGTGACCATCCTTACCTAATCTTTGTCTGTATCCACAAACAGTAGTCCTCAGATTAAAGGATACGGGTCCTTCTTAACATGCTCAGCCTTTCAAATGGGATAAAATGTCAATGTTAATTAATAAATGCATGTGTGTGATTATGCATACAATAATTTATATAATAGCAATGAATTAATGAAATATTCCGATTTTGAGGTAGCAGCTTTCTTGTACACAACCCACATGAATCAGGTGTTCCAAACTGAAATGACATTAGTCAATAAAAGTAATGTCGTGTTTTACTAAGAGGTTTAGCTGCAGCTTGCAGGGTGTGACTCTTGGAAGGTTAATGCAGCTCCGAGCTCTGCACGTCAGAGAAATCCTATCTAAGCCATATATTCAGGAGCCGTTTCCATGCTTCAATGGAGGGCAGAGTGATGCTCACCTGTCTCCCATTAGAGGCGTTCAAACTCTGCAGCACACCTGGGCATCCCTTTCATGTCCCCCGGCATAATTACAGAGTGTTTCTTGAAAACATATCTCACCTGCACAGCGCCTTTGGCTGGCTGCATAAACAAGGCATGCCGGGTAAAAAGGTTTCAGGGGCACGAGCTTTGGGTTTATCACGTGCCAAGCTGTGGAAGAGCCAGAGACAGTTAATATGACACGAGATGGCCCACGGAGGTTTAACGAACATGGTGATCCGGGTTTACCGCAGCTATGGGTTCAGGTGCAACTTTGCCAGCACCATCAGCGGAAGCTGGAATGTCTCCAGTAGGAAACGTGTTTTTTCTTTAAATTCGTCGCCTGGAGGACCTGTTTACAGAGAACAATCTGATAAAGTATTTAGTAAGGGCTCCTTGAAAATGTGGCGTTTGTCCAAACCTGTGTATGATTTAAAAACCTTATAAAATCAATTTACCATGTCTATTCAAATTAGACACGAGAGAGAGTTGTATTTGCATCATGTTTCATGACACTTTGTACGTATTATACCTGAACAGTAGGGGCGCCCTTTTACTTTTGCTTATCAAACTAATACAGTCATGTTCCACAATTAATTACGGACAGTCACTCGTGGAAAATATCCAGAATCATAATTTAAACAATCAAGCAGGTACAAATAACATACGTGGTGTGAAACGATAGTTAAAGGAATCTTAATGTTACACATTCAGAAAGCACGGAATTCAGGATTTTTTCATGTTTTTTTTTTAACACAATATTTCTAAGCACTATTTCTCAAAAATTAGGCCTCGTGGATATTTAAATTACACCGCCGAAATTCGGGAAGTGCCCGAATTTCAAGTACCATGAAACGATCACATTTCAGAACATTCCACATGATGCGATATTTCACGTAATTTTTTGCTCTCCGGTTCAATTCACTCCACTGCTGGCATCCTTTGTGAGTTTTTTATGCTAAGTATTTCTTTGCGTATAAAGTTTTGGGCAAGATGCAAGCAAACCACATTTTGTGCAAAAAATATAATTTTGCATAAAGGTTATAAAATGTTACAAAATAATGTGGAAAAAATAACGTCGTTCATACAGCCATTTAAAAAAATCATTCATGAGAGATGTGTATTTGAATAATGCCTACGCTGCTCCAATTTAGGAAAGAGTTGAAGACTCACCTCTGTAAAGAACACAATATCACAAAGCAGTAACCGTCCACAGCCCAGCCACCTCTCCTATCACTCGTTGACATTATGCTTGGCTTTGACCAGGTACAGCACTCCTCTGCCTTATGGCTAGGATCGCGCTATAGAAATACCGTATACATACGTACGTTCACATACATGTACAATGCTTTAAAAAAAAATTTTTTGCAGTTTTATATAGCGCGAACTCGACCCGAAGGTATTGAAGCACTTTACATGAGCATCAGTTGAGTTACACAAGGACACATTCATTTTTGGCAGGCACGGGGAGATTAAGTGATTTACCCAGAATCACAGAATGTTGACCCGACTGAGACTCGAACCTGGTTCCTCAGCTCCAGAGTTGGCAGCTCTGGCCGTTATGCCACATCCTCTTTAAGGGCACACCCAATGGAAAATATTGTGATGCCAACAAAATAGCATGAGCTGAAACTTCAAACCACTTTTTCCGAGACATACATAGGGGCATGTGGCTTGTAGAGATCCCCAACTGCTTTTTTGAAGTTACTCAGTAAGAAGGATGCCCTTCATGGACTCTTGAATACAAGCATGTTCATACCCTTGCATAGCTCTACTAAAATTTTGGACTCATCTATGCTTTAGTAGCAGCAATCATCAGCTGTTAACAGATGCCATATTTTCATAGGAGTCCTAAACTGGGCACTTTCCATGTGGATCACTTAGAATAAGGCCCTCATTATGAATGGTCCCAAGTCAGTGCTTAATTTGTAAAGGAATAAGTGCCAGGGCCCAAAGTACGTGCCAAATAGCAAAACTGCATAATCTTGATCCCACCTCATGTCGATTCAAACCATGACCAGACACTCTCTTCCCTTTTATCTGACTCTTGCGAGATCTTTTTCATCCCTTCTTTCTCTCTTTGTACCGGTTTTTCCGTCTTCATCTTCCTTCTTCTTTCCTCCCTGTGTGCGCTTCTCTCTCTTGCGCTGGGTCAAAGTCTGATGAGTTACAAAAAAAGTGATGGTCCCCAAAATTGAGTGCCGGTGGTCACTACCTGCAAGTGACTCAAATAGCACACTGCCCAGAAGTGGCTGAAAAACTATGCCCGGTATTGATAATGCTAGATCCTGGTATTTCTGTTGGATCACAAGTTGATCTCCTGTATGCACATAAGAAGTGAGCAATAACTTGCTGAAATCTGTGTTACCGCACTACTTTCAACATGCAAGCCCTTTATGCCATATTTACAGGCATATATTTCACCTGCACTTAGCAAGTGAATATGTGCCTGGAATTTCAAGCAGTATTACCCGCATCATGGAATACTGGGTGCGGTAACGCTAGAGCACTTGTAATCCTGTGTTTACGTGGATGCTCCTAATGAGGGGATTCTTTACACAGAAAATATATCTCAGTTACTGATAGAAACCTACCCTCGTTGGGATTACATTCATTACCAATAATACAAGATTGTTCTCATGAAAGCAATAACCACCGCATTGGCCTCCAATGACTGAACTGAGATGGTGTGAGCCGATCAAATATGTAAATGCATAAACATGCACACACTGGAGAGGGTGTGAAGTGGTTTCTTATAAATGAATACAAGAATTACTGACAAATATGCAAAAAGTGAAAAGGGATCCTATTAGGTCTGTCAATACAGCAACAGCAAATTGTGGGCAAAGTGCACCTCCTTACCAAAGTGCATAGAAACAGAAGCAATGTCAAAGCCCTTCTGATCATTCACAGCATTTAGGAACATCAGTGTTTTGGGAGATGGAGCTTGGTGCCACAGAACAGTTCAGCTTCATGATGAGACTCCAGCAAACCTTGTCCATCAGTAAATGGATATGTGGTATAACTGGGGTCTGCGGTGACAAGAGGTGTTGGCAAACATCTGGGATGCCCGAGCACTCAAGAAACCGCCCGATATGCACCCAGTCAAGACGTCAAAATGAGAGACAGGGTCCCCAAACCCTGTGTCTCAGTTTTGATTAGGGACTCACTGTGTGGTCAACACAAGGTCTACGCACTTGAAAGGGGCGTCCATGTATGAAGCTCATGGTGGACAGTCAAAAGTAGACCCTGCCAACTGAAGTCGGACTGACTATGGAATCACATTGGAAATGTGCTTCTGTACGAAGATACAGGAGGAGACAAAGCGGTGATCCAAACTCACAGTTGACCCCAGAAACAGTAGGGGCTATCTCCACAGCAACAGGCTGTGGTGGTTGTTTGAGGCATGAAGAATGATCATGAGGCTGGATTGCTGTTCTTGGAGACCCAGCAACCACAGAACCAGATTGAATGAAAAAGGGACCCACAACAAAAGATCAGGATCGAGACAGATAATTGCCCAGAAACACCAGCTGGAAATACATAAATAGATCTTTATATATATATGTGTGAGTGTGCAGTTGAAGGCATCAGCCGAAACCCGTCGGTCGTTTTATTGTTCTATTTTTGTTGTTGCCAGAAGAAAAGTTGGTTACACATTGAATATTGAAGTTTTCTAATACCTGGTTGCTGAGGAGTCTGTGTGCCACTGTTTGGTGATTCGGAGGAGAACGCCATGGGACGACATATATAGGCGGTCACCAGTAGGTAGTTATAGTTAGGACCGATTTTCCAAAGCAAAGCCATTTTTTGTTTTTGCCAAATCTTTGGCATCGTTTGACTAATCCTCACGAAACATTCAAAGCTAGTTTGCCTCTCACTTCAGCTGCTGTCTTGAAAGTTTCAGGGTGATCTGTCAAGTGGGGGCTGAGAAAAAGGGGGGGTTCTAAAACATGTTGACCACCTCTCTGCCTTCCAAGAAATGAAGATTCGAGAAGACAGTAGAGAATACAAACCAAGCAATTTTATTATTAATGCGCTGCAGCGGAGCCCAGTCTGACCAGTCTCCTAAGATGACGGCCGAGGGACTAACTCCCCTCAACATAACATCAGATATTATACATTTCCAGATCCCTAGAACCACGCCCAGACTGGAAAATTCCAGCTCGGGCACTGGTGAACAAAAGAGGCACAGAGAGATGAGCTACCACCTGCTCAAGGTTGCTTTGCTCGAGCTGAGCGCTCTTCAACGTGGAAGCAGGGATAAGAGAGAGGAAAGGCATGTGGTGGCAGAATAAACAATACATTAGGATACGGCCTTGAATATGATACAGAGAAATAACTCTAAGCTGTCTTCTTCGTTAGGGCAGGCAAGCAACGTGACAGAGTCTTACTTTCGGTCACAGTACAAAATGGCGCCTACAGACAAAATGGCGCCGCAAATGCTAACTTAACGCGCAAAATGCTAGAAGGAGTCAGCTAGACGCATTTTCAGTCCAACAGACCCTCCTTTTAGCATTTGTTAACAATTTTGTCTATACTAACATGACAGAGAGATCAGTAATTGTAAGGTGATACATGCATACCAGTATTCAAAAATGCCCTCATCGATGTTCATAAAATCATGAACTGTTTGCATCATCATATCTGAGGGCTTTGCATTCTGCCTAGGGGCCTGGGGTGCCGGTGTTAACTTACTAACACAATATGAACAGCATGTTGGGAGACAATTAATGCACAGGCAACAAGCAAAGACACCACGGGCAATGGCTACTAGGAAAATTAGTATTTTCCACCCCCAGGATGCTATCATACCCCAGAGCCAACCCGAAAGAGACCAAGTACCAGTCTCTTGATGAATGTCAGATGCAAGCCGGTGTAACTTTTGTATTGCTGCATAGACATTCAGGGCATGGTCCGGTATGTACACACAGCAGCTACTACAGATGACACAACATGCCCCACCCCGATCGGCAAGGATGACTTCTAACACCATCCTGTTTTGAAGGGCAACAATTCTCGTAGCCTGAAGCTCAGCTGTGATATTTGTCAGTATTCCTGCCGTTGTGTTAATTACTCCCTCTACAACTTGTGTGAGTCTGCGAATGTTAAGACTATTTGACATGGGACCCCAGAAAGGCAGAATACCTTTCATGGCATCAGTGAACTGCTGCAAGGTGGTGTCTGTCTGATCAATGTCTTCTGTATTAATAACCCTTCTAACTCTAGACAAGGATAAACTTCTAAGGTACAGTCGATGATCTCTGTGATAAGTGGACAGTGCTATATACACTAGGGGAAGAAGGAAAGAAACATAGCAGACTCCGGACCAACCCCTGGGAAGCCATACATAAGCCTGGGACCCACAAACAAAATAGACATTGTGGGGTGGGAGTAAAGGTGGACTGTTTGTCGTGTTCAGGTCATAAGTATAATTGCAAACGCTCTTTCCCACTTTAACATTTCCAAAACCTTGGATGCAGAAACTAGCTGTTGTGTTAACTATGGGCACAGGCATCGTTGTGTCCTGGGTAATATTACGCATGTGAAAGGACCTAAAATATTCAGTAACATTAAAGTCATGAAAATCCATCCTCTCATTCTGGAGCCATGTAATATTTTTTTTCTCTTCAAATACATTCATACAAGCATCTGGGTGCAAAGTGTCGGGGGCCCCCTGTTCCCCAGGTGTAAACCCTTGGTGCACACTAATATACTGTAACACAGTCTCATAATCACTGTATGTTATGTTCATTGCATCAGCATAGTAGTGGATGTACACCATCGTAAACAATTGGAACTAGGCCTCACAGCTCCCCAAATAAGAGAAAGGTAGGGACATCAACAAATCATTTTTGTGCATTACAGAAGGGAGCAGGCCACAAACCCAACAATCAGTAACATTAGTGGTATGATGAGCCTGGTGAAGCATCTGCAAGAAAACATTATCAACATATGTCTGCCTGTGCCTCTCCTTGTGAGGGGCCAAGGTAACAAATACATGCTCGGGGGAATAGGAGTAGTACCAATCAAGGAATGCACAGGATGTTTCTCTTCGAAGAACCATAAAATCCCACCGCAACTACCAAGGCAATCAAAACAATTATTATGAAAACTGCCTTAGCTTTGGTAGACCAGCTCGACCAACCGAGACTATTTTGCTCAAAACGGGGTGCTGCTAAGGGCTGTTCTTCTTCTACAACGAGGCGGCCAAATGGGTAAAAAAAATTTTTTTTACCTGAATATCAAAACTACCAGAGGAAAGTTCGTACTATGGAGCCAAGAATTTTGAAAAAAAAGGCACACAACAGTCCAGTGTCCGTCCGAGCCTCACTGGTAGACTACTATTGTTCATCAACGATGGTGCTATTGAGCACTTCACGGTGGGGCTGTAAGATCACAACCCTTTCTGCCTCTTCACTCAGGATAGGGCACCCTCCCTCCTGGGAAGACACCCCCAACTTATCCTGTCCAGTGTCTCGGACAATGCACCAAGCTCCCTTTCCCTTATTTTCGTTGGTACCGTAAACAAGGCACATACACCCTATTCTTCATCCATGAAGTCCATCCCTACTAATCTGACTTTTCCTTTGGTGCTCTGTCCCTCTGCTGGGGACACAAATTGTATCTAGCCACTCCAGGCACTGTGTCATCACGGAAAAGAACCTTAAACTCAGAGGGGGTAAGGGATTGAGACTCAAGCTTTTGTGAGCCAGATAGAGAGGGATCCTGAGCAGCCCTTATTTCTGGGGGGACTGCCTCATTCAAAGCATACTCATTCTCCTCCTACGTCTGGGCCCATGTCAGTCGGGCATCAGAAAAAGGAACAAAACGCGGCACCTTCTCCGTCTCGTGGCCCCCTATGCCATCCAGGACCCACCGGTCGTAGGGGGGAGGCAGCGGTATTCTCCGGCAATGCGATGAGTGGATCCAATGCTTCCGACCATCCACCTTTACCACCGTCCGGGTAGCGAGAAGGACCTTTAGAGGTCCTTTCCAACGTGGCTCCAAGCACCCCTTCCTCTGGAAGTTGCAAATCAATACAAAATCACCGGGTTGAATGCTGTGCCCTGGCCCCTCAGGTATTGGCGGCAACGCTTCGTGGATCTGTTGATGAATAGAACGCAAATTTTTAGTCAACTCACACAAATAATCCACAAGCAACGGGTGTTCAATATCAGAGAAGCGACGGGGCCTGGGGACGCCCCAAACATTTGCAGGACTGCTGAAAACAACCTCATATGGGGACAATCCTGTTCTAGAGTGGGCCATTGCCCTTGTGGACATCAGGGCTAGGGGTAATGCATCTGGCCATTTCAATCCTGTGCTCTCCTTGATCTTTGCCAACTTCAGCTTGAGAGTACCATTGTACTTCTCAACCAAACCTGCTGACTGGGGATGGTTTGCTGCATGAAACTTTTGCTGGATGTGCAGACCGTCGCACACCAGTTGAATAACCTTTGAGTTGAAGTGACTTCCGTTGCCACTCCAAATCAAATGGAGCAAGCCGAAGCGCGGGAAGGACTCCTTTAAAAGGGCCTTCGCCGTTGCTATGGCTGTGTTCTCTTTAGTGGGGTAAGCCTCAATACATTTGCTAAACGCACAAACAACCACCAGCACATATTTCAGGTTGTTGACTCGTTCCATTTCAAGGAAATCCATCTGGAGAACCTCGAAAGGGAAGGAGGGTGGTGCAAAGTTACCAGAAGGTATAGGGGTACCTTTTCCAGGGTTATGTATCATACAGACCATACAATACTTCACCAAATGAGTAGCTACCCTAGGAATGTTATCATTCTGCCACACAGGGTCCAATATTCTACATATTTCCTTCACACTAATGTGGGCTGGCCCATGCACCATAGTGACTACTGGGAGTACATATGCATCTGGTAACATCCATCTCTGCTTCTCTGATTTGTCCGTCCAACACCCCTCATCGTCTAACCATCCTGTTCTCTCCTGCCACATTCCTAGCTCCTCTATTGTTGCCTCGCTCTGAATTTCCTTCACATTGTCCAATGTGTCTTCATACATTGCATTATTGGGTACCCATCTAGCAGGACCCGCCACAAACATTCTTTTCATTTTCGATCGGGCTGTCTCCTTAGCTGTCTGGTTTGCAAATGCATTTCCCCTCCCCACATCATCAGTAATTGCCTGGTAGGCACTACACTTCACTACTGCTAACTTCTTGGGAAGTGTAAGGGCTGACAAAAGTCTGTGAATCAGTGGGCCATTTTGGATCTTTGACCCGTGTGAAGTCAGAAAGCCTCTCTCTGCCCAGAGCCGCCCAAAGTTATGAGCGACGCCAAAGGCGTACTGACTGTCGGTGTAAATATTGACAGCCAGTCCCTCACTCAACTCACAGGCGTGAAAGAGGGCAACCAATTCTGCAGCTTGGGCCGAATGATAAGGGACTCGCGATGTCTCGACTACTGTGTGCAAAGTAGTGATGGCATTCGCCGCAGTTGTTGTGCCATCTGGTAATTTGAAACAAGAGCCATCGACATATAGTTCCCCTTGGGGCTTGGGCAAGGGAACATCAGTCAGGTCTACCCACCCCTTCGTCTCTTCTTCAGTGCGGAAAATGCAATCATGCACGTCCGCATCCTCACTCTCAGAAGGGAGGGGTAGTAACGTGGCTGGGTTCAGGGTGGCACACCTTTTGATGGTGATGTGTGGTGCAAACAGGGTCAATTCGTAGCCAGTCAGACTCGCACTGGTGAAGTACTGTGTCTTTGTTCTGTTCAAAAGTGTGTCCACAGCATGCGGTACCATAACTGTGAGATCAGTATCAAGGACGAGCCCTGCCGATTGTCGGATTGAGACAGCCGCGACGGCTCTTAGACAGCCCGGGAGGGCTCTGGCGACGTTATCCAAAAGCGCAGAGAAATAGGCACATGGCCTTTGCTTACCTCCAAAGGCTTGTGTTAAAACAGAGAGCACGCAGCCAGCCGCTTCGTGTACATACAACACGAACGGCTTCTGGTAGTCAGGCGTGCCAAGCACAGGCGCAGAGCAAAGCGCTATTTTTAGTTGCTCAAAAGCTTGTTGGCATTCATGCATCCAAGGCAAAGGTTCATGCACATCCTTAGTGGTTAATTGTAGGAGGGGTTTTGTTAGTAGGGAATAGTTAGGGATCCAGTGGCGACAATACGAGGTAATACCTATAAAGGCACACACATCCCGCTGCGTCTTGGGGATGGGCATGTTTGCAACAGCATTAATACGCTCAGGTGTTAGTCTCCTTCCCTCCTTCGACAGTAGGTGACCTAAGTAGGTGACCTCCTTTCGACAATATTGGAATTTTGAAAGGGACACTTTATGTCCGTGATCTGCCAAATGTAGCAATAATTTAACCGTTGCGTCTTTGCAACCTTCTTCAGTGTCAGAAGCTATCAGTAAGTCATCAACGTACTCCAGCAATACATTACCTGAGGGAAGTGTAAGGGAATCCAATTGGCTTTTTAAGGCTTGACTATATATGCTAGGACTTTTAGTATACCCCTGAGGAGCGCGACAGAATCAGAAGCTTCTACTGGCCAGAGTGAACCCAAAAAGATGCCGGCTATCTGGGTGAATGGGGATGCTAAAGAAAGTATTTTTCAAAACAATCACAGAAAAGAATTTTGCAGTGGAAGGAATCATGGTTAGGAGGGCAGTGATGTCAGGGTCCACCGGGAACTGGGGATCCACTATCTTGTTAACTTCCCGCAAATCAATCACAAAATGATAGACATCAGGAGGGACATCAGGGGAGTCTGAGGGCACCTTCTTAAGAATGGGGAGAATAGGGCTGTTACACACATTCGCTGCTGTCTCCTCAACCACTCCTGACTTAACCAAATCCTGTATAATCTTTAACAAAGCGCGCTCCCCTGTCTGTGGTATTTTGTACTGGGGGATACGAGGCAACACGGCATTGTCCTTTACCTTAATAGAGACCGGCGGTATCTGCAACAATCCCACATCTGTGTCACCTGTGGCCCAGAACGCGGGCGGCACGTCCTTGAATTCAGGGGGAAGCGGCATATCTTTGGAAAAACACTGCTTGGTGCTAGTCACATTTGGTCCTATTGTCATATAGACACCATCCGGGGAGCAAGAAATGGTAGCATGCAATTTCTTCAACAGATCTAATCCCATTAAGTTCTCACCACAGTTTGCTGTTAGTAAAAATGTTGAATCTACGGTAAAGGGGCCAATGGTCAAAGCAAGGGCTTTGGATATTGGGCTCATGACCGGTACACCTGGAAAACCTACCGACACGTTATTTTGGCCAGGCAGGGCAACCCCGGGGAGGAGTGAATGAGAAACAGAGCTATTCATTGCACCCGTATCCACCAGAAATTTCTTCTCTGAGCCATGCAAATCCACTGTGACATAAGGACCACACTGATCTACAGGCATCTGGACTGGTCCCTCACCCTGTCCTTGGCTGTCCTAGCTATAGGACAGCCCTGTCACCTCATCCATATCATAATCATCATGGTAGTACTGTTTTCCTTAAGGGTCATCAAAATAATTTTGGTCAGAACGACTCTGCGAGTACTCATCTGTCCGAACCCCATCACGACCACCTTCACCACGACCCCGTCCTCTAGAGCCCCGTCCTCTAGGGACCGCCACTTTCTGCAACAATTCCGGGCACTCACTTCGCCAATGCCCCTCCTTTTTACAATATGCACATTGATTCGGCCCCACAGGTACACTATTCCTATTGGTACGAGGCAACTGCTGGGTCGAACCTGTGCCACGCCCTCTACCGTTCCACCTAGCTGCCTGCTACATCAACGCCTTCGTTTTCAATTCTTTGTTTTTCTTTTCCGCCTTTTCCTTCTCCTCATTTTCCCTGTGCTCATAGTACTGCGCCATGCTCAATATCACTGAAGGGGAGGAGGTGGTCCACGTACTCTCTGAAGCTTGCAACCGGGCAGCTATTTCTGGAAGCAAATTTGTAACAAATCTATTAACGAACAATCGGACACCTCCTTCCATTGACAAATCCTGCACACTGAAATCCAAAAATACCCCCTCGAACCTGGTGAAAAAATCTGACACACTTTCATCTTTCTTCTGGCGACTAACCCTGGGCGGAGTTCGAGTAGCCGCGCTATGCGAGGCTACGCGAAGCGGCACAAAAACTCTGCAACGCTACGTGGAGTTACGCGAGCATGCGGTGTTGCTTGTTTCCGCATGCTCGCGTGTGCTTGAGTATGCTCGCGAGATGTTGTTGACGTTCGGCAACGCAGATTGCGTGTTCGGGGGGAAATATCGCGCGAACTTCACCACGCGGTCGCCAATGGGCGCGGCCATCTTGTTTTCCTACTCTTTGCATGGTTCTGGGGCCTGTTTTTCATCCATCTCTAATCTTTTCAATCCTTTGTTTTTTACACTGTTTTTCTGATCTTTTTTATTTATTATCTATCCCTCTCTGTCCCTAAGTGTATATTTTGTGTTTTATTTCTACTTTTACTGCGTTTTTTGACTTTTTTCTACTGTTTTATATTACTTGCTTTTTTACTTTCCTACTTCTTGTCCTGACTTTATTTTTTACTCCTACATTTTCTTTTCCGCCCCCCACCCACCCAGAACCATGGCTAAGGCTACCTCCGGCTCCTCTAAGTCTAAGGGGAAGGCACCTGCACCCAAGAGCCGCCTTCCTTGCGGCAGAGTGTGCCCGGAAGGGGTGCAGGCCCGGTTACTTTTTACTGAGGCGGAGGTGGCCGCCCTTGTTTTTTTTGTTCAGCGCCACCTCCCCTTGACCTTGGCAGCAGGCGGCAGGCCTGCTCCGGGTACGCTATCCAGGAGTGTCACCGCCGGTGGGCGAGGGTGCGCCGGGCAGTGTTTCGCTGCTCTGGGGTCCAGCGCACCCATAACCAGCTGACCCACCGGTGGTCAGACATCTTGGACCGGGAGCAGGACCTGCTAGGTGTTGAGGTCGTGGGGCTTGGTGAGTAGCTAATACTAGTAGTATTGTGTGTTCTGTAGACTGTGTGTTACTGTTATTGCGAATATCATTTTTTTCCAAATAGCAAGAATGCTGCTGCTTACATTGCAGGTAAATTATGTTTAAAAATCTTCTGTGATTGTTATCCTTCTAGACACAGGTGCTCGGCGCTACTCATCTTACTTGTTTGCAACTTTGCGGTTGCTTAGGCTGATTATGTAAGAGAGTTTTTACTTTAGAGAACTTAAGTTAGATAATGCTAGAGAGACTCTAGTCATTCCTTTATCCTCCTGTTACTAAGATAGTGGTGGATTGATAGGTAGTTTAGTTACTTAGTATTATTTAGTTGGTAATTTTTTTGTGGTCTTTGTGACGCACCCTCTGTCACATCACGTGCTGCTGAGTGCTGCTTACTCCAGTCCTTAGTAGAACCTTTTGTAGTTTGTTAGTGAGTGAGTAATAGGCTTAGCAGAACATCAGCAGCAACCAACCAACAATTTGGTGTATGCAAAAATGTATGCATGCGTCCTCCATCTATGCATTTTGACTCGAGGACTAAAATAAATGGAAATGCAGACTTTGTCAACAATTGGCCCCTCTGGAATAGGTGGGCTAGGTCAGGTGGTACTTAGGCTTAGGATTCTGGACACTGGATTAGTGTTCATAATTAATAACTAGACTGTCCGCGAATCCCGCGATACTACTAGTTGATCAGATTAGATAGGTCAATTTTATTGCAATTGTTGTTTCCAAAAATGTTTTTTTGAACGATTTTTAAAATGTTTTATTTGTTTCACACCAATCATCAATGTTTGTCTCTTTCTTTATTATATCTTACATGATCAGCACCCAGGGGCAAGAAGACGGAGTCTGAGTGGACGGGAGCTGGACAAGATGCCTCCCAGAGCCAGGACCGCTCCTCTCCCGAGAGCTCTGCTCCTGGCCCCAGTAAGTCCTCCTGTTGTTAATATTAATAATGATATTTCCCTAACTTTTACTGCACCTTATTTTTTCCGAACTATTATTTCCGTTTCCTAATTCTATTTTTTACCAAATCTTCTTCGATCTAGACTATCTGTTTCTAAATTCTTGTTATCCCTGCCTCTAACTGCCTCTGCTCTGACTCTCTGTACTAGTACTACTACTATTAGTCCATCTGTAGCTAAGCTTGCCCAGTTGGCCACTCTTTATTTAAAAGGTTTTAAAACTCAGATTCACCAATAGCTCTAGCCACTGAGTCCAGTCCTTTGGGTTGTCCTCTTCTAGTCTTCTTAATCTTGAGAGGCTTTTCGACAATTCCCACCAACAAAATGCCCAACCAGATATTTTACTATTTTTGATAGGTTAGGACATACTACTACTAGTGTCTACTCTACTCGTCTCTAGTACCCGATTTGTACTAGTGATGTATGTGGTATATGATATGTATGTATTTTAACTTTTTTTTCAATCTTGCTAGTGAAAAAGAATAAATAGGGGGAGGTGTATATGGCATCTAAAAAATGTGTAATGTTTTTTCTAGGCGTACCGACCACCAGTGCCGGGGCCACCGGTGAAGGCGACGCCAGTAAGGAGGGAGCAGAAGATGCGGCAGCTGCAGGGGGTGAGTCAGCAGCAGTGGCGGGCGGTGGTAAGTTATATTCCTTACTTATTGACATTACAATCGCTGCAAGGGTGTACACTGTACTGATGAGAGAGTAGTGAACAAAGGTTGAAGAAGAAGACACCCTTTACTTAGCATTAGAGCAATAGCATTAGCGGCGGGAATAGTTGAGTAACTAATGGCCTCTATCTGACTTCAACTCAGCTGGGAAAGTTTTATGGAGAAGACTAAGAGTCAGATGACCATGATGGATGGGTTGAACGAAAAGGGAAAGAAGGATGGAAGGAGGAAGGACGGGCGAGATGTAATAAATCTGACTGGCAGAGAAGGATACGTGGGATGCATAGGTGGCTGATAGGAATCAGATGCATGGGTGGTTGAAGCCTGGATGGGTGGAAGGTGAAAGAAAAGATGCCTGCCTGGGTGGGTGAAACTGTATGGGTGATAGCAAGAATCCTCCTGGGTGTTTCATGGGTCAAACTCAAAGGCAAGCAAGGAAGGAAGGACGCATGGGTGGTGGTTTAAAAAAAAAAATGTTTGTTGTTGGTGAAACAAACTAAGGTTTGTTGAGAGATTAAGAAGCATGATAGACATGTTTACTTTGAATGGATGGATGCCTGGATGGGATTCAATCATCATAGCATAGGTGGAGACTGACTGTCACTGGATGAAGAATCTTTGAAGAGAATGTAAAAGAAAAATAAACCGCGCCAGAGTAGCAAAGCCAAGGAGAATAGAAGATTAGAATTAAAAAAATATAGGGCTAGAAGAGGAATGCAATGATTGATAAATGGAAAAATTACTGGGAAGAGAAACACAGGACTGTTATTTTGCAAGGTTTTTGATTCAAAGTTGTATTTTCAGTACTCCCTTGACTCACAGTAGTTTGCAAGCACAGCATATATATTGTTTATGTATCTTGTTATCATACACCTCCCTCCGACTCCGAGGCCCACTCCCTACCTATGTTAATTTATTTTCGACTGTGTCAGCCTGCCATGGGTGGACTATCGGCTGCATGGTTACACAATCAATCAAAACAAAGTACCTCATCATCCCATATATAATCAATGATCATTTGGATCAGATATCATCTGCCTTGTTGTAGTAGTCAGGGCAGGGTGAAAGTGAAATTGAGCAGTTGCCCTTGATGTAACAGAGAGTATGGCCACCCATAATAGAAAAATAAGATGATAGTGTAGTCAGCTTCCCCACCTGCAGACAGTAGTAAATAAAAATAACGTGACGTGAGTCTGCGTCACGAGTATGTTTGTCTTGGGCGCAAGCTTACTGAACTGGCATGCCGGCTACAACAAGGTTACTTAATTTAGCTAAACAAGAGAGAAGAAGAAGACTGGTGTACTCGAGTCCATAGTGCTAGTATAATGCCTGAAACTCCCACAAATGTTATAGGTCGAGGAAGTGGGAGGATACCACAAATGTTATGTACTGTGCTTGCTAGTGCTACTGTGCCACTATGTGTAGAATTAATTTGTCTTACTGTTTTGCTAAGAGTATATTGGTTACAATAGTCTTTTTTCTTTCTTAATATAACTACTCCTCTCCTTCCCAACCAAAAAAACCAGACCGGAAGGAGTTGGCTCTGGCGGAGGAGGTGGAGGAGGCGGCAGCAGCTGCAGCCTCCTCCAATGCCCTGGGCCCCAGCCAGGCCCCTCCAGTGGTACGGCGCCGCGGTCTGGCAGCCGCCCGCCGCACTTCATCCATCACTGCTGCCCCCCCCTGTGGATGCAATTGTCGAGCATTGAAGCGCCGCATGCTCCTCCAAATGGCGTGCCTAGAGGAGCAGATGAAGGAGGTCCTGGAGGGTAACAAGCGAGCCCGCCGATAAGAGATCCCATTGGATTGCCCCTTTTTTATTCTTTTGTTGGTGGGTGGGCATTGGGCGAATGTTGGGGAAAAGTTGGGGTTTATATTTATGGACAATTTTTGAATTTAACGGACAGTGGTTGGGTTTAGGGAGAGGGGTTGGTCAGGTGTTGTGGGATTTTTTACATTAGTTTATTTTGTTGGGGGATTAAATTATATTCATATTTAAACTTTACATACGATGTAAATGTTTTGTGGGGGGGTTACTCCTTTACGTCACTCGGTTTCCTTTGCTGCTGCAGGGCCGCAGCCAGTTTTTGATTTAAATAATCTGCCGATTTTGTAACACATGAATAGATCGATGCGGTACCCTCATGAGTGACTTGTTCTACTAGTACTGTCAGTCTCTCCTCCTAGTCTATGCAGTCTGCAACTGGACTCGGAAGGGTGTGGGTTTGTGAATTAATGAATTAATTTCCATTATTAATTATGCCTCCCCCAAACGTCTTCTCTTACCTGTGATTGATGTTTAAACTTAGGCACAGCAATGGCTGCATGGTGATGATGGTTTGGTTTCCCAAGATGCCATGGTGGTGGTGGTAGTAGTAGACACTGGCAGTAGCATTTGCAAAAAAAGAAAATGAGACAGTCAGTCGCCTGAGGGAGACTCTGGAAGGAGTAGTGGAACGAAGTACAGTACAGTACACAAGAAGAAGACTGCCAAACAAGAAACCATAATAATGATTAGCAATGCTAAAGTAAAATAAAACATAATGGTGGCGGAGATAGCCTAGTACAACAAGTAACAGTTACAAACTGTAGTTGACTCGAGTCACTCGACAGACATATGAAGTGGACAAGCGTAACCTTTAGTGCTGTGTAAGGATGATGAATCCAATCGGTGCCGGCAATTAATTATAATTTATGATGGATTATGTTCCTTTGGAAAAAGAATTGACTTGCAAATACTGAGCATGGGTGGGCAAGCAGAAGAAGATCCTCGCCCTGCCTTGTTGAAATTGAATTAGTGTTGCTTTCACCACATCTGCCCCAGCAAGTGTGTGAGCAATTATTGGTGTAAATTTAATTTAGTCACACCTCAATATAAATCACACAGCCCGGGGGAAAAGGGTTAGGGTTTGATGAATGGTTGGGAAGGGGTATTTGAGGGAAAGGTTTGACAAAGACAAACACTACACATGGACAACACAACACACACAATCTTGGCAGACGACCATCATATTCATAAATCTGTTAAGGGAGAAAAAGGAAATGCATGCATGATGATGACTTGATGGTTAATGAATAATGATAAGTAGTACTTACTAACTAGACTAGTAGACAGTACAGGGCAGCAGTATATTATTAATTATTATTATGCAATTTGCCTTGCCTGTCTGCCCTCAGAGAGACCCAAATTACATACATTATATGTTCTGTTGTACCGGGCTTCCTTTTAAAGCTAGCAAAGAAAATTAAAAAATAGCTGTAGGGATCAATTATAAGCAAAGAGCAAACATAATAGCAACAACACACAGTCATAATGATTGAAGAGAAAAAATTAATCAAATTAATTAAAAGATTTTGAATGATACTAAAGTTACTGTATTATCCTGGTCAAATTGGGGAGTTGCATCTCAGCATTCCTCTTGGTCCTCCCTTCCATGGACGCTGCGTCCGTCAATCTTGGGTGCCACTGCCTGCCTGGCGGATGCGGATAGGTAGGTGAGTGTGAGTTGTTTTTCTCTGTTGAGCACAGTGTAAAGGCCGGCCTATAAGTGTAGATGGAAAAACAAAAGGGATATTGAAAAATCAAGGAGAAAAAAAATGCATAAATTAGGCAGGAGTGCAAACACTTTCAGAGGCGGCATGGCTAAATCATTTCTACTCTGTTTCCAGGATTAACCTACAACAGCAACAGGACAGAGCAGGCCCACGGCGCCCACCCAACCTCCACTTAGCTTAGATTTTGACTGAGCCAGACAGAGCACACATATACAGCAACATAGCATTTTCCGAATTAAGTAACTAATTAAATCAATGCACCGCTGTCAGTCATGTTAACCACTACACTCGACTCCACCACTATACAGACATGTAGGTCTGCTGTGGTTGTTGTTGACTTGTTTACCTTTGTTTTATGCCACTTCATGAAATACCCCGAGTTATTCCATCAATCATCTCCGATCCTACTGACTGACTGCGAAGAGTACTGGTCATCATCATGGTGTAGTGTACCGAGTGAGTCCAGATTCCATATTCAAAAATGCAATGGATCGGCCTGCAGTAGAAGTACAATTTTATTATTAAACAACCAGAAGGGAAACATTGACTTGAGTCACTTTTAGTGTGTAGATTAAATACTAGTACACTTCATGCACAACAACAACATAAACACCAATCACTCAGAGTCCGCGTCCAATGCATGCCATCATTCATTACCTGTTCTCATCTTAAGTTAAGGGGCAGTCCCTCTCGGCTCGGAAAGGAGGATAGCTATAGTCATGTGCCACTTCTTTTGGAGGGACTCGACTAGGCAACATATCTTGTACTATTCTCCATCCAATGTCTGGCTTGAGGGAAATGGATTTAGGGGCGAGTCAGGATGGAGCAGGAGTCGGAGGAGTGGACTTCTTTAATAAATGCACACAGCTACAACTCCAATACGGCAATAGAGACAAGACGGTGGTGATGGATTTGTTGTGAATGTGATTCGAACCAGAAAGACAGAGACACACACAAATAATAAAAGTAAATAAGGAAGAAAGAAAGTAACAAGTTGAAAGCCTAGTTGTCAGGGAAGTAGAGCTCGTCCTCAATCAGAAGTAGGTCATCATCTAACACACTACTTCTGTCACCTAAGTCGCTGTCCTCATCTTCCTGCTGTGCTTCAGGTATTGTGTAATTCGGTGGTATAAAGTGCTGATTCATTTTGATCATGGTTAACCTCTCCATGTTTTTGGGCGAGAGACTGGTCCTTTGCACTGTTACAATGGCACCAGCAGCACTGAAAACACGCTCAGAAGAGACACTTGCGACAGAGCAAGCCAGATAGTTTATCGCCAGCCTGCTGAGCACTGGCCATTGGCGACTTTTCCCATACCAATACAGCAATGGGTTTTGATCAATGTAGACCTCTGTTGGGTCATCCAGATAGGCCTGGACCGTCTGCTCAATGCTCAGGGGTGCTCCGCTTTGCTCGGCCTCTTTTGCCTTTGCATCAGCACTGGACCTAACAAACCCTTGCTGTAGAAACCATTCCTGTGCCGATTTTACTGGGACTGATGATCCTGTTCTTGCTGTTGTTGATGGTTCTTTTGATTGCTGTGAGCCAAACGCACTGCCCTCAGGCTCTGAAGTTGAACTTGACGCCGGCTGCCCTGCAGTACTTGTTGTGGGCTGTAGTAGCGTGCCTCTAATTCCCAGCCGTTCTTTTTCAAAGTCACTGGCTGCCTCAGCTATCCAAGTTTTGTACTTGGCAACATCCACTTCTGAAAAAAGAATTAATGTCTTAGTGTTCAGTACTGCTTTGTACCGTGGATCCAGAATTGTGGCAGAAATGTAATGTTTGGCTGACACAATCTTAGTTTGCACCCTTGTATTTTCAGCTAAGCGAAGGGCTAAGCTCTCCACCAACTCATATGCTTCTTTTTTTTCCTCCTCACCTGCGTACGTTGCAGACACCCCCTTCAGCTGTTGCTCTAGCATGTGCAACAATGGGATAGCTTGGCCCATAGTACAGTCCTCCTTGCTGACTTCACGTATGAAGAGCTCGAAAGGAAGTAGCATCTCTGTCAGGCATTTAACTAGGCCCCATTGGTCCATCTCAACGGTCATGCATTTCACAGTAGCATCCCCTAGTCTTTGCATGACATATTCATTGATTGGTCTGTACTGCTCAAACAGACGATCAAGCATGTAATAAGTTGAGTTCCAACGTGTTGGCACCTCCTGGATGAGTGCTTTGACTGGCACTCTATGCTCACGTTGAATGATCCTCAGCTGCTTCCGGGCTTTAAAAGAATGGCTGAAATGTGTGCATATTCTTCTGCAGGTGGTCAGCAAGTTGCTGACTCGGTCTTCTTTTTTCAGAAAGTCTTGAACAATGATGTTAATGCAGTGCGCCAAACACAGGACCCTGAAATAGCCGCCAGTGCCCATGGCCTTAACTATATTACTGCCATTGTCCATGGCAACAAAACCAATGTTAAGCCCTCTTGGGTGCAGCCATTCAAAGACCTTGCTGTTAAACTCTTCCAAAATGTTTGCAGCAGTATGAGATTTCTCCATGGCGAACATGGCTACAGTTGCATGTTTCCGAGTGGCATTAAAAATCTCAGCAGTGTCAACACCTGCAGATATCTTTTCTCTGACCCCCACAAAAGAGATCCAGTGTGCAGCGATGCACATGTAATCAGTGGCTTGGCAACTGGTCCACATGTCTGTTGTCATGTGGATACTGTGAACAGCACTCTGCAGCAAAGCTTGTCCAAGCAATTCCAGCAAGTCGTGATGTAGTGCTGGAACAGCAACTTTGGCAAAATAGGACCGGCTGGGAACCTTCCATTTTGGTGCAGATGGCTGTCACAAATTCCAGAAAACCCACCCCTTCCACAAAAGAAAAAGGGAGAAGGTCCAGCGCTAACATTTTAGCCAGCTTCGCATTGAACAAACGTGCCGTTGGGTGGTTGTGTTCATACTGCCCCTCCAGCCTAAACGTGCTGAGAATGGTAGGCTGGATTTTTTTCCTTTCTGGCGCCACTGATGCAGGTGACGTCTTGAACCCAGATGTTGTTAGGCTCAACCCCGCACTTTTTTTCATTGCGGTACTCTGTTGCCTTGGTGTCTCAGCCTGACTCTTACTCTTGTGCCACTGAGATGTTGCTGAGGCTGATGAGGATGTGGGCGGTACCACTGCACTGCTGGGGACAGGGCTACTTTGTGTACCAGAGAAAATGTCTCCCTCTTGTTCACCTTCCACCGCGATCGTATCTTCTTCTACTTCTTCATCCCCACCAACAGCAATGGGTGCAGTTTTTTGGGCGCTATGGTGCACCTTGCACTGGATCAAGTGGTGTTTTTTCAGATGGGTTGTTTGGCCTCCGGTACCTTAGTTTGTACCAAGCCTACCCCGACTAACACCTTGTCCACAAATTGAGCATATAGCAATGTTCTCCTCCTTACTGCTAACCGAAAAGAAGTCCCAAGCTGGGGAGGTGAACTTTCTGGCGCTGCTGGAGGTGCCACTTGCAATGCTGGATGAACTGGAGGGTGGGCGTGGAATTTGACTCTGTGGCTGTGCACCACTACCACTACTACCTACTTCTACTGAGGTGGTGGTTGTGCTGGATGTAGGTCGCTGCCGGGCCTTTGAAAATGCAAATATGGAAGTTGGAGGTGGTGTTGGTGTTACCTGTGTTGGTGGTATCTGTGCCACATCCCTCACAGCAATTTGGGATGGGGTAATGTCAGTCTCCATCTCCACTGGGGCGGGAATGATGTTCATGATGACTGGCTCGTCATCATCCTCCTCTTCTATATCTACCTCCATAACTCTAAGGCTTTCTGGAACCTTGTCTCGTGGCGTCTCTGACTCTCAGACTGAGGTGGTGGCTTCCAAGTGGCATCTAGATCATCAGAAGGGGGGCTTGCAGAAGAACTCGATGGACTAGCACCCCTTTTCCTTGCTAGGGATCTGGAAGACAATGGATCTTCTGAAAGAGTGGCTTGCTCTTCTTCCTCTGCAGGAAGCTCGATTTCCTGAACTGCCCCTACTTCGGGAGGAGCAACTACTATTGTGGGCAGTGGTTGCGGCTGTTGTTGTCCACTTATCTGAGTTTCCTGCGTTGATTGGGTACTACTTTGCGATAACGATAAGTCAATTTCAACATCGCTGCTCGTTGGCATTGTCGTGATGACGCTGGCTGCCTCTGCGTCAGACATGGGCTTGGGCCTAGGTTGGTGAGGTGGGCCCACTGATGCGGGGGTGCTGCTCCCAGCTTGATCCCCAGACACCGCTGCTGCAGGCACAATTTTTGGTTTCCCAAAAAAGATCTTGATCGGCACACCAGAAGTGGTAAGTGGCACTTCCTTCTTCTTCTCACTGGCAACTTTCTTGGTACTGGAGGACCTGGTACCTTTCTTTGGGGCCATCTTCTTCAGATGTCAGCAGCACGCAGTGGCACAAGTTGAAGAGATATCTGTGGTCACACGTCACATGACGTTGTGCGCAGCAGGACTTCTGTCTGGCAGTACAATGGGTGATGACGCCTCCTCCTCTTTTGTGCACCTAAATGCAAAGAAGCAAGAAGAACATCAGTGAAACGTGGCATTCAATTTACTACTGTACAAACAAACAAATATAATATATAACTTAGTGTGTGGTCACACCTGTTAGTGTTATTTAATATTAATAAATTGTATTAACTCTGTTTAGTTATTAAAAAAACATAACAACAGTGTAGCCATTTGTGAGACTTTGACAACAAGGGCTTTGTTTCATCATGGTGCACTGTGTATACTCAGGAAGGATAGGAAAGAAGAAGAACAAAAACAAAAATACAAATGTAATGGAACCTGTTTGGCATTGTGATTTGTGAATGTGATTGTGCATCACGTGGGATGCAGCATCATTCAGAAAGCTGCAGCTGGCAATGGGGATGGAAGCAGTAAGCCAAGAGGAACAAAGGAAAGACATGCAGGCCTATGGCAAAAGCAGCACACTAACTACCACCACAAAAATTTTACAAAATGGCCACCAGCCACATGGTCACTCACAAAACAACAAGCAGGAGGCCTGTAAAACAATGAACTCAAGCAGGCCTATATGGCCAGACAAAGGAGGCATGCTAAACAACACAGCTTTAATGCAACAATGCAAAAACGAAAATCCACAGGGCTAAAAAAGGTTTGCAAGTTACACAACAACCACACCAGCCACACACATCCAACAAAGGCATTTATTTAACACACACGAAAAAAGTAAAAATACCACCAAAAAACACATTTTGCAATTCAATCCAATGCCATCCATGCCCTAAATGATGTTTAAATTCAACAGACACCACAGAAACAGTTGTTTCATGCACACATGAGTAGCTCTGGGCCTACTGGCTGAAAAAGGCCTATTAGCAGACTAGGCCACATAGTGAATCAATTCAAATCAATAATTTTGCAAATGTATTAGAAAATGTAGTGAACTGTCCTGCATTTTTTTGCTGGGTAAAAAGAAAACAATTGCATGCAAAACAACAACAAGAGCAAGGCATGGCCACCACAAAGAAAGCTTGCAGGCCTATGGCAAAAGCACACTGGCTGCCTGTACAAAATGGCCACCAGCCACATGGCCAGGCCACCACAACAACAAGAAAGGGAAGACAGACAATGCTAGACAATGCAGGCCTATGGCAAAAGCACACTGGCTGCCTGTACAAAATGGCCGCCAAACACATGGCCAGGCCACCACAACAACAAGAAAGGGAAGACAGACAATGCAGGCCTATGGCAAAAGCACACTGGCTGCCTGTACAAAATGGCCACCAGCCACATGGCCAGGCCACCACATTAACAAGAAAGGGAAGACAGACAATGCTAGACAATGCAGGCCTATGGCAAAGCACACTGGCTGGCTTTACAAAATGGCCACCAGCCACATGGCCAGAGGCCACCACAACAACAAGAAAGGGAAGACAGACAACGCAGGCCTCTGGCAAAAGCACACTGGCTGGCTTCACAACATGGCCGCCAGCCACAAGGCCAGGCCACAACAACAAGAAGCAGTAAGCCAAGAGGAACAAAGGAAAGACATGCAGGCCTATGGCAAAAGCAGCACACTAATCTACCACCACAAATTGGCCACCACCAGCCACATGGTTGGTCACTCACACAACAACAAGCAGGAGGCCTGTAAAACAATGAACTCAAGCAGGCCTATGTGGCCAGACAAAGGAGGCATGCTAAACAACACAGCTTTAATGCAACAATGCAAAAACGAAAATCCACAGGGCTAAAGAAAGGTTTGCAAGTTACACAACAACCACACCAGCCACACACATCCAACAAAGGCATTTATTTACCGCACACGAAAAAAGTGAAATACCCCCCAAAAAAACACGTTTTGCAATTCAATCCAATGCCATCCATGCCCTAAATGATGTTTAAATTCGACACCACACAAACAGTTGTTTCATGCACACATGCGTAGTTCTGGGCCTACTGGCTGAAAAAGGCCTATTGGCAGACTACTGGGCTAGTGAATTAAATAAATGTTGCAAATTGATTGCAAAAGTTGGAGAAAATGTAATGAACATTGCAACATGTTTCCTTTACAAAAGAAAACTAGAAGAAAAATTACATACAAAGAAACAACTAGGCCTCTACTGAAACTACAGGCCACCCACCACAATCCATTGGAAAAAACCAATGAAAAAGTACAAAAAAATGTAGGTGCAATGCCCCAATCAAACAAAACCAACACCAATTTTCCAACTTACTTGTGAAATATCAAATGCAAAATTCCTCAAAATCCAATGATATATGATGCAGCAGACAAAAAAGGGATCCTTCCAGCTCCAAATCCAAAAGAAAAGTGAACAGGAGATGGACAAAGCACTGGGAGGAGCCTGCTGGATAGGAACAGGAAGTTGGAGACACTGGGGCACTTCCTTCCTCTTCAAAAAATAAGTAAAAAAAGAAAAAGGACTCTTTGCACCAAAAAGTACTGCCAAATGTCAATCTGAGGAGTTTTTTTCATCCAAATCATCATTTTCGAGAAGGTTTTATGCTGCTCGAGAGATATTCTTCTCCAGCTTGCAAATTCTGCGTGTTCGGCATCGCGATCTTCACAAAACTTCCGCCGGAAGTCCGATGGCGCGTCCGAATGACGTGTTCGCGATCGCAGACTCTCGCGGGACCGTGCGGCCCGCTAACAAAATCTCGTGGCGCATGCGAACGGATAGGAAATCTCGTCGCCGAACGCAGGCATCCCGGTAAGTCGCTCCCGCGTGCGCGAAAACGCATTTTGAACGCGCAAACAAAAAAAAACTCCGCTCCGTTGCGGAGCGCGGAGTTTTCGGTAACTCTGCGTTCTACGCGGAACGTGGAGCGAGCAGAGCGGATTTTGCCACCCAGGGTTACTGGCGACATGCTGTTAGCTTATCCCAATCAACCCTCTTCGGTGGTAGTAGGGCATGCATATAGGTAATAATGCGATTCTGCAAAGCCAGTATCTTGGCCCTAGGCTTCTCACCAGGTTTCCTCTCCTTATACCACGCCCTGATCTCATCCCAAATGCCACCCAACTCCACAACGTGAACCTGCGTATGCACCTGTCTCCAGATGTCCACCGGTACCAACAATCCGAAAAACATTTCAATGTCTGCCAGTGTCATCACTGTCGACGAGGCAGCCTCTGTCAATTCCTTGTAATATGCAGTTGGATTTTTCCTCGGGTTGGGCAACTGGCTCTAAAACCTCACTCCTTTTCCATGGAGTGTAAACCCACTGTTCTTGAAAACAGGCCTCTACTCGCTGCCTGATAATAGCGTTCTGCTGATTACGCAGCTCCGGTATCTCGGGGTGAAAAATAGGGTGTACTTCCCTCATCGGAAACTGAGACCCTGTCGTTGGCGTTCTCTGATGCAACCTACCTCGATAACCTATCAATGTGGCAACATTACTAAATACGTGATTAGGAGCCAGGTCAATGGCATACACGCGGTCCCTAATGTCATAAATTATTTGAGGTGCAACACCATTAAAACACTGTTCCCTTTCAACCCTATCAATGTGGCCGACATAGGCTTGAGGGCGTGCTGCTGCACGTACGGCTCATAATCTTTCATCACACTCCACACATCTTCCAGGCTATAAATCGGACTCCAAGCCCACTGCGCGGCCTGGTCCGCCACCATCTTCTTCTCCTCATTTCCCACATCCGATCGAATCAGCACCCATCCCATTCGTTCCCGAGCTGCTGCCCAGTCACCCTCATCCGATCCACGGACCGGCGTCCCAATGTTCAACAATACCGGGGAGGAGACATTCGACGAAGACACAATAGGTGGAGGGGCAGACACAAGCGTTAACAATGGCTGCGTTGAGGGTGTGAGTGACGGAGAGGGAGCATAAGCGGAAACTATAGGCATAGCAGGGAGACTCACAGTCACGGTATCAGTAGCATGTGAAGCTAGAGAAAGAACGGGGGTGCCATGGCCAAAGTAGCCGTGTCAGGGCAGGAGAACCCGCAAGGGAAACAGGAGGGGCAGAAGATGAAGGCGCCGGGACAACTGGATATATTCTCTATGGGGCATAAGGAGGAGGAGGTCGAGAGTCTAAGAGCTCCTCCATGAATGTGTCACCCTCCTCTCGAGCAACATAGGATTTGTCACATTGCAATCGATATTTTCTATCAGCGCATTCTATCCCTTTTTCTATTTTTTCTCTATCATGCGCTGCTGCTTTCTGAGTCACTGTCTGCATCTTCCCTCGCCTAGCCTCTTTTTGTGCTCTTATGCGCCTCTGCCTGGCTTCCTTTTGACATACCTGAAGGGAATCAAACATCGACTGCCTACTCCATTTTGCAAACAATTTATCTTGCAAGAAATTCAATTTTTGTTCATCAAAGGTACCTGTTAATGGCCACCGAAGCTTGGCATTGTCTCTCGTATATTTGTGCCACAACGTACTAAACCTAATAGGGCCAATACCGTGCTTCACATACATGTCAAAGTTCGGGGTGCCTTCTGGAGGTGCAGATGACTTTCCTCCAATCGAGCATCAGCAGAACAACAACGGCACCCCAAACACCACATTTTGCTCAGACAAGGGATCTTAATGTAAGATACGTTCAATATTCACACCAGAAGATTAACAAAGTAATTTAGTCCTCAGACCACTCCGAACGAAGGCATCCACAAGTCAGTCCTCTGACTGCACCAGAGAGACAGGCTCAAGCCCCAGGCATTTTCAAGAGTAAGCCAAATTCACTAAGTTGCCTGGCAGGGTATCCGCAGACACCCCGTATCTCTAAACAGTCCGCAGACCTACCAAGTACAAGCACGTCAAGAAATGGCCTCTAGACCATACTCAAGATTATTCAAGATGGCACCATATTCACCAAGAATCAAGACAAACTCACCTGGTGCACACAGGTCGAACAAAGTTATTCTCCACTGCTGACTCTTTGGACCAAACGGTCAAATCCAAGGGTTTCGCCTTTCCGGACCCCAGCCGGGATGACCGCTGGGAGAGGCACCGCCCGATCAGATAGGCGGAGCAGCTGCGAGAACTAAGTTCTATCGTGTGGGGATCCCCGATCCGCCCATTCGACCTGACGCGGCCCCGTCCTCCACACCTGGTTACGGGCGAGATGGGTCAGCCCGATGGAGTCCCTGTTCGGGAGCCAACTGAAGGAAGTGACCCGAATCGGGCCACCTAGGTCACTAGTGACCACCTCTCTGCCTTCCAAGAAATGAAGAGTCGAGAAGACAGTAGAGAATACAAACCAAGCAATTTTATTATTAATGCGCTGCAGCGGAGCCCATTCTGACCAGTCTCCTAAGATGACGGCAGAGGGACTAACTCCCCCTGACATAACATCAGATATTATACATTTCCAGATCCCAAGAAACACGCCCAGACTGGAAAATTCCAGCTCGGGCACTGGTGAACAAAGGAGGCACAGAGAGATGAGCTACCACCTGCAAAACGGGAACATCTTATCACATTCTCAAGGTTGCTTTGCTCGAGCTCAGCGCTCTTCCACGTGGGAGCAGGGATATGAGAGAGGAAAGGCATGTGGTGGCAGAATAAACAATTCATTAGTACATTAGGATACGGCCTTGAATATGATACAGAGAAATAACTCTAAGCTGTCTTCTTCGTTAGGGCAGGCAAGCAACGTGACAGAGTCTTACTTTCGATCACAGTACAAAATGGCGCCTACAGACAAAATGGCGCCGCAAATGCTAACTTAACGTGCAAAATGCTAGAAGGAGTCAGCTAGACGCATTTGCAGTCCAACACCACCCCCCTTTCTTTTGACGCAGCTTGTTTAAAGAAAGGGGCGCGGCCTCCATAAATGTGAAAGCGCCGCATGGGCCATAGTAAACAAAAACATATTTCCAATGCAGTAGGTCTCGCATTTGCGAGAGTTTAAGCTATTGCATTGCCAATAGCTCAAACTCTCGTAAATGCGAGACCTATTGCATTGCAAATGCTTGTTGTTATTTGGTGTGAATCCATTCAGTAGTTTTGGAGATATTAAAGGAGAAACAAATTTGTATATCTAGAGGTGTTGATCCTTCATGAATCCTTCGCTACACGTGGCAAATTGACACACTAACTGGAATGCTGTGATTGGCTGGCCGCAACTTGTGTAGAAAGTTACAGCCGCCATTTTGTGTGATGGGACATGGTCGTAGGGGCCTAAAAATATTTTTGGAAAGTACTAGAAGGGGTCAGGGTAGAGGTACCCTGATCCGATGGGTGCAAAATCGGGGTCTTTCAGGGACCTCTTATGTGTTTAACATGTCAAAAAAAAAATTCCACATTCGATATTCACGAATATGTTGCGACGCTCAGTGTGGCCCCGCACGTAACTTCTTGACGGATTTGCGAATATTGCCGAAATTATAAAAAAAAAATACAAATCCTATATATTTTACACAAGTATAACATTTATTTATTACTGATAGACCTTAGGCTAGAAATGAGTTTAAATAAGTTTAAAAAACACTCTGAAAATGTCCCCTTCTCTCAAATCTTGCATTTATTAATTTAAATATCAACAATGGGAAACAGCATTTACTGCATGGTCAGAACCATGCATGCTGTTACCATGCAAAATTTTACAAAACCTATATGCCTTTATCACGCATGCCTTTTCAACAAAAATGTAAGTATCTTCCTGAGCCTGTGAGCAAGAACATTTCTGTTCGAAACGCATTGGGTGTTATTTCGGAAGAGAGACATTGCTTGTGTACTGCGCTGCCAACATCCTGCACTAAAGGCTTTTACTTTCCTCTGAGGCTCCTCAAATGGGTGTTTGTTTTTGTGGATGTAATAAGCGGCCGGTCCCGGTCGCGAGGAAGCCCGCTGCTGATCTGTGGCAGATCCAGCGCTTTGAAGTGTCGAGCGCATGGAGTGGAAAGGCTGCGTGCAGGATTGTAAATTGTGCGGCACAGTTACCTCCTACTTAGGTTTTTATTATGGATTACTTTGGTGATGGATGGCAGCACCCACTGGGGTAAAACGAGGCGGAACCACAGGCTCCAGCATACCTAGCAGCACTCTCAATTGGAGGCGGAGCCATGTTGCACTTATCAAGGTGTTCCAAATCAGTATTGCCATTGCACTTCCTGAGCCCGTGAGCAAGAACATTTCTGTTCGAAATGCGTTGGGTGTTATTTCGGAAGAGAGACATTGCTTGTGTACTGCGCTGCCAACATCCTGCACTAAAGGCTTTTACTTTCCTCTGAGGCTCCTCAAATGGGTGTTTGTTTTTGTGGATGTAATAAGCGGCCGGTCCCGGTCGCGAGGAAGCCCGCTGCTGATCTGTGGCAGATCCAGCGCTTTGAAGTGTCGAGCGCATGGAGGGAAAGGCTGCGTGCAGGATTGTAAATTGTGCGGCACAGTTACCTCTGAGTCCATCTTCTCCTACTTAGGTTTTTATTATGGATTACTTTGGTGATTGATGGCAGCACCCACTGGGGTAAAACGAGGCGGAACCACAGGCTCCAGCATGCCTAGCAGCACTCTCAATTGGAGGCGGAGCCATGTTGCACTTATCAAAATGTTCCAAATCAGTATTGCCATTGCACTTCCTGAGCCCGTGAGCAAGAACATTTCTGTTCGAAACGCGTTGGGTGTTATTTCGGAAGAGAGACATTGCTTGTGTACTGCGCTGCCAACATCCTGCACTAAAGGCTTTTACTTTCCTCTGAGGCTCCTCAAATGGGTGTTTGTTTTTGTGGATGTAATAAGCGGCCGGTCCCGGTCGCGAGGAAGCCCGCTGCTGATCTGTGGCAGATCCAGCGCTTTGAAGTGTCGAGCGCATGGAGGGGAAAGGCTGCGTGCAGGATTGTAAATTGTGCGGCACAGTTACCTCTGAGTCCATCTTCTCCTACTTAGGTTTTTATTATGGATTACTTTGGTGATTGATGGCAGCACCCACTGGGGTAAAACGAGGCAGAACCACAGGCTCCAGCATGCCTAGCAGCACTCTCAATTGGAGGCGGAGCCATGTTGCACTTATCAAGGTGTTCCAAATCAGTATTGCCATTGCACTTCCTGAGCCCGTGAGCAAGAACATTTCTGTTCGAAACGCGTTGGGTGTTATTTCGGGAGAGAGACATTGCTTGTGTACTGCGCTGCCAACATCCTGCACTAAAGGCTTTTACTTTCCTCTGAGGCTCCTCAAATGGGTGTTTGTTTTTGTGGATATATATATATATATAAATATATATATATACACATATTCATATACATATACATTTATATATATATATATACTTAAAAAAACAAATTGTATAGGGACATTTTAGTTGGAAATTAATATTTTAAAAACCTACAGGGACATTATAGTTCGGTTCAGATTTCACTCATACAAAACTAATGAGATTCACCAATTATAGTTACCTGAGCTAACTATAACTTACGCCTCCGTAATTCACTGCTTATGACCTCACATATTACATCACTCATGACATGGTCACTGAGATCACTGATGATATCTCAAATGACATCACTGAGGACATCATCCAGTGAGTGTAAGTGTTTAAGTAAACGTTTCTGAGACTTAAAGATATATACTAAGCTATTGCATAAGTTTAATTACTATTCTTTCTGCAATACTAATGACTGGTACTATTCCTAACATATGTCATCTTAGTGGCTGTGTGACTGTATCAGTGTGTGAGTGGGTATCTGAGTGGCTGTATGGGTGTGTGAGTGGCTGTATGGGTGAATAAGTGAGTGTGTGAGTAGCTGTATGGGTGAGTGAGTGGCTGTGTTGATGAGTGAGTGGCAGTATGGATCAAGGAGTGACTGTGTGAGTGGCTGTATGGGTGCATGAATGGGTGTGAGTGGCTTCATCAGTGACTGAGTGGCTGTATGAGTGAGTGAGTGGGTGTGTGAATGGCTCTATGAGTGGGTGAGTGGATTTATGAGTGGCTGTGTGAGTGAGTGAGTGGCTGTTTGAGTGGGTGTCTGTTAAACATGGTTTTGCATATGAGACAGTGCAGTGCTTCTTAGAAGTTAGAAATATGTAGAAAACATATAAAACCCCTTTTTAATTTCAATGAACCTCAGAGTTAAGTGACTCATTGGCTCAAACAAATGGTATGACTGGCCTTGAATTATTATAAATTGAAATTTAAACTTGAACGAATGACTAAAATAATTATACAATAAATAGTGGAAAGGAAATGCATTGTCAAAGTAAAGTATTGTCCCACCAACTCCTAACACTGAATGAAACTTAGGCAGATGTCTATATGTGATCAGGCAAAATGCTATCACTGAAAGTGCAACAAACCCAATGGATGAAGTGGAGGAACAGAAGCAAAATGTAAATGAAGATTGAACAGACCAAAGGATGAAGATCACTGACAAAAATGTATACTTATATGAATCCATTATTTATGATTTCTTTCAGTTAAGTGTGAGAATGATGAGACAGCTAAAGATATCACCAAAAATTGCCAAAAATGAACAACTTTAACTGCAGCCATAACATCATTCATTAAAAAATAACTTGACAGAAAAATAACAAATCCCAGCTAACAACATAAACTTCATTTTTACCAATGTATATCATATAATTCAACATGCGTAAAATACCATTTAATGGACTTATGCACACTAAGGACCCAATGTATTAATGTAAGGTCCCAAAGTATTCAGCGCTTTTCCACACAATTGCTTTTCTGCTGCACCTTGATTTTGCACTACAATTTATGTGCTGTCATTCACCATTCTCAGGAGTTACAAAAACTCTTTCCTTATTAATACATATGAAACAGAAATCATTTTGTGACCTCCATCTCTGCATTAAATTTTTCTGAATGTCAGATTTTTTCTGAAAGCTTTCCAGGACATTTAGTGAATGGCTTTAGTGAGAAAGCTAATTGACAAACTAAAAATGTATATTACATAGTTGCTAACACATTGGGCATTTAAAACGTGCACAACTAAAAATGTGCACATATTTATTTTTCTGTAAAATTGAAAAATATTGTGAATTAGAAATAAGTCACCTTGCTTGCTTTTCTGTTGTCTTTCCATAGCTAGCAGACAAAAGCATTACAAGGACAAAGTCTGCAGCATGTTTTGTCAGAAGTGCAAATGTTCTTAAGTTTTTATATTTATGCAAGGATTCCTTCAAGTATGAAAATGTGCGCAGGAGAATATGGTGCACAGAAACAAATGAATGCATTATATTTCAAAGTTGTTATTTTACTTCTGGTGTAAGGATTATGTGAATGTAATGAATGCGTGTACAGAAAATTATAGTGTAATTCAGGTCTGGTTGGAAAGCAGGAGCAAATGTTTTTATTTCCATGCAACATCTCGGTTCCTATGTTGACATGGATTCTTCATATTGTTCAAAGCACTATAAGATTTGAATTTATTAGCAAGAAGCACATTTGGGCTAATTTTAGAGAAGCACATTTTACAGGCACTGAGTACACTTTGGTCTTGTTGTGCAGAATGCTCTGTTGCTCAGTTTCATGATTTGATTATGCTGTTTTAATTTGGCTTGCATATTGTTTCTTTAGGAAATGTATGTACCATGACCCTGCGATTTTACTGATCATTTGTACTAATTTTGTTAGTCCCATTACTACTGTAATGTTCATTATATTAACTGAATACATTTAATATTATGAAAAGACCAATTGAGAGTCTTTGGTGGAAACGTCTGTTGAGGTGTTTCTGCTGATTACACTTTGCCTCTCACTGATCCTGTGGATCAAACCTTCTTGGTAGAACAGAAATGTCATAATTGGTAAGTAGACATTTATACACAGCATGTACAGAGGCATTCGAAAAATCTTGTTGTTGGAACACAGACACTGTGGCCCAGTTAGAGCAATTTTTGAAAGTACAATATATGTTATTTGTGAAGTAATAACATTTAGGGGCCGATTCCGATTCGGGCCGGAAATCTCTCTGACCGAGCCGGACTAGGAGAGATTTCCGACCGAATCGGACCCTAGCAGCCCGACCGAACGAGTACGATGCGCACGTATGCCATCGGACTCGATTCGGTCGGACTCCCATTGAAGTCAATGGGAGCCTGTCGTACAACGCGTACGCGGGCTCCCATTGACTCAATGGAGTGCGAGGCGAACAAGGGCGCCCCTACAGCGTGTACACGGCGAGCGACTCGCGCCGTACACGCACAGGTAGGGGGACTCATGGGTCCCCCTTGTGTGCGACTCGCGCGGCTACGCAGCGTACAGGGGTCCGACACGGACCCCCAAAGTACGGCTCCGACTGCTCTTTCGAGCCGGAGTGCACGGCTCGGTCGGACTGCTCGCGGCGCGCATCGTACTCTCCCGGCCGGGGAACGTCTCCATTGCGCGGTGCGAGTCGAGTCCGAGCGAGTCGGTCGGTGCGGTTCGACCCGGGAACGAGTCGGTCGGAGCGGTCGGGACGCCCGGACAAGTCGGTCGGCGAATTCACATCGTACTCGCTCGCCCGGACGCGCGTACGAATCGGTCGGGAAATAGGGCTCCGAATCGGATCCGGTTAAGCCGAATCCGATTCGGAGCCCTACCGGCCGAGATCGGAATCGGCCCCTTAATGTCATTTTTGTAGTGAGATATTGTTTAAATATTGTGCGGAGTGATTCTGGTGAATTGATCGACGACCTAAAACCCTCAGCTAAAACTATGGGCCAGATATACAAAGAACTGGTCGTAAAATATAATCTTCATTTTGGGTTTTGAGGTCTATTGGTGGAATGTGTGATTAGTGTTAAAATAAATATTATTAATTATAATTAATTAAAAAGTTAAATATGCAAAATATAAACATTGTAAATTTGTTTTGGTTGTGAATGTTAATTTAATTATCATAACAGATTGTATTAATTTTCTTTTAGGGTTTTGTTTTCATAAGGGATTTGAGGGATACTGTTTATTGTAAAATTATTTACTTAATAATTTGAATGTTTTTATAGTCTTGAGATATATGAAAACATTTCAAAAGTATTTTTTCAAAGTATGATATTTAAATAAAAGCGTGTATTTAAATTTCTTAATTCATTTTAATAGGTATTTTCTTACTTGGGTGTAGTGAATCTGACCTCCCAATGTATGCACTTACTCCCACAGTTTGTTGGCCTAGTGCATAATAGTACATCTGCTCCTTCCACACTAATGTATGCACTTTCCCCAGTGCAGAGTTAGAAGGGTAAATCTGTCCAACCCCATCAACAATGTGTGCACTCTCTCCAATGTTTGAAAGACAGGAGTTGAACTATTAAATCTGGCCCAATACACAATGTTTGCACTTTCCTCTATATCTGATGTTGTGGAGTCAAAATAATAAATACCCCCCCTCACTTTCACCAATGTTTGTTAGTGCGAAGTTAGAAAAGTAAATCTCACTCCACCATTCTGTGAATGCATTTTTCCCAATGTTTGTTAGACTGCCATTAAACTAGAACATGTGATTGCTCCCAGCCCCAATGCACAATGCATGCATTTTGCCCAATTTTTGTAGGATTGAAATTAGAATAGAGCCGTGGTCCTTAACTTTTAGACTTCTGAGCACACTTACTTAATCATTGTTGGAATCCGGGATCCCCACCTGAGTCATTACTGGAATCGGGGACCCCGGCTTCAGCATTTTCAATGATTTGAACCGCAAAACAATACACACAAAATGGAGAAACATGCATTCATAAAACAAAAACACAAATTATGAAATATTTTATTAAAAAAGATATATATATATAAATAAAATCTAAATTGTAATTTTAATGGGAAGGTTGGTGCTTTTCTAAATTTAGGAGAGGTTACACATCATCCATACAATATTCTGCTTGATGCATTTGCGCTTTTCTCACAAATCAACCTGAGGATACTAACTTAATTTTTAGCCCCCAATTTCACATTTTTTAACATTTACAGAACTTTTTTAAAATGTAAAATTTTATATTTTGCTTCTTTATTTATATACACTTTATTATTCTATTAATATTATTTAATTTTCTAAGTAACCTCAGGCCCTCTGAGTAGGCTTCGCGGGCCCCCAAGGTCTGGGAGGTTAGATTCACTGTATCCAAATAAAATATTTCATCATTTGTGTATTTGTTTAATGTATTCTTGTTTCTGTATTTTTTGGGTGTTGTCTTGCAGTTGAAATCATTGAAAATTATGACACTGGTGTCCCCCGCTTCGAGTAATGACTCAGTTGGGGTCTCTGGATTCTAGTAATGATTAAGTGCCTGGTCCACCCTGCCGCCTCACTGGCAAACCCGTGGTTGGGCCGAACGCCAGATTACGGTTGATTCTCATGTCTGGCGGGCTTTTTTTTTACATTCCCACGGTGGTGGCCTGAAAATGGGCACCTCAATGGGAATGCCAAAAACAGTTCCTGCACCGCAAGGACTAAAAAGTCCATGCCGTGCAGGAACTGGGGTGCATGCAGACAGGGGGGCACATGTTGTGCCCCCCTGCATGCGCTGCATGGCACAGAGGCACACAGGGCCCGGTAGGACCCTCTTTGTTTCCTCTCTGCCATGATTTTCGTGGCAGAGAAACTTGTAATATGCTTGGTGGGACCGCGGTGGTCCAGGCGGTGGTCCAGCCTAGCATACTGCCGTCTCCTGACCGCCGCAACACCGCCAGGGAACGGCGGTTCCCTGGCAGCTGCGGTGGAGCAATGGCTGTCTGGCTGCCCTAATTGTAATAGGGCAGTCGGAAGACCGCCATCACCGCAACCCCAGGAGTCTGGTGGTCCGTGGACCACCAGACTCATAATTAGGCCCTAAGTGTTGCTCCACAGAATTAAGAATCACTATTTAAGAATTATATTATTTTTACAATACAGTTATTCTAATTTACAATTTAATGGTATTGTTGATTAACTGATGCCAGCATTTCTAAGAATATGTTTTAAGTTAATGAATTAATATTTATGTTATATTTGTTAAATATATTGATATTTAAAAAAATAATGTAACTTATTTTAAATTAAAATAAAGCTAATTATAATTAAATACCTATAATTATGAATGCAATGTAAACATTTTGGGCCACGAAATTTTGGTATTCAATATTTTTTGCTCTTCACATCATATGTATGTAAATTTAATATTTATGTTAACATTTTGAAAATGAAATTTTGTTACCACAAAATTTTCATAGTTGATATTTTGTCATACACCCCTTTTAGGTTATTAAATTATGATGACATGTTAGACAGTTGTACTGATTGCCGGCATTATATTATACAGGTTTGTGGTAATCAGTGAAATGTATGAGTTCAAGAAGACTTATGAGCTTCCTGTTTCCAAATATTGTTACACTTGAGGATAATGAAAAGTGTTTTGAGGATTTCATGTCCTTTCTTTTGATATCCGGAGTATAGAACAGGGGGTCTATGTTGCTATTTCCATAGATTGGATTAAAGTAAGTGTATAAAGTTAAAGTCCATGGGTTTCAATACTGGGTTTCAATTGTGAAGCTAAAAGGGATGCCTTGACCCATAGACATGGCCTGCTGCCATCTTTTTCGAACTTCTCACTAAGGCTCCAGATTTTAAGACAGGCATGTGAAGATAACTGAAGAAAACATCTGTACTCCAGAAAGGGAGACTAACTGAAATGATTCAGAAGAACTCTTTCAAAAGTGTCAGGCAGATGCAACTCCAGCACATTCTCAAAAGGAATTCCAGAAGAACTTCAGAAAATGGAATGCCCTGCCACTCTCCTTCCGCTCATCTGAGTCAGAACCCATTTTTCAACGTGCCTTAAAAACCTGGTTGTTCACCAACCTCTAGTTCTCTTTTCCGCGCCTGTCATCTGTCATCTGCCTCAGCGCCGGGACAACCCCGTTGGGGGTAGCTGTGCGCTTTATAAACTCCTAAATAAATAAATAAATAAATAAAATCAGGAAAAATTATTTGAGCAAGCAAAAGCAGGAAGACACTTTGGGATGCACCAGCTGACGTTGGCAGTCTCCTTATTTATGTTTTTTGAATGATTTACCCGGAAGTGAAATTTGTACAGGAAATACTTTCCCTCCATTATACCTTGGAAAAGTCCTAAGAAAGGGTATTCAAGAAACCATGACTTCCAAAAGGAAAATCAGATGTGGATTTGGGGATATATATTCAAGAAAAAATCAAGATTCATATCTCCAAGATGGCCACCGTATTGCCCAAGTAATTGCAAGGAAACATTTAGTTCAAGAAGAAGACCTCCCCAGACTGATAACTCTCTGTCCCAGCATGCAAACGGAATCCAGCAGCTCACACCAATCCCCCAACGGTAGATCCAGGAAAAGAACAGCTTCTCAACTTCTGTTAGTAAGTAAATGCATGCAGAGCCCTCGAAACACCAGTGTTTCCGTGTTGATTTTTATTGTGACTGTGTGTGAGCATGAAACATATTAGGATTTAACTTTGTTTTTACACTTCTTTTCAGCTAACAGGAGTAGACGATTTCATTGCTGGAAGGATATTTCACCAGAATATTGACTACAGAATATTGCGGGTATGGAGGTCATTTAGAGGTTGCCAGGGGTTGCAACTGCAACCCCTAACACTTCCTTTGCAACTCTTAGACATTGACAAATTCAAAATGCGTTCTTCAGAAAAATGCGAGAAAAGGTTTTTTATCAGAACAGTCCAATCATGGAAACGGATGATGGATACACCACTCTAAGATAAAAATCCAAATATAATTTACCACCTTCTACAATACCTCGAGAAGTATGGGCCTTTGAAGAGGCAGTAATAAAGGAGGTTGAAGAACCAGATCCCAGTGGAGACACCTTTCAGAACTTGACCTAACAGGAGAGACTGGCCTTGGAAACCCTGAAAAAAAAGAAGTTCTTAGTCATAAAACCCGTGGACAAAGGGGGTGCCATTGTTATACAAGTAAAAGAGGAATACAGAGAGGCGTGCCTTAGCCTTCTATGGGATGAAAGAATCTATGAGGTTTTTCAGTCAGATCCCACCAGTTGTCTACAGGATACCATCAAGAATCTAGTGGACGAAGCCATGAATAATGAGTGGATTAAAAGAAAAGAACAGGAATTTCTTACTACAGCGGAAACACGGATGCCTCAATTAAACACCATCCCGAAGATTCATAAATGAAGAATGCCCCACTCCTCCCTGGAAAGACCCATAGTATCGGGCATGGGATCGGTTCTTGAGCCATTGTCACAGTATACGGATTGATTACTATGGCGAGTCATTACACAAACGAGGTCCAACATTAAGGACACAAAGCACTTGCTTAATTTACTGTAAGAAGTGGAATATGACCCACGCCAGAAACAGTGTTGTGCCTCGACGTTGAGGCCCTCTATACCAGCATCCCACAGGGTGAGAGCCTGCGGGGATAATTGCTGAACTGTTGCTAGCCCAAGAATGGACTTGAGTGGCCCCAGTCCAATGGATTATGAAGCTTGCTGAACTGGCATTAACTGATAATGTTTTCTCTTTTGCAGAACAAATCTTTTTACAACGCCTTGGGACATCCATGGGAAGTACATTTGCGCCAAGTATAGCATGCCCCTACATGGGTTGGGTTGGAGAGGAGATTATATAAAAGATATAAGATGGTCAATCATAGAGAAACTCAGCTCTCATGAAGGGGTAAACAATAGACTCCTAGAAAAGGAACAAAGATAGGTCTATAAATTGAAAACAAATAAAAGAGGACTCAATGGTGACATACTGTGGAATCAAATGAGCCTCCGGTAGATTTGTTCTGACTAAAAAGACAGTAACAAGAGTAAAACAAATTACTGATAGACACCCCCCTGTCAATCATGTGATCTGCATTGGCCTTGTAGGGGACCTTGCAACAGGAATCCGTTTTATTTAGATATTGGCATCCTCACAAGATGCACACCTTCATGTCTCTGAACCACCCTCCAAGGTTCTGCTCCCCTTTTTAATTTGACATGTATATTAACATTGTGTTGTGGATGACCACAACAGTAAAACAAATGTGGCAGAGGGTGCAATAAGTAAAACATGAACATGTATTAGGAGTGCATCTTTATTACATAGCAATTTTTAAAGGAATGCATGTCCCGAGTTTATTTCGCACATTTGTCTCAGTGATCATTGGAAATTCTTGAGTAATACTGGCCTATGCAGGACCTATGCCCTCCTATTTTTCTCAAGCACGAAGGTGTCCTTCATATAACTAGAAGTTTATTTCCATTGGGTTCCAGCGCTTTAGAATTACCAAAAAACATTGAATAGTGGTGTTTGTACGGCAGATAGACCTCATGGGTGGTCTTAACAAACCATCAACACCATTTTTAAGGGAATACAGTAGGCGCCTTGGACATAATTTGAAATGTGTTCCACACAGGAACTAAGCACCTGAGGGAGCTACAACTACTGTGATTCTCGACATCCGGCACGTTCCCATGAGGCCCGCATTCATGCATGCTACGCGTTCTCTCCTGCGCATGCACTTCTTTGAACATCATGGTCTTGTCTTGGCGGCACACACAGCTGCTTTGGATTATCGCTCATTATTTTCACCGGTGCCAGCCCCCTTGGGGTCTGGAAGTATGCTCTGATTGGCACGTTGTGGATGAAATTAGTTTGAGCTGGCCTGGCCCCAGGTAATATAACTCCTAGCTTTCTGGCATTTGATAGCCACATACCGGTGAGAGTGGAGCTAAGTAGATGGAATGGAGGGTAGGGACCCTTGACGATGTAAGTACTAGCTTCATTGGAATTCCCTCTACGTTTGGATTTCTTGGCAGCAGTATCCTTCTAAAGCAAATATGAGATTTATGTATACTGAATTTAGACTTCTTGATTAAATATTGATACTGTGATGAAATTCTTCTTTTAGGGTTTGACTACAGGGCCAACCCCCAACACCCCTGTGGGGTTAGACATACCCATGATTAGGGTGAGTGGAGACTGGGCACGATGATAATTTTTACAAAAGATCATTTTGTGTGTATGCATCCCACAACCCCTTGTGGGGGTCTTAACATGATGGTACAGTGTATTGTTTTGCACCACAGCCAAAGTCATAAGTTTTGATTTGGCTTGAAGATGGTTTCATTACTGATATATATATATATATATATATATATATACATATATATATATATATATAGATATATATATATATATATATATATATATATATATATATACCGTGAGACAGAACGTGCACCGGATGGGTATTGCACGCCATTATGAAGCATCACAAACCAGTATGAGATGCAGTATTAGAGTGAGTGCGACAACAATGAGTGACGCTAGTTGATCATGGCTTGAAGCATGTGAGAAGACACACATTTTAGGGAAGTGTGCGCATCACGTTTGAATAGCCACATACTGTGGCATGTTCATTTTATGCCATGTAATTTTGTTCTTACAGGTATAAACAAGACTAGCAAGTATAACACTGCCTGTGCATGCCTTGATTTTCTTAGCATGCCGCGAAAGATCGTCAAAATACGTCACCGAAGGAGTGATAGAAAAACAAACCCACCCTGACGAAAGCCCAGGACCTAAACTGGCCAATGGTGTAGGCCTCAAACATGTTGGTGAACTAATAGGGTCATAGGACCTTTATATCCTACAATCCAGTTCATACTGTTGTTTTTATCCTTCCCATCCACCACGCTAATAGAGGGAGTGGGTGAGGAATTTTTATCTTATTGTTCCACCCCTTGATAACATTATTAAAAGTGCTCCCTGGAATATGGTCGAGCCCATCCTGACTTTTAGGGGTCAGGGTGAACCCGACGATGAAGCATGCCACTATTAGAGTGTGTGAAGATATTTAAAAAAAAGATTTTTTCCCCACCTCCTTAGGGAGTGGTGTATAGGTGTGGCACGTAACAACCCCCGCTGTTGAGTGTCTCTAACTCTAGAGGGATACTGTGATGTATGTTGTGTCCTTCCTTTACAACCCCTGGCCTCAAAGGTGGTAAAATCCGTGATAGAAACCCAGAGGCAGCTCGTCCTCATGGACGTTGCTTGGGGCTCCACTTTCGTTGCTTTCTGCCATTTTTATTTAGTACACTAATAGTGAATGTCATATTATTCACTATCAGTGTAATGAAAATGGAGTACAGTTAACTCGAATATGACTCACCCTGTCAACTGAGGTAATGAGAAAATGCTTTTAAATGTGTTGTGTGCGTGCTTGTGGTTGAGCGTGTGCTTATGTGACCATGTATATATGTGTGAATTTTTGTTTGTATGTGCAAGTATGTGTGTGTGTGAGTGAAAGTAAATGTCAAATGGCGTGTGATGTCGCTTCCACTACCGCTGACATTTTGTTGAATTGACGTCCATGATCGTGGAGGGCATTACTTTGTGGCAAAAATAGTGTGAAGTTATGTTCATATAGTTAAGCATAGGTTTACTAAACTTAACTCCACATATATGTACCTTGATTAAATAGTATTTAGTCCACACAGCTGTTGGGACTTTGAGCATACAGCCAGTGATCAAGGGCATGGAGCCCGAAACGCGTATGGCTCTTCTGATGGAGGGGTAAATGCGCTGTGCCTGCTGCCCACAATAAATGAAGGAGAATTTCCATCTGTGTTGGCGTTTCTATGCAGGGCAACCTGAGATGGGCAACCTGTTGTTTTGGACATTAAATTGCGGCGCGCCTCGCCGCGGAAACGCCCCGCCGCATATTCTGCGGACTGCAGCGCCTGTAAATACGGGCCCTATGAGGAGATGGAGAGCCGGTATTGTGGGAAAAGGACATTTGCAGGTACTTTGGTGTTTCCCCTCCACAGTACCCACTTGGGGAAAACAGTTTTTTGCACAAAGCCCCGTAAAGCACCCACTTTGGAAAAGTTACGGACTACCTGACCCAGAAAGCATTGTTGCATGAAGTCCCAATAGGGCGGGGCAGAATAGTATTTAGTCCACACAGCTGTTGGGACTTTGAGCATACAGCCAGTGATCAAGGGCATGGAGCCCGAAACGCGTATGGCGCTTCTGATGGAGGGGTAAATGCGCTGTGCCTGCTGCCCACAATAAATGAAGGAGAATTTCCATCTGTGTTGGCGTTTCTATGCAGGGCAACCTGAGCAGGGCAACCTGGTGTTTTGGACATATATATATATTAAAAAAAATATATATATATATATATATATCCAAGAAAGAAGTGACTCAAACAGATAGATTCACCAAAGAACAAAAATATATTTCCACTACAACATTTCAGCTTCCGCCTTCCTCAGGTAGTACAAGATGGTTTGCTCAGTGGCTGCACAGATGACACAGCTGAATTTTCAAAAAGCATCATGAGTGAAGATTCCATTTGGAATGTGGAATCAATGCGGTCCTGAGAGCTCTTGAGATATGCAGTAATCAGGTTGTATTATAAGTAATGTTCAGTCCATCTGGATGCAGTGATTTTAAACGGTACATCCAGAAGTTTTCTCTGGAGTCCAGTAGTTCTTCCTTTGAGACTTCAGTAAGCACAACAGAGTTGCGTTGCAGACTAGTGAAAAAAGGTGCGTGGCCTCGGAACACCTCTCTGCAACTCAGCTCTGTGGTCCTAACTGTAGGTACCTGGGGGGCTAGTTGGGCCCCAGGGACCCTCAGGATTCAAGGGGACTTAATCCCGCAACTTAAAAACGCGCCACGGGCGCGTTTGCACACATGTCACCTCAGGCCCCCCTCCCTTCACCACTGTGCAAACGCGCCCTGTAGTGCGTTTTAAGAGGTAGTTTTAATCCCCCTGCCCTATTATGTACTAGGGACTTACAGAGGAGGTCATGCTAATCACAGGGGTACCCCAACGCATAGTGTTCCCTAGTGTATGTAGGTGTTTTCACTGTATTCTAAGTGTCTTTTAGCATAGCACTGGCTCTGGTTAGTCAGAGTCAGTTACCACCAGTACCCATCTGAAAAAGTTGTGGGCACAGGATGATTTTGCAACCAGGCCTCTTTCTGCTCCTCTGTTGGTTCTTTCTGCACATCTTTTGCTTCTTCCTGCACTTTTCTTCGTCTTTGTGGACTTCTGTTGCTTCTTTCTGCATTTCTTTTGCTTCTTTCTGTGTGTTTTTTCTTCTTTCTTCACATGTCCTACCTCTGTAGGCATAGTTAGAAACTAGCATTTAAAAAACCTTTGAAATTCACTTAAAAACCATAGGTTTCAGGCACGTTATAGTTAGAAATTAGCATTTAAAAAACCTTTGAAATTCACTTAAAAAACCATAGGTTTCAGGCACGTTATAGTTAGAAATTAGCATTTAAAAAACCTTTGAAATTCACTGAAAAAACCATAGGTTTCAGACACGTTATAGTTAGAAATTAGCATTTAAAAAACCTTTGAAATTCACTGAAAAAACCATAGGTTTTAGGGAAAGTTATAGTTAGTTGGACATTGCACTCGTACAAAACCCGTGAAATTCCCCCGTTATAGTTAGTTCAGCTAACTATAACTCACGCCCACAATGCACTGCTGATGACGTCACATATTACATCACTCATGACATGGTCAGTGACATCACTGATGACATCACTGATGACATCTCAAATGACATCACTGATGACATCACTGATGACATCATCCATGTGATCATTTCATGCATCTTCTCACACCCTAATATAACTTTTGATACACCCACTCTAAATTACAGACTGCCATTCTCAAAACCATACACACTCCAATACCAATAACTACATACCCACTCACTGATTCTTAGGTCTACACACACACATCTACTCACTCACCCGTACAGTCACTCATACTTACAGTCACTCAGTACAGGACTATCATATGCACTCATACACCTACATAGACACTCACACACCGCCACTCATCCATAGAGGTACTCACACACCTAGTCAGTCATGCAAATAATTAATCACACTGCCATTTACTCACCTATACAGTTATACACACACCAGCTCACTGACTCATACAAATACTAGCACATTCTTACGCTCTTATACAATCACTGATACAAATACACACTCATCCATACAGCCACTCTCACAATCACACACTCTCACTTATAGCCATTTATATACTCCAACACACATATATACTGCCTTTCACATATGTAGTTACTCACACATGTACCACTGAGATATACATTCACTCACTAACACACCCATACACACACTCACCCACCCATACAGTCCATCACAGATGCACTCTTGAAACCATGCACCCAGTGAATCACCCACTCACACATCTATGCACAGAGTCACACACACCCCACCCACACAAACACTCAGGCACCCATACAGATACTCAGACAACCAATCAATAACCCATGTAGACACTCATGTAGCTATTCAGAAACCCATGCAGCCTCTTACACACCAACAGACAGACGGATACAGACATTCACACAGTTTAGTCACTAACCCATGCATTCAGTAAGATACGTTTAATCACTCACTTATAGAGTCAGTCACGCACCTACTAAATCATCCATTCAGACAATTATACACACACTCATTCTTCAATACACCTTTCCCTATATATATTAAACATATTTAAACTTTACAGAAACACACAGTCACTGGATGATGTCATCAGTGATGTCATTTGAGATGTCATCAGTGATGTCATCAGTGATGTCACTGACCATGTCATGAGTGATGTAATATGTGACGTCATCAGCAGTGCATTGCGGGGCGCGAGTTATAGTTAGCTGAACTAACTATAACGGGGAATTTCACGGGTTTTGTACGAGTGCAATGTCAACTAACTATAACTTTCCCTAAAACCTATGGTTTTTTCAGTGAATATATATATATATATATATATATATATATATTCACTGAAAAAACCATAGGTTTACAGACGTTATAGTTAGAAATTAGCATTTAAAAAACCTTTGAAATTCACTGAAAAAACCATAGGTTTCAGGGCCGTTGTAGTTAGCTGGACATTTCACTCGTACAAAACCATAGAAATTCCACTGTTATAGTTAGTTCAGCTAACTATAACTCGCGCCCCCGCAATGCACTGCTCATGACGTCACATATTACATCATTCATGGCATGGTCAGTGACATCACTGATGACATCACTGATGACATCTGAAATGACATCACTGATGACATCACTGATGACTCATCCACGTGAAAATCTGATGCACCTCCTCACAGTCTAATATAACCTTTAATACACCCACTGTAAAATACAGACTACCATTTTCGAAACCATCGAGACACCAATACCAGTTACTACATACGCACTCTTTGATACCTAGGTCTACACACACATCCACTCATTCACCCATACATTCACTTATACATGCAGTTACTCATCAATACAACACCATGATATTCACTCATACACCTATTCAGACACTCACACATCGCCACTCATCCATGGAGTTACTCACACACCTAGTCAGTCATGCAAAGAATCAATCACACTCCCATTTACTCACCTATACAGTTATACACACACCACCTCCCTAATTCATACAGATACTAAAGCATAATTACTCTCTTATATAATCACTGATACAAGTACACACTCATCCATACAGCCACTCTCACAATCACTCACTCTCACATATACTCATTTATATACAGCATCACTCTCATATACTGCCTTTTACATATGTAGTTACTCACACATGTACCACTGAGACATCCATTCACTCACCAACACACCCATACACACACTCACCCACCCATACAGCTGTTTCCACATGCACTCTTGAACCCATACACCCAGTGAATCAACCACTCACACATCAATGCACAGAGTCACACACCTCCAACCCACCCACACACACACTCAGTCTCCCATACAAATACTCAGGCAAACAATCAATAACCCATATAAACACTCATGTAGCTACTGACCAACCCATGTAGCAGCTTACACAACAACAGACAGACTGATACACACATTCACACAGTTTAGTCACTAACCCATGCATTCAGTAAGACACGTTTAATCACTCACTTATACAATCAGTCACACACCTGTAAAATCCCCCATCCAGACACTTATACACCCACTCATTCTTCAATACACCTAAGAATATATATAAAACATATTTAAAAATTACAGAAACACACAGTCACTGGATGATGTCATTAGTGATGTCATTTGAGATGTCATCAGTGATGTCATCAGTGATGTCACTGACCATGCCATGAATGATGTAATATGTGACGTCATGAGCAGTGCATTGCGGGGGCGCGAGTTATAGTTAGCTGAACTAACTATAACAGTGGAATTTCTATGGTTTTGTACGAGTGAAATGTCCAGCTACCTATAACGCCCCTGAAACCTATGGTTTTTTCAGTGAATTTCAAAGGTTTTTTAAATGCTAATTTCTAACTATAACGTCTGTAAAACCTATATTTTTTTCAGTGAATTTGAAAGGTTTTATAAATACTAATTTCTAACTACAATGTCCCTGAAACCTATATTGTTTTTAGCTAAATTTAAAAAAGACGTGCATACTTTTTGTAGTGAAAAACTAACTGTAACAGTAGTCTGTTATAAGTTATAATTTAACAATGTTTAAAACTTAATTAGCACTAATTAACATATAAGTGTGGAAAAAGTGTGACGGAGCAGCTATGATACCTGACTTCGAACAACAGCGTTCACAGTTCGATTCCCGGCTCCCGCGGCACGTTAGCCCACCACTATGTCACTGTGGGCAACACCTTGCTTAATATTTCCGACGCCCCGAGCGCCGGCACACCTTTCCAGGGTTAGCTGTACGCTTTACAAATGCTCGCATTTTTTTTAATTTAAAACCATAGTGATGAGAAATATTATCACGTTTTTTTTTTCTTCTATTCTGATAGATCTTTTTTGTTATGTCTTCTATTTAGAATTACGGCAATCAATAAATGTATTTACTCATGAAAATGGAAATGACACGGTTTTCCGGGTAACAGTTTTTAAGCTCTCCAACGTATGTACATATTAAGGACCTTATACGTGTTAGGTTCGAAATCGAAACTTTTTCTGCTTCACATTTTGTAACTTTTCCCAACACGTGCACAAGTTAAACAGTTAAAACGTGAGCACGTGTAAACTGTAAAACGTGACATCTAAATGGGCGGAGCCGCATCTTCCTTCCATAGACTACTGAATAACCAAAAAGTATATAAACCACACCCGTTGATTGATTAGTTTCGTTTTTGCGAGTTATTTATGCGTCTCCATTCAGTGATGCAGGTGCTCTTTTCTACAGTCGGATTCTTCTTTTGCGGCCACAAAACATAATCCTGAGTTGTAAGTTGTTTGATTATGGCATACTAGATATTTATAATACGTAGCTATTTGTCAATATTTAAACACTTGTATTTAGAAAAAAGTGTTATTGGTTGTTTTTGCCATTTATATGTAACGTCAGCAGCTTGTTTTCAAAAACAGACAGAATACAGCAAACATTGTTCCTGTTCTGGCTCCTTTGAGCTCATATAGTGTGACTTTGTATATTATAATATTGTCACTGTACTTGACCTCAGAAGTGTTGGCGACCCGTCGGCGCGAAGACTAAAGATTTATATGTAACGTCAGCAGCTTCTAGTTTGTAGTCTATTTCCCCCTTGACATCATATAGTGTGAGTATGTATATTATAATAACCACACATTATGATCTCAGAGGAGTTTGTGACCCGTTGGCGCGAAGACTAAAGATTTATATGTAATGTCAGCAGCTTCTGGTTTTTAGTCTATTTCTCCCTTGAGATCATATAGTGTGAGTATGTATATTGTAATATTAACATTTATACTGACCTCAGTGGAGTTTATGACCCGTCGACGCGAAGACTAAAGATTTATATTTAACGTCAGCACCTTCTCGTTCTTACTCTGTTTCTTTCTTGGGATCATATACTGTGAATATGTATATTATAATATTAACAGTCATTTTGATCTCAGAGCACTTTATGACCCGTTGGCGCGAAGATGAAAGATTTCGAAGTCCCGGAGAAAAGAAGCTCTCAACATACTCTTCGCTGGAAAGTATTTCGTTATTGATCTTGTTTTGTATTGATGACTTCATTTTCATTTTCCTTTTTGTGTGCCATCAGTGACACTGTGTATATTGTAAGACTGTGATATTTCCACACAACAGGAATTGGAGATTTGTCGCACGCCAGGAGTAAACCATCTGAAATACAGTTTACTGACCTTTATAACTTACTTGATCAGATATTTTTACAGTGACAATATTTTTGGAAATTGCAGTTTAAAAAAAATCGTTTCCATAGATACTTTCTTAGTGAATACCTTTGATAAACCCTACATTTCTGAATGTTTTTTACTATTTCTATTTTTGTCTGTTGCGGTTCCTATTCACCTTCTCCCTATAGAATATATACGACCAGTACTGTATATTATTATACTACTATCCTATATATTCTTAAAGGAGTACATGATCTAAGCACTACGACCGAACTTTCCCGAATTCTACAATAATAGAAATTATAAAAAATGATAAAGCGTACATTTCTATGTAATATAAAGTGATTTGTGTTTAACTGTTTTTTACTTGTTATTGTTCTTGTGACCTGAGATGATGTAGTGCGGGAGTGTTTCTTGTAGCACTTCTTTTCTACTTTATCTAAAAGTAACTCATGCCCTCTTATATTATCAAGAATATGGGGCAACACTTTTACAAACTATAGCAGAAAAAAAGGGAGGGTGTGCCCACGCTTAAGGGATATTTTATGAATTGCGTTTTTATTAGTCACCCCTTTGATATATACAGCTTCAGTTTCCGAAGAAAGTATATTTGTAATTGCTTAATAAAAACTATTTCAAACCTAGACTGAAATTTTTGCTGCGCAACCACAGCTCCCCGTCAGAAAAGTAAACACCACATTATAACTAAACAGTGCTCCTAGGAAGTATCCCACCCGCAAACTTAATAAAAGAAGACCGCAACACACTTTATTTTCCCGCCGTGATTTGTACACCCCACGCCAATTATATAAATGGCCCTTAAAATATATAAAAAACTATTTTTACCTTCACAATCCCTCTCCACCACCTTGTGACCACTGTACAGAGTTAATAGTGTTCCTACCCTCCCCGCTACTACTTTCTTTTCCCGTACTCCATTGAAGTGCGTCACAAAATGGTTCACAACAGTGAACCGTTCCCAACCAATAATGAGCAAACTTGTACTAGGAACACTTTAGCCAATAAAATGTCCATGGTGTTCCGCAGAGGGGAGGAATCCCTGCCAACACTTCTACTTTCAATGGTTTACAGCCAATGAACATTAAGCTTGGGAAGGTCCTGCTTGGAACACGTTACCCAATCAGATGTCCCTGATGCTCCGCGGAGGGGGAGGGAATGGCTGGCAACACTTGTACTTTCAATGGTTCGCAGCCAATGAACATTAAGCTTGGGAAGGTCCTGCTTGGAACACGTCAGCCAATCAGATGTCCCTGCTACTCCGCAGATGGGGAGGAAATGGCTGGCAACACTTCTACTTTCAATGGTTCCCAGCCAATGAACATTAAGCTTTGGAAGGTCCTGCTTGGAACACGTCAGCCAATCAGATGTCCCTGCTACTCCGCGGACGGGGAGGAAATGGCTGGCAACACTTCTACTTTCAATGGTTCGCAGCCAATGAACATTAAGCTTGGGAAGGTCCTGCTTGGAACACGTCAGCCAATCAGATGTCCCTGCTACTCCGCGGATGGGGAGGAAATGGCTGGCAACACTTCTACTTTCAATGGTTCGCAGCCAATGAACATTAAGCTTGGGAAGGTCCTGCTTGGAACACGTCAGCCAATCAAATGTCCCTGCTACTCCAAGGACGGGGAGGAAATGGCTGGCAACACTTCTACTTTCAATGGTTCGCAGCCAATGAAAATTAAGCTTGGGAAGGTCCTGCTTGGAACACGTCAGCCAATCAGATGTCCCTGCTACTCCGCGGACGGGGAGGAAATGGCTGGCAACACTTATACTTTCAATGGTTCGCAGCCAATGAACATTCAGCTCGTTGTTGGAACACCTCAGCCAATTAAACGTTAATTTTGTTCCAGACACACGAACAGAACACGCCCTCCCACATAATATTAATTTTCGTCTAAGAAAGTGACACTGTCATAAGTAAACATTACTGCGCATTATATTAAAGGAAGGCTGCAATACGGCGCATTGTTATTTTCCCGACGGGATTTCCAGAGCCTACGCAACCTTGCCGCAATACGCGCACCGTTGTTCTGCGGACGTGATTTCCACGGCCTACGCAACATTCAAACTCCCTGCCTCTGCACCGTACAGACTGCTTAAACTAAGACCACAGTGTTCCTCTTATACAATTTTTCTCTTTTGTTTCGCCCTACGCCTTTCAAGTCAGTCACAAAATGGCTGCCAACACTTCCTAGTTTCAACAGTTCGCAACCAATGAGCCGCACGCTCGTGCTCGTAACGCCTCAGCCAATCAGATGTCAGAATTCTCAAATATTGATATCTGTAAATTTTGATATTTCTCTAAAACTACTGAACGGACTTACCCCATTTAAACAAAAGCGTGCTTTCTGGACCAAGACCTTTCTCCAAGCCAAATGTGGCGTAATTCCGTTCAGCAGTTTGACCTGTAGCCTTGTTTAAAGTTTCCTATGGAAATTGCATGGAGAAAACATGGTTTGGGACCCCCTTTTTCTCAGCCCCCTTCACGAATCACCCCCAAACTTTCAGGATAGGAGCTCACCTGAAAAGAGGAACTTTGTGGAAAATTTCATAAAGATTCGGCAAACGACGCCAAAGTTATAAGCACATCAAAAAATGCTTTTCCTATGGAAACTAGGTTCTAATTATAACTACCTACTGGCGACCGCCAGTATGTAATATATATATATATAGAGAGAGAGAGAGAGAGAGAGAGAGAGAGAGAGAAAGAGAGAGAGAGAGAGAGAGATCTGGAGTTAAGAATAGTAAATCTATACTTATTTACATGGACTTAGAACCTTGATGTTTTAGTCCTCCATATTTAGGCCTCAATATTTTTGCCTCAAAATATATTTGCCCTCGATATTCTTCCATACAACTCCTCGAATAGTCAAAATTGGCATACAGGAGTCAAGAGTAGTCTCAAAATTGGCATACAGGAGTCAAGAGTAGTCTGGTGAAACCTGCCGTGAATTAATCACTCAAACAATATTTCGTCTTTTACATAAAAAGTGTTGACATGAAAAAAAGCAAACGCCAGAGAATCATTCCCTGTAATTCAAACTATCAGAGTTTGGAAGCAGTTTTGTGTTACAAAAAGCCAGAAGTCTAGACTCCTCTGATATTTGATACAGTCGTTTTTCTAACATCTGCACAAAGATATTCAGAAGATAAATGAAGTGCTCCTTTGTCGGCACTACTTATATGGGTTCCCTTCACACACAAAATTACATGAACAAATGAACTGGTAATTCGGCAAAAATACCTGAAACTGTCATGTAACCATGGGCTTATCCCCAATGAGGCGGGAACAGTGATGACTCATACAGATTAGTGTGTGAAAAAGTTAGAAACCACACACCAAGATTCCATTTCAATTAAAGACATGCAAGATAGAAGTAAGATATACTGCGTTAATGCGAACTCTCTCTCACCATATACTTGATAGTATCTGCCTCCTGAATAGCAGCTGTTTCTTTGAACCTAATGGTAAAAGCTGTAAAACTATTATGCATTAAGACTTTTCTGTACATAGACCTGCTTGATGTAGGAGAGCCAATGGGTCTAAGTTGTCATAAATTAATGTAATACCTTGATGTATTCATTACGTTGGCTGGCGCGTGTATTTATGGCAATAATCACAATAGTTCAAGGATGGATTACTTTTCATTTCAATGCTTGTCATTCTTCAAACTGTTCTTACCCTGGTGAAAAGATGATCGGTTAATAATGGCTTCTAACAGATCCGGTTTCAGACTTTGGTCATTTGACAATATTTAGTTACAATAGCTGGGTTTATGAAAATCTTAATACCACATATTTACCAGTTAAAAGTATCATATATTACAGGTATTCTAAATATTGTTGCTGGTACTCAGTTTATGGACTTCAAAGGATAAAGGGCTGTGTTAACCTTGTCAGGGTTGTAACTCATGACCTGTGACTCTAATACAGGCATCGGCAGGGCGCATTTAGTTTATTGAAAATTTATTTATATAGCGCTTGCTACCCCTGACGCGGCGTTGAATTATATTGTTGAGCTATGTACTATGCATTTCCACCATTGCATTCATTGATTCTAAAATATAATTGGTTGTTTCGATATTTCTCACTTAGGGACAAATGGAGATTGCCCAATCCCATTAAAGAGTTTGCTACAGGTTCTTTGGTTCACTAACCTCATTGGGTGATTTGCACACCATTTTTACTCCGGAGAAATACTAATAGTGTACCTCTCAAATCATGCCATTCATGCTGTTGTGAAGAGTTCACACCAGTCATGACTTCAGGGTCTAGTGCCTCAGTAGACTAATACTTTCACTCCAATCATCTGTGTTTGGCCTAATGGCCACAGGGAAATCACAGACATGAAACTCACCAGAGTCCTTACTGTAATCTACCAGATTGCTCACTTTCCAGGTTACATCTGATCTGGGGACAAACATATCTTCTAACCACGATAGCTAAACATCCTCTGAGATGGAGACATATCCCGAACTGCAGGGCAGCCCTGGTGGTCCACTCTTGCAGTGGCAAGGGCAGATGGGCTACCTGCCAAAGTAGTACAGCAAGTCCATTTCTTACTGGCCCTAGACGAAAGCCAGAGAAAAGACTACAGTCTAAGATAAGAGAGAGAATCCAAGAGCAGATAACTTTCATTAGCCCTTGGGGCCGAAACTAGACTGGTACATCTTCTTGCTTGCACAAATCACTTGGGCATCTGCTGCATTCTTTCTGAAATTCAAAGCAGTGTTCTGACTTCCAGAGGGTTGAAGCCCCAAATCAGAACAGATACTTAGCAGTTGTGATGACTAATTAAAATATATTTATTGCTGCAGACTGATTAAAATTTATGAAAACTAACCAATGGCACAAACTACGAAACCACAGCCAGGTCAGGTATTGGGCTTTAAGGGGCCGAATTGTATGTTGGTGGACAGGGTACTAAGTCGCAATGGAGTACCCTTTCCGCCAACATATTGGTCCCCCCGCCCAATTTCAATGAGGGTGGACCTTTGGTGTAATGAAAGCAGAGAATACTCTGTCTTTGCATTGGTTCCACCCCTCCGATGGAGTAAGGGCCGTCGGAGGTTGACCTTTATTTAGCTGATGGACGGACATAAAGGTAATTTTTCACTGCCCGTCACCCTGGCGGTAAAACCCTAGCGGTAAGTGGCAGTGAAAACTGCAAAATGCCCCTTTCACCATGGGAGATAACTCCTAAGGTGAGGTGGGCATTGGGTTTTTTTATTTTCAAAAACAAAATCTCACTTTGGAATTTTCTTTTTGAAAATAATGTTTTTTTCAACTTTGCCGTATGGCCCCATCATGTTTGATGGAGCCGTACGGCAGAGTTACAATACATTGGCAGGAACCGCCTTGACAGTGGTCCCTGCAAATACTTGAAATGTCCGCCGGACCGACGGACATTTCCAAAATTTGGTTGTTAGGACCTCCTCTAGGGCGAGAGATTAATTTACTCTGTTGCCCTGGCAGAGGACGGCCCAACCTTCAAGTTTTAAATCGGGCCCTAAGGCCCTTTTTAGGTCTCGCTGAGCCATCGCGCATGCGCTGCTCTGCGAGACTTTAGTAAGGGGCTTTAGAAAGTGCTCCGAAAGCGACCACCAGCGTGCGGTTACGCGCACAAGCGCGCGCGACATGCACAGCACTTTTTCTCGTCGCGCGCGTGCGCACAACTCGCGTCACCACTCGCGTTTTTTTTAAATTTCATTTCGCGGCCGCGCGGCGTTACTTTTACGGCCGCGCGGCCAATGCTTGTTTCCTTTGTTTAAGCCCTTCATAATGGAGTGCGTGTGTTTTCCAATTGTCTCTGTCATGTATTTCTCCCCTCCACTTCGCTGTGCTCCATGTTCTTCTCTGTCCCTCGTGTGTTTCTCCCTAGAGTTGCTTTCTTTCCCGTGTGTTTTTCCCTGATGGCATCACATTGCTCTATCACTCATTTGCTTCCCAAACCGTGCCTTCGGTGTTGCTATCCCCACCTGCGCCCCTATTTTGCTTCCACCCCCCACGCTTGTGTTGCTTCCACTCTGTGTTGCGAGACCTATTGGCTATGCCAATGCTTGTTTCTTTGATTAGTGTTATTGTAAATATGCAAGCTGACTTGTTGCAGTCAAGCACCAAATATCCACATCTCAAGATTATTTAAACCCATTAAATGTGTTTAGGGAAGCATGGGTTGAGCAATGAAGATTAAATATGTATCTTTTGTGGATGAAGTCAATGTACAACTATTCTGGATGTTTTCAGCAAGCAAGACAGCAGGGACATGTCTGTTGCATCCTCTAAAGGAAGTACACATAGTCTAGGCTGCAAGAACAGACAAAAATGCATTAAGTGAGGGATAAGATAGAGTGACAAAAGTCAAGAGAAATTACTTTCTCTAAAAATCTTGTTATCTTGGTGATTACATTCATCTTCCCTGCTGGAAAGCAAGTGGCAGATCATTGGAGGACATTTATCTTACCTTAGTATGCCTGCCAAAAATCTGGAGTTAATGAAATAGAATAGGCTTGTCGATCATATGACCAGCAAGTCTCATTGTGGCCTCCAAGGTCAGTTTATGCAGCAGGTGTGTTTGTTTTTAAATCACTTTAGATCTGAGATGAAAGAACACCATGAGTGCAAGACCTTTACTGTTGTTTTTTTGTGGTCTGGCCTGAATGAAATTTTGAACAAGCATTGACAAAGCCAATAGGTCTCGGTAATCCGTTGATAGGTGTTGTCAATGCATTGTCAATGCTAATGGCACATCAGCGCAGCCATGTGCAATTGGTACCCGGTGAGGCCTGCTTTCCTGGCAGGGTCACCAGCGGAGCGTGAAATGTGCCCTCGCCACTCCGGGTGCTGGAGCACTGAAAGCAGCGCAGCAGACATGCATCGACATAGAGAAGCGACATCGCCACAGCAGTTCTCCGCTTACAAATGGCATCATGTAATAGCAATTTAATAACAATGTTATTTACAATAGTTGGCAGAATTTAAGCAATTGTTTTTTGTTATTGTGGTCTCCCTGCATGCATGGAACAAAGTATATGTTCCTACTGAGTATGTTTGTTTCCACTATATATTTCTTGTTCTATCACGTGAAAGAGATTAATAAATGGTATATAAAGGAAATGTATGTTGGTAAATATAATGTAGTCACTGTTGTTTCCATGCGATGATCAGCCTTTAATGTGATGTATTTGACAATTGAAAATCATGCTCACAGGCATAATAAAATAATACGTTAAGTCGAGATGTAAATATAAACTCACACTTCTCTGAATTTCATAGAGGATTTATGTGAGTGCACGACTGAAACCGGAAACGTGAAACCGATGTAAAGCCTTCTTTTAAGCAAGTTTTTAGGCAAGTATTTTTAAAGCAAATTAGAATGAAAAGTAATGTTGCACTGGCAAATCATTGCATTTATTTGTACCCTGATTTGCTGGTGAAGCATTTTAAAATTGTGAAAGTGTCCAAAACACACACTTAAATTGCGTATGTTTTGCAATTAAATCAGATGCACTCAGAAATAAAAGTAATGTTGCACTGGCAAATCAAAATAAAAAATAAATGCAGTATGTTGAAAGTATTTAACTTTGATTTACTGGTGCAACATTACATTTAATTATGAATGCATGTGAATTACTTTTACAACATGCGCTTAAACAAAGGCTTTGCATTGCTTGATTTTGTTTGTAAACACACCCAAATAAAGTCTTTAAATTGAAGTGATAGAAGTGTGATTTAGCCACATGTTTTGAAAATCAATCATCGGCATGCAGAATTACAAGTATATCATACCGATGCTGGACCTGAATGTTGGCATACACCAATCGTGTAAAATAGCTAAATAGGCGCCCTCAGAAACCAGCGTCTGGCCTTTGACCTCGGTCTTTGAATACACAGCAAATAAGATGCGATAAGAACAAGATTTACAGGCCTGTTTACAGAGGAGTTTAAAGCAGCGAGTGAAAACATGAGTGCTCATGTTAGGTGCTCTTCAACAAAGAAAAAAGTAGTTCCTGTAAAAGATCCTAAAATGGAAGCAGTGGAGGGATAGTGTAATTGGTCCATGCTCTTGGGGAGGGCTAAACACAGGAAGTGGCATGACAAATGCATGCCATGGACAAATGGGGAGAAAGAATGTGAGAGCGACAATGGAGACATCAAATGGGAAGCCTACAGGCGGGCTGAAGCCCACAAAGTATATACAACATGTCTCTTCGAGACAGCACATGCATGTCTAGCCGAGACCTAAAAAGGGGCTGTGCTCCAATGGATGAAGTGACCATTGGATGTATAATTAGTTCTTTATGATGCAACAATAAATCGAGCAGCATCTCGAAGAGAAATGAGGGTAAGGAGGAGGAAGAAAGTTGGAATAGATGAGCAAGAGGGGCTATTATTATAAAAAGAGAGGTGGCAGAGTAAAGAAAAGATAGAATGAACGAGGCAGTGCAAAGAGTAAACATGATAATGAATGATAAAGGGGGAAAGAGGAGCAAAGTAAATGTGATTGAGAATGAGGGTCAGCTTAAGCATGGACATTAGACTGTAGTGAGAAATAGGAGGAGAAAGGCAGAAGCAAAAAATGGTATGACATCAGCAGACTGCCTGAGAGAGGAAAAAATGAATCAGGAGAGAGAAAGCTAGATAGGTTTTTTGGTAACAGAAAGAGAAAAGAGAAAGAAAAAGAGATGCAAGAACTATGTTCATCTTCATAGAACTAAAAACACTGGTTTGTTGGTGCAAGGTTTGGGGTCCTGGCGATGTGTATTCCTTGTTATATGGTGGTAGTTGAGTGCCCCCATGTATTCTGGCAGGCCCCACAAGTATCAATTTTTCTCTCTCCTGGGGCAAGCCCTACTCTTTTTAATCTATATGTTACTCCAATGGCAAGGGTGATCAAATCATGTGGTTTCTCATTGGTGTCCTATGCTGACAGCACCCCGATTGTGGTGTCAGTGACCAGTAGCCCAGAGGCCACTGCCATTAGATTCCACAACTGTATGCTTCAAATCGGGACACTGATGGCTGAGAACTGTTTGAAACTGAATTCGGCTAAAACCAAGGTTCTTCTCTTTGGAAGAAACACTTCTTTTTGATCCCCAAGCTCTTGGCCCCAGGAACTTGGCGCTCTTCCCAGTCCGGTCACGAAAGTAAACAACCTTGGGGTACTGTTTGACAGTAAGTTATCCTTCGAAGGTCAAATTAACTCGATCACCTCCTCTTCCTTCTTCCTGCTTAAGGTACGGAGGAAAGTCCTTCGTTTTATCCTACAGGAACTGCAGAAAGCTGTGGTTTCTCTTTTGATCACTTCTATATTTGGACTATCGCAATGCACTTTTCATAAATATACAGAAAAGGTACTTTAGCAAACTACAGAATCTTCAGAATGCTGCAGCCTGTCTGTTTTTGAGATTTCCCACACACAAGTCGGCCTTGCAGGCCTTGACCTAGCTCCACTGGCATCCTATCAAGAAGCGTATAGACTTTAAGGCACTATGCATTACTTTTAAAGCCTTGTACAACTCTGAAAATCTGATACAGAGCTTTCAACGCTATATCTCATCTCAACCTCTTCATTCTCACTCAAATGAAATCTAGTTGTCCCCAAATTTAAAAGATCCAACTGTAGTGGCAAGAGCTTTGTGACCTGCACATCCATGTTGTGGAACTCCATGCCTCTTGATCTCAAAATGAAGTCTCATTCATTGGCCTTCAGAAAAGCCCTAAAGACTTGGCTTTTTAATCAGCAAAACCTTCTATCTGGTTCACTCTCCATTTTGATGAGTTGTTTTCCTTTCTTGAGTTAGCTCCTAGACACCTATGGGTAGTAGCGCGCTTTCTAAATGCTATTTTTATTTAATTTTCAAGATGTACAAAAGCTTTTTGCAGCTGCAAATGACCTGAATTGCAGAATTGGCTCATTTATGAATGCAAAAAGGCATTTTGTCATGTATGAATCCCAAGTTGCAATTCAGTAACACATTACCGAATCGCAATTTGGAACTGCGAGTGCATATTAATTTGGTATTTGGAAGGGGAGTGTTTAGTGCATCCCTTCCAAATACTGAATCTGAATGGGATGTATGAATGTTTAGCATCTGAATTCAGGTCACAAAACACCTTGAAGGAGGTGGTAACCCATTTGCAAATGAAAAGGGGCCCCTGTGGGACCCATTCCTTCTCCTTTGAGAATTTTAAAAGAAATATTTTTAAGAGCAGGCAGTTGTTCAACAATCCACTTCCTGCTCTCAAAAATTCAACTTAAATGTTTCATTGTCATTATTGAAATACATTCTGTCTTCCTTTAAGGAAAACGTGCTACATTTTTAAAAAGATTGCTTTATTGAAAATCAGTCACAGACATGGTGGTATGCTGACCCCAGCAGGCCACCATACCTGTGATGGCTTCATTCCTAATGGGTCGCAAACTACATCATTAACATTCATGAGGTAGGCTGATTTGCGAACCACTAGGAATCGCTCTTCAATAGTTGTTAGTTTTCTTACATTAAGAATTGTGATTTCCTAATTGCGATTCAGTAAGAATCTCAATTAGGAAATCGCAAATTCCTACTTTTTGTTCATATGGCCCTGATCTCCTGAATGCAATAATAATCCAATACTGACACATGAAAACCTTTCAGAGCACTCACGTTTCCAATTGCAGATTGTCTCTTCATGCCTCTAAAAAAAGCTGGTCATTTTTTTGTCAATTGCTGTTAAATGGGGGGTAATAAATGCACCATTTGACCCTCTTATTTTAAAAAACACAAAGCCTCCCATCAGCAGGGAGGGCTTGCCCACTTCATTTGCATGGTGCACTGGCTAACAAAAATAACGTAATCTGCCGTCCTTCTCAAAATGGTTTGCTACCCATAAATGAAAATGTCAGTTGAGTTTAGATGTAGTGTTACGTTCAAAATATCCACTTATCAAGAGTGGCGAGACCTTCTGTTCTTGTCTCAGTGCATGGAAGTAGTAACATCAAGCAGTGTCACACTGTGGGTGTCGCATTTAGAAAAAAGTGGTGAGTGGAATGCTTTATTAATCTCAGACACTGGTAAATACTCAGGCTGAATTCCAGGCCATCGTTTTGCCCGCTAATCCACTCTAAGGAAACTGATATGCTAATCAGCGGTCCTTCAGCATTAAGAACAGTCTATCAATCAGGGATTTGTGAAGCGCACTTCTCACCCTAGGGTCTCAAGGCGCTGGGGGGAGGGTGGGATTTGGGTGGGATTTGGGTGGCTCCGTCTCATTTGAAGAACCAGGAGTCATTTCTCCCCCAGATGGTAACACAAAGTACTCAAAACAGTTATAGCCATGTGAGCCTCATCAGTGAGGTACCACTTGAATCCAATGGCACAGTGAGAATGGGACACCATGTCTGGCCATGCCCGTTGCACTTAGAGTGCCTCACTTAGAAAAATGTAAAACGTGATGTGTGGAATACATGATTGAATCTCATCTACAAACAATTCAGGTGTAACAGTTGTAAGAGGTCTCACCCTTGTTGGGGCATACCAGACCTCACAGACATAAGAGAAGGACATGGAGAATGTGGTGACCCATAATGTGATGCTAAAGGTGCGACAATGTTAGCATCCTTGCCATCCCATCAGAGTACCTGTACCATTGGAAAGTACAACGACTTCCCAATTCAGGATGTCAGAGGAGTACTTCCAGGTTAAGTGGCGGAAGAGATAGTATGTAACCTACCACAACTGAGAACACCTTGCCTGACAACTGTGCATTTTGGTGTTTTTTTTTTAAATTTCATGCCATTTCTGGCCTTCCCTTCGCCTTCAACTTTAACCTCCGCACCTCTTTGCTTTAGTTTACTACCATTATGAGCTTGTTCCTGGTTTTTTATTCATGTTTTCTTTTTATTCAGTATTCTGGCCTTACGGTGATGAGTGGGTCTATGTGTTTGAGGATTCTCCTTATGGACTGTTGAATAAAAAGCATCTCTTGGTGTATGTTGATGTTTTTGATTTGTTATGTGTTAGCTCTCTATTCCAGTTGTAATATTAACTATTTAGTTTAACTGTAGGTTTTCAGGAGCTCATCAAAGATTTGTTATTGATTTGACTCAAAATATTGTTTGGGTGACATACATATATAAGAATATGCTTTATGGGAAAAAACAATACATGTTTCTTTCGTTTATATTTGCAGGTGTTTTGTCCCACCCCTTATTGTCCATCTCCGCCCTGATGAAGGTGTAGCCCCGGCTGGGGCAACACACCGAAACGCGCGTTGGCGTTATTCGTGTGGGGGCAGCTGGATCACTCTCATCCCTACCCCTTGATGACTTGTATTTCTCCCTGTCATCTTACCATCTTGTGGCTGTTATGCACAATTTTTATCTTATATTATTCCTTTAAAGTTGTGTGAATGATGTGTGAGTCTTTATGATGAATCCTGGGAATGTATGATGATATGAATGTTTTGTTTGAAGTAGGTGTGTGGGACGGTATATATATATCTTTTTGAATTTTGTCTTATTGATCATCAATTGTTGTGACAATCGTTATGTGTTTTTATAAACTATCGAAATGATTATATAACTAATAAAATTATTACTCAATTTGTAAAACTTGCTGTAACTAATCATTTTTTTCCTTGATCTGCTCCAGAGATAGAGGATGAATTTTAGGACCCTTGTATAGGGCCATGTGTTGAAAATACGGGGTAGGTAATTTCTTGCATCTTTGGTGTTCCTTATTTCCCCTGCGTACCTGCCCCCATCTAGCCAGGGGTCCCCCTTCTTATTAGTTCTTGTTCCTGGTAACACCTGAATTAATCTCAGCCACTGATAATTACTTGGGCCACATTCCTGTCCATCAATTTCTTTGCCAAGTGCAGCACTTTTGACAGATGCCAGCCATATGCAAATCAGTCTTAGTCCTGTACAAATTACCAGACCATGTTATCCCAAATAGGAACACAAGCAATCCCAGAAATCTTTCAGCCTTTTGAGCCTCGTCAGTAAGGTGCAGATTGAGCTCAATGACACAGTAAGTATGGGACCCAGCACCAGGTTAGTAGCATTGCCTGAAATTCTGCTGCAAACCTGTATGGTATATGTACAAAGTCATCAATTATCTGAGGTGTAGACTCTGCCATTTATTAAGTTCATTGAGACCTATGAAAATTATGTCCATAGTATACAGCCAATTATTTTCATTTAGGTCACTGTTTTCTATGTATGTCCTTGGGGTGTTCAAATTGCCAGTATTAATTACAATCAATTTAAAGTCATTGTATTTTTGTTGTACCTTGATGTACTAATTGACCAGAGGGTATTTTCCACTATATTTATAATTTTCAACTGGTGTTGGTGGATTATTTGGCTCAACTCTTTGTATGTTTTATCCAGATAAAGTAATTTACAGGGGCACTGTATGCTTTACATTCTTTGAACTGAATGTAGTGTGAAGTTACAGAGTCCATTCTAATTTTTCTGTGTTGAAGCTCTTGACGTCTCCTGTAGTCATTGTTGCACAGTGGCCACATTTGAAATGTTCTTGTACCCTCTCCATGCCCCATATTTCTGTAAGGTTTATTTTGACAGAGGTTCTATAAATGCAAACATTATTTTCTGAGGGATTCCCCATGAATGTCAAAGCTAGAACATTGAGGTATACAAATATTGAGGGCAAAATATTGAATCAAAAATATCGAAAGGCAAGTAAGAATAGGTTTTCTATACCCAACTACCTGTGTATATATATATATATATATATATATATATATTAATCATCAAAGAAAGTTCGCTGCACTCTCCTTTGGGATTTCAAGCATGTGTTTATTAAATCAATCCATCTCTCTCCTCCTCCTACGCGTTTCAACCATCACGGTCTTGATCACGGTAGCACACATTGTCCCTTTTCACTTTCTCGTTTAAATACATGATCGCCACTCTACCCATAATGAGGCATTGTGGGATCTGTAGTTTTTATATACAGCTAAATTACATTTTACGTCGGTATTTGTGATTCTACATGTTAACCAGCTGATGTCCGCGAGCGTATACATTAGCAGGAATATGCTTATTGAGACATTATTTGAGCTCTGCTCATAATTACAGATTTATAATTTCTATCACAGTTCTTTGTGTTGAGTCATACTGACCCCTTATTTCTCGAATTCATTTTGGCAATCATCATAAGTTGATACAATATACTGACCACCCACAAATGTGCCAATTTTCACACGGCGCTACTTCTGTAATACGCTGTATTTTATGAAAAAAGCGTTTGTTTAAAGGGCGCGCACAGAGCATATCGGAAGGGAAAGAGAAGGCTGCATTTAGAGTGCGCTAACTTTTAGTGCCAAAGTACACACGGCGCTGCCTCTGTAATACACTATATGTGCGTGTTTAAACATTGCTAGGGAGGTGAGGTAGGTTGGGGGAGGGTAAGCTGTGAGGGAGCATGGCGCGGCACCGCGGCCGCGAAAGAGCAGGCAAATGCATTCGTGCTTGTGCTGGCATCCGCCTTGCGGGAGCGAGCAGCGGCGGCGCAAGAGCCGTTTGTTGTCAATTACCACGCGCGCCGCTGCTCGCTCCCGCAAGGTGGATGCCAGCACAAGCACGAGTGTGTGGGGAAAAGGAGCAGACCGATGGCTAAAGGCCCTCATAGTGTAGCGCATGCGCGCTGCCTAGGCGAGACCTAAAAAGGGGAAAACAACAGAGATGTAAAGTAAAAAATATAGCTATTGGATGGTGCCCTGCTAGGTTCCTAGATAGGTGTTCTTGATTCATGATCCTTATAGGGTCTGTGGTAATGGTTGTTCATAGATATATCTCCATAGCTTTTCTTTTTGGATAAACAATATATGACTAGGGCATCCCCGCGACTTGTTTAGACGAAATGATGACTTCATAAGTTACCTGGTAAAGGTGAGCAAGTCTCCACCCTGGGTAGACAACTTTTTTTAAAACAAAAAGTTAGTATATGTCAGTGGATGCCAATGATGTACATCTGACAGCTAGTCCCTGTATCCAATATCTTTGATGCCCATGTATTTAACGATTTATTGTATTCCATGGGATGCCGTCGTTTAACCCGTGTATATGGCTCTTCAATCTGTAAACCCATTTCTGTTCCATAAGTAAAAGTACCCTCTTTTTGTCCCCTGAGCGACAATGGAATCTTGGTTGGTCTAGAACCGACCATGTTAGGTCATTCTCTGTGTGGGCATTTTCCAAAAAGTGTCTTGTCAATTGGGTATTAGTTTTTTGCACCTAATGGTGCTTCTGTGTTCCGTAATGCGTGTTTTCACCTTACGGGTGGTCATCCCTATGTACTGTTTCTGACAAGGGCAGGTGATCAGGTAGATGAGATGATCAGAGTTGCAGTTAGTGTGAACCCTCTGTTCCCAGGGTGACTGTAGGCCCACCTCTACCCTCTTAGTGTTTCTGGTCAAATGGCACACATCGCAAGAGCCGTATCTAGTGTGTCCTGTGACTGGTGGTAGAGTACCTTGATGTCCCGTCCCTGCTGGTTTTATGGCAGTTGGTCTTGTATGGATTAACATATCTTTTAAATTTGCACTTCTTTTAAAAGAGAACAGTGGCTTCTCCATGCTCAATCCATTTGAATTTAGGATTCACAGTTTTTTAGGATGAGTTTCTTAATGTGGTGTGAGGCCGTGTTAAATGTTGTTACACACACTGGTTTATCCATTTTCTCTTTTTCCACCTTCTACAACATGTTGTCCCTGTTGGTGTTGACAGCTCTTTTCCTAGCTTTTTTCACAACTCGTCTTGGGTATCCCCGGTCTTGTAGTTTTTCCGCCAGTAGATCAGCTTCCTGGTTGAAAGTGGTGATATCCATGCAGTAGCGTCGTAGGCGGAAGAATTAACCCACCGGGAGGTTCTCCCTCAGTATTTTGGGGTGGAAACTCTCCAAAGAGAGAAGGGAGTTTTTGTCAGTCGGCGTGTGAAAAACCTGTGTGGAAAGTTTTCCATCTTTTGGTTCTATCAAGAAGTCCAGGAAGGGCCGTTCCATTTTCATCACTGTGGAGGTGAAATGTAATAGGTGGTTCCTACTGTTCAGCCACTCAAGAAATTCTTTGACTGAATCCTCATCACCCCTCCAGATCACTAAGACGTCATCTATAAATCTCCTCCACAGTTTTATGTTGTTGGTCCCAAGTCTGGGCATTGAGGGATTTTCTTAAAAACTGGGATCTGAAAGGTCCTGATGAAAGCTGTGGTGACCTGTTATCTGTAGGCACATTTACAACAGCTGAAACATATCGACAACTTGGCAGTAAGGAGGGGTGAAGGAATTCCTAATACTTTCCTGTCACCACCATCCTTCATGTTTTTAATCCTAGTCAGTGGATCTAGGAATAAATGATTTACTCATCTAACTCGCCAGTTTTAGCATGGCTAATGATAAACTCGGTGAGTTGTGTTTTTCTTATCCTGAAATGGAGACGGAAAATGAGAGCATGGGGGCTTTTGCCCCAGCAGAGTACACTTCCTTTTGAGCATATTACATGCACAAGCAAGCGTGATAGGTCCGACTAAGATGAAGCATGGCATTGTTATGCTTGTGCTTCTGTTATACAGAGGTGGTATTAGTCCTCCGTGGTGGTATGAATTATACACAGTCAATAAAGAGAGTGCTGGTTGGTTGCAATGTGTGATACTTGTTGTGATTTACAATTGGTACCCGGGTATGACTGACCCCACTCTTTTTCCATCTTTTCTCTACCCACAGATTAACAGGAGTATGTTACTCTCTCCGTGATCAACTGATTCCGGGGACTCCCAAGTCGGGGCATTGAGGGATTTTCTTAAAAACTGGGATCTGAAAGGTCCTGATGAAAGCTGTGGTGACCTGTTATCTGTAGGCACATTTACAACAGCTGAAACATGTCGACAACTTGGCAGTAAGGAGGGGTGAAGGAACTCCTAATACTTTCCTGTCACCATCATCCTTCACGTTTTTAATCCTAGTCAGTGGATCTAGGAATAAATTATTTACAAAAGATACCACTGAACTAGTTTTAACTTTCACTGCACTTTTTCTTTCGGTGATCCCAGGATCCATGACCCATATTATTTTGATATGTTTGTATTGTCTTCCCCTCCCTTTTGCACCACCCCAGGCGTTGGTCTGCGCAGGGGTGTACTGTAAGCAAGCCCGATGATGAAGCATGTCACAATTTTGTGAGTGAGGGCAGTATTTTTCACGAAGCACATGCCACCTCTCTCGATGAGATTCATACACACTACTCCTCTCTGTGTGCATTACAGTTGTGTTTGGGGAGGCTGGAGTAGTGTTTGTACTGTGCCTCTCCCCCCTTCCTGTGTGTGGAAAACTGTTTTTGGCATTCCCATGGCAGTGCCTCTAAAAATGGGCACTGCAGTGGGAATGTCAAAAACAGTATCTGCACGGCATGGACTATAAAGTCCAGGCTGTGCAGGAACTGGGGTGCATGCACACGAGGGGCACAGCTTGTGCCCTCCTGCATGCATCCCCATGCACATGGGGGACAGGGGGCCCTGTGGGACCCCCTTTGTTTCAGAACCGCCAGCCTTTTCATGGAGGAAAGACTTCCATGGCACCGCTGGAAGTCCTAAAACTAGTAATATGCATGGCGGTGCTGCAGCGGCACCACCTGCATATTACATAGACCCTGACCACCGCGCCACTGCCAGGGAATGGCAGTTCCCTGGCAGCTGTGGTGGTGCAATGGAGCCCGACCGTCTAAGTTGTAATTGGGCGGTCGGACCACTGGTGCGGCAGTGGCTGCACTGCCGCGGAGTCTGACTCGTAATCCGGCCCTTAGTGTATGTGTTATAGAACTTTGGTATGGGTTTCACGATTATTTATTATCCCAAGGGTACCACCCCAGCATACTTCATAGAACTTGTTACACTGATGGGCACATATTTTTTCTTCGTATTGCCTCAGCTTCAATATAAGTCAATGGGAAAAATACATTCCCCCGATTTCTTTTCAAAATCTTGCACTTTCCAGTTCTGAAATGCTGCCATGTATGCCCTTGTATCATCACATCCAGCACAGTGGGAGCTACTGCAAAGGGTAATATTCTACTGGTGTAAATTTCACTGAAGCTGTCATCCTTCACTGGAGTTTCCCTCGAAATTTTAGGCACAACCACAAACTCAAGAATTTGTGTATGAACTTTTTCCCACCTTAGAAAGGTTTGGCGATTTGCTCTTTTCTTCTTATGGAGAAAGTCTATTTCCAGGGTGGGAAAATGAGGCAAATATTCCTAAAATTGGATGGGAAGCAACAGCAACATCTCAATGATTTCTCTGGTGAAGAAAATGTTTGAAAATGCTATTGCACAAATACAATGACATTTTCAGTGCTCATTTGTGCCCAATGCACAATTTTGTATGTGGCAATGGCACTACACGGTGAAACTGTGCATTCACAAAAGTTCCCCTTCAGTACGCCTGAAACCCTGACACATTTGTAGGTTTTTAGATGTAATCGTACCACCACAGCATAATTTATAGAACTTGTTACACGAGTGTACACATATTTATTGTTTAAATCATGATTCAAGAAGATACATACATTTATTTTTTTGTGTTTAAAAGACTTTATTAAATTCAGTATATACTACATAGCAACAATACAATAAGATCAATCATAATAATCAGAAGTACGTATGCAGTATTAAAGATTATCAAGAAAACCATGAAAGTCTTTATAATTTTAAGTGGGAGGGGAAGAAAAGAAGGGAAGGGGAGGGAGGGGAGGGTGGAATGGAGATCTTAGAACAAATCCTAAAAGCTTAATAGAGATAACAACAAAATGCCTCTAATTAAACTTATATGATATACATTGTATCTATAAGCATATCATAAAATTTACTCAAATATTAAAGGAGGACACAGAGAGAAATTCATGGAGGGTGGAAATTTTCAGAGGATACAGACAAAGTATTTGATACATTACCATCAACTTGGTTAAGAAATTAACTGAGAGGTAACCATAACAAATGCGCATTATGAGAAGAAGTGCATTGTATACCATACATAGGGGCAGATTTACAAGAACTGGGGCATCCCTGAATATTAGCAGGGATGCGCCAGTTAAATTGCGACACGTAAAAAAACCCTTACGCCACCATGGATGCGCCGCATTTACAATGCGGCGCACCGTGGCGCAAGGATAGACAGATGCATGACGCATCTTTTCGGCGTAAGGGGTGCGCATTGCTGGAGTCGTGTCGCAAGTATGATGCAACTCCAGCAATGGTTAGGAATGCCTATTACTAACATGCTGCGTCACTCCTTACGCCTGCTTCAAGCAGGCGCAAGGTTTTGACGCAGTGGCGTCGTAAAAGTGACTCAGTGAAATCTTGTAGATTTCACTGCGTCACTTTTACGAGGCTTTCCTGGGTGGGAACGCCCACCCTGCATACATTATACCTGACGCAGGTATAATGTAGCGCAGGGCTTTACAACGTGGCGCATCTCCCTAGATGCGTCACGTTGTAAATATGTCGCAACGTGGAGCATTGTTTACGACGCCGCTGCGTCACAGAAGTGATGCAACGGCTGCGTAAAGTTGTCGCAAGGGGCTTGTAAATCTGCCCCATAGTATCTAACTTATGATGAGAACACACCGAATCCCACCATACTTTATAGGATAACTTATCTGACGATTTCCAATTTAAAGTAATCTGGTGAAAAGCTATCGGTAACAATATATCTAATAATGTATTAGGGAAAGATGGAGTGAACGAATTGGACAGTGTTCCCAAAAAAAGATAAACAATATTGAAAGAACTATCAAAATTAAAAATCCTCTTAATCTGAGCCCAAATTTTATACCAGAAATTATGGGTATTGGGACAATTGAATAAGATATGCATTAAATCTGCATTGGGAGAATCACAAGACCAACATTTAGCAGGGGTATCGGAGGAGAATTTGGAGCATTGAAAGGGAGCAAAATATAGGCAATGATAGGCAAAAAATAGAGACTGCAGACCGCGAGATTTTATATATGCATGCCCATACCTTATTCCAAAAGGGATTGTCCAAGAAACTCCCAGATCTCTTTTCCATGTAAACTCAGATTTGGATTTGGTTCTGGAGGGGTCAGGAAGGGAGAGATATTTATAAATAGCCGAATCCCTAGGGCCCGTTTTCAGACATTCAGTAATGCCAGAAGAGAAGGGAACCGATTTCAAAGAGTTCTGTAAGGAGAAATAAACATCAAGAACCACGTTCATTAATGATAAAAAGCGAGTATAAAAGGACTTAGGGCAGTGATAAATAAGACAAAATTGAGGAAAAAAGATAGGGGAATTGTTATAAAAAAAGTTGAGATATCCACATTAAGCCTTTATCCTTCCAAGTACGCCAAACAAAGGGCCTGTTATTTATCTTGAGTAAGGAGTTGTACCATATTGGCATTTTCAAAAACAAGGCTGTATCCAGAGTGAGTGGAAGAAAAGTCAATTTGAGCAGCAATACCGTGTTTCGTAAGATAGGGGAATGAAGAAACGACGTCTTAGCAGTCAGAGATAAGACTTCTTTGAAGCTAAAGGGGAGAAGAGAAGCACGTTCAATATCTAGCCATAATGGAGAAAAGGACGAGGATAAATCCTGAGTCCAAAGAGCCGCTTGACGCAAAGCAAAAGTTCTATAATAACCATAAAAATGAGGAAAATTAAACCCTCCCACTAAATTTGGTTTTTGTAAAGTGACTAATGCTACTCTTGACTTTTTATGTTTCCAAAGAAATTTAAGGAGCAGTGTGTTGATTTAAAAAAAAAATTTGGGGATGTGAACTGACAACATAGAAAGAAGATATAACAGTAAGGGAGAGATCATCATTTTAATGGAGTCTAAACAGGCCCACCATGATAAAAATAGAGGATTCCAAGAAGAAAGAATCTTATCAATCTTGATACTAAGTTCCGTCAAATTAATTTTAATCGTGTCAGGGATGGAGTTTGTAAACCATACCGCCAAATATTTAATTTTTGCAGAAGTGGACCACTGATAACCAGTAAGAGAATAAGAATTACTGAATGTGTATTTAGTAAGCAGGAGAATTTCTGTTTTATCCTTATTCATTTTATATCCAGAGACAGTAGAAAATAGAGAAATTTCTTGCAATAGAGAAGGTAGCGAATCCTGAGGTGAAGGAATAAAGAAAAGAATATTGTCTGCATATGCAGAAAATTTTAAATTGCGGTCTCCATAAGGAGAGCCATAGATAGACGGATTAAGACGGACCCGAGAAAGAAAGGGCTCAAGAGCTAAAACAAATAATAAAGGAGAAAGTGGGCAACCTTGTATAAACCCCCTATTAAGAGGAAAGTACGAGGAAATCATGCCATTAACCATTACTGATGCTTGGGGCGCATGATATAAGAGGGAGATAAGAGGTATCATTTTTGACCCAAACCCATGCCATTTTAAAGAATGAAATAAGAAGTCCCAATTTATTCTATCAAATGCTTTCTCAGCATCAACTGTTATGGCTGCAAGGGAAGATTTAAAAGAAGGAGCTTTACTGAGAACATTCATAAGCAATCTCGCATTATCCAATATAAGCCTACCCTTGATAAACCCCGATTGTTCTTTACCTATAAGGTGAGGAAGAAAAGATTCTAACCGAAGAGCTAAGAGCTTAGCAAAGATTTTATAATCAACGTTCAATAAAGAGATAGGCCTACAATTTTTACATTCCTGAGGGTCTTTACCATCCTTATGAAGAAGACATATTATAGCTTCTTGGAAAGTGCAAGAAGAAGATGCAGTAAAGTGGTTAAATAAGCGATACAGATAAGGAAGAAGGATGTTGGAGAAGTGAAGATAGAATTTTACTGTGAAACCGTCTGGACCAGGCGTATTCCCTAATTTAAGTGCTCGTAAGGCTGCCGCAATTTCTTCAGTAGAAAGGTCATTCTCTAAAGATTCAAAGTTCAAATCAGGAGCAACAGAGTGAGGGGTATGGTGCAAATAATCCGCAATTGCAGAGGAAGGAGGAATTGATTTGGGTGTATAGAGGGACTTATAAAACATAACAAATTCTTCTAAAATAGCCTGATGACTAGTAGTAGACTTACCGGACATTGTGGAAATTGAATCAATAATGTGCCGCTCTTTTCTTCTCTTGAGATAGTTTGCTAATAACTTGCCAGCTTTATTTCTCCCGCCATAATAACGCACATTTTTTCGAAGAAGCACAGAAGAGGCTTCTTCAGTGGAAATAGAGTTAAATTGCAGTTTCGTTTTAAGTAGGGCATTAAGATCAGAGGGCAGTTTAGAGGAAAAATACTTATTTTCTAAAGATTTAATCGATGAGAGAAGACTAGTATGTTCTTTTAGCCGCCTCTTCTTTTGCCTAGAGACATAGTTTAAATTGAAATCTCTTGCCGAGGGCTTGAATGTATTCCAGAGCAAGGAAGGGGAAATTTCTGGATTGTCATTGAAGGAAAAAACAATCAGAAACAAAAGCAATAAATTAACTAGAGAATTGAGCATCTTGTAATAAGTAATTGTTGAATTTCCATCGATGCACAGGGGGACCGGGAGGAACCAAATTCAAGTCTATAATGACCATAGCATGGTCAGAAAGCACAATTGGAGAAATAAGTGACTGTATGATGAACTGTGCAAGGGATTTAGAAAGAAATATATGGTCCAGTCGTGAAAGTGAACCATGGAAGGCAGAGTAAAAAGTAAACTCATGGGCAGTTGGGTTAGACAGTCTCCAAGAGTCCACCAAGGCTCCCTTGTGAATAACAGAGCAAAATTGTTTATGCATTTTATGGGACAAAAAGTGAACTGAGGATTGCCTATCTAAAAATAGATCCATTATTTGATTACAGTCTCCTCCAAGAATAATGAAAGAGTCATGAAATTGTGTACATTTTTGTGCAATAGAGTGCCAAAAAGCAGTATCAGGTTGTGTCGGGGCATAAACATTCATAATGGTAAGGGGAACATTGTCTATAATAAGGCTTACTATAATCCACCTGCCCATATCATCTGTTTGTTGAGAAACCAAATTAACCTTAAGGGATTTTCTACACAATATCCCCACCCCATTCTTTTTACTCACCGATGGGGAAACAAACACATAACCAACCCAGGCTCGTTTAAATTTCAGAGCTTCAGATTGTGTAAGGTGAGTTTCCTGGAGAGGAATCAGATCAGGATTAGATTTACCTAGATGGGATATCACTCTCTGTCGTTTAATCGGATTAAGCGATCCTTTAATATTCCATGATATTACTCTGAATTATATACATTGAGAAAAAAATACTATCGGAAAGCAATGAGGCATATACAAAAATTCCATCATAAAATACAAGGAAGAGGAAGAGCAATACAGAAATGAGACAAGAAGGAGAGGAAAAAGGGAAAGGAAGAAAAGGAAAGAAAGAACAGAAAAAGGAAAGGTAAAAAGGAAAGGAAAATAGCCAAAAGAAGAGACAGTACATATCCATAAAGGACGACCGAAAAAACATACCTGAAAAAAAGAAGAATGAAATAGAACAGGGGTGGTGACGACACATAGGAATATCACATGCCGGACGGTAGGGAAGGCCAAGCCACACCAGGACCATGAACACTTAGGAAAACGGATCAAACATAGTGAATTACCTCAGACTAATCTGCAAGGAGAAGAAAAAGAAAAAAGAACAACATAAGACATGTCATATACAATAAAATATATTAAGAATACAGTCTGAGGTATATTAAGGAAACGCAAAAAATTCAATTCAATTTCTTGGAAAATCAAACAATGAAAACAATGAGAAAATAATCAACCATTAGATGGGCCAGCAGTATCCATACTACTCAAAGTATGAGATTTAATAAACTTCTTAAGTTCTGCTGGCTCTTCAAATGATGCAGTGTTATTATGGAGAGTTACTTTAAAAATGCAGGGGTGAAAAAGACCATATCTTGCCCCTAGTGAGCAAAGAGGTGCTCGAAGATTGAGAAATTATTTTCTTCTTGTTGCGGTGGCATTAGAAACAGCTTGAGAGAGGAACACCCTTTGACCTAGCCAAGAGACTTGACGCTTAACCCTGGCTGCAGAAAGAACCGACAACAAGTCGGTAAACTTGAGAAAGAGAATGATAACTCCTCTGGGTTTAACCAAAGACGTAGAAAGCGGAGGACGAGGTCCAAGTCTATGGGCTCTCTGAATATTTAGCGAGGTTGAAGAGGGCATATCCAGTAGTTTAGGCAGAAAAGAGGTGAAAAAGTAGACAGGGTCATCTCCCTCCAAAGCTTCTGGAAGGCCATAAAGACGTAGATTGTTCCTCCTATTCCTGTTTTCCAAATCTTCTGTATGTTGTTGAAGCTTGCGCACCTCTTTTTCCAAGGAGTGAATTTTATGAGTCTCATCCTGAACCACCAGAAGTTGTTGCTCCATCTCAGATACATGACTTTCCATTGATGACCATTTGTCATCTAAATGCTGTATTCTGTTATTAGTTTCCTCCACGAAAGGGCGCAACACCCGAATCTCCTCCAGCAACAACTCTGCAGTCGAGGGTGGATCTTGTTTCAACCGTTTAGATGCAGAAGAGGGCGGCGAAGCCTTATTAACGACAGAGGGGGATATTCTCAAGAACGTGCGATAAACATCGCCAAAAAAGGTTAACGCAAGTTTTCATATCGCCGTCTATCGCGGGAAAATAACTCCGTGTTAACGTCGTATTTTCAACACGGCGGTAACATGCGATAGTCTCCCGATAACGCGTCAAATGTCTGCGATAACATTACCGGGACGGCGATGGAAATCCAAACCCGATCGCGAAAAAAGTTGCGATGGGCCCAACCGTGATAAGACAATCAGCGAAAAGCAGCACCAGGCCTGCAAATCACACACGTCAGGTGGGAAAAATCACTACAAGAGCAGGAAAAAAAAAAACACAAACAAAAACCAAACTACAGCGAAGCACAATGGAGGCAGCCGGAGCAGGTACAGAGGACGGCCAGAACCCCACAAGCCCCCCGGAGGAGCAGCCTGGGACCTCGGGGACAGGGAAGGGCAAGGACAAGAAGAAGAGGAAGACGCGGTTCAGTCCGCAGGAAAACAGGATCCTGATCACGGAGGTGATAGAACACCATTAACAACTGTTCGTCACCTCCACTGTGTCATTGGCAACAAAAAATGCAACATGGCAGTCCATCCTGGACAAGATGAATGCAGTCGGAGTGCTGAGGAGGACAATGGAAGAGCTCAAGAGGCGCTGGAATGATGTGAAGTGCAAGAACAAGCAGAAACTCACCAACAACCAGAAGGCAGCAATGCAGACTGGAGGTGGGAGTCCAGCGCCACAGGAGGAGCTGGATGAGATGGAGGAAATGGTGTCCACAGTCATCAGTGGGGAGACGTTGGCAGGAGTTGGGGGACCGGACACTGCTCAACATGACCTGACACAACAGCAACAGGGTGAGTAACGACCAGGGACTGGGGGGACGGGGGGAGATGGGCACAATGGCACACATGCACAATTAAGTACAGCACAGTGCACACCCACAATGACTCTGGATCATGTCCCTGATCCCCTTGGCATACTGCAGCACACCTAGAAACAGCAAGTAGGCCCCCGTCGACTATGTGCCCAGAGGGGGCCCTTCCCACACATCACCAATCTCACAACCAACCCATGCACATGTGCCAAACCCAGCAAAGCGGCGTGTCTGTGAGCCACACTGACAATGCAAGTGACACTGCATGACAATTAGCATGGCTGCAGTCCGATCATCATGACATGGTGCACGCCACCACACTGAGGTGTCTGAGTGTGGACCACATCCGTAAAGGAGCAGGACACACTGTGACACATCCACCTGCACAAACAACCCCTCACGTCAACAACACATCTGCGGACGAACCATGCCCCAGAGTCCCAACTCCCACCAAGACCCAAATTCACCCAAGTCTGCAACATCTCAGTACTGTATGGGCACAGAAGTCAAAGGCACACCGCCTAAAAGGGACAAGGGGCAGCAAAATCAGAGCTGCAGGGGCGACTCTCCCAAAATGCAGCACACACACATGACATTCAGAGCACATCAGCATTGACAACAATGTGGTATAAACTGCAACACGTTTACAACAGGACAGAGGACACAACAGGTGCCGCTTGTGTGTAGAAACTGGCCAAGCACATTTGGCATAGCAGGGAAATGTGCGATGTCAATGTACAAGTACAAACACATATCCGTGATGTTGATGAAATGTCCACTGTCCCGGTTCAAATAGGCAGCTCCTTCTAAACAGTCACAATGTACATTGTCATGCAGTCTGCATGTGAACTTGTACAATGCGTCAACATACATGTGAACACAATGTAACACTGCATCTCCCCTTCACATTGCAGAGGGAGCATCAACACCTCCTGCAGAGCAGCCCCAACAACTCTTCACTGATGACGATGAGGACATCCCCAACATCGACACAGAAGCCCTCCAAATCCTCATTGACAGCTTCGGCACCCCACCTCCAGGAGCAGGGCAGCCCAGCTGCATCGAGGAAACCCCACCCCCTGCACAGACCACACAGCAGGAAGCACCTACCACCCCGGCTGTCTCCCAAGACCCCCACGAACAACACATGGCCTTCCAACGCCGTGTGTTAGAGGTCCAGGAGAAGATGGCTGATCAGGTGCAGGTGGGGTTCGACCTCATGGCAGCCAAACTTGATGCCATACATGGGTGTCTGATTCCAATCAGGGACCACTTACAGTCCCTGACGGACACCCACAGTCTGCTCCATGCTCTCCAACGATCCATGGCTGACATCGCTGGAGTCATGATACTGAGACAAGAACAACTGTCCAGTCAGAGTGGCTCCAGCGATGTCAGCCGGGAGTTGGGACACATGCGGGGGCTCATGGAGAACATGGAGCGGATGACGGCGGAAAGAATGGCTGCCACGGCTGCACACCAGCGAGATGTGGCTGGGACCTTCCATGCCCTGCAGCACATCGTCATGGTATTGCTGCCTCAAAGCCTCGCGCAGATGAATGCTGCTGCTGCTTCTACATCCACATCTCCGCCCCCTAATGTGTCAGTGCCTCACAGTGCGGCAGGCAATCCACCACCACCCACGTGTGAGGCACATGTGACATCAGAGGACGAAGATGCGGGTGAATCAACCTTACTGGTAAGGAGGAGGCAGTAGCATTCATCTCCGCCATATGGCCTGTTTCTGCTTGGTTCTGCCCTTTGCATCATCACCTTCCACTGTCCCCCGATACACTCTACGACACTCACCTTGGACCTCGACATGGACTGCCATTTTCTGTTTGGTTACCAATGACACAGCGATCAGACTGCGGACTGAACTCTTCCTCTTACGATGTACTTGTCATTCCCTGAAGGACTCTGGCTGGCCCTCCACGGGCCAATAATGTGAAGTGGGGTTTGCATGGCCCTGTACTGCTCCAGCTGCAACACTCCACTGGATGTGAATTAAACATTCAGAATCGCACAGATGTTTCATGTCTTTGATCATTCAAGTCTGAGAGTATGGATGAATGTAGGGTCAGTGATTCCCCCTTACGTCCATGTTGCTCATGTCGTGGGACTTGAGTCACAGGGTGCAACATTGCCGATTGCGGTCCGGGTGGCGTAGACACTACAACAGAGACACAAGCATCAGTTACTTCCTTGTCCAGCCCAGAACTGAAGCACGCCCAGATCCCTGGGCTCATTGTTCCCACCCCTACGCTGGCCTGCCATACGCCAGGCCAGTCAACTCCGCTTGCGCTCAGAGGGGGGACGACAAAGCTACATGTCCCAGGTCTTCCCTGTAGTTATCTGCTGATCACTGGTCTAGTTGTCAGCATGCCACAGCCACTCCCTGAGGGCTGGTTAACACCCACACCACACCCATCCAGCACAGGCGTCACAGGACATGTGACCCTGCCAATAAAATGGGCCTAGCACATCACATTCCCCACTGCCGGAGATGACATGATGGCGTCCGCACCACGAGACCTAATCATAAAGGGTCCATGACTTGTGGCGCACTGGGTTAGTGGCACCCAATGCACAGCGGCTCGCACGGGCCTACCGCCACGGGACGATGACTTGTGGTGCACTGAGTTGGTGGCACCCGATGCACTGCAGCCGGCACGGGCCTACCGCCACGGGACGATGACTTGCAATGCACTGAGTTGGTGGCACCCGATGCACTGCGGCTGGCAGGGGCCTACCGCCACGTGATGATGACTTGAGTTGCACAGGGTTAGTGGCACCTGAAGAGCTGAGCGGGTGTGCAGCCTGCGATGATGCGTAGGCCTCGATGAGCCGTCCTGCTAATCGTGGTTCGATTTGAATTGTGAGTTCTGCTCGACCGTAGTGCACGCCGAAGGCAGCAGTCAGCACACACATGGGCTCCGCGGTGCGGTGCCGCAGGGTGCTTTGGGGGCCTGTGGCGCGGAATCCAGCGATCGGCTGAGGAGGATGTACCGGCACGTGGTGGGCCCTCTTGGAGACACGCCGGTGGCGGCAGGTGAGCATTGAGGCCTGGGTGCGCAGGGGCGGCCAGTCAGCGCTGGGCGGAGGACCGGTCTGGGGACCAGGGCTGGGGTGCAGCAGGCGCACAGGATCGCGCAGGCACCACCGGTCACGGCAGCAGACTCGTGGCTGGGTGGGGGGCGCCGCCCTTGTTGACACAACCCTGCATGCGATGATCGTGATGTGCGCGGGTTGGTTTGGGACGTAGCCATCTCGTCTCCAGTGTGAATGTGCCCGTTGAAGGTGGTCGGTCACATGTGTGTAGGCCTATGGACAGGTTGTGGTGGAGACTGAGACACACGCAGTAGTCACTTTGGTGGTGGATTTGTGACGTGTGCAGTCCCACAGTTGTGAGTTGGGGGATTGTGGAGTTGAGGTGTGTGGTGTGTTCAGTTGGTACTTGCCAATGGGCAGTGCATTTCCATTGGGGCCATCCTCAAAGCGCTGGTTGGTGGCATACTTGCGGACATGTGGGAATCATGCACACTGCCTGGGGAGTTTACGACGACATTGGTGGACAGGCCACGGTGGTCCACTTTTGTATGCACAGTGATGGCATGCGTGTGGTTGCTGTTGCGGTGATTGTGTGCAGTGTCAGCAGGGGGCACAAGTCATACACGTGTGCTGTGAATTGCCCCCAACACGTGCGTGACGCCAGCTATGGCGTAGTTCCCTTGCGTGGTCTCAAGATGTTCCTGCGCAGTGTGGGGGGAGTGAGGGGCAGGGGTATCGAGCTGACACACACCGTGATGCTTTCAGGTATGATGAGTCCTGCATGATGTGACCGTAACAGCAGTTTGCGTGGTCGTTACCTTCCTCTTCATTCCTACAACGGTTACGGCCACACGAACTTCTGTTACGGTCTTCTCATGCATGGTTTATCATGCCTGTGAGCATTCCGGTTTGTCCAAGTGCAGTACACTCCAGATTAGGCATGTGACTATACGGAAGTTTGACCATTGTCACCATTTCTCCCACAGGTTTCTGAAGACACGTTGCCCTGTTGAAGTTCCCCGTTGGGAATGGAACGCGTTGGCTGAGCTTTTCATTTTGTTTGTTTGTGTATTTGTAATAAAGTTCTGTTTTTACACTACTGTTGACTACTGGACTTCATGACCTGGCGCACCCACATTTCGGTTACTACGATCTTGGGTCTGGGGCACGGAGGCGTCTAGCACGGCTGGCGTTGGGGTTGGTTGCGCAGGTACACTACGAATTGGAACTATCGTGTGGTGCGGATACAGGGGCCGCCGTTGCTTTTGTGTACATACATCCATGACATAAGTGAGGGAGTTTGATGGGGCTGGCTGTGAGACTCCTCCGACTCCGGCAGTTGTTGGTTGGAAGGTACCAGGGGCCAACAGGTGCAGCACAGCCAGCAGCTTTGTCTGCGGGGGGATGTAGGTTGTCCGCTGTGTTGGTGCCGTCAGCCTGTGGGCAATGTGGGTCAGGATGCGGTGGATGGTTGTCCTTTTGAGCCTGTGTTGGCCAATGGCTTCCTCTGGCGTTGAGTCTCTGGGGCTGGTGCGTTTTAGGGTCGTCCGCTGTCCTGCACTGCCTAGGTGGTAATCCTGGGTGGGTGGTCCGGGGGGGGGGGCCTGGGAGTGGTGGCGGTGGGTGTTGTGGCCCTCTTGGTTCTCCGAGCTGCATGATCATTGGCTCCATGGCATCTGTTGGTCTTCAGATGTGGCTCTAGGCTGGGCTCCCTTTCATACTGCAGGTAGTTGTCCTGCTTAACACCAGCAAAAGGCAGGTGTTAAATCCCTGCTGCTAACGCGCCTTATCGCCTGTTCTTGGTTCGCATCGCAGATCTGGCTGGTCGTTGAGAATATCGCGAAGTGGTGTTTTTGTGTGTTTTTGCACGGGAACGCCTACTCTGCATGTCATTAGCGTTAGTTGTCGCACACATCCGTGGCGATATTTTTTGCGGCAGCTATCGCTGGTAAACTGGCGATATCGGCAGTTTGCACCAGCTTGAGAATTGGGCGATAAATCTATCGCCACTTTTGTGGCGCTAAAGTGCCGATAAATCGGCGATAAGTCCTTGAGAATATGCCTCAGAGTGTGTTGAGGAGCTGTGAGCAGGGGCCGAGTTAGCCATTTCCCCAGCAGCTAGAGACTGACTTTCTGTTGATGAAAGAGATGTAGAGTCGTTATTCAGACCTGCCAAGGAACGTCCTTTGGGTGTAAAAACAAATTGCGGTTTCTTTCATTTCCCTATACAAAGTGGACCAATGACAGGACAATGACGACACAGGTGTTCCTCAAGTTGAACCTGAATTGCCACTTCAAAGTGCCCCAAACTTCCAGCAGTACAAAAATATTTCCAAGCAAGAAGGCATAAAAACCAGCATTTAACATTGAGTCACATTGAATCACATTATAAGGGGCATTGGTGAACTTCCATATGCTAAAAATACTTGTCAAACTCTACATTCTCCAACTGAGCTTGCACCAAGGAATTACTGCATAAAAATGCCCCAAACTTCCAGTAGAGCAAAAATTACAAAAATGAAGCCAGAAAAAAGAAACAGCATTAAAAACGATATTGAGTCTCTTAAGACATATTGTAAAGGTCACTGGTGAACTTCCACTCTCTGAAAAAGCTTGTCAGACCCTGCATTCTGACTTGCTGCATACATAACTCTTACTTTGTGAGGCGCGAGTGCATAAATACGAGTTTCAGGAATCCAAAATGGTGGCCGCTCCTGAAGAAACGGCCACGACGACAAGGGGAGAGACATGCCGCACTTCAACTAAAAAGCGGCTTGCCTTCATCACTGTGGGCTCCTTCTGTGATGCCTAGAATTCGGACCGTTGAGATGGCGCCGACAAGCGCCAAAATGCCGCGGATTGTCCATGGTGCAGCAGACCTTCTCTGTTAGGCAGTCATCATGAGTGGCGCTGAAGCCACGCCCCCAGATACATACATTTATTAAAATTAAAATTTGATGTAACATATTGTGCCCTTTTTTGATATAATAGTGAGCACTAAATTAAGGTGTCCTGATGATGATTCGCAACAATAACTGAAACATCAACTGTTATGACTGGAAACCGTCAAAATATACACTATGAGGAGAAACATGTCACCAACAATTGTGTCAAGCAACAGATGTTTCATTTAATAAATGGCTTGTCTTTTCTTGTGTTTCTTCTCCGGTCCGAGGGAGGGCGGGGCTAGACTCCCGCGCTCGGCACGATAATAGACGGAGGTGCCAGAGGACGCGCAGCGTTACTCTTGTAAGGCTGCTGGTCTTTTTACTCTTGATATCCTGTATTTTAAACTGCTTACACTTTTTAAAATCTTTGCTCACCTGGCACAGTCACGGTTGCTCGCTCCTCGCCGCACTGCTCCCCTGCTGGCTTCCCCGCCCTGGTCCACCACGGCTGTGTGCCGCTTGAGTGGAGGGCGTTACAGGAAGCAGCAGGACCAATCGCTGGGTACCTCCGGTCCGAGGGAGGGCGGGGCTAGACTCCCGCGCTCGGCACGATAATAGACGGAGGTGCCAGAGGACGCGCAGCGTTACTCTTGTAAGGCTGCTGGTCTTTTTACTCTTGATATCCTGTATTTTAAACTGCTTACACTTTTTAAAATCTTTGCTCACCTGGCACAGTCACGGTTGCTCGCTGCTCGCCGCACTGCTCCCCTGCTGGCTTCCCCGCCCTGGTCCACCACGGCTGTGTGCCGCTTGAGTGGAGGGCGTTACAGGAAGCAGCAGGACCAATCGCTGGGCACCTCCGGTCCGAGGGAGGGCGGGGCTAGACTCCCGCGCTCTGAACAATATTAAACCGATGTGCCCGAGGACGCGCAGCGGGCGCGCCAAAGGCGCACCAAAGGCAAGCCCGTCTGCGCCCGTCCGCGGCCGCTCGGGGCCAGGGGCCATATCCCCTGCCTGTGACAATCCAGCGCCATGCTCTGCTCTTAGATATTCGAGAGATGCGCTACTAGCCCTCTCATACAGAGCCAGTAATATCAACACCCGGTGCTCAAAAGCTTACCCGGGCTACACGAATGGCCCGTTCACTTGCCTTGGTTGCAGATGGGACAGTTTAAAACCATGTAAGACAAGCGGGCAGGTAGAACCAGACACCTGCAAACTATCTTGCATTTACTTTAATGCCAGATCTGTCCCAAAACACTCCTTCGATATTTGGGACATTCTTAATGAGATGAACCCCGACCTTGTTTTCATCACCGAAACTTGGCTGGATGATAAGAATTCCCCTGATGTTGTGAATGCCCTACCAGCTAACTATAAAATAGTTAAACAAGATAGGATCGGCCGAAAGGGGGGGGGGGTAGCGATACTATTTAAGGATCACTTGACTTGCCAGCCCGTTCAAGTGGCCCCCCAGGACGAACTCGAAACACTATCCTTCCAAATTCTTCACGATGGCCTCACTATATTGGCTGGTGCTGTAATTTATAACCCTCCAGGTCACCAAATTGAACTTGGTACGAGGCTACTTACCCAACTCCTCCCAGTATGTCTGAAAAAGAAAAAGATTTTAGTCATAGGAGATTTTAATGTTCATTTTGAGAAAACCGATAATCCGGTTGCCTTGCAACTGGAGAGCGACATGCAGATCCTACAACTGAAACAATGGATTAAGGGGCCCACTCACACAGCAGGGCACACCCCGATCTACTCTTTTCCAACATTGAATCCACTTGCATTCATGAGATTAAACCATTATTATGGACTGATCATTCGCTCATATTATTCTCACTAGGTTTACCGGTTAAATTTACAAAACCCTTGAAATCCCAGCAGACAACTAATAGAGCCTGGAGACTAGTTACCGAAACATCATTCCAAACGCACTTTCTTCCTCACAACACTCAGATCCTGGGCGATCTCCCAGTGAATATGGAAGCAGTCACCCTTGAGATGGAAATTAGCACGACACTGGACCAATTTGCACCTAAGCTAAAATCCAAACGAGCACAAAGATCCACCACGGAAAAGTGGTATACTCCCCAACTCAAGGCACTGAAAAGAAAGTGCCAAAATATTGAACATCAATGGAGAATGTCTAAATTGGAAACAGACAAATTACGGTACAAGTCCGAACTTAAATTTTATAACCAGGCGATTAGAAATACAAAGAGGACATATTTTGCCCAACGAATCAATGAAAACTGTAACTCAGCTAGGGAACTATACAAAATAGTTAAAGAACTTAGTAAACCAACCAGCATATCTCAATGTCTACCCCCCTCAATAGAAGCTTGTGAAAAAATCAGTAACTTCTTTTCGGAGAAAATAAACCAAATATACTCCACTTTTAGCCCGATTATGACTACAGAAACAACCAACTGGAAATTCTGGACCCCTCACCCAGAAGCCTCATCAGCATTGAGCAACTTCTCCCCCCTCTCAGAGACTGAGGTTCTAAAAGCAATGGGCGAAGTGAAGGCTGGATCACCCCTAGACCCCTGTCCCCACTTCATTTTTTCTCAAATTGCCTCAACTCTTTGCCCTTATGTCACGCAGCTCTTTAACAACTCTCTTAAGTCAGCTGCATTTCCTGACATTTGGAAACAGGCAGTAGTAATTCCTCTACTGAAAAAAGCAGGAACAAACGTTCTCAATCCTGAAAACTATCGGCCTATCTCCCAACTGCCATACCTCTCCAAAGTTCTGGAGAGGCTAATAAATAAACAATTATCAAATTTTCTGGAAACTAACGATCTATTGGACCCCTCTCAGACTGGTTTCAGGGCTACTAACAGAACCGAGGCTACACTACTGGCAGTATTGGATAACATCAGAACGTGCACTGACCAGGGAGGAGCTGTTGCCCTGATACTATTAGACCTGTCGGCAGCGTTCGACACGGTCTCACACAACAGATTGTTGGAAACCCTCTATGAAAAAGGAATCCATTCCAAAGCTTTGGAATGGTTCAGATCGTTCTTAAGTAATCGTACTCAAACGATTCAGTTAGGGCACTTCCGAACTCAACCTAGCGCCATCAGCTGTGGTGTCCCGCAGGGGGCATCGCTAAGCCCAACCCTATTTAACGCCTATGTCTCATCCCTGGCGAAAATCGGTAGAAAATGGGGAATCGGCATTTGCTCTTACGCAGACGACACCCAACTGATGGTGGCTCTTGAGGAAAGATCTGAAATCACCAAAACAAAACTGCATAACTGCCTCTCAGAGATGGCACAGTGGATCTCTGAGCATTATTTAAAATTAAATGCAGGAAAATCAGAAATCCTGCTCTTTGGGGGCGCCAATCTAATCTGGGACGCCTCGTGGTGGCCACAAACTCTTGGTGCTGCCCCAACCCCCAAACAGAGCGCAAGAAACCTGGGCATCATCATTGATACCTCTCTATCCATGAAGGACCATGTGCGGGCCCTCTGCGGGAAAGGCTTTGCGACTCTGAAACTACTAACCAGACTTTTCCCTTGGATTCCACTGGAATGCAGAAAAACAGTCACACAGGCACTGCTCATAAGTCAGCTTGATTATGGAAACGCCCTGTTCGTGGGCATGACTGAGCTCCTTTTCACGCGGCTTCAGGTGCTCCAAAATGCTGCAGCCAAATTAGTATGCAATAAAAGCAGACTAAGTTCCGCATCAGCGTGCATGAAACACTTGCATTGGCTTCCAATACGACAAAGAGCAGTATTCAAACTGCTCTGTCATGCACATAAAGTACTACATCTAAGCGGACCCAGAATTCTCCAGGGAGAATTGAGTTCTATGTCCCTTCTAGGAGCCTTCGGTCACTCCATCAAGCATTAGCCAGAACTAAACGCATCAAGAAAGTGAGGACCGGTGGACGGTCTTTCTCATACTTAGCAGCTCAGAGATGGAATGAACTCCCCTTGGATCTACGCCTTACAACCGATTACCTGATATTCCGGAAAAAACTTAAAACTCATCTGTTCCCGAAAAACTAACAACCATTAACTCTTCTATACCAGCAGCCAAGCATTGTTGCGACTAGCGCCTTGATATCCCTTGGGATGAATGATGCGCTCTACAAATAAATAAATAAATAAATAATATGCAATAATCGAACACCACATTGTTACTCCTGCACTCCAGTTGGTCAATCAACTGTATATGTATACCTTAAACAAAATACTTGATGAGACCTTTTAAAAACAGCCAATACATCTTTTCTCAAAAACCCATGCACTAAAAATTCCAATATGTTCCATCACGGATCAATGTATTTTCTAAGTCAGGGTTCTCCAATATTGATCCTGGAGGGCTGGATCCATGCCAGATTTTTAAGATAGCTACTTGTATCTAAATGTGGATATGCTAAAAATCTGGCATTGTTCCGGCCCTCCAGGACCGATACTGGAGAACCCAGTTCTAAGTAAATGAATAAAAAAATGAACAAAAATTATAAAATAATTATTATTTTTTATCCATGGGGATCACTTGTATTTGAAGCTTAATAGTGCTCTTTCGGAGCACGGCGTTGCCCATAAGTGGGTTACTCCATCTTTGAATTAGGTCTTACTTTTTTAGTTGCATGAGGCTACCCTGCAAGAGAATGCCGTTGGATGGAGCGATTAGGACCCATAAGAAATTGTACCTTTGCACCTACTGGTTGAGATGGATAATAAATCTGTCTAACGGACTAAGGCTGAAGGCAGTATACAAAAGATTATTAAACAATATTCTCAGTGTGATGCTTTGGTGAATAAAATGAAGACAAACGTTTCAGCCTGGAGATCAGAAGAAGGCTGATGCTGTTGTGGTCTGACCTTGTACATCCATGATTTCTGGTGCTTATATTTTCTCAGGAGACACATTCACAAAACTGTATATGGAAAGGGCTGCTGGGTCTCAGGATGTGATGGTCAGTACTCAGGGAGCACCAATGAGCTTCAAGCCGAGAAGCTTGCGTCTTATGGTCCTCAGAGAAATCTCTAGGAAAAATCTTAGGGCCTGATTACGGGTTTGCCAGTGCAGAAGTGGGGCGGCACAACACTGCCCCGCTACCACACTGCCAAACTCGATCGTCGGCCGCCCGCCAGATTAGGAGTTTTTTCATGGTCTGGCGGGTGGTCCTTTGGCATTCCCACGGCGGTGTCTTTCAAAAAGGCACCGCAATGTTACACTCACAACTACACTATTACTAAAGATAGAGCAAGGATCTCTCAGTATGCCAAATGGCCAGAATCTGGGTGTGGTGAAGGAATTCACCAAACCTATGGGATGGCAAACTACTGGCCAGGGCCTAATGAACCTATATTTTTCTGGTGGTATTGGACTTACATCTTAGCAGTGCTGCAACAGAAGCAGCTTCTTCAACACTGGTACTGTTAACTACTATCAACTTGGGCACGGATTCTGTTAGATTCTCACAAGCTAGGTAATTGACCCCAAAACCTCCAACCACAAGATCCTGGCACAGGAACCTTTTCCAGTAGGCTGCAGGCATCACTGCAGTTTAAGTGAGGAAGCGAACTTCCATAGCCCTGGCAGTAAATATCTAGCCCAGCTTAAATACATTACAGCCCAAGAAAATCTCCTTGTAGTCCTTCAGCGGGTAAGGGGGAAATGTCTTCTCTTCTCATGACTTGAACCAAAGTGAATGGGCAGAGCATGGCATTTCAAAGTCTCACGCAACACGAATACTCACTTATTAGTTCGCCCATCTTCTTTATCTTGTTTGAGATGTGAGGCTACGTAAAAGTCTGCTATCCATCCTCCCACCGTAAGCTTCTTTCTGATTGAGCTAACTGCTTATGTTTTTAATTTAATGAAGCAAATGATCAGATAATGTCATGATAGATTTACATCCTGTTTATCCACTTTTGTTTGCATCTCCAGCATCAACCTCATCATCAATGTCAGATGTGGGTAAAGACTGTAGTGCCTTCTAATTGCCAGACGTTTTGATGCTTCTGATTACATGTGATCTTTGTAATTATGCAGTGTAAGGGTTCATTGGGTGAGTTTCCTATAGCGAGTAGTTGTTACTCATGTTTCACTCACTAACACAGAAAGCAGAGCACGGACGAGTCAGAGAGTTAAAAACAAGATAATCCTTGCTAAAGGTGGCCTGGAAATGAAGCATCATATACTCTCATCTTCTGGGAGCTACGCAGCGCCTTACCTCGTCTTCACTTGCATAGAGCCCGCGCTAGACGCGGGTGGCTAATATGATGCATTATTTCATTTATGTATTCATTAACAGACTGAGCACAGCAACGGGATACAAACTAAAAAGGAATAATTGTCATCGGCTAATTTCACCTACTATGGATTATCGATATTCTCTGGTGGTGCTAGTTAAGCTGCTGAAATCACAGACCTCCAGCTGCCATAGGTTGGAGTAATCAGTGGTCTCTGTTTTGTTATATTTTTAACAAATTTCAAAACACAGTAGGAGTTAGAGGCCCTTTTGAATATCTGTAGTAAGCAGTGCTGTTAATAGTTCGCGTCTGAGTGGGACATCCGTTGGGAGTAGATATTGATAGGGTACACGTTGAAAACGAGAACAGAAGTTGGATGTAGATTTGCATATTGATGTATGTGTTTGCTTTCATGAGAGGTTGCCTGGTGCTCTTTTATACTGATGGTGAGACAGGAGAAGGTTTAACCAGTGGCAGAACAGGGAATGGTTCTTTATGCTTTACTTTCCTATCACACTGCCATGTAGGGGGCAGAAAGAATTGCGAGGCTGTAAAAGAACTATTTTCAATATGGCATAAAATCCCTCACCCTCTTTTATTTGTATCCCATAATGATTGTATATAGAACATCATTTTAGAAATGTGTGGGAAGTCAGCTGAACTTGTTGAAATAAATACTTTGTGTTATATATAAATCTTATCCAAACAGCTAGATCAATGCTAGAGATGTGGATGAGGACGAAGGGCTACTAATATTTGAGGAGGCCACCTCGTGTGAGATTGCCTGACCTCCTCTGACCTTGGGACTAATGCGGTGTTCAACTTAGTTAGTACCTGCATGACAGACCTGTTTGGAGCGCACTGATGCTCAGTGTATTTCCTCAGCAGAGGAAATGAAGTCAGCACTTAAAAGCATATCAAAATGAAAAGAAATATATTTATTAGAAAATCATGGACCGTGAAATCTGACCAACCTCCTGTTTTAAAGGAAACAGCTCTTTCATCTGGGTTAAATGATGTGGGGTGTATTCACTCCTAAAAAAATAAATGAGTGACTAAAATCTTTCACGTGGTCTGGTTGCTTAGATGTTCAAACCAGTGTAGGGATAATTCAGTCACTGTGCTAAAAAAAAAAAATGAAGGCCCTTTTGTGTCAGCACACCCAACACAGTGGGAGCTACTGCAAACAGGGTCATGTTTGCTGGAGTAAATTTCACTGAAGGGGTCCTCTCCAAATGGAGCTTTCTCCAAATTTTAGGACCACCCACAAATTCAAGAACTTTTGTGTGAACTCACTCTCACCAGAGAAATGTTTTAGGATTTGCTCTTGTCAACTAAAGGTGGAAGTCCATTTCCAGGATGGCAAAAACCGGCAAATATTCGTAAAATTGGACGGGGAGCACCAGAAGCATCTCAATGATTTTTAAAAATGCTATTGCACAAATGCAATGGCACTTTCCATGCTCCGTAATGCACAATGTACAACTGTGCATGTGGCGCTGCATGGTGCAATTATGTATTCACAAAAGTTCCCCTAGAGTATGCCTGAAATCCTGAGACTGTCATAGGTTTCTAGGTGGAATCGGGAAACATTTGTACTTTTTCACTCGAGCTCCCACTTTTATGGTGTTTATTTTTTTTAACATTTCCATCTGTATTTATCCATATTTATTTTATGTTTTGAGAATAAGTGGGGTCATAAAATGGTATATTTTCACATTTATTTATCTGATAAACATGCACTCATACTTTGATGCCTGTCGCTTTTAAGCAAATTAAGCAGCCAAATAAAACACTACACGGACAGGTAAATATTAGCATTATATACAAATATATGTTAACATATGCCAGTATTTAAAGGAATCTGATTCTGTTTTTAAATCCCCATGGTGTTTCTCTGCTTGGCAGTTGGTCTGGAATTCATGAAGGACAACAAGGAGAATCACTTATAAGAAGCACAATTTTCTGTATTTTTACGCTTTTGAAAAATAATAACAGACCGAAAATAGACTGTTTTCTGTCCGTATTTATCTGTAAAAATTTGTAAAAATAGAAAACTGAAAGCCTTAGTTTTCACCCATGCAAGATCATAAAGCTCCACTTATAGTTTTAATTCTTTTTTTTGCGAATCAGGACCAATAATTGCAGAAATGCAGAGACATGCACGTTTCTAGTCCCACATGGCTGTAGCCAAATCCACGTGTTGGTGGTGTTTGTGATAAAAGTGCGGTGGAAGGGCAGCAGGAATGACAGATGCATTGGATGCTTCAAGATAACAAGCTTAAGGGCCTATTACGATGGCGGGCGGATCGCCCCTGCCGGCCCGGCGGTAGCCAACGCCGGCCCGGCGGGGGCAATCCGCCCGCCATCCATGCTTCAGTGACCACCCGCCATATTAGGATGGCTGCGGGGTCCGCGGCGGACGTAAAGACCGTCCGCCGCTTTTCCGCCGGTCGACTCGTCGACCGGGCGGAAAAGGGCCATAATATGGTGGCGGTGTCTGCAAGACACAGCCAACCATATCATGATGTAGGCGGTGATCAGCCTTTCCATGGCGGCAACGCCGCCATGAAAAGGCATACGGTGTCTGCTTTGGGGGGCCCGTTCCGGGCCCCCAGGATGTTGGGGGTGGGGGTGCACATGGGGGTACCTATCGTACTCCCCTGCATTTGCATGCACAAGGTGACAGGCACCGCGCGGTGCCTGTCACGTTGTGCATGCAAATGCACAACATACATTTTTTACATTGCGGCGGGTGCTGCTTACAGCACCGCCCGCCGCAATGTAAACAATGCGGGATGCGCCCGCCAGTGTGGCGGGCGCATCCTAATTTGAATGGCGGGACCGCCGCACCTATGGCGGGCGGTCCCTTTTGCCGTTGCGGTGGCGGGCGGACTTGGTCCGCCCGCCATCGTAATAGACCCCTAAGGTATGCTATAAACAAAAAGAATCAATATTCATGGGGTGGGATTTATAAAGAGATTGATGTAATAAATATGAATCCTAAGCCACTATCACATGCGAGTAATACAAAAAAAAGACATCAACAAAAATGTGCATAAAATAAAGAATTATTTATCAGTAACTGTCAATAAGATGGCTGTTTTCCACTGAGAGGTTCCAAGTGTCAACAAATAGACAACCTGTTTAAAGAAATCTCAAAGTTATTGTGAGCTACTCACCTACAATTTTTGGTTATACTTATCCCCCAAATCCTCTTCCTTTTATCAGATCAGCAACAGAGAGCTCGCGGAGTCATGGACAGCCATACACAACATGGTGTCACCTCCATCCGCCCTCTCTTAAACATCCAGGCATCGTACCACCCACTCGCATGCTAAACCTCCCCTTCTGGATCCAGAACAATATGCTTGCTGTCCTGACATCCTCACCAACCACCTTCAGTAGGACCCTCCCTTCCTGCTCAACCCCTCCTCCCCCAAACCTCAAGAGATTGCTTCACTCCCCCACCCGATCTAAAAAAATATATATATACTACGTGCCATTCCACACTCTTTATTTGTGCTCAACAATACCCTCCTGTCAAGGTTCCAGCCTTTCTGACACCAGGATCTAGAGAGGACCCTGAAGCTGAACATTCCAGGTGTAGCATTTCCACTGCCCTGCAGCAGATATGCTACTGGCCACCAGCAGTCATCACATCTCTACATATCAGCTCTGAATGCGCTTGAGAGTTTGTAGAAAGAGGAGGCAGGACAGGCAGTGGGCAGTGCCTTCTCTCTACTCTAATGAGAATGAAAAGAAGCAGCTAGTCACACTGGATGTCAGATCCCAATCCCACCCCCCTCAAATATGGCACCTACTGGGGATGCCCTGTATTATCTTTAACTTATTAATGGTAATGAAATCCTTGGCCAAGGCAATTTCCTGGCACCTTTAGTACAAAGGTACACACTGGGCACAAAGGTGTCGCCAAATATCCCTCCATGATGATGAGAGCTTACTATTACTTAATAATGTTAATGCCTTAGTTAAAAGTTTAGTGACATCAAAAAATAAATTCATGTGTTCCTGTCTTCTTTTCTTTTCCAAATGGGTGTTTCGTAAGAGCAACATCCAACCTAGAAAGAGGGTCTCGTGGCACTGAAGAAGAAGCCTATACAAGAAAGGGACCACTGATCGACAGTTTGTATTTTTTGTTCCGCAGCACCAGGAAAAGAGAATCCAGACGGTGAAACCCTTCCATAAGAAGAATCTTTGGCTCCAATTAACCATCCTGAAAGGTGGTTCAATAAGGGAAGGTACAAGGAAAAATTAAGATTATTCAAGGTATGATATATCCTAAATTTAGAAACCAAGAATGAAGGGCACACCAGGTAGAAGATGCAATGCTTGTTGAACACTATTTTGAAACTGACACTCTTGCCCAGAGGCAGCCAGTGCAATTTCTTTAAACAACCTACAAAGGGGTCGAGCAGGGAGAAGACAAAAGCATTGACTACCTGGCGACCCACCTGAGAATCCTTAGATGATAGAAACATGCTTTAGATATCACAGAGACCTGCGAATCAATGAGGTATCAGCATCAATAAATACTATACATAAATTCCTCACTGCTTCTAAAGGGGCAGGATAAGAACCTATTCAGGGTGGCAAGGGGTTGAGGTTCCAAGATTTAATGGGGTATTTGTTAAGAAGGATTTCAGATTTGACAGTGTTGAGTTTGAGGCTTATCCCATACTTTGAATTTTTAATCAGTGTATATTGTATACTCAACACCAGGGCACACTTTAGGTCAATCGCTACGCTTAACAAAATCAATAACATAACACTGAGGAATGCCCCTTGGGACAGGCTTTGGCCCGGAAAAGAAAAAGCCCAATTGAACTGCCTGTCCTCTGTTGGTACGAAAAATCTCAACCTTTTTCAGTACTTTCGATGTGGAGACTGTCTAGATGTTGTAGGAGTATCTGTTGATCAATGATGTTGAGGGCAGTTAAACATCTTGTAAAATCAGCACTTCAACACTGCCTTTATCCACAATTTTCTTAAGGTCATCCAGAAGTGAGGTCACCAGTGCCCCTGTATCGGTAAACAGACATAGGGGCCGATTCCGATCTCGGCCGGTAGGGCTCCGAATCGGATTCGGCTTAACCGGATCCGATTCGGAGCCCTATTCCCCGACCGATTCGTACGCGCGTCCGGGCGAGCGAGTACGATGCGAAATCGCCGACCGACTCGTCCGGACGTCCCGACCGCTCCGACCAACTCGTTTCCGGGTCTAACCGCACCGACCGACTCGCTCGGACTCGACTCGCACCGCGCAATGGAGACATTCCCCGGCCGGGTAAGTACGATGCGCGCCGCGAGCAGTCCGATCGAGCCGCGCACTCCGGCTCCAAAGAGCAGCCAGAGCCGTACTTTGGGGGTCCGTGTCAGACCCCCCTGTACGCGTTGCCGCGCGAGTCGCACACAGGGGGGACCCATGGGTCCCCCCTACACGTGCATGTACGGCGCGACCCGCATCGACGCGAACACGCTGTAGGGGGCGCCCTTGTTCGCGTCGTGCCCATTGAGTCAATGGGAGCTTGTGTACGCGTCGTACGACTGGCTCCCATTGACTTCAATGGGAGTCCGACCGAATCGAGTCCGATAGCATACGTGCGCATCGTACTCGTTCGGTCGGACTGCTAGAGTCCGATTCGGTCGGAAATCTCTCCGGGTCCGGCTCGGTCGGAGAGATTTCCGGCCCGAATCGGAATCGGCCCCATAATATCGATTTTTTAATATCGACATACAATAATATCAAGTTTAGTATATCGATAGTATTAAATATCGATGTTGTGTATATCGATGTCAAAAATATCGATTTTTAGTGTTGTATAAAATATCGAAGTTTGAAATATCGAATGTAAAAATATCGTTATGTCAAAATATGGTTAATGTAATATGTGTTTTATGTTTGTTTTTTTGTGTAATAATAGTTAGTTCTATAAAAAAATACAATTGTATAATATGTTTTAGGAGCGGGATGTTGGGTTTATAGGGGATAAGGGTGGGGAGTGTTTTAAAATATTTGATTAAAATTGTTATTTTATTTGAAATTTAAATAATTAATTTCACAAATTTTTGTTTTAGGAGCGGGATGTTGGGTTTATAAGGGTTAAGGGTGGGGAGTCTTTTAAAAAAAATTAATTTAATTTTTAATAAATTCAAAATGTATTAATTTAATTTAGATATTTTTTTTTAGGAGCGGGTTGTTAGGTTTATAGGGGATAAGGGTGGGGAATGTTTTAAAATATTTGATTAAAATTATTTTATTTGAAATTTAAATAATTAATTTCACAAATTTTTGTTTTAGGAGCGGGATGTTGGGTTTATAGGGGTTAAGGGTGGGGAGTGTTTTAAAAAATTTGAATTTAATTTTTAATAAATTCGAAATTTATTAATTTAATTTAGTTTTTTTTTAGGATCGGGTTGTTAGGTTTATAGGGGATAAGGGTGGGGAGTGTTTTAAAAATTTTGAATTTAAATTTTAATAAATTCGAAATTTAATAATTTAATTTAGAAAAAAAAAATTATGAGCGGGAAGTTGGGTTTATAGGGGATAAGGGTGGGTAGTGTTTTAAAATAATTGTATCAATTATTGAAAATTTTTAGACATTTAAAATATAATTTAGAAATTTATGTTCTAGGAGTGTAATGTTGTTTTTTTAGGGTATAGGGGTGGTGATTGTTTTAAAAAAATTTATAAAATGCAAAAAAGAAATTTATAATAAAATATGGAATATAAATAGGAAATGTAAAAAAAAAGATGGAATATAATTTGGAAATAGTTTTAATAAATCAAAATTTCAGAAAAAAGTTTGTCTTTTACAATAAATATTTTAAAATTGTATAAAAAATATTTATTATACATTTTTGTGGGTGGACATGAATTTAAAAAAAATATTATATTATGTGTTTATAGTGGATAACTTTATTTAAAGTAATATTAAAAATAAGGGTCTACTATTACATATAAATATTTAATGATAAAATAATGTTATTTAATCATTAATAGAAATTTAATATTATGTTTTAATAAATATATATTAATTATATATTTAGATATTTAATAGATATAAAGAATATAAAAAATAATAATTATTAATTAAAATGTCCTAATGTTAAATATATAATTAAATATAATGTATAGTAATTAGAACATATAATATTTAGATGATATTATATATATAAATTAAAAAAATATGAGTATATTTAAGAATATTTTTAATATTATAATATTATATTTATATGTTTTTTAATTATTTACACATAAAAATATATAGTTTAATTAATTGTTTTAGTGCATATTAAAGAAATTCTTGCTTATGTAAAGTCTAGTTAGTGTTGTTACATTAATTGTATTGCTAAAATTAATTTACATATGTTTAGTGTCCAGCAGTTATTATGACTTTATACTAACTGGAGTGGGAATAGTAAATTAATTAAGTTCAGTGTCCAGCATCTACTCTGAGTTAATACTAAATGGATTAGGAATAGTAAATTAATTAAGTTTAGTGTCCAGCATCTATTCTGACTTAATAGTAACTGGAGTGGGAATAGTAAAATATTTAAGTTTAGTGTCTAGCACCTACCCTGACTTAATACTAACTGGAGTGGGAATAGTAAATTAATTAAGTTTAGTGTCCAGCACCTACCCTGACTTTATACTAACTGGAGTGGGAATAGTAAATTAATTAAGTTTAGTGTCCAGCACCTACTCTGACTTAATAGTAACTGGAGTGGGAATAGTAAATTAATTAAGTTTAGTGTCCAGCACCTACTCTGAATTAATTCAAACTGGAGTGGGAATAGTAAATTAATTAAGTTTAGTGTCCAGCACCTACCCTGAATTAATTCAAACTGGAGTGGGAATAGTAAATTAATTAAGTTTCGTGTGTAGCACCTATCCTGACTTAATACTAACTGGAGTGGGAATAGTAAATTAATTAAGTTTAGTGTCCAGCACCTACTCTGACTTAATACTAACTGGAGTGGTTATAGTAAATTAATTAAGTTTAGTGTCCAGCACCTACCCTGAATTAATTTTAACTGGAGTGGAATAGTAAATTAATTAAGTTTAGTGTCCTGCACCTACCCTGACTTAATACTAACTGGAGTTGGAATAGTAAATTAATTAAGTTTAGTGTCCAGCACCTACCCTGAATTAATACTAACTGGAGTGGGAATAGTAAATTAATTTATTTAAGGGTTCTGCACCTACTCTGACTTTATACAAAGTGGAGTGGGATTAATTAATTAATTAAGTTTAGTGTCCAGCATCTATTCTGACTTAATAGTAACTGGAGATGGAATAGTAAAATATTTAAGTTTAGTGTCTAGCACCTACCCTGACTTAATACTAACTGGAGTGGGAATAGTAAATTAATTAAGTTTAGTGTCCAGCACCTACCCTGACTTTATACTAACTGGAGTGGGAATAGTAAATTAATTAAGTTTAGTGTCCAGCACCTACTCTGACTTAATAGTAACTGGAGTGGGAATAGTAAATTAATTAAGTTTAGTGTCCAGCACCTACTCTGAATTAATTCAAACTGGGGTGGGAATAGTAAATTAATTAAGTTTAGTGTCCAGCAACTACCCTGACTTAATACTAACTGGAGTGGGAATAGTAAATTAATTAAGTTTAGTGTCCAGCACCTACCCTGAATTAATTCTAACTGGAGTGGAATAGTAAATTAATTTATTTAAGTGTTCTGCACCTACTCTGACTTTATACAAAGTGGAGTGGGAATAATTAATTAATTAAGTTTAGTGTCCAGCTCCTATCCTGACTTTATACTAACTGGAGTGGTAATAGTAAATTAATTAAGTTTAGTGTCCAGCACCTACTCTGACTTAATACTAACTGGAGTGGTTATAGTAAATTAATTAAGTTTAGTGTCCAGCACCTACCCTGAATTAATTCTAACTGGAGTGGGAATAGTAAATTAATTAATTTAAGTGTTCTGCACCTACTCTGACTTTATACAAAGTGGAGTGGGAATAATTAATTAATTAAGTTTAGTGTCCAGCTCCTATCCTGACTTTATACTAACTGGAGTGGTAATAGTAAATTAATTAAGTTTAGTGTCCAGCACCTACTCTGACTTAATACTAACTGGAGTGGGAATAGTAAATTAATTAAGTTTAGTGTCCAGCACCTACTCTGACTTAATACTAACTGGAGTGGTTATAGTAAATTAATTAAGTTTAGTGTCCAGCACCTACCCTGAATTAATTCTAACTGGAGTGGGAATAGTAAATTAATTAATTTAAGTGTTCTGCACCTACTCTGACTTTATACAAAGTGGAGTGGGAATAATTAATTAATTAAGTTTAGTGTCCAGCACCTATCCTGACTTTATACTAACTGGAGTGGTAATAGTAAATTAATTAAGTTTAGTGTCCAGCACCTACCCTGACTTAATAGTAACTGCAGTGGGAATAGTAAATTAATTAAGTTTAGTGTCCAGTTACGGGAAAAATGCCTTTTTTTGCATTAAGGAAGTGTATATTAGTTTAAGTAACTAATAATTTGTTTACACTTAATTTTTCGGATTTGTATGGAGCGTTTCTTTTTTTAAAACACTTTTTCGGGTTTTTTATGGTTTATCGTTTGTGGACTTACGGACGGAGGATTAATTTTTGAACAAATGCAGACAACAATAGTTTAATTAATACGCTCTGGCATAGAAAAGCAATATGGAATAAATTTCAGCAATCAATACTATTGACATTTTTTGACATATTTTTGTCTTTACTTTATAAATTTATGATGTACCATAGAAAATGCAGAGGAAAGTGGAAAAAGTAATTTCATTTACTGATATTGAATGAGAAACCTCCTAGAATAGCCAAACATATTCTTTATCTTCCAAATGCTTAGGAAAGAGCCTCACTGCCATACTTGAAAAGGTATTTTAGATGACTGATGATTAACAGCTTATAATAATGGATGGGCCTTGAAGGAAGCTATTTAGCTGCATGATTATTCGGTGATTTATCTGGCCCCAAACACTAGCTATTTAAAATAAGCATGGCACAATTTGTGTGGTTTACAATAGCCACATAAGGAATACTTGCTGATTTTCCTAGTTAGATAAAGGGCCTGATTTAGGTCTTGGCGGACGGGTTGCTCCATCACAAAGGTGACGGATATCCCGTCCGCCGAAATATAAATCCCATAGTATATAAAGGGATTAATTTTTTGGCGGATGGGATATCTGTCACCGTTGTAACAGAGTAAACCGGCTGCAAAGATCTAGATCAGGCCCTGACAATTTTTTGCCATTTTGATCCATCATGACTTTTTAACTTACTTCGATGTGGCTCTGTATGGCAAACTGTGAGTTCCCTAAAAATGGTAATTTTTCATTTTTTTAAAATTTAAGGTTGGATATATAAGTAATGCAGACAGAGACTCAATATTTTATGATACATGAATCAAGTATATTGGGCAACAAGTACCTAGCAATGAAACCATCAACATTTATCTTGCAGAAACGTATGTCACTGACTTCACCAGATGTTACCAAAAGAATGTCCAATTTTAAAAATAAATGGACTAGGGAGATGAGGTTTTCTTTTCTCAAATGACTACTGGAAACCAATCTGAGCACAGGATGAAAAAACACTATATTGATGGAAAGAAAAAATTATTATTTACAGGCCCCAGCAGGACACTATGGGTGAGGCTGTTGGCATGCATGGCATATTGCACAGCACAGGTCACCGTTATCATGACCCATTTTATGAACAGGCCATGTCCACACTGTCAAGCCACGCATGCAGCTGATTGGATGTGGGTGGCGAGCGCTCAAAGGCCTTAAGACCGCAAGCCCCTCAACTGTATCAAAAGTTCACTTATGATAATAAAAAGTATATTACATTCAATGAATAGTTGATGCACAGCACTTAATCCAAGAATTTGGACAAATGCGGAATATTTGGAATTGTTCTAATTCTACCATCAGATGCAATTTCCATTTCATATGGAATATAAAAGATGGCCGCTGAGCAGAGAGGAGCTTGAAGAAGGAGCTCCGAGGTGGGGATAGCTTTTTTAGAGATAATCCCCGCTAAGCCTGCACACATACAACCTGCGAAACATGCAAACACAACCTGCGAAACACTCGCACAGAGTCTACGAAAGGTACGGAGAAGAAGAGGTTAGAACATAGGACTCACCGCTGTCTGCACACCCGACAATGCGGGGATCGAACTGAATCACCACAGCTTTTCATCTAGAGGTGACGAGGACACGGAGGAAGACGAGCTGAACATCGATGAGAGGCTGGAAGAGGGCGACTTGAGATACGGAGCGGACCTTCCCTAGCCGAGCCTGAATGAGGTGGGTGTCGGCGCTCCCCCCTTTCGAGGACGACTCGGGATGTGGATCGGTCCGTGCACAGCCAGGAGTAAGAGGTGGGTGTCTGTAATCCACCCCGTTCTCCCCATGCATACGGGAAGAGAGTCTGAGTGAACTCCCCTGGGCCCAGACCGAAACAATGAGAGGGAGCCTGTCTGAAAACTCGGAGGGTCGCCCCTGCGACAACTAGAGCACAGAGGAGGAGGCGCTAGGAGAGGCATTGGGAGAGACTCGGGAGCAGCAAAGATCACACCCGAGGCGTGACCGAGACTGGGGAATATGTCATGGAAGTGAGAACGCAGGAAGAGAGCGCCGCTCCCTAGCACAGAGGGAGCGGCCAGAGGAGGCATGAGAAAAGGCTCAGGAGCAGCGAGGATCGCGCTCATATCATAAGAAGAGGGAAGGAGAGGACGCGTGAAAAAAAAAAAAAAGCACCGCTCTCTAACACAGAGGGAGTCTACTGTGGCAACAGTGGAACAGCCAGAGATGACAGGGACTCAAGGCACACGTTGTGAGCTCCTGATCTAGACAGGAAATCTATTTGATGCCAATATTATCTGGCATTTTGACACACAGGGGCCGATTCCGATCTCGGCCGGTAGGGCTCCGAATCGGATTCGGCATAACCGGATCCGATTCGGAGCCCTATTTCCCGACCGATTCGTACGCGCGTCCGGACGAGCGAGTACGATGCAAAATCGCCGACCGACTCGTTCGGGCATCCCAACCGCTCCGACCAACTCGTTCCCGGGTCTAACCGCACCGACCGACTCGCTCGGACACGACTCGCACCGCGCAATGGAGACGTTCCCCGGCTGGGTAAGTACGATGCGCGCCGCGAGCAGTCCGACCGACAAGCGCCGTCCGGCTCGAAAGAGCAGTCGGAGCCGTACTTCGGGGGGCCGTGTCGGACCCCCCTGTACGCGTAGCCGCGCGAGTCGCACACAGGGGGGACACATGGGTCCCCCCTACCTGTGCATGTACGGCGCGAGTCGCTTCACCGCGTACCCGCTGTAGGGGGCACCCTTGTTCGCCTCGCACCCATTGAGGCAATGGGAGCCCGCGTACGCGTTGTTCCACCGGGTCCCATTGACTTCAATGGGAGTCCGACCGACTCGAGTCCGATAGCATACGGACGCATCGTACTCGTTCGGTCGGGCTGCACGGGTCCGATTCGGTCGGAAATCTCTCTGGGTCCGGCTCGGTCGGAGAGATTTCCGGCCCGAATCGGCCCCACAGTCTCCAAGAGCACTCGGCACTCGAAAACAACAAAATGGCCGAGCATTAATCTAACCCCTCCCACAACAGCCTCTGAAAGAGGACTAGTGAGAAGGGAGAAGGGTCAAATAAACCTCAGAAGTAAAAACAGGACTGGCACCTCCAGGATACTGAAACCAATGGAAATAACTATAGACACAAAAAGAAGACTAGCGAGAAGGGAGAAAGGATTAACAAGCTACAGAAGTATAAATAGGACTGACACCACTAGGATTCTGAAACCACTGTAAATAAATATAGAATAATTAATTAAATAAGTGAGGTAAGACCAACATTACCAGAATAATTAATTATATAAATATTTAATTACTAAGTAAAATTATCCACCATTACCAGAAAATTAATTATATTATTAACTAATTAAATAATTACAATTAACCATCATCCCCAGAATAATTAATTGTATAATTAATTAATTAAATAATTAGATAACCTACATTCCCAGAATAAATAAAACAATTGATAAACACATTATTAATTAATTATTTAAGGAATGACAATCATCACCAGTATAAGGAGAAAGGTGATCTAATAAATTATGTAAACACTTAGGGGCCGATTAGGATGGCGGAAGGACCACCACCGCAAGGCCGGCAGTGGCGGTCCTTCCGCCATCTGACAGCAGTTTTCCCCCCGCCAGATTATGATTAGGGCTCCCGGTTTTCCGTTTAAACGGATTTTTACATATAAATACAGACGGAAAACAAGTTTTCCTTTGTCTGTATTTATATTTAAAAACGGGAAAATACTAGCACATTTTGCCGTGCTCCAGCAGAGTTGCCTTGCCGCGCCCTCTTCCTGATTCTAGGGCTGTGGCTGCCTACAGTAACACGAAACACCAGCTTCTGATTTGCTGGAAATTTCTTCTAATGATGGGTCTTTTTGAGCCCCTGTTGGCCTGTTGTTTGCTGCCCCAGCCATGTCCGGGGCTCCGCTCCGCCCCGCCCCTCGAGTGAGCTCTAGCCAGCCATTTCAAAACAAAGGTAAGTGCTGGTGGGGAGCTGGAGTCAGTGGCGTATGCAGTTTTGGGGGCGGCAAAAGCAGGAATCGGATGCCAGCTCGCTCCCTCGCCCCCCCGTGGGGCGGCAAAGACTAGCTACGTTAGTGAAGTGATTGTCGAGTTTGTGGCTGGACTGCAGAGCAGTACACTGGGTACGTGTGGCTGCAATAACAGTCCGACCACAAACTCAGCAAAGCCTTGCTACGCCACTGACTGGAGTGTTTGCAGAGTTTGTGGCCGGACTGCATAGCCCATAACCATTGCTGTCTCTTCCTTTTTGCCCGGACAAGACAAGGACAGTGTCCACTTCTGCTGCCCCCCCTCTTTCTTCCTCTTATTCCTCTCTTTCTGTCACGCTCCTCCTAACTTGCAGAAAACCGTGACTGTTCTTTCCTTTCCGTCCCCCCATTCGTTCCCCAGTGAAATGGCTCCAAAAAAAAGAGGAAACACTTTTCTTGCAAATGTCTTTTTCTGACATTTTTTTATTCCAAAACGCAGCCTCAGGAGGAGAGAAAAAAGGTTTTAAAATATGAACAATAAATACATAACTAAATAACACCCAAACACATTAGCGCCACCTTACAGAGTTTGCCAGTGAAGCTCTACTTTTCTTTTCATGTCCCTAGCTTTCTGAATAATGAGTGTAAAAGCTTTAAGTTGTATTCCCTATGAGTGTTTGTTTTTTCCAGAATGTTGTTACTTTTTTGAGGCAGCAAATTACTCTTGTCTAGTGCATAGTTTGAATTGAGGTGTTTATAGCGGGTCACAATTGGGTTGTAGCTGAAGGCAGTGTGAGTTTCTCTCAGTGGGGCAGTATGGTGTTCAGTGTTCAGTGGGGGAGAGGATGTAGCACTCTGTGCCGATGACAGAAACTGCAAGGCTCTGAGACAAATGGCTTGTGATAGCACTTTTAAGCTTATTTGGGACATTCTGCGTATGGCAAAGTTTTCAGATGAATGTATTGTGTTGACCAATAACAACCGAGTGCATGTGTGCATTGTCAATTTAAATAAATGTGAAAAAATACTAGCTGCAGCGTCGTCTTCTGCTTGTGGCAAAAATAAATGTGGATAAATACAGATAAAATGCCCAAAAAATAAATATGGATAAATACAGACGGAAATGGCAAAAAAAGAAATACCATAAAACCGGGAGCCCTAATTATGATGGCGGGGGGAAACCTCAGAGAAGCGTGGTGGGCGCAAAGACCGTCCACCGCGGTTCCGCAACGCAGCGCGGTTCGTTTCCGCCCAAAGGATAGGGCAGCATTGCGATATCCCTTTCCGCCTGTCTTTTCGCGGCGGTCATCCCACCGCGAAAAGGCAGGCGGAAAGGGATTCGGGGGCCCGTAGCAGGCCCCCCTTGTGGTGTTGCTGCACTCATTTCCCTGCACTGCGTGGCAGGCACCGCGTGTTGCCTGCCACGTAGTGCAGGGAAATGCAGTGCATGCCATTTTAATATTGCATACAGTGCTGCAGCCAGCAGCACCGTCCGCAATGCTAAAGGCCCTGGATGCGACCGCCAGTGTGGCGGGCGCATCCTAATTGCAGTGGTGGGACCGCCACATGTCTGGCGGGCGGTCCCAAATACCGCAACGATGGCGGGCGGACTCAGGTCCGCCCGCCAATGTAATGAGCCCCTTAGATCACAAAAAAAGCAGAGGAGGCTCCTCAAGAGGAGTTATTTGCACCATTTACAAAATGAAAGGAGCAAATCTGATTCCCGCAGGTAACAAGTCCCGAGCGATAGCCTATCCCTCCAATCTCTCTAAAAATGCTTCCAAAACCTTTAAATACAACCTGCTCAGGAAAAACCCTGAAACACTTATCTTAGACCCCTCCTCTAACTCAAAAAACGGAGTGATTATTAACGATTTAATTTTCTACACTAGATCACTAGCTAAATGGCGCACCGCAACGTCGAAATTGCTAAACATCAAAGAATCAAGAAACATCCCTTATGGAACGAAGCTGATTATAAAACCCTCGAAAAATTTAAAGGCCACACTAAATATAACCTTCTACAAAAATGGCACGGTACTCATCCAAGCAGCCAACAAGGATCTTGAGTTATTTGATGATTACTTTACCACGCTAAAAGATCAGGTCCATAACATCCCTATTTCAGCTCACCAACAAGACGACAGCTTAGACACCTCCATCCATACTCCTCTGAGGGTAATTGAAAAGAGAGACAGCAGAACAGACCAGGAGAGTCAACACTCTAGACCCTCTATTACTAGACAATACACAAAGACACACGTTACAGCAAACATCCCAAGAGTAGACATACGCAAAACAATCAGCAATAATCCCATAGAAGCAATCCAAGTAAAATCTAACAAGCCGCCCAATCGGCACACATCAGATGCTAATACCTCCACAACCTTACAAATCACTGATCTACCGGACACAGCACCCAACAATCAGTGCCCTGTGACGACAAATCACATGACCGATATTAATACAGGACCTGCCCTTCAGAGCAAAAAAATTATTACTGAAAGAACGAAAGATATAAACAAACTGCCAGGAGATGAACCTTCCAACTTAACGATCCACATGTCAGCAGTCCCGTTACAAAAACACCAACTCTCACCATCAGGAAAGGAATTATAAATGCTCATAGCCCAGACAGATAGGATAGCTACAGACATGCGAAACGCTATTAGGAACATGAAGAATACTCTACTGCTCTCAGAAAGTTATCTCTCCAAAATTATCCAGAGTCAAAAATCAGCACACAATCTCCACAATAAGCTCAACACAATCCCACTGCCTCTTTCCAATAGGATTTACCGTCCACGTATCTTCCTTTAGATATTTGTCGGACATAGAAACCCAAAACCTACTACTTTCTTACGATACGACTTCCAACCTCCCCGATAAGATAAGCGACCAGAAGATTCAGGTGGTCCCAATTAATGTCAATAGAATATCACATACAAATCAAAGAAAACCACACTCTAATAACCTGAAAGACATAACGCTAAGCCCAGAGGGGCCCGACTCCAATTCTGACCTAGAAAACCCTACAAAGAAGATCTCATGCCTACTTATCAACTGCCGCTCAGCAATGAAACATGCCGCTGACATTGCCGACCTAATCATGAATCAAGATACTGACGTGGCTATTCTAACTGAAACGTGGCTATCTGAATCATCCTCCCCATGCCTAGACCTGCTGGTGCCACCTAACTATAACATTGTAAGACTAGATAGGCTAAACAAAACGGGAGGAGGAGTGGCCTGTATCCACAGATCAAACATCACCATCTCTAAAGTTCTCTCAGACCCTATAGACTCATGTGAATACCTGGGGCTCACAGCACAATTCACAGACAACCAAGTGTACAAATTACATGCATTCTATCAGCCCCCAGGCAAAAACCTAACTTTCATAGACCATCTAATGAAAATTATTACAACTAACTCAGAACCTCACTCCAATGATATATTCCTAGGAGACTTCAATCTTCACTGGAACGACATCCAAGATAATCAGGTCAACATTCTTAAAGAATTCCTAGTCGACCACTCACTAGTACAAGCATGTGCCCTACCAATACACTCCAAAGGAGCCACATTAGACTGGATCATCTCCAAAGAAAATACGATCCAAGCAATCTCGATTGTTCCTTGTGACTGGTCCGATCACCACTTCATCACTTTCCAAATACCAGCCAAAAACAAGAAAACAATCTTGCAACCTATCAAACCCAAACATTGGGTGAGAGACACTAGAGACCTGAACTCGGAGACTCTAACAATGCAAGGCGAGAAAGAACTTCAACCCCTTCTGAACTAACGGACGTCAGCGAGCTTACAGACCACTACAATCGTACGATATCTAAAATAATTGACGACATTGCCCCCTAAAACTTAAAAGAATACAGATCAAAGATAAAAACCCATGGTTCAACGGATCACTTAATGAAGAAAGACGTAAACTCAGAATAACAGAACGAATATGGAGACAAACTCCGTCATCCCCCAACTTAAAACAACTAAGAATGACCAGAAAAACCTACAATAAAAGCGTTCTTAAATCAAAAAAAGAATTTTTTAGAAATGAACTTGAAAACACAAAGAACAGACCGAGGAAACTCTTCAATCTACTAAAAGAACAATCGAACAAATTAGCCAAATCCTCCCTATTAACATCTAAATCAGATTTGAACTGTGAAGATTTTTCAACATTCTTTACTGATAAAGCCAGCTCATTGGAGAGAGAACTCAAGAATAATGCTGAAAAAGCATCAATCCTAAGGAGTGAACAATGGAGGAACCCTGCCCTACCGACACAAGTAATGCCCAAAAATAATGCCCATTGGTCAACCTTCAAACTATATGATCAGCATGACATTACCAAAATATTACTATCTCTGAAACCAAATAATCATTACAATGACTCTCTGCCATCAAAATGCTGGCCCTCCTGCAACCACATGGTCATCCCCTTCTGGACTAAGATAATTAATGAATCGCTTGCCCAAGTATCAATTCCGGACTGCCTAAAAACAGGCCAGGTTAACCCTCTCCTAAAGAAACCTACGGAGAAACCATCGGACCCAAACAACTTTCGTCCAGTAACAACCATTCCCCTACTAGCCAAAGTACTAGGAAAATGTGCGCACAATCAATTAAGTCAACACATTACTGAATTTGAACTACTAAATGACTGCCAATCAGGGTTCAGACCAAACCACAGTACGGAGACAGCAATCCTACACATAGTAGATGACGCTCTGCTAGCCCTCGACCGTAATGAAACCTGTCTCCTGATCCTTCTGGACCTATCATCTGCATTTGACACAGTAAACCATCCCAAATTATTAGAACGCCTGGAAAATAGGATGGGCTTATCGAGTACTGTACTGAAATGGTTCTACTCCTTCCTAGATAACATATCGTAAAGATTCCTGGTGGACAACAAGCTATCCCCACCATCTCCGATTCAAATTGGGGTTCCACAAGGATCAACCCTATCCCAGTCACTATTTAACCTATACATCGAACCTTTAACTGAAGTACTGCATAAGGCTAACATTTCCTTTCACATGCATGCTGACGACACCCAGCTGTATATGAAGATATCATCTCCGGAAGAGATCAACACTATGAACCAAGCACTCAAGAAAACCGTTGAATGGCTAGCTGACAAACATCTTAAGCTCAACTCACAAAAAAACGAATTCCTTCTGATCTCCCCTTCTAAAAGTTCAGCCAAAATTAAAGAATAGACCAAGATGATCACAGCACTAAACGGTACCCCAACGATAGTTGACTCAACCAAATCCCTTGGTATCACACTGGATAAAGATCTAAACATGCAAGCACACATCAACACAATGGCAAAAAACGCTCGTTTTCATCTGAATTACCTCAGAAAAATGAAGCCACTCATCGATCCCGGGGATCTGAAAATGGCAGTACAAGCACTGGTCATCTCAAGAATTGAATATGGATGCGCAACTCTATCAGGACTCCCTAAGATCTCAACAGCTCCCCTAAAAGCTTGTCTCAATGCAGCAACTAGACTTATAACGGGAACAAAAAAATACGACCCCATCACTCCACATCTGAAAGCGCTCAACTGGCTTCCATACGAGGCAAGAATAGAGCTAAAAATTGCATGTATTACACACAAGGCAATACACCACAAAACTCCACATTACCTAGCCCATAAAATTACGTTGTCCGGAAGCACTAGACCTCGAGGGGATCGGAGGATTTTCTACTGAAACCAGTATTCTTCCGTAAGAAAAAAACTTACGATAGAGCGTTCATGGGAGCTGCACGAAGGATTTGGAATTCACTCCCACTGAATATCAGAAGAATCCCCATATGCTCCCTGATTCAAAAAGGAGACTAAGTCCTTTCTGATGGGTAAATGTCTCCCATAACGAACAAGCTGTTGAACATAACAATACTATAACCAGCTTGGATATAGAAGAAATCAGGAATGGTCTTATCTTAAATTTAAGTACGATACGACAATATTAATTGTAATCTAATGATTTATATTACTCCTCATTACAATTGTTTTATGTATGGATAAATATATGCCAATGTTAGTGGAATACATAGACATGTTCTTGACGTGAAAGAATTGGATATCTGCTGATATCGAAGGTGGTTGAAATGTAAAGTGCTCTGACACCCAAACTCTGGCTCTGGTTCGCGCTATAGAAAACATTGAATAAAATATGAACTTGGACTATCAGCACCCAATTGAAGGTTATTGTATAGTGTCCTTCCGTGATTGATCAGGTCATAAGACCAAGTAGGCAATTTTGAAGGTTGGATAAAGGAGCTTTTCCTTTAAGTGCATGAGATGGGGAGATGTCTGGATGACCGGTTTTGAAACCCTAAAAGAAAGTATTGGAGGACTTCAAAGATCATCGTAGGCAGGTCACAAGGTGCTTACTGAGGAAAATTTCCAGGATATCGGTTGAATGTGGGGATTCAAAGATGTCTTTATGGGTGAAAGTAATCTATTCTGTGAAAGAATTAAATTATGTGTCACAGAATTATCCAATCTGTAGTGCTGGTGGAAAGGTTGCAAAGAAGAGCTGTTAGCTACCTACCCCAGAAACTATATGTCGGAGCCACAGATGAGGGCTCACAATAAGGGAGAAATTAACAGTTATTTCTGCACAGGCAATGACAACAATGCAATGGGTTACTCACCCACCCAAAATAGGAAGTGCAGCATGAGCAGGAGCTGCCTCTCACCGGGGAGACCGTATCAGCGCAAGGCGGCATAGGGAAAAGTGGTTCTTCTATCCCCCGGCGCAGCTCCAGCTTTTTCCCTGTAGAAGCTGTTGTCACAGACAAGACTTACCTGGTTCCACCCGCTGCTTTGCTGAGGGAGGAGCTCAATCAATCATAGAATGGTAAATAAAAAAGAAACTAGCGGCCATACTTGCTTATTTATTCAACTGTTCTGTGGTAATAAGACTTACATTCCCCTTCAGCAAATTAAAGGCTGGGGCCAGGGCAGATAGGGGCCAGGGCAGATAGGGACCAGGGCAGATATGTGTGCAGCCAACAACAGCTTCTGTGGGGAGGAACCTGGGCCTGTGCTGCAGGCAGTTGAGCCACTTTTCCAAGTGCTGGCCCTTGAGTTGTGGGTGGGGCAGGGGTGTGGCGCACAGGGACAGCTTGCACTGGAGCTGTCAGCCACAGAATGTTCCTTGAGCATGACTACTATTAGAGTAGTTGCAATAGCCCACAAAGGAAGCATTCTGCAAGGCTAGGCAGCATGGCCAGCTTTAGCATGGGTGGTGCAACAATCTTTGCTGGCACCCCACCCATGACCTCCTTTTCCATGGATTCCCTCACTAACACCCTCCAACAGTGCCCCCCATATCTCCACATTCCCTCTCTCACATGTATTTCATTTGTTTTAAAGCACCACTCATACCTGTGCAGAGTGTCAGAGCACTTAACATCATACACACATTAAACAGAGACAATGAAACATATGTGTGTAAATCAGTGTATAGGAAATGGTACATAAGACAAGAAGGACTATAAGGTGCAGGAGTCACATATCACCCACACTGGTAGTCAGTATATTTTAAAAATACTAGGTCTGGAGCAGCAAAACTCGGGAATGGATTTAAAACATAACATAGTGGTTGGGGTTGACTTTGCTAATGAGAATTTATTTCTACCCAAACTAACCCTTTCTAGCAACATTAGTATTATGAAAGACTGGGAAAAAGCATTACACTCCAACCAATACCTTGCAGTTTGCATGCAGCTCTTTCATGCCAGTTCACAGCTCACTGTGCTATATTGGGATTATAACTTATGAACTGCAAGTAACAAAAGGATCTCTGAGACAAAAGCAGTAATCCACCAGGCTATCTAGTTCATTCACACTGCCCTAAAGCCGGCCCTTCTTTCCAGCTTCCAACATCCTTTCCTAGATACTACTAAAAAGCACATTTGTGGCTGGTGATTGCTCCGATGTTCATTCTTGACTAATAACCTTGTGATAAATGGTCCAACCTTGGTAATGTCTTTGAGAGAGAATAAATGAGATGTAGATAGGAAGCAAACTGTATAAACAGATACATCTATGATGTGGCTGATATGATGATGAAGAAATCTACTGCTAGTTACCTGACTAAAGAGCCAATAAGGTGAATTTAAGGACATTAGATCCCCTTCCGAATAGCACCATATCTTAGTAACGTGGCTGGCTATCCGGCCCCTCCTGGGATGGAATGCGCTGAGTTTTACGCAGTGTGCATTCAGTATACTGACGAGCAACGAGGCGGTTTTATACTTAGTGGGAAGACGTCAGCAGTCGTATGGACTGGGTGAGATCAATGAGGCTATGCTATTTGTGAGTTCCTCCCTGACTGGAGTCATTAACGTCTTGCTGACTTTAAGTCAGGGCCACTCGAATTATGTAGAAATGAAGAACCAAATTAGCTGCGCTCTGTTTGTGCCTCCTCTGGCCGTTTCTTGCTCTGTTTTGCCGTTTCTGCTTGCTTTTCTTCCCTCTGTTTTGCTTTTTTTTGCTCAGTTTTCTGCCTTCTATTCTGTCTTTTCTGCTAGTTTTTCTGCCCTCTGTTTTGCCCTCTTCTGCTCTGTTTTGCCTTTCTGCTCGTTTTTCTGCCCTCTGTTTTGCCTTTTCTGCCCATTTTCTGCCCTCTGTTTTGCCTTTCTGCTCGTTTTTCTGCCCTCTGTTTTGCGTTTCTGCTAGCTCACTTTTCTGCCCTCTGTTTTGCCTTTTCTGCTCGTTTCTTCCCTCTTCCCGTCGTTTCTTCAAAACCTGTCGCAGGGGGAGCTGGCACAACGGAGATCTCGCACCCCAGCGCCCAGATACCCCCAGGGGTGACAGTGCCACGCTCTTCTAATACTGATTGATTGACTATTTTGTCATTTCACCAAACGAGCAGCTAAAATACGACCCATTAACCTTTGAAAAGGGTGTGCCATGGCGCAGCACCACCCATGTAATTTTAGAACCACTACAAGAAGCAACATCATTTTTTGAAAACTCTGCAAATTCTGCAGCAGGTGGAGGATTATATGACACGTGTGGTATATGGATAATTATGCGGAAAATGCTGAGGTCGCTTTGAGTTTTAACACCAAAAACTACTTTCTTGTCACACTTTTCTATGAGTTCCCATAGCATAAAAATATCGAAGCAAACATTTTATTTCCATAACTCCTCTTTATAGTACAGCACAACGCCAAGCCTAAAAGTCCTCTCTGAAATATGACTTATTTTTACTGGAATTTACTGTCCAGACATTTTATTATGACTCACCTTTTCTCTTAGGACAACATTGTGATTACATCATGCTTTGGGCTGAGTTAATATTCAGCCAGGAGAAAACAGAAACACATTTATTTTCAGACCACAGGTTATCTTTCCAATTTATGTTCAATTGAAAGAGGGTGAGACCTACTTTACAGGATAAAATGTGTGTTTTTTTCACACTCATGGAAATGTAATAAGACAAAAGTGGGCTCTACAGACATTTAATCTCCCTTGCCCACGATTTCGGGCTTCCTGGGCTGTTAACAGCTTCACAGCTTATGGGTGGAATATTTTGCTGTGTGTGTAGTGGAGCAGGCCTGCTTGGACAGGAAGTTGGACATCTGAAGAGCTGACCAGAAGCAGTAGCTTAGCAGACATGGCGGCCAGGCGGCTTCATTCCTAAACGGGTTTTCTGGAACCAGTTCTTGGCTAGCCCAAGTGGCGCACATGCTGCTCGGAAGCCCCCCCTGGGTTTCCAGAGCGGATTCGGTTGCCTTTTAAGTGATTCTGAATGCTTCCTTGATGGACTGAAGCCATAGCAAAGACTGGGAGTGATTATCAGCTCGCTGAGCGCTGCATGTGCCAGGGTACCAGCGTGCCAAAGCCGATCCTTGGCTAGTACCAGGGCAGGACCTCAACTGGGCTAATGGCCACTGCCTGTTGGAGCCAAATTAACAGGAAGAGTTCTAAACACAGATTCGTCCATCCTTTGAAAGAAACTAAAAATGGCTCTGCTCATCTTTCACATGCTTTGTATTAAGAAGTGGGAGCGAGAAAGACATCTGTATCCTCTCTCCTGGTACATTGTCTTTTTTTACCATAGCTAACCGCATAAAAATAATTCCTGCGACATACTTACTGTCCTCATTGAAACTTTTACACAACTCTTACATTCAATTGTACATGAAGAGAGGCTTTTATAATTCACTGAATACTGTGCAGCTCTTCAGATGCACTTCTTTTGAGCTAACAGAGCTCATAGGGGCAGAATCCCTTGGTTTCTGTCTCACATTATCAGGCAAAAAATCCTTGGCCAGGGTCTTAAGGCCTGGTTACGAGTTTGGCAGTGTGGGAGCAGGCCGCCACACCACTGCCCCGCTTCCACACCGCCAATCAGGGCCGCTGCCTGCCCACCACATTATGAGTATTATAGTAGTCTGGCTGGAGGGCGGCGTGGCGGTCCTGCGGCAAGCAGTTTAAAGGCTCATATGTGAGCCTTAAACTGCACTGCTGTGGGACCGCCAGTGCACGTTCCTGCACGGCATGAACTGTGCAGTCCATGCCGTGCAAGAATGGAGTGTATGCACACAGGGGGGCACAACATGTGCCCCCGTGCACAGGGCCAAGAGGGACCCCCTTTTCTTTCATCACCGCCAGCAGTAAGAACCTCCATGAGACCGCTGGTGGTTAGGAAAGGCGTAATATGCTTATCGGTGCTGCAGGGCACCACCAAGCTAATTGCGGCCCTAGGAGCGCTGAGCAACACCTCCAGGGATCTCTGATCACTGGCGGTTGCGGCGATACCATGGAGGTACAACCAGCCCAAGTTGTAATCTGGCGGTCGGCTCGCCGGTGCAGCGGTGGCCGGACCGCCACTTATAATTAGGTCTTTAGTATATCGACCCCCGGGCTTCACAGGAGAGTTTCTGTCATCCGTAGATGAGTGTCTATCCAATTATCTGTTGAAATTCTCCAAATTTACGGTCCTAGGAGACCTGAATCTTCAGCTTGATAAAGTCTCAGACCAATTCAGGCGACTACTTCATGAAAATATGACCTCCTGGAATATGAGGCAATTCGTGTATTTAACTACTAATTCCGCATGTTGCTCTACACTATTTTTTCAAACTGTCAGGTTGATGTTTTGGTTATTAAAATGAGTGACTGGTTAGACCATGCTTTGATTCACTTTGCATGGAAGGTGGAACAAGGTCCTCTAGGTAGAATGATTATTCCTTCTTTACCTTATAGAAACTGGGCTAAAGTCCCTAGTTCAGAGATAATGTCCAATCTTGGTGACAACATCCCGCCTATGAGCGGAGATATCGAGGCTGATTCTCGTGCAGTTAATGCCTGGTTTCTGCAAATGGCAAATGCTGTTGCTCCTATTAAGGGGAAGTCTTCTTTATCTTAGAGCAAACACTCATCTGCTCCATGGTTCAATGAGGAATTCAGGAAGCTGCACAAGCAGTGCAAAAAATTGGAAAGAGGTTAGAGAAAGAATTACTTGCATTCAGATAAGGAACATTACAAAAAGCGCTAAACAATTACCATTGAGCAATCAAAAGGGCCCAAATGGATTTCTTATCAATCAAATGGCTGAATCTGGCTGTAAATCTAGTGATATTTTTAAGATTGACAAAATGTTTCCCCACCCTGATGCTCTCCAACAGCTGTTAGAGGTCTCCCCTAAGCTATGTGCACAGCTATCCGATTTTTTTTATAACAAAATTTGGGATATTGTGGATGCAGTTAGCGATCTCAGCGAAGACTTCGTTTTGCTCTTTACAAGAGTTTGCTCCTATTTCGTTGGAGGAGTCTGAACAAGCTTCAAAAGCTTGCATGTCCGGTGTGCCAGACGACCCGTGTCCTCCTCATATCCTCACGGCTAGTCGTACAGCCATCAATCCCATCCTCAACCGCCTTTTAAATAGTTCCGTATGCTAAGCCACGGTACCTGGATGCTGGAAACAAGCGAAACTAATTCCCCTGCTGAAGAAGCCATCAGCTGAAAGATCAATTCCGGCTAATTTCAGATCTAATTCTTTATTGCCTGCTTTTTCTAAGTTACTGGTGAATTTGGTTAATTGCCAATTGTCTAAGTCCATAGAAAAATACCAGCTGTTGCATTCTTCTCAATCGGCCTTCCGCCCAGGTTATAGCACCAAATCTAATCTTGTTGAAGTCACTGACACCATTAAGCTGGTAGTAGATCAAGGGATCTCAAAACCACAAGGGGGAGGTAGAGGCAAAAGGAGGTGGACTCGTCCTCCGCAATGAATGTAAATAACCAAAAAAAGAGTCCCTCCTGTGAGAGAAGAACGAAGATAAGGAATAGTGGAAGGAAGCTACAACCTGCTTGTAGGAAGGAAAAGAAACTCTCTTTTTAAATAACCCTCACCCACCAGGGTTGCCCCATGGTGGCATGCTTCATCATAGGGTTTATCCTTGACCTTCTACGGACAGGGGCGTGCTACTACCAGCGGAGACGCTGGAGCACTGATAAATGATGTTCTATACACCTATGCTGATTGATCGGAATTTTGGAGTGGGTTACTTATATATACAAAAAAAGAGGTTAAAAATATCTAACTAGTGGAAATGCTGAAGGTATATGACCGGCCGTTTCCCTGGTCTACTAGTTTCAAGCCCTGCCCCAAGGCTTTTTTTCAGGACCAAAAAGGGGGAATGCTCACACTCCTCATGTCACACAATGACTTCCAATGAACACAGTAAACAAAATGTGTGAAACTAAAGTTATACAGCACCTAATTGGTATGTTTAAATTTCAAAAATCATGTTGGGGACCATAAATTGGCCTCAAGACTTGACCGTGAGTTGGTGAGAGACACTCGAGAATACAGTATTTAAGGAGGTTTGGGAAACAAGCACTGATAGACTTTGGCATCAATACATGACGAGCTCTAAGGGCTGAATACTACTAACATTTTGAACCCACTACCCCCTGGAGGCCGAAGAGCACATCTAGAGGGGTACACATCTAAAGGTTGAAAAGCTGGTTGATTGATGATCCTTGAATAAGAACTCCTTCTGGGCTCGGAGGAGTTAATAGATTTAATCTTGTGAATTCCCAACCACCAAGGGCTGTCGCACTTCCTTCTTTTGTCCTGAAGAAGACCCTACTTGATGTATCTACAAAAACATATATATATGGGGTTGATACGTCGACGTACAACCATCTCATGTCCTGGCTCACTATAGCAATTATTTTAAAAAATAGGACTAGCTAAAGTGAAAACCTGAAAAGGACGGAGAATTTATGTTATTGTCTTGTTTATTGTTTGAATTTGAAAGGTCACCCATTTGCACTATATGTCACCACAGTCACCCATTGAATTGTCTGTGTATTTGTTATTGTGTTTTCTTTGTTAGACAGCCCCCATTGGTATTATCTTTTTGTATAAAATTGTTTACACAATTAGCGAGAAAAATAGAGAAACAAAACAAATAATTTAATAAATATATATATTTTTGATAAAACTTACAGAGGTGTGGTACATTTATAAAAGTCTAGTAAAAAAACACTATTGATTGTGAAAGAAATAATCAGGTTCTGAACCAGTACCCCGTGGTACTTACCCAATGGAACCACTTGTAGCTTTATAACTATTAACCCGGGTTCCGAGGGATACAGGGTGACCCCCATTGATCTAAATGGTTGAGTAGTATCAAGGCCTGCCTTACGGCCGTGTTCCAGTGAATGCATCTTAGCAATCTACAGTGTAACATTAACAAAACAGAAATCCTACTATTCGCCCCCCCACCATTGCACATAATCTAGGGGTAAAGTTTGACAACAGAACTTCTTTTGGCCAACAGGTGGATGGAGTGGTGGGCGTCTGCTTTGAACTTCTAAAATCATTAAAGAAATTTCTGTAGCTGTTACCAATGCAGTATCAGAAGGTGGCAATATATGCCCTTTTTACTTTTGACTTGACTACGCCAACTCTCTCTACTGGGGTATACCATTGTAACAACTTAGAAGACTCCAGCTACAGAATGCTGTGGCTCAGCTTCTATTAAAACTTCCAACAGGCCATCATATCTGTCATCACCTTAAAGATCTGTACTGGCTGCCGATCAAGGAGAGAGTACTGTTTAAGGGGCTTATGCAGGCCCATAGAGCCTTCCATCACGCTGGTCCGCGGTACCTGGCCAAGAGGATCATTCCTTACTATCCGGCAAGACCCCTGCTTTCCTCTGACGCCAGGTTGGCGATGGTCATGAAAGTAAAGAGGAAAAAATGGGGTGCCACTTCTTTTCTTTTCTTGCCGCCACCACATGTAACACTCTCCCTTCTCACCAACGGGCTATGAAGGACAAACATGCCTTCAAACGCAACCTTAAAACCTGCCCATTTGAAGTGGCGTATCAGTAATTTGCTTTTGGTACAGGTGGTCAATGAGTATAGCTAGTGCCGGGACACTCTTTGAGTAGATGTGCTCTTTATAAAACCATTGATTAATTGATTGAATGTGTACATCTGAGGAAGGGAAGGAGAGACAGGAAGTAGCCTGTTGACTTTTTTCCAACTTAGTTTACTTCAGAAAATTCTCTGTTCTTTCTTTGTCTTTCAAGATCAAACAATAGGGACTTCCTTGTAACCCTATGTAAAACCCTGATTTGGGCTCCTGAATTAGAATTCCAACTTGGGAGCCAAGCATTTGCCTAAAAGGGTTTTCACCAGGGAGAACCTGAGGAGATTTGACCTGGTAAAATGGATGAAATATAACTCTGCACACCTCAGAACAGGAGAAATGACATGCAATTAACGTATTATTCATTTTCTAAGGTCTAAAGTTTTGAATGATGTGTAAACTGTGAACAAGGTAAACGTTACATTCTGAGGTATCGGCATACACAATTAGGAATGAGCTGTGTACTATGCTTCTAAGGATGCCCTAAAAATAAACTGGAAGCAATGTTTGAGCTTTACAGGAATGAGCAAAGGGGGAAGGGGTTTTTCCTTGAAACTGCACAATGTTTTTCTAAAATGTAGCAATCATGTTCTACCATTATCTGTCAAAGAGTCAGAACTCAACACTCTTTGCCTGTCAAATCAACTACTTTTGGCACGTTCAACACATAGCCCCAACCTCCATGCAACAACCAGCGATCTATCTTATGTCCCTGCATGGAAATGACTTTAACAATCTTGCATGATGTTTCTCTTGCAACTACCTAGTTCCCCACCTCTGGTAACCCTTTAAGCTCCATTTCTAACCCAAATGCCTCCCTATCTTTATACACACTCTCCCACTAAAACATATTTCTTTATCGGATCTTAATTCTCTATTCACAACAACAATTCATTTGTTTGTTTGGCTGATCACCGACCTCTATCTCCTTCCTAACCAATCTAAATCAAACACATTTTGCAGACAAGAACCTAGACTAATGCTCGGGGTTGCTCATCATAAGAACACAAGACTTAAAAGCTGATAACTTCAACCACATGTTTAAGCATTAACAGTTTACACAATTGACTAACCACTAACCCTGGGTTCCCACAGCAGCATGCTGCTTGGGTGCACCCAAGCCTCCTCTGGAGTAGTAAGAGCTGTATAAATTCAATTATAGTTTTTCTGAACTTCATTAGGGATAAACAACAGAAGGCCGAAAGGTTCACTAATAGGCTTGCAGGAGACAAACTCAGCAATCTTTGAAAATGGTGGGAAGTCTGAAATTCGCATTCTTTAGTTTAGAGTTCTGGTTCTGTGATCAAGGGAGCAGTGTTTGACTGGCCTTTCGGGTGGTCTGGCACTAGCAGATTGGCAAACTTGAAACAGCAAATGTGTGGCCTAGTTTTTTGGTCCAGCCATGCCCTTTGGGCCAAACAAAACTGTCCCACAAATTGGCCCTTTCAAGAGTGTCTTTCTAGCAGTGCTAGACTGTCCGAAATCCCAGTCCAACAGTTTGAGCAGTTGCAGTAACAGGTTCCTTTCATGTGTATGAAGTGGACATATTTCGCCATAGCCCAACCAACTGCCCCAAAAAACCTTTTATACTGTGCAGGGAACTTTAAATGTGTTTCTAGCATCTATCATAAGTCAATTGAGTGCTATATTTATGTGGTGAAGCTTTTGTAAAGTAAGGCAACTTGCTGTAAAAACTTCACAATTTGCCAAGAGTTCTTCTTGGATCCTTGTATAAATTAGGGTGCAATTGTTCAAGGGTGCTGTTAGAAATGGCATCCTTAGCGCGGTTTTCCCCCTAACATTTTGCTTCAGGCCTCCTGTTATTCTGACTTCACTTTTGCTGGCTTTAGGACTCTGCACACTTTACCACTGCTAACCAGTGCTATAGTGCTTGTGCTCTCATCTTAAAGCATGGTAGAATTGGCAGAGGCCAGGTGCTGCTGCATGGATCAGACCTGTCACAAAGATTCACATCAACCTCGCAGCCCGCAGCCTCTTTGGAATTGCCACCATGTGACGAATCCTCAGTGTAGTCCCTCGCATCCCTTGTCAATGGCAGCCTCGACAACAATGACGGACTCTGCATTGCAGCCTCCAGCCCTTCAGAACTGATACATTGCCCCAACTACACGATGCATCCTCGACGCCAGACGTTACACCACAAGCCTTCGTTGATGGAATCCTCAATGACGATGCAGGACCTTGCATCGCAGCCTCACGGCATCTTAGATCTGATGCATTGCTTCAGGTGCGCGACGCATCTTCAATGCAAATCCACACAATGCTCCACAAACAAGATTTAAGGTACTTTGCTCAGCAGGCCTAACTGGGTCCCCCTAGCTGTCCCACATTCGATCACGGTCGGCCTGAACTTGTGACTTTGTACTGGTCCAGCGTGACCAGATATCCAGAGTTGGCGCTTTGTGCTTTTTGGTGTTATTCTAACTGGAATCTTTAAACCTATATATCTCTGGTTCAACTGATTGGATTTGTCATGTTGGTCCTATTTTATTTATTGAAAATAATTCTATTGTTCTAACTTGGTGTGGGTGTCCTTTGTGTGTGGTGTTCTCACTTTATTACTGTTTGAAGTGTTGCACAAATACTTTACAGATATTTTAACCACAGGTTTCAAGCTATGATGTCTTTCATCTGCAACAAAAGAAATCCTCCTCTTGGCGAAGTAAATGATTTTATTTGGCGAAAAGAGTCCCAAGCAAGAGGTGCTCCTCATTTTCACATGATGTTATGGATAAAAATACACAAACATTTGGAACAGACAGTGATGAGTCTGTCTTGTCTTTCATGTCCCATCCCAAATGACGGTGGTGAAAAGGGCTTGAGACAAGTTCTACTCTTTAAAACTCATAGATGTAGGAAGTACTGTCATCGAAAATACAGATGCATAGGAAAATTTTGCATGAGATGTCAATTTGTATTCCCATGACCTGTGATTTCTCAAGGAAGGGTGAAGAGCTTTTTGTCTGCAGTCAGACATATACTTACACGGAAAGTACCGAAAAACACTTACAAACTAAGAAGAACAGAGGCTTCCAAGTATATTAACGACTACAACCCTGTGATTCTCAAGATGTGGAATGCAAATATTGATCTACAAATTGTTGCAGACAACTCCATCGCTGTTGTTCGGTACGTTACTTCATACATCACAAAATCTGAGAAGACAGAGATGAAGGAGATGTGGGAGGAGATTTCTGCAGAAAAGATTCTTTCTAAGAAATTGTACAGCTTCAGCTTGAAAATGCTTTCCCATAGAGAAATAGGATCCTATAAGTGTTGTGACCAGTTGAGGTTTGGCTTCTGCCTCACCTTGACAAGGACTGTGGTTGCTGCTTGACCGGGGCTCACACCCCTAGTCAACCAACCACCCAATTTCTTATATTTGTGATCAGCAGTGAGATTTAGGACTTGCGCTTGTGCAGTGCCATTAAGTGATTTTGTGTACACTACCATCCCATGTCTGAGACCAATTCGAGTTTTAATTCTCCCTGATTGGCCTTTTTGCTTTTTCTAAATACTCTCTCTGACTGTTGTGCCTGAACCCCCACCTGCAAGGATGGAGTTTGTGCTGGCCCAGACAGATGCCTACACTGTGTCCCCGCTCAAATCGTTCTGCGATGAGAGGGGACTTCCAATCTAAGACCAACACCAGGAAGGTGGCGCTCCAAAGGGCGTTGAAGACCTGGGCAGAAGTTCATCAGTCACTGCTGGTTACTGCCACAAAAGGAGATGATGATGTGGATAGGCAAGGAGAGGATTTGGATCCCAGTCCTGCTAGGCAGCGGTCTGCTAAGGAGGATGAAGAACCTCCTGAGTTAGAGGTCCCTACCAGAGCAGAGAGTAGCATGTCTTTCCAAGGCCTGTCACCAGAGGAGCTGGCTGACAGTAAGGCAGAAAGGGAGTTCAGGCTGGAGATGGCTAAAATTAGAATGGAGGAAAAGAAACTGGCCATGGAGGCAGAAGAAAAGAAATTTGCCAATAAAGCAGAACAAAAGAAATTGGCCATGGAGCAGAGAATTGCTTTGGAATGGTTGGTTGATAAGAGGAGCCTGAAGAAGCTGGACATCAAGGGCAGACAGGCCGAATACAGCAGCGATGGTGGCAGGGTACCTACAATTTCCTCTGTAGACAGGAGGGGCCATATTCCCAAAGGCCTGGTGCCTGACTTTGCTGTGGGGGATGACATAGACAAGTGGTTTGAAGGTGGCTTTACAGATGCATAGAATCCCTGAGGAGGATTGGAGGCTAGCCTCTGGAAGCACATCCCTAGTGAGGGGAGTGACGCCCTACTGGCCCTAGATAAAGATATGATATCTTGTCAGATAATATGGCCTCACCCCAGAGAAGTACAAGCAGAAGTTTAGGGACAGCTGTTAGCTGGACCAGCAGTCCTGGGTGGATTGTGTGGGCTGTTTTTGCAATGTACTGGATGGTTGGGTTAAGGGCAGTGAAGTGAAGGATTATCAGGGGCTGTACAATTTGCGAGATACCACATGTTCAGTCTTTGTTTTGCAGATCTGTACCAATATCTTATTGATAGCAAGCTCACTGACCCCAAGGAGCTAGCCAATGAGGCAGACCGCTGGCTCAGCACCAGGGTCCTTAAGAAGGTACCTGGGGGGATCAACATAATGGTGGGCAGGTTCCCCACCAGAAGATAGGGGGGGACACACATAAAAACAGGGAGTTCTCTAAAGGAATCTCAATTCCCACCTGAACAGAAGAAGAAATTATTCGCTGATAGTAAATTCTCAGGGAAGGCACCCACAAATGCTATGAATGTTAACAGGTTTGGCACTTCAAGAGGGAAGCCAAGTGTCCCAAGCAGCACAGCCCCTCACTGGTGGGCAGACACTGGGGATGGTAAGCACTGGACTTGGGGAGAAGATTGCCCTAGATATTGTGGGAGATACCATAGAGGTTACCCTAGTGCCCCTGGGTGACAGAGAGATGGTGCAGAGAACTAACATGCCTAGAAACACTATAACAATAGGAAATACATACAGTGGGTCTCCATCAATGGGTAGAGGCTCTAAGAGACAGTGGATCCAGCATGACAACTGTAAGATGTCATCAAGTGACCTCAGAGCAGGTAGTTCCTAATGCATTCCATCAAGTTGTTGAAGCCAACAACCATGAGAGTCACTACCCTGTGGCTCTGCCTCTCTTTGGGTGGAGGGGGTCTCAGGTTCCTTGAGGGTAGCTGTGAGTCCATCCATGCCTGTGGATTGTCTGCTTGTCCATGACATAGAGCACACCATCTGGAAGGAGGTGTTAGGGTTTCCTGAGTAGGTGTGCCTGACCACATGGTCCATGGTCGCCCGAGAGGCTAGTCAGCAGGACCTGGAGCCTGGAAGTATGGCCAGATGCTTTCCAAAAAGAGGAAGGGAAAGGGGTGCAGGAAACCCGCTCCTGAAACTCCCACGGTCTGGAAGGAGGCTGAGAGTGATGCCCCAGAACCTACAGGGGAGGACATTCCCATCATGGGAAACCTACCTGAGCTAACCAACTGGCAGCAGGAAGGGGTCCCACCATGGAAGAGTTCTGCAAGACGCAAATGGGGTACCCAACTCTTGAAGACATACGGCAGGAGGCAGAGGCCCAGGTAGCTGACTACACCTCTGATTATCACCTGATTTACTGGGAGAATAGTCTCTTGTACAGTGAATGTTAGGCCTGACATCTTTGGTGTGTTTTTCCCGTCTTTTTGCTTCTGGCCTCCTGTTTTTGACTGTGTGCTGCATTTTGTTTTTGCTGGTTTTAGAACTCTGGGCACTTTACCTCTGCTGATCAGTGCTAAAGTGAAAGTACTCCCTGTGTAAATTGTGCTTGTGATTGGTTATCCATGACTGGCATATTTGATTTATTGGTAAGTCCCTAGTAAAGTGCACTGTGTGTTATCAGAGCCTGTAGATCAAATGCTACTAGTGGGCTTGCAGCACTGACTGTGCCAAGCATGTTAGTAGCCCTGCGAACATGTCTCAGACCTGCCACTCCAGTGTCTGTGAGTGCAGTTTAAACTGCCGTATCGACCTTGCAAGTGCACCCACTTACCAGGCCCAAACCTTCCCTTTTCTGCATATATGGCACCCCCTAAGGTAGGCCCAAGGTAGCCCCATGGGCAGGGTGAAGTGTATTTAAAAGGTAGGACATGTACTGGTGTGTTTAACATGTCCTGATAGTGAAATACTGTTAATTACGTTTTTCGCTATTGAAAGGACTATCTCTACTGTAGGTTATCATTGGAGCTGCCTTGTAACCTCTTACAAGTGTAACTTTCAAATGCGGAGAGTTAGAGATTTGGCGTTTGGGGTCCCTGAACTCACAATTTAAAAATACATCTTTGAGTAAAGTTGGTTTTTAAATTGCGTGTTTGAAAATGCCACTTATAGAAAGTCTATATGAAAAAGACAGTGGTTCTTGTGGATGATATGCAGAATACTTGATAATGTCAATTAATGTTGGCAAAAGAATGCTGAAAGAGAAGGCATTCATACAGAATGCAATTATGAAACCAAATACTGTTTGTACAAATTTTACAAGTATATTTGAAAAAAGCAGATAAATTGTGCTCAGTGTCCCAAGTGAACATAGAACCAACAAACAATAGGTGATAAGTTTTGGCATACAGCAAAGTTTCTTAGTACAACTAAACGACCATTATATGATACACACTGTTGAGGCGCAGCCTACAGGTTATATCACGAAGACTGTAAATAGTTTGTTTATTATGCTAGTCGATTGGCATAATGTGTGTTGGTGGTCCCCCAGTGCTACTGGGCCTTCCTACTGGAGCTGGCTCATGATGGTCCACTGGCAAGTCATCTAGGGCAGAACAAGACCTTTGAAAGGCTTGCCACCCATTTTTTCTGGCCCTGATGAGGATGGCCTCAGATGTGTTCACAGGACATGCCCTACCTGCCAAGCCAGTGGCGAGTCAGGAGGGAAGCACAAGGCCTCTGGACCACAAGACAGCCCTTGGCAATAGGTTCATCCTGTTCTTAATGGACCATGCCACCTGGCATCCGGTACACGGATACTATACCTCTGAGGACGGTGATTGCACCCACAGTGGCCAGGGCACTGATAGGGATCTTTACCCATGTGGGGTTCCCCAAGGAGGTGGTATCTGACCGTGGTGCCAACTTCATGTTGGCGTACATGAAGTTCATGTGGAAGGAGTGTGGGGTAACCTACATCTTCTCCACTCGTTACCACCCCAAAACCAAATGGCTTGTTGAGAGAAATAAAATGAAATGAAATTTGCATTAATAGAACGCTATAAACCCAAAGGTATCTAAGCACTAGAGCAAAGAGGCACAACTTACCAACAGCTACAGTGTATGAAGAACTAGAATGAAAACAGAAAGGCTTTCAAAGATTTTTTGAACAAGACAAATGAGTCAAGCTCAGATATGTGAGCAGGGTTACATCAAACAGGGGCAGCCCTATTACCCGAACCTGGGGCAATAAAGTATATAATAACAACAATGGTTCAAGGCAAAATTACACAAGAAAACAGAAATAAAAAGTGCAATACAAGGAGAAAATGCAAAGAAAAATTATTATAGAAAATGATACCCATAAACAGAAAATTATCAAAAAAGCTTATTTTTACTTGAAGCAAAAAATTAGAAAAATTACAATAAAACAATGAACAAACAGGTGCTCATACAGTTACACAACTAACAATACAAAAAGAACAATTGACAGTGTAAACAATAAAACAATGGCCAAGGAAAATATACAAAAAGACAACTGATGCAGACAATTGAAAAACAGGATTGGCAATAGATGCTTCCTCTTTAATGTGTGCCAAAGATGAGCTTTGACGGCGTTTCAACCAAAACGAGTTAGTGTGGTCATCATCAGGACAAAAAAGACATAGTTCAGAGCCTGTCTTGTGCATAGGATCTTGTTATTGCTGGTTAATTAAATTATCCATATAAGTTTAAGGTTAACGCTAAGCATTTTTGCAGAGCCAGTTCCTTATTTATCACATATTGGTGAACTTAATGTAGTCTTTGATTATGTAGATCTGAATAGTAGATGTTGTGCTATGGTACAGATGTTCTAGAAAGTCTTTATGAAGGGAGGATTTCTGTGAGTTTGTTCTGAGGAAACTGTTGGTTGCCTCTAATGACTTAGCACTTGCATTTTCACTGAGTCTGGTGGATGTGGATTGTGGTGTCCAGTTACTGCTGGTAACAAGATGGCATATTATGTTAAATAACTCGGGAGAAATTGGAGAGTGGTCTGGCCTTGAGTCAGGTTACACTGACAATTTGAAGGGTTCTAACTCATATGTGAGTACTCAATCCAATGTGCAACTATCTGTATGTAGAGCTCCACACATCTGCCTACTTTTTGATTCTGCTTTGTGGATCCTTTGGTTGAAATTATCCATAATGATGATTGCTTTGGCTGCATAATGTGGACGAAGGCAGAATGAGGAGCCAAATCCTGGTCGAGGGTAGACCACTAGATGGATAAATAAATTGTCTTGATTATGCAGTGTGCAATGATCCACTGTTAGTATGGGAATAGCAGGTAGACAAGAAAAAAACATGTTCCTCTCTTGGAGTCTTTGTTATTTTCTGAAGATAAGTTGCGATTCTGGTGACAGATCATCGTGGATGGTGGTTGAAGCTTCACTGAACCATGTTTTCATTATCACAACTACACCACAATTTATTTCAGATTTCCCAGGGCATGATTTGGTAACTGAATGAGTGTTGATAATGTATTCATGTGTGGGAGCTAGGTTTGCTCACATTCCAGAAGGATGCTGAGTAGAGGTCTGTTAGGGGTGGCACTTGGGGCGTTATTGAAAGAGTGGTGAAGGGTGGCGCCTCAGGGCAATGGGATATCATTGATGGAGCATATTTATTTAAGTCAAATGCCTGTGATAGTGTGGGTGATCAGGCCATAACTGAGGTATTGCTTTAGGTTTCTGGTCTTCTGCATTTGTTCTGTGGTGGTGTTGAATGTGGGGCAGTCATGGCACTATGCTTCAGGTGACCCTTCTGAATTTGCAAATGATTCATTAAAGCAGTATAAATTATGTCTGCTTCATTTGAAAAGATATTAATTGTGAGTTTTCTATGTGAGTCTGAGTCATCCACAGTATCAGGTCTAAGCCCTCCAAGAAGGGGCAAAATATAGATGTTGGTGAGTTCTTTCAGAACAGATAGCCGCCAGGCCTGTGGGTCATTCATATAGAATAGGATGTTGGGCTTGGTTGTTCCTGATTTTGGACTTGTGTAAACATCTGCGATAAGAATTTCTGGATAGGATCTTACAATTACGCATTTAAATTTCTGGTGGGTGATCCAGTGGTGCACAGAACCAGGAGGTCGGTGAGGTCACAAAGACTGCTGAGCTTCGAAGATGGGGGCCTCGCTGAGCCACAGGGTGCATGGTAACTCAGAGGGAAGCCAGTCATGTACGCATACTGAGAGGTTGAGAGCCATGGGAACGTTGTTAGGTAAGACTGAGAAGGTCTGCCATGTGACAGCATATTAACAGAATAGAGATTCTGAGGGCAGCCCAATCTCGGTGAGTAGACCTGACGGCAGACCAAGTGCACCCTGACTCTCCAACCTAGATCCAGCACTGAGAAGGAAACTCTCTCTATCAATATAAAAGTTGGCTGAGCTAAATTGAAAGATCCTTATTCAGCTTAAAAGATCCTTAGTCTGCTCCATTTCATTAAAAAATGAGGGGCATATTTACTAAAATGGTGGCGCAAGGCAGCGCACAAAGTTGGCTTGCTGTGCTGCCCTGCGTCACAAGGAAAGGGCGGGAATGCACCCTATTTATCCAATACGGTGAATTCCTGTCCTTTCCCCCTGCTCTGGTGCCGTTTCGGGAGCCTAGCGCAATCACAGGCACCCTTGCAACATGGTGCAAGGGTGACTGCGTTACAGGCAGGATTGTTTGTGTGCAGGAAGGGACACCTTCCCACACGAAAACAATCCATACAGGCGTTTTCCTCTTTCTAAGTGTGCTGCAAAATGCAGCACATATAGAAGGAGGAAAAAACTAGGAGAAATAAACATATTTCTCCTCATTACGCCTCACCTTGGGAGGCATAAGATTTTGATGCATTCCCAGGTTTAGAAGTCCTTGTAAATTTGGGAATGCATCAAAAACCATGGGAGTTCCAAGGGAACATCCACCGCAACGCCCACGGAATGCCTCCCTTGTTCAGAATAAGGCAACGCAGCGTTTTGCTGGCTTCACAAATATGACTTGGGGCTTTGCGTCGTGAATGTACCACGATGCGTGGTGCAAGCATGACGCAAGGCGCTCCGAAATACGCCCCGACATTTCTAACTAGAAAGAGGTTTATGGTCAATGTTTTGATGTTACTGATGAATGAATTTTTGAATAACAAAGCTAACATCTGGGTGAGTCACTGCAGAATGAACGCAAGCTCTTCAAACCTCGCCAGTGTGTGGCTGAGACAATGTTAGGGCTGTGGTCCAGAGTCTGAGGCAGGCTGCAAACAGCTAACAGTCGGCTCTAATCCGTCCTCTGGAAATTCACTTTAAGGCTCATGTTTTTTGATATTGACTCATTACATACAATACATCATTTCATCACCTTATAATTTACACACATTACAGCGAAAAAAAATAGAATCTGGGAAACATGATCCCAATAAAAAATAAATAAAGAGGGCTTAAGGGAAACCTATTTCATTTGCACGAAGTCAGCATATATACAGTGTATACTTCCATTGCGCCCAGCGCAGACATTCGCTCTTATCCTGCACAGCTCCAGCTGTTTTCACCATTTAGGTCTGAAGTCATTTGTTCATGTCAGAATGGGTAAAAAATGAGACTAAACCAGTGGAACGTCTTGTTTTTGCTGCATTACCGCATAAATTCTACTCTTATTAAGTAGTTCTTTCCTTGGGCTCTCGCCTTTCGGCTGGTCAGTTAGTCGCCTGATATTTTACAGACTTACAGAGGTCTCTGTTTAGTCTTGTTTTGGGGGAGCAGTGATCTAATGGGGGCCTGCCTGGAGCTGGGGGTGACTGTCAGGGCTGCTTGGTCAAGAAAGGACACTGGACACCCCGTTTGATCTTTGGCCAAAAGTGACGCTGAATCTGTAAGTGGGAAATTAAGGCATTTGTTTCGTCAGAATCCCTTTCAATAGCCCTTGTTGTTATCCACTGCTAAGTATTGACTACTAAATGGAAATAGGGTTTTGTCTACAAAAGGGTGCGCGAGTTAGAAGGCAAATAAATAGGAAGGGATCATTAAGACATTAATATATGGTATAATTTGAGATACTTGACATTATTTCTGCCGAAGTTCCGTAACCACAAGGGAATTTATACTCTGCAAATCTGTAAAAGTATTCACTCACATTTCGAGCTCCGATTAAAGATATTCATCTGAATTTGCTAGTGCCTGACATCGGAAATGACATATGCCTATCATGCCTACCATAATTACCTACCATATCATTCCTACTACATCTACCTACCATGGCTAGCTTGCAGTAAACAACCAGGCATACCTAACCTACTATGTGCATCCTACCTTCATAGCCACATATTTTACCTACCTAACATACATAGCCTATCACACCTACCTACCCACCACACCTACACTACTTACCATACCAGACCTACTTACCACATACCTACCAAACCTTCCATGCTTAACTACTACACCTAATCTAGCACACAACCAGGTCTAGCCTACCATTCATTTCATATCTTCCAAACTTACCAACCATAAGTATCCTGTCAAACCTAATCTACCTACCAGACCAAACCTAACATTCCTAACCTTGCATAACCACCTACCATACATACCAAACCTACCTACTAAACAAACTTAACAATTATACTTACTTACCTACAGTCAGAAATTGGGTTATTAATTTTAATTAATCCCCTCCAACTCAATGAACACAATCTGATTAGATCAAAACACAGTTTTGAGAGAATCTCTGCTCAACCCCTGATAGCTATGGCACACACAGCAGTCAATCCCCAGAGAAGTGTGAATTAAGTCCAAGGAGTACCAACAGTTTAAAGTAAAGAAAACAACCCAATGAAATTACCAAACCCAGTCAGAAAAAAATGAGTAAAAAGACAGCAAGATAATCAAAATATGATGAGTAGAACCATAGATATAGAGTTTTAAAGGTTCAAGGCAAAAGTGCCTAGAAAACGTAAAGATGCAGTGAAAAATAGCAATCCATGATTGACCGAGAGCTAAGCATGATTTCAGCCTGGCCGTGATGGTACAGAGGTCAGATACATCAAGCAGGTCATCCTCGTCAAAGTTTTTACCTACTTACTCTCTAAAAATGGAAAGTTAAAATCCACTAGTGTGGCAAGATCCAAGATTGTAGCCACTGTTGGACACATCTTCATTGAGCTCCAGCTGAAGCTATTGGTTTTGGCACCAAAAGCTATGAGAGAGACAAAGCAGGATTTTGTGGCTGCCCAGGGTGCTTCATTGTTCAGATAGATTTAACACCTCACTCAGTCCCAAGGTTTTACCTTAAGATTTAATCAATTTTTTTAAATAAAAATCTTCCAACAGGGCAAGGCTGAAAACTGTAGCTGGGCAGGGCTCCAGGAGGTCACAGCAAAAAACTCTGAGGAGGAAGAACATTGGGGCATATTAGCAAGGGCACTATCGCCGCTTTAGCGGCACTTTTGCCCTATCAGCCCTACCAGCAAACTGTCTCTAACAGCAGTTAGAGACAGTTTTCGGGCATTAGCGCCCGTGTTCTTACCGCTTTGCATGTCAGCGATATTTATCGCTAATGACATGCAAAGTGGGCGTTCCCGACGAACAAACCTGGGAAACACCCGCTAACAGGCCTATCGCCTATTAGCAAGGTGGCCATGGCCCCAGTTAGCGATGTGAAAAGTCGCGCTAACCGGGGTCATCGCCATTTATTTAACACCTGCAATTAGCAGGTGTTAGCCATATCTAACATGGGGGTGGATTATGCTGATACGACCACAGGGTCGTATCAGCAAGGTTATCGCCGTTTTCCATGAAACATCGCTGGAAACCAGCGATGTTTCATGGAAAACACCGCTATGGCTGGAATAATTATCGCCATAGCGCTAAATGTCGCTAATACAGCGTTAGCATGGCAAATTATTCCGACGATAGCCGGCGATAAAAAAGTGCTCGCTAAACACGCTTTGCGATGTTTAGCGCACTTTTTAGATAATATGCCCCACAGTTTTCTTGCTTTCCTTAGGTGAAATCGAACTCTGCAAGCCTCAGCATCTTGTCCAAGTTCTTCAGCGGTAGAAACAATCACGAGGTCCCGATTTTTCCAACTAATGGGTAAGTTCTTGGCCAGTCCTACAGCACCTAGCACCTCAGGGCAGGCTTTTAAGCACCAGGTCTCTCTCCACTCATGTATCCTGCAGGGGCCAGTCATCTGTGGACAGCTGGGCACACTTGAAGTCAGGAAACCGTCTGCTTCTTGTGTCTGTGAATCAGGTAAACAGGAGGCCAACAACATGACCCTGGGAGCTAATAGGAGTCAGAAGTACTTGAACCTTTGGAGTGAATGCTCTTCTTCCAGCAGGAGTCGTCTTTCTTCCAGCTGGGTTCTTCAGGTGGAGTCTTCCCAAGTCCAGGAACGTCCAAGGCCTGTCTTATGGAAAATGTAGTTGGACCTACACAGTGAATTACCTTCTAGGCCTTCAGTCTCTGTGAGTGCACATTATTTTAATTTACAATATGCCACTTTTTATATATTCATTACCCTGCCTTGTGGAATTATAATGCAGAATTTAGTGGGGATATAATAACACATAAAATGTGTTTTCCTACTTGGCAAAGGCCCTTTTTCTTGCTACTTGTGTCTGTAGTGTCTTAACACTGCAGCTCAGCCAGAGCACACTGGTACTTCTAGCAACCATATACCTTTGTCACATATGTGGGTGGTGTGAATACACACTGCAGCCCACATACGGCATTTAACCTTTCATGCCATAAGTGCATTTTTGGTGCCATCTAGAATGGACTTGCAAGAACGTTAAATTGGCCAAGCATGGAGTTTCAATTGCACAACATATGTTTTGCGTGGGAGCTCAGGCGCTTCCTCTACTGTTTAGCTGCGGTTACGCTCCCAAAGTTATAAAGCCAGTAAAATCAGACAGCACAGAAAGTGGGAGGGGAGCACAACAACAACGAAGGAATTCCTTTCATGTACCATACCCACTTACCATACCTAGTCTACCACACTTTCCCACCATACTTACCTACCATGCTTAAATTACTTTACATAATCTAACATACATAAAATAGTGAACCTACAAACCTTCCATATCTATCATACCCACCTACATACCTACCATCATTAGCCTAACATACCTAACCTATCATGCCCTATCCATACCTAGCATACAAGCTTAACTACCATCGCTAATTACCTTCCATACCTTCCTTCCACACCAAACAACTATAACTACCATTCTGTCAAGATCTGGCTGCTGAGAAAATCTGTTGAGTGTTGCGCTGCCTTCTTAAATCGGAGTCTGGCGCTGTGCCACTCTACACTGCATAGCATGCATGAAAGGTTCCAGTGTCTCTTTAAGAGGGTCTTAGTTAGGAGGAAATCCCCATAAAGGAGAAGAAGCTTCCATGGCAATCAGGTCGCTCCTGAAGATAAGGGTTAATATTGAAGAAATGATCAAGGCACCAAACTCCTACTGACATCAGGAAGGAGAAAAGAGCCAAGCAGAATACAGGTGAAGAAATCTAAAGCGTCAAAACAGCTAAAAGCAAACATCAGGTACAAAAACAGTAGCAAGGAATTATGAACGTGGTGAAAAATAGGGAAGATAAAAGTTGTGATGCATCCAGCTCTTGGAACTCCATCTTTATATATGTATATAACAGGAACAGATATCACTCTGTCCTTCTACTCCTCTGAAATATTGCTCTGGCCACCCACCATCTTGCAGAGGGCTTGTTATATGGTTTGGCCACACCCACTGTCCAGAAATCATAGTGTTTACCAGGTAGATGAATAAGAAGCCCGAGTTTGACTTCTCTTGACCAGTGCTGCATTTCACAATCCCGCTGCCACCAATCACACCTGGTACTCTGGGTAGTACGGTGATACCGGGGTGCATCAAACAACAAGGCACATCAGTAGCAGGCCGCGCAGCATCCCAGCACACGCCCCCTGTCAATGCAGATAACGCTTCCTTCCTCCAGTAAGTTCATGGCTCTTTTCGCGGCACAGTTACCTACATATCATATCTCTAATGTCTTTCCTACCATAATGTACCTTCCAACCTACCATACCTAACCTACCTATTGACCTTCTATATCTAACATACCATATCTACCCTACCATAATACCATATGTACCTACCTGCCATACCTACCTAGCATTCATAGCCAAGCTTCCATCCCTTACCTACCTCCACCTATGCTGTGTATATATCTTCTGCCTCCCATCAGAGGAAAGTTTTGTAAAAAGGGAACTACCAATTGCAGCTTTTGAAGGGCGTGAAAAGGTGAATGCCATTGCTTCTCTGAAAATAGTGAGCTCTATTAGCTTTGCCAATGTTTGTATCTTACTGCCTCCTAAATATATCTATTAAACTTGGTAAGATTTTTCTTCATCCAGCCATCATGTTTTGTGATTATAAAATACAAAAACAAGGAGTGGTGTTAATCAAATATGAAGTTACTTTGACTAAGAGAATGCCAGACACACTCTCAAACACAGTCACTTTCTAGAGCCCAGGTGATGCCCTTGTGGCCCTCTTCCTGAGTCTGTTACAGTGTAAAACCTCTTTGTATATTTTGCATGTTGGGTTGAACACCCTACTACAAAGGGTTTCCTTCAACAATAGTATAGCACTCTCAATCTAGGGTAAGTTGAATCAATATTTATACTCCCAACATGAATGCTAATAGAAGCGCATGGGAAGGTACATAACTTGCAATATATATATAAAATTATTTCATAGGATATTTTGACCGGTTATCATCTTTCCTGTTTTAGCTTATGTAGTTCTGACATTTTAGCCTTTCGTACGGGGTTACTGTGCATACCTGTGGGCCCAATTCGGCGATAAGGTTCCATCCTCTATGAGTAGGGAGCCCTTTAGTCCTTTGAAGAATCCGTAGGTCTCCCAGGGGGTGAAGAGAATTATCAATGCCAGCGAGTACTGAGGTTCAAGCGCGAGTAGGTATTGCTCTGTCTCCACTCTACTGTATGGTTTCAGCAAAACAGTAGGAATATTGAATATATCTAATGTAGATGATATTTTGCAAACTATACCAGTTTGATGACTACAGTCTGACGAAACATGGGTTTTGTGAATGGAAAAAATAAAGAAGTTTCTTTCTGATTAAAATATGATGTTTTTTTTTACTAAAATTGGAAAAAAAACAGATCTACAGTCCAATACAATTGATAACATGACATGGAGACGCGTTTCTTTGCCTTCTATATCCACTGCTTGCTGCACAGAAAGGAAGACGAGACACCGTATGAAGGAAAAAATACAGGAAAAGAAAGCTAAAAGGAAGGGTATACGCAGGTCAGTGGAGCAAAAAATATTAAAACTGGTGGGTCATTTAATCTTTCTTCAGGACCACAAAGACCTTCATGGTGATGCTGCCAATTACCGACTAGCGAAGATTAGACAAGAAATCCCTGCATGAGATAACTGGCTTCCCTTCCATGATAACATAGAATTCCCTCTGTCCAAGAAAGGACCAATGACATTACATAATTCTCAGTGGTATTCCACTGAGTGGCTCACCACTGAGCACAGCCAACTATGTCCCAATTTAGAAAAATGAATAACCATGGAGGTAAAATCACCAGATAGCAACCAATGGTTTGGGTACGTTACAAACAACAAAGTACATACATATAACATTGGTCATGGTGTAATTCCCTCAATTCACTCTTATGACATAATAAATCCAGCACATAGGCCTGTTTCTTGAATAGTTATAATGCACCTGTCAGTGCTATTAATGAGTCTAAGTGTACACCAGAGCTTTTTTGATTATGTACAAAATCTTCAACATTAAAATCTTGTGAGAGGAAAAAATAGGGGTGGAGGTAACTAGTGCAATTCTCTCTAGTGCAATTACTCATAATTACCGCAAAATTACTCATAATTGTATGAGGAATGTAATCCAGCATTTAGCACTATTTTCCTGGTGCAAAATGCACTCTTGCGTCCTAAATTGACCCAAGGATGCATTTTGCTCAAAGAAACTAGCACTAAATGCTACAGGACATGTACAGCAGTAGCCAGCATCCGCTCGCTCCCTCTTAGTTCGCTGTCCCATTACTCCTGTGGTAGGATTTTGGCACCAAATTACTCTTAATTACTCAAGCTGGCATAATTGTGTAATTTCTGTAATTTCTGAAACTACTTCAATTACTCCCGCGCAATTAAAATTTCGCTCAAGCCTAGAAAAAAGTGGGTTTCTCGTAGATTGTGCTACAACGTACAAGGATGTATTAGGGATGGCAGAGTGGAAGTAAACATAACTGGTTCTATATTGTTCATCAAGTGAATGAGGGTATCTTGACTTGCATTTCAGTCACACAGCCACGCCGCCAGCTAGGATTCCTGGCAACAGTTAGTCTGACACTGTTTGGGAGCATTAGGAAAGAAATAGAAGACGTTTGTGCACAAAAATTGGCATAATACAAATATTATAACTTTTGCTTAGGCTAGGGGTGACCATATTTTGGGTTCCCCCTGGCATTTTATTAATCTGTCAAAACTAGTTGTGCCAGCACACTGGAAACTGATTCAGCAAAAACAAACAATATTAGCCATTTGGCCATGCCACATTTATACCTGTTGAATTAGAATCATACTTTGTTCTGCCTGGTGTCTCCACCAGTAATTTGGTTCTGCTGGACTTCCATCCCGACAGAAATTTGAGCCTTGATAAGGTGCAAAAAGCTTTCCTGCCAGTGAATGCCAGGGATGCTTCTGAGTGTAGGTTGGATAGGCAGGAGTAATCACTAGTCACTTATCTGGAAATGTGACAGTTAGCAGAGGATAGGAGCAGGTGCTCAAACAAAGGACCAAAGCTGAGGTTGTCTTTTTACATGGTGATGGCAAGTGGGGCCTGGTATGGGAGAAACCATCAGAGGAGCCCACTCAGGCATTCATTCCTGCTCCTATTAAGGAAGAAACCTGCTCCCAGAGCAGGCAAAGGAGGCAGTTCATCATTTGTTAAAGGGAAGACTTGGAAGCTGACTAGGAGCTCTGCACATGACCACATTTACAACAATAACATCTGAGCATTGTGGTGATCGTTGTCTTTGAGGTGAGCTGCGAGTGGAAATGGGGCTTGGTTTTTCTCTTTGCTTATGTTTACTGGTCGAAAGGATTGTGTACATTGTATACCAATAAAGAATTATTATAAAAAAGACTTCTGAGATAGGTTTCAGGCAAGGAAAAAAATGATTCAACAGTTAGATGACTGGTGGGAATTCTGCAAGGATTGAATCAGTGATTCGAACCAATCATTGGCTAGTGCATAGGAAAAATTGTCTGAACATCATTAGCTCGGGTGTACCATGCTAATTAAAACTTTTTACTGACAATTAGCATCAATTGATTTTTAACACTACTGATTGCAGCACTTTGAAACTAAGTGTGTTGCATGGAATGAATTAACTTCAGTTTTCCTGTACAAAGCAAACTTTGAATAGTTTTCTCAAACGGATTGGTTAAATTGAGTAATAGTAATAAATGCACCTTAAAGTAACCAAATCTCCAATTGTGATACTAAACAAAAATAGTTACATAGGATTAACACTATACCCTTAAGCTCTATACCCCAAACTCCTATCCTATTCCCCAAAGCCCTTATCCCTATATCCTTAAATGTATACCCCATACCGTGACGCAAGTCGTCGCAAGGCAACGTAAGTTCTTTAGTTGAATTTACTAAGCCAGGCAAAGCCACCTTGTGTGTCTCTGTGTGCTTTAGTAAATTCAAACTAACGCAAGGCAGCACTGTGTCCTAACCTTTAACCCCTAACCCCTTAAACACATACCTCTAAATTCTAACCTCTTAACCCCTATATCCCAAACAATTAAAATGTAATCCTATACCCCAAACCGTTAAAAACATTACTCAACCTCTTAACCGTGAACCCTATATCCTTAATTCAGACCAGTGGCCCCTATGTCTTATACCTTTAACTCTGTACTTCTAATCCCAAATCTGTCCCTAATGTTTGATCTCTAAACCCATGCCCTTATCCCTGAATCCAATATCGCTCACCCTGAACTCTTTATTCTTTAACCACCGTATCTACTATTAGGCAACCTTTAACCCATTAATCCAAATCCTTAACCCCTAACCCTAAATGGTTGGTTCCTGTGGTTTATGTCCTTACCTTTCTACTCTTATCCTTAACACCTATACCATAAGCCTACCCCTAATGCCTAACTCCTAAACCCATACCCTTAACCCTAAACCCAATACTCTTACCTCCTTCCCAATATCACTTACCCCATAACCTTACACCTCAACCTATGAACCCCAAATACTTAACTGTGTACCCAATCCCCACATACCTATCCCCATATACTTGACCCCTGTGTGCTATAGTCTTAACTTTGTACCATTTACACCTAAACCCTTATACCCCAAATCTATACTTAACATCTAACTTCTAACCCCACACACTTACCTCAATACCCCTAACCCATACCGCATTATAGCCCTGCCCTTAATCCCTTAGCCTCTATAACAAAAAGCCTTAACTCTCCACTCCAACCCAATACCCCTAAGCCCTAACCCTATACCTTTAACCTTTATACCATTCAACCAGTAACCTTTTCAAACCAACCTTACAATTTTGTTAATGCAAATATAATATATAATTTGAAAACAAACTTTTTGGGAAGTGTTCTTTTTTTAAAGTATATATTTTGAGAAGCAATAATTGAGAAGTATTATTTTTAGCATCGTTGCTATTGAAGTTTTGAAATATTATCTTGTGAAGAATTATAAGAAGGAAGATTCCTATCTGGTGTGCCTGTGTAAGAGACTGAGGTGTATCCTGTTGTGCACTTGAACCCAGGGATTGGGGAAGTACTCTCCAATGGTGAGACGTCTCACTTTCTTTTCTGGCTTAGGAACACTAAAGGATGATAAAGGGCTCTATCCTGTGTGCGAGAACCAGTTGCCCATTTAGGATCCAGCAGAAGCTCTGGCTGGAGAGAAGTGGGAATCCTAGCAGTCTTCCGTGGAAGTACTGGAGCTGTTTGAGAAACCAGGAGTTACTTTTGCAGCTTCTTTTAAAAGTGGAAAGTTGTAATTTTTGTGGTGTCTGGAGGACTGGAGCAGGGCACCAAAGATTCTCAAGAAATGTGCGACCTACCTGGAAACTAATTTCCATTTTGTCTGCTTAGAGGTTTTTTTCAGTTTAATTTGAGTGTACTCTGGGACCGCCAAAAAGAAGAAAACATCTCCTGTGGAGCCTTCTTCAGCTACAGCCTCCTGCAATTCCTGTAGGAGATTAAACAAGCATTTGCAATGCAATCGGTCTCGCCTTTGGGACCTTATATGTATTTAGCTATGCAGTATATTAGCCTGGGTGCTGAAACATCTACTGTTCTTTAACATGGAGGTTAAGTAAGCACCAAACTGCGTGACACGCCAGGTATGGGAACACACAGAGAGAAGTATTGCCTTTCAGCTGGAAATGGTATAGTCCAAAGCTCTGTTTTTAATATAAAATCAAGGCCTTCAGTGGCCATATCACTGAAAATACAAGATTTGAAAAAAACATTGTCTACAGGTGCTTGTGGAAGACAATTTCTATGGACTGGAATCTAGAGAATGCTAAAGTGATTCTGGTATTTTCCTGACCTCTGCTCGTAGTTTTCTATCAAGAAAGTTAAATAGAGGCAGTTGCCAGAAAAAGAAAATAAGAAAGTCCCTAAGCAGAAAGCAATTCTGGTATTTTACTGACCTCTACTGGTCGTTTTCTATCAAGAGAAGTTAAATGGAGGCAGTTGAACAAGCAGAAAGCAATTCTGGTATTTTACTGACCTCTACTGGTCGTTTTCTATCAAGACAGTTAAATAGAGGCAGTTGAACAGAAAAAAAAGTCCCTAAGAGGAAGCAGATAAGTCCTAGGGCTGATCTCCAGAGCCCACAAAGTACATACACATAAGTATATACTAAAGTATATACAAGAGGTCTCGAATGCACGACCTAAAAACATACTAAGGGCCTGATTTAGAGTTTGACATAAGTAGACATCCACCAAGAAAACAATTGATGTCGTGCCCTCCCTAACTAGAAGGTATAGGTTTCTATACACTCTAAATAGAGTGTATTGGATATCTGTAACTTTTGGACAATTGTGCCACGTCTTAGTGTGCAACCTTCAAGGGACCTTCACCAGCTTCTGCATCCTGCCTTACCTTGCTGCAGGAGTTTAACTTCCAGTAAAAATATAAGTCCCAAGGTATGACCTTCAAGAGCATACCCTACCTCCCCTCCAACATGGTCTGCATAAAATCATGCCCAAATCCTGGTCATCTGCGAATATTTGCTTTATTTATTGATTTGTGCTTTCTTGGCACTTTTTCTACTTAAAATGTTAGCATTTTATATGCCGGGTTCTTTTAATCATGTTTAAACCATTTATGAAATTTTGCTCATTACGTTTATTATCGATTTTCTAACTCAATTTGGAAAATTATTGTCTTCTTTTCTTGACTTCAATCTGTTTGCTACTGCTTTAACCTATCATTCCTTGTTCCGGGGAAAAACCATAGCTACCAGTGATCAAGCAAAGTTTTCTCAGTGATGTTATATTCCCAGGTTAGGCCTATGTAGCGAAGCAGCTAATTTCTTACATTGTCCTCACAATAACATTTCAGCCATGAACTTTTGCACATATTTGCGTGCACAACAGTGTTGGATTAGTTTCCCTGAAACTAAACTTGTTTACACATCTAGCTTCGCACAATATTATCACAATGCCCTGAACATCATGTACAAGGTCTCTTTTCGCACTATGTATAAATGTCATCTCTATCTTCATCCACGGGGCGACAGGGCTATCTACATATTCATAACATCACTAATCTATACGCACATCGCAAGGCTGCTTTCTATTATAAAAGATGAGCATCTCAATAGATTAGTGGAGGAGGCACTTCAGCTGACACCGAGGGTCCCTGCATGCTGAGACTTCACCACGCAGCGGTCTGACATCTCGTGAGGAGTGGACACTTTGTGACCAAGACGGAGTCGTTCATTCTCTCCCATCGGGGTAATGGGGTTGGATTGTCCCTTGGTGGGATTCTTGGCTTTACACCTACACACACTCTAGGTACACTTAGAGTAGGGTCCGCATAGTAGGAGTACGCTTCATTACTTCCTTGTTTTATATGCCTGTATATATATATATATATATATATATCCAACAAACACTTTTCCCACACGAAGAAAAGACACTGAAGCCAGATTCCATGGAGTAAAACGCTATATTTCATATAGTCCTTTGGTAGCCAGCAAAATATCAACTGTCCCAACGCGTTTTAGCTCTGCCAACGAGCCTGCAAGCTGTGGAATAACATTTGAAATGTGCGCACTGAATTGGTCTTTATTAATGACACTACAAAGTTTGCTATGAGGATTTCAAACGCTGCAAAATAAATACGAAGTGCCGATTTGAATTCACTGCGCAGGCGCTTGTAAATGACTTTCAGGCTCCGTGAATCACTTAATCAAGGAGCCCTTTAAAGACATGGTCATTTCTGGAAGCAGGTTTCATTTCATTTTCCCGTGAGCAAGGGTCGTTGGCAGAGCTGAAACGCGTTGGGACAGTTGATATTTTGCTGGCTACCAAAGGACTATATGAAATATAGCGTTTTACTCCATGGAATCTGGCTTCAGTGTCTTTTCTTCGTGTGGGAAAAGTGTTTGTTGGATTTAAAGGCAGTGTGTTCTGTGCCTGCCACACTGAAGCCGCCCTGCTTGAGTCTGAGGCCCCTTTCGCGGAGCAACTTTGGATGGGATATATATATATATATATATATATCCTCCAACACACGAGCTCCTTCTGGAAACACTGGGACCCGTGAGAAGTGGTACACTCGCCGGCAGAGCATACCGGCATATATAATCCCCCAACAAATCCAATATGTGTGCTCTCAGGAAAACCAAATCCACGACTCAAAGTGCTGTCTTGCAAAGCGTTTAATTTACATGACGCGTTTCGAATGCTGCCGCATTCTTGGTCACATGTAAGGTGCACACAAATAGAAAGGCTTATATACAGTCACATGGTAGTTTAGTTCAAAACAAATGAAAATGTCAAAAAGCAGGGCGGCCATGTTGGAAGAGTGCAAAATCAATGGAAGGTATGCGTACCTAAATTGAAATAACATACTGTCATGCAAGGAATCAAATCAAATTGAGTAAGTCTCACTGTAGAGTCAAAAACTAATAATTCACAAAGTGTGTGAAGAAATTTAGCAGACAGAGGACAGTTCAATATATGATATCGGTACCGGTTCTAAAATAAAACCCGAGTGGGCTTGAGTCAGACCGTATTGTCAGGCAGCCACAAATCAACAGAATAAAATGAGATAAGCATGTCAGTAAAAATGCAATACTACTATATACGCTGGAAAAGCAATAAAGTTTGCATAACAAGCATGCGAGTGGGTAAGGAGCCTACAGGGTATATATATATACACTGTTATATACACTGTTTTAGCACCATGGTAGAACTATATCTACTATTTACGCTTTTGGTGCTTGTAATCACGTTTATCTGCTTCTGTCTATTAATCATTGCAGCACACGTATTTTATACAAGAAGAGTGTTGGTTCAATAAACTTATTGAAAACGTCCCACTGTGTATTCTCTGTATACTTCTCTGAGAAAAAGTGAGCACGAGTGACTGAACGAAAGGATCTGCACTGTTTCCATGATCCCTGAGGGGTCAGGGCTGTCATGCTCAGTGGTTGCCAGAAACCATTTGCTCCCTGGTAGGTTAGTGGAGCTTATGGTGGCACTGTGAGCTAGCTGGTCTACGAATTAGTAGGAACTACATGACAGTGAACTGAGCCATAATCAAAATAGATTGTGTTTTATTAATTTTGTGAGACTCCCCCCACCTTCCAAAATAATAATCAATTTTCCCACAAGTGTGATGATCACTTTGTATGTTTATAAAGCCATACAAAATTTAATTTCAAAGGCTAAGAGTGGAGACTGAAAAGCAGGTTGCCTTGTTTTTACAAGGCAAGGTAGGAGGTTTGTACGGCTGTTATATAACTTGGTGAATAAGAACTCATTATTGCCTTGGTAGAAGACAGATATAGAGTTTGCAGGTGGATTTGTGGTTTTATTCTACAATAATTATGTGTTGAGCTTGCCCAGCACCTACTCTCAGAGGAAATAAATTAGCTGAATGATCTCACAGGTTCAACAGGGTGATCATCCCTGCTTCTACCCATACCTGTGGGAACAGAGCTGAGGGCAGATACACTATATATATATATGTATATATGTGTATATATATATATATATATATATATATATGTATATATATTATCTACTGGCGGTCGCCAGTAGATAGTTATAGTTAGGACCACGTTTCCATAGGAAAAGCATTTTTTTATGTGCTTAAAACTTTGGCGTCGTTTGACGAATCTTTACGAAATTTTCCAAAAAGTACCTATTTTCAGGTTAGCTCCTATCCTAAAAGTTTGGGTGGGATTCGTCAAGGGGGGGCTAAGAAAAAGGGGGTCCCAAAACATGTTTTCTCCATGCAATTTCCATAGGAAAATTTAGACAAGGCTACAGGTCAAACTGCTGAACGGAATTACACCAAATTTGGCAGAGAGAAAGGTCTTGGTCCAGAAAGCACACTTTTGTTTAAATGGGGTAAATCCATTCAGTAGTTTTAGAGAAATATCAAATTTTCCAGATATCGATATTTAAGAATTCTGACATCTGATTGGCTGAGGCATTACGAGCACGAGCTTGCGGCTGATTGGCTGCGAACTGTTGAAACTAGGAAGCGTTGGCAGCCATTTTGTGATTGTTGAATCAAAAAGATATATCTACCCTCAGAGTACTAGTGGATTTACAAGATGAAGATGAGTCCACACCAGGGCAACAGCAACCTTCCTCGGAAACAGACAAGGAGTTCAGCCACAGAATGGGGATTGAAACCAACAAGGGGGGCAACAGTGGCCTGAAACAGCAATCCACTTTTTGCCCACAATTTCCAGCTGGTAATAAAATCGATTTATTTCAGGAGATCATTGTGGATGAAATTAATAATATGACCCATATTACATCGTGTCTTAACACAAATACAATGGAGAATGGAAACGAAAAGAGAAATATTAAAAAATCGTGGCACTTAACAGCTGGTGAACAACAAGCCCTTAAAGATCTACGAGAGGATACAACAATAATCATAAAAGCCTCTGATAAAGGCGGTAATATTGTGATCCAAAACCGCAAAGACTATGTGGCTGAAGCAGAAAGACAACTCAATATGGAAGAGCATTATGAAAAATTGACCTCAAATCCCATGGAGAGTTGGACTAAGGAATACCATCAAATGCTGCATGCCTGGAAAGAAAGAAATCTTATTGACCTGGAGGAGTTTTTATATCTGAAAACTGACCATCCGGTCATGGCAACAATCTATTTCCTCCCCAAGGTCCATAAGTCACTCACGAATCCACCAGGTAGACCAATTGTTAGTGCCATTGGTTCTCTGCTAGAATGCACTTCCTGCTTCTTGGATGTTTTTCTCATGGATTATGTCACGTCACTTCCCTCATATCTGCAGGACACAATGGACTTTTTGAACAAAATTCAAATGATCCAGTGGAGAGAAGGTTTCTTGATGGCAACGATCGATGTCTCATCGCTCTATACCTCAATTATCCATTCAGATGGCGTAGCTGCTGTGAAGCAGTTCTTACAAACAAGATCTATTAGCTTTCTGGAGCACTCTGAAATGTTGGTTGGAATGTTGACATACTGCTTGACACACAATGTCTTTCTGTTTCAAGGTGACATCTTCCTGCAAAAACAGGGGACTGCCATGGGTACATCATTCGCTCCAACGTACGCGAATCTACTCATGGCAGTCTGGGAGACTGAAGTATTGGAGAAAAGGAATCATCGAAACATCAAATTTTGGTCAAGATTCATTGACGACCTCTTTATAGTCTGGGATGGTGATCACACAGACCTCCAAACCTTCATCCACTCTCTAAATGTCAACAAGTATAATCTCTCCTTCACATCTACAGTGAGCCCAAAGAACATCATTTTTCTGGATGTAGAAGTGTTCATAAAAGACCAGAGGGTCTGTACGAAAATGTATAGAAAGCCCACCTCATGTAATAGCATCTTGCATGCAAATAGTGGACATCCAAAGAATCTCAAATGGTCAATACCCTATGGAGAGATGTTACGGGCGAAGAGAAACTGTTCTGAAGCAGAGGATATTGAATTGCAATTGAATGAAATGAGCAAACGCTTCTCAGAACGAGGATACCCCGAGGAAGTGCTTGTAACAGCAAGAACAAGAGTCACTCAGAAAGCTAGGTCAGAACTACTAACACAAAAACGACCTCAGATGGATAGACATCAAAAGGACACAACCACACGCCTCATTGTGGATTATAACAATCAGAGTGGGGAATTTAAGAAAATTGTTAGAAAGAACTGGGGTGTCCTACTGTTGGATGAAACACTGCGAAAAGTCTTGTCACCTCATCCGAACATTACGTATAGGAAGACAGCATCTTTGGGGGACATTCTCACACAAAGCCATCTTGAACCTCTAAAATCTACAACCTCACACTGGCTCAATAAACCCGGCTTCTGGAAATGCTACAAATGTAAGGCGTGTGAACATGGTCAAAATACAACATCATATAAATTGCAGAATGGTCGAACTGAATCAATCAAAGACCACATCACATGTGAATCCAAGTTTGTTGTATACCAACTAGAATGCTCCTGTAAAAAACGATCTATAGGAAGTACAATCAACAAACTAAAACTGAGGATACTGCAACATCTACGTGCTATTAAAAACAAAGACTTCACTTATCCCATGGCCAAACATTTCCATGAGTTTCACTCGAGTGATTGTCGACATCTCAAATATTGTGGTATCAAAGTTGTGAAACAAAAAGAGAGAGGTGGAAACAGAACATTGGAGTTGCGCAAGATGGAATCCAAACTCATTTTAGCAACTGGTACCGAGAGTCCATTTGGCCATAATTTGGACGCAGAACTACATGTTCATCTGCAATAGTACATGGATGTAATCGGAAGTGGAGCTATATAATAATGGCAACATGGTTGTGGACACCTGATAGTTTGAGAAAATGTAATGGATAAATGAATGACTGCATTTTACAAATACTGACCCTAATGATGTTTTGTATTCGATCTTGTTGCACCAGAAGAGTAGGAAAGATAAAAGAAAAGGAGAAAAGGGAAAGAAGGGAAGAGGAAAGAGGAAAGGGAGAAAAAAAAGAGAACAAGAGAAATAAAACACCAATGGGATCATATTATTATTACTTTTAATTTGGAGATTTAGCACTTTAAAATCTATAGCAGCAATTATGTCCAATTGAAATAATGATCAGAGCTTTCAGGGGTCTTAGTGGTTAGGATTATGGTGGAATGAAAGCACAGAAGTGGCATGCATTTTTTTACTGTTTTTACTTCAATGTAAACATGCTATGCACTAGTCACTTTAGTTTATGCAAATCAGTATCTTTGCCTTGAACATATATATATACAAATTAATTTAAATATTAGAAATGTTAATTTTGGGAAGGAAAGGATATATTTATAATCAACTGCTCTGCACCATATGTAAAACATATTAGAGATAAAAATGTACTTTACAATTTTATTCTTAACTGATCTGAACTGATCAATTGATAATGAAAATGGACTTTATTCTTCCTATAATGAATGCATTGCATTTATGTACTTCACAAATATTTAGTTGCTTTTACTCCATTATGAATACAAACATGAAATAGTATGATTAATCCCATTTGTGGTTTTAAATTACACCTTCTTTTAAAAATCTCTGCTGGATTTGCACTTTTGCACATATATACTTTGAAACTTTGGTTTTAATTGTATACACTTTTGTAAACCATTTCTTCTTGAAATCAGCCAAATTAATAATCAATTGTTAAAAAATTGCACCCTTTAAGGATTGTGTATAGCTTAGACTGTCTTTTAATGAAAACGAAAAAGAAAAAAGAAATGTAAAATTGCATTGGCACTTTAAAAGAGACTTTCTAGGCCCCAGGACTCTATGGTCCAGTAGAAGGCTGGGAGCCGAAACGCGTAGACCGTCCTCTACCGTTTTGTTTATGCACTTGGTTTTAATGGGTTAAATAAATAATCACTGAAGATTTACCTTCTGTGTGTGGTGCTGTGATCTTTCGCCGATTCCCTTGCTGAAGTCGTGTTTGGGAACGGAGGTTGGAGGAGTTTGGAGACATATGTGTATATATATATATATATATATATATATTATCTACTGGCGGTCGCCAGTAGATAGTTATAGTTACAACCTATTATCCATAGGAAATCCGCGACATTCTATTTGAAATAACTCTCTTGCCGGTTGACGTATCTTCGCGAAATTTTCAAACTTTGTGGCCCGCTCCGGTCCGCTCCTACCCTGAAAGTCTCGGGGGATTCGTCAAGCGGGGGCCGAGAAAAAGGGGGTCCCAAACGCGTTTTCCCCATGCACTTTTCCATAGGAAACTTTAGACACGGCTACAGCTCGAACTGCTGAACGGAATTACACCAAATTTGGCAAAGAGGTAGTTCTTGGTTCAGAAAGAACCCTTTTGTTAAATGGTGTAAATCCGTTCAGTAGTTGCTGAGAAAATGAAAAGTAAAAAGTTAGTGATATCTATGGCCGAGTAGGGTCCGCGTACCCTCAGCGCACCCTGCGCGCACCGTCCCGATCACGAGCTGCATGTTAATTGGCTGTCAGCTGGCTGTCAACATTCCGATTCAGGAAATGTTGGCAGCCATTTTGTCCCTCGGTAGAACCGAGGGACAGAAACTAAGTGCGCAAAGCGCACAAAGGGGGCAGGGTAGAAACACCCTGACCCCCTAGGTTTGCTCTGCCCTGCCGAAAAAAAAAAAATCGAAGCTCGGTCTCCCGCGCTTCGATGTTAATTGGCCCCCGGGTGGCCCAAGTCCCGGGGGCATGGTGGGGGGGGTTAATTTTATGTGTGGGGGCCACAAAGGGCCGCCCAAGCCCCGGGACCGCCACCCCCGGGGCTTTTTTAAATGGTGCGGGAGAGCTCTGAGCCCTCCCGCAGCCCGGGGACCACCACCTCCCCGGGGCTTTTTTTTTAAATTAAAAACCTGTGTGGGGGGCTCCAGCCCCCACACGCCCGGGACCGCCACCTCCCGGGGCACTAAACATTTAAATATGGGGGTCCATTACGGACCACCAGAGCCCCGGGACCACCACCTCCCGGGGCTGTGACCTGAATGGGAGGGGGGCCGCGCGGCCCCCTCCTGGAGCCCTTGATGGCCCTGGGGACCACCACCCCCAGGGCCGGCTCCTGCAGTGTCCCGGGGTGCCTACCCCGGGACACTGTAGTTTGCTATGGCAGGACGGGAGCCTCGCGGCTCCCGTCCTGCCATAGCAAACTGCTTGGATATTGGAAGAGAGAGCAGGAAACCTGCTCTCTCTTCCAATATCCAAAGCACATTGCTTTCCACACGGGGAGCAGCATGTTAGCTGCTCCCCATGTGTAAAGCAATGCCGGCTCCCAAGGGACGCGGGAGCCGGCGGGACTGTGGGGGATTGGGGACCCCCCACAGTCCCCCAACGGAGAGGCCAGCCCCGGGGATGGGGTCCCCGGGGCAAGTAGTGGCCCGGGAGGGGGGCCACGCGGCCCCCTCCCCAAAGTTTAAAAATAATTAAATTAAAAAAAAACGGAAAGGCCAGCCCCGGGGGATGGGGTCCCCGGGGCCTTAAATGGCCTGAGGAGGGGGCCACGCAGCCCCCTCCAAAGAAAAAAAAAAATCGAGGCCATGCCCCGGGGATGGGGTCCCCGAGGCCAATACAGGCCCAGGGAAGGGGGCCCCGCGGCCTCCTTCCCGTTTTTTTTAAATATTTAATTTAAAAAAAGGGGTTAGGCCCTGGGGGATGGGGTCCCCAGGGCCCAAAAACATGAAAAAGGAAGGGGGGCCACACAGCCCCCCTTCAGGGGACAAAAAACAAAAAACAAAAAAAAACGATCGGGCCCACAGGCCCCGCCCCTTCCTTCACCACTCTGCAAACGCGCCCCCTGGCGCGTTTGCAGAGGGAAACAATTCCCCTTGAATACTGGGGGTCCCTGGGGGCCAACTAGCCCACCAGGAACCTCAGTATGCGCCAGGGGCTGCCTTGCAGAGAGGTGTACAGAGGCCACGCCCCTTTACACCTCTCTGCAACGCAGCTCTGTGGCGCTTTTGGAGGTATATGGTGGGCTAGTTGGACTCCGGGGACCCTCAGGATTCAAGGGGACTTAATCCCCCAACTTAAAACGCGCCACGGGGCGCGTTTGCACAGTGGTGAAGGGAGGGGGCGGGGCTTCAGGTGACATGTGTGCAAACAGGCCCCGTGGCGCGTTTTAAGATGGGGAATTAAATCCCCTTCAATCCTGAGGGTCCCTGGGGGCCAACTAGCCCAACAGGTGGCCTCTCTACACGTCTCTGCAACGCAGCCCCCTGGCGCATATTGGGGGTTCCTGGTGGGCTAGTTGGCCCCTAGGGACCCTCAGGATTCAAGGGGACTTAATCCCCCAACTTAAAACGCGCCACGGGGCGCGTTTGCACAGATGTCACCTCAGGGCCCGCCCCCTCCCTTCACCATTGTGCAAATATTCTTCTAAAATCATCCGAAATACGAATTCCGATTTACTCACCTGTTATAAGGAGAGACCTCAGTGCTGCATCTTTCAGCCCAGTACTGGTCCTGAAAAGTAATTTTAACCGTACTTACCAGTAACTTGAATTTCCTTCCATAGGATATCATTGCCTGCTTTTTGCTGAAAAAGTTTCTAAGTGTTGATTTTTGAAACATACAAATATTCCTCTAAAATCAGCCGAAATACGAATTCCGATTTACTCACCTGTTATCAGGAGAGACCTCAGTGCTGTATCTTTCAGCCCAGTACTGGTCCTAAAAAGTAATTTTAACCGTACTTACCAGTAACTTGAATTTCCTTCCATAGGCTAACATTGACTGGTTTCACTTGGGAAATTCTTCTAAGTGTGGAGTTTTGGAACTTTAAAATATTCATCTAAAATCAGCCGAAATACGAATTCCGATTTACTCACCTGTTATAAGGAGAGACCTCAGTGCTGCATCTTTCAGCCCAGTACTGGTCCTGAAAAGTAATTTTAAGCGTACTTACCAGTAACTTGAATTTCCTTCCATAGGATATCATTGCCTGCTTTTGCTGAAAAAGTTTCTAAGTGTTGATTTTTGAAACATACAAATATTCCTCTAAAATCAGCCGAAATACGAATTCCGATTTACTCACCTGTTATAAGGAGAGACCTCAGTGCTGTATCTTTCAGCCCAGTACTGGTCCTGAAAAGTAATTTTAACCGTACTTACCAGTAACTTGAATTTCCTTCCATAGGATATCATTGCCTGCTTTTTGCTGAAAAAGTTTCTAAGTGTTGATTTTTGAAACATACAAATATTCCTCTAAAATCAGCCGAAATACGAATTCCGATTTACTCACCTGTTATCAGGAGAGACCTCAGTGCTGTATCTTTCAGCCCAGTACTGGTCCTAAAAGTAATTTTAACCGTACTTACCAGTAACTTGAATTTCCTTCCATAGGCTAACATTGACTGGTTTCACTTGGAAATTCTTCTAAGTGTGGAGTTTTGGAACTTTAAAATATTCATCTAAAATCAGCCGAAATACGAATTCCGATTTACTCACCTGTTATCAGGAGAGACCTCAGTGCTGCATCTTTCAGCCCAGTACTAATCCTGAAAAGTAATTTTAACCGTACTTACCAGTAACTTGAATTTCCTTCCATAGGATATCATTGCCTGCTTTTTGCTGGAAAAGTTTCTAAGTGTTGATTTTTGAAACATACAAATATTCCTCTAAAATCAGCCGAAATACGAATTCCGATTTACTCACCTGTTATCAGGAGAGACCTCAGTGCTGTATCTTTCAGCCCAGTACTGGTCCTAAAAGTAATTTTAACCGTACTTACCAGTAACTTGAATTTCCTTCCATAGGCTAACATTGACTGGTTTCACTTGGAAATTCTTCTAAGTGTGGAGTTTTGGAACTTTAAAATATTCATCTAAAATCAGCCGAAATACGAATTCCGATTTACTCACCTGTTATAAGGAGAGACCTCAGTGCTGCATCTTTCAGCCCAGTAGTGGTCCTGAAAAGTAATTTTAAGCATACTTACCAGTAACTTGAATTTCCTTCCATAGGATATCATTGCCTGCTTTTTGCTGAAAAAGTTTCTAAGTGTTGATTTTTGAAACATACAAATATTCCTCTAAAATCAGCCGAAATACGAATTCCGATTTACTCACCTGTTATAAGGAGAGACCTCAGTGCTGTATCTTTCAGCCCAGTACTGGTCCTGAAAAGTAATTTTAACCGTACTTACCAGTAACTTGAATTTCCTTCCATAGGATATCATTGCCTGCTTTTGCTGAAAAAGTTTCTAAGTGTTGATTTTTGAAACATACAAATATTCCTCTAAAATCAGCCGAAATACGAATTCCGATTTACTCACCTGTTATCAGGAGAGACCTCAGTGCTGTATCTTTCAGCCCAGTACTGGTCCTAAAAGTAATTTTAACCGTACTTACCAGTAACTTGAATTTCCTTCCATAGGCTAACATTGACTGGTTTCACTTGGAAATTCTTCTAAGTGTGGAGTTTTGGAACTTTAAAATATTCATCTAAAATCAGCCGAAATCACAATTCCGATTTACTCACCTGTTATCAGGAGAGACCTCAGTGCTGCATCTTTCAGCCCAGTACTAATCCTGAAAAGTAATTTTAACCGTACTTACCAGTAACTTGAATTTCCTTCCATAGGATATCATTGCCTGCTTTTTGCTGGAAAAGTTTCTAAGTGTTGATTTTTGAAACATACAAATATTCCTCTAAAATCAGCCGAAATACGAATTCCGATTTACTCACCTGTTATCAGGAGAGACCTCAGTGCTGTATCTTTCAGCCCAGTACTGGTCCTAAAAGTAATTTTAACCGTTCTTACCAGTAACTTGAATTTCCTTCCATAGGCTAACATTGACTGGTTTCACTTGGAAATTCTTCTAAGTGTGGAGTTTTGGAACTTTAAAATATTCATCTAAAATCAGCCGAAATACGAATTCCGATTTACTCACCTGTTATAAGGAGAGACCTCAGTGCTGCATCTTTCAGCCCAGTAGTGGTCCTGAAAAGTAATTTTAAGCATACTTACCAGTAACTTGAATTTCCTTCCATAGGATATCATTGCCTGCTTTTTGCTGAAAAAGTTTCTAAGTGTTGATTTTTGAAACATACAAATATTCCTCTAAAATCAGCCGAAATACGAATTCCGATTTACTCACCTGTTATAAGGAGAGACCTCAGTGCTGTATCTTTCAGCCCAGTACTGGTCCTGAAAAGTAATTTTAACCGTACTTACCAGTAACTTGAATTTCCTTCCATAGGATATCATTGCCTGCTTTTTGCTGAAAAAGTTTCTAAGTGTTGATTTTTGAAACATACAAATATTCCTCTAAAATCAGCCGAAATACGAATTCCGATTTACTCACCTGTTATCAGGAGAGACCTCAGTGCTGTATCTTTCAGCCCAGTACTGGTCCTAAAAAGTAATTTTAACCGTACTTACCAGTAACTTGAATTTCCTTCCATAGGCTAACATTGACTGGTTTCACTTGGAAATTCTTCTAAGTGTGGAGTTTTGGAACTTTAAAATATTCATCTAAAATCAGCCGAAATACGAATTCCGATTTACTCACCTGTTATAAGGAGAGACCTCAGTGCTGTATCTTTCAGCCCAGTACTGGTCCTGAAAAGTAATTTTAACCGTACTTACCAGTAACTTGAATTTCCTTCCATAGGATATCATTGCCTGCTTTTGCTGAAAAAGTTTCTAAGTGTTGATTTTGAAACATACAAATATTCCTCTAAAATCAGCCGAAATACGAATTCCGATTTACTCACCTGTTATCAGGAGAGAACCCAGTGCTGCATCTTTTAGCCCAGCACTGACCCTGAAAAGTAATTTTAACCGTACTTACCAGTAACTTATATTTTCTTCCATAGGAATCCATTGTCTGGTTTTCAGCAAAAAGTTTCAAAGTGTTGATTTTTACAAACTACAAATATTCCTTAAAAATCACCTGTATGACTTAAACGCATTCTTTCAACTGTTTACAGGAGATGCACCAGTGCTGGATCCAGGATCCAACACTGAGTAAGAAAAAGTAACAATAACAGTTTTTACCTGCTAAGTGAATTTCCTTCCATAGGATAACATTGGTGACCATATGAGAAAAAGTTTCTAAGTGTCAACTTTTAAAATGCAATAATATTCCTTAAAAATCAGTACTGTAACCAAAACGCTTTTACTCAACTGTTTACAGGAGATGTCCCAGGACTGAATCTAGGATCCAGTCCTGTGGTTAGAAAAGTAATCCATAAAGTAACTAATTGCATTTAACTAGAAATTCACATTGAGCTGAATGTTGCATTGTGTTTGAAAATGTGTTGCCCATTGCAACAACTGTAACTACTGTACTTAAAAGTCTATTGCCTATGTGCAAAGTATTTAAACTAAAGTAATTCATTCTGAGAAAGTATTTTTGTAATGTAACGTATAATGTAATTACAATGTAATTTAAAAAATAAAATATGTAAAAAAAATTGTTTCTAAAAATGTAGTAAATCAGTATGAAAAAAATTAATATAACAATTAATACATTTAAAAATTGTCATTTACAAAACCTTTGAAATTCACTGAAAAAACCATAGGTTTCAGGCACGTTATAGTTAGAAATTAGCATTTAAAAAACCTTTGAAATTCACTGAAAAAACCATAGGTTTCAGACACGTTATAGTTACAAATTAGCATTTAAAAAACCTTTGAAATTCACTGAAAAAACCATAGGTTTTAGGGACAGTTATAGTTACTTGGACATTGCACTCGTACAAAACCCGTGAAATTCCCCGTTATAGTTAGTTCAGCTAACTATAACTCGCGCCCCGCAATGCACTGCTGATGACGTCACATATTACATCACTCATGACATGGTCAGTGACATCACTCATGACATCACTGATGACATCTCAAATGACATCACTGATGACATCATCCACATGATAATCTGATGCACCTCCTCACACCCTAATATAACCTTTGATACACCCACTCTAAATTACAGACTGCCATTCGCAATACCATAGACACTCCAACACCAATAACTACATACCCACTCACTGATTCTTAGGTCTACACACACACATCCACAAAATCACCAGTACATGCACTCATACTTATGGCCACTCAGTACAGGACTATCATATGCACTCTTACTCCTATATAGACACTCAAACACCGCCACTCATCCATAGAGGTACTCACACACCTAGTCAGTCATGCAAATAATTAAACACACTGCCATTTACTCACCTATACAGTTATACACACACCAGCTCACTTAATCATACAAATACTAGCACATTGTTACGCTCTTATACAATCACTGATACAAGCACACACTCATCCATACAGCCACTCTCACAATAACACACTCTCACTTATAGCCATTTAAATACTCTAACACACATATATACTGCCTTTCACATATGTAGTTACTCACACATGTACCACTGGGACATACATTCACTCACTAACACACTGTTACACACACTTACCCACCCATACAGTCTATCACAGATGCACTCTTGAAACCATCCACCCAGTGAATCACCCACTCACACATCTATGCACAGTCGCACACACCCCATCCACACAAACACTCAGGCACCCATACAGATACTCAGACAACAAATCAATAACTCTTATAGACACTCATGTAGCTGTTCACAAACCCATGCAGCCACTTACACAGCAACAGACAGATACAGACATTCACCCAGTTTAGTCACTAACCCATGCATTCAGTAAGATACGTTTAATCACTCACTTATAGAATTAGTCACGCACCTACTAAATCATCCATACAGACACTTATACACCCACTCATTCTTCAAAACGCCTTTCCCTATATATATTAAAAATATTTAAACTTTACAGAAACACACAGTCACTGGATGATGTCAACAGTGATGTCATTTGAGATGTCATCAGTGATGTCATCAGTGATGTCACTGACCATGTCATGAGTGATGTAATATGTGACGTCATCAGCAGTGCATTGCGGGGCGCGAGTTATAGTTAGCTGAACTAACTATAACGGGGGAATTTCACGGGTTTTGTACGAGTGCAATGTCCAAGTAACTATAACTGTCCCTAAAACCTATGGTTTTTTCAGTGAATTTCAAAGGTTTTTTAAATGCTAATTTGTAACTATAACGTGTCTGAAACCTATGGTTTTTTCAGTGAATATATATATATATGTATATATATTATCTACTGGCGGTCGCCAGTAGATAGTTATAGTTAGGACCACGTTTCCATAGGAAAAGCATTTATTTATGTGCTTATAACTTTGGCGTCGTTTGACGAATCTTTACGAAATGTTCCGAAAAGTACCTCTTTTCAGGTTAGCTCCTATACTAAAAGTTTGAAGGGGATTCGTCAAGGGGGGGCTAAGAAAAAAGGGGGGTCCCAAAACGTGTTTTCTCCATGCAATTTCCATAGGAAACTTTAGACAAGGCTACAGGTCAAACTGCTGAACGGAATTACACCAAATTTGGCAGAGAGAAAGGTCTTGGTCCAGAAAGCACACTTTTGTTTAAATGGGGTAAATCCATTCAGTAGTTTTAGAGAAATATCAAATTTTCCAGATATCGATATTTAAGAATTCTGACATCTGATTGGCTGAGGCATTACGAGCACGAGCTTGCGGCTGATTGGCTGCGAACTGTTGAAACTAGGAAGCGTTGGCAGCCATTTTGTGATTCAGTCCGTCAGCTCACAACTCTCCCTCTACAAGGCATCAGGTCCGTAGTTCTACCTCTGCGAGGCAACACTACAAATATAGTCCATCGCCTCGCAGCTCTGCGACTGCGAGCTGTCAGCCATTTTGTGACTTAGTCCGTCAGCTCGCATCTCTCCCTCTAAAAGGCATCGGATCTGTAATTCTACCTCTGCGAGGCAATACTGAAAATATCCCACAGGTCTGTCTGTGCGAGATACTCCTTTTACGCTCCCTCTCCCCACATCATCAGCTCGCGGCTATGCCTTTAGAAGCCAGTCCGTCGGCTCGCAGCTCTGTGTCTGCGAGCCGTCGGGCCCGCAGCTCTACCTCTGTGAGCCACCTAGTTAGCTCGTAGCTGTGTCTGTGCTAGCAGGCCCGTCGGCCCGTTACTCTCCCTCTGCGAGTTAGCCCGTCGGGTTGCAGCTCGAAGGGCTCGCAGCTGTATGTCTGCGAGCCAGCCCGTTAACTGATAGCTGTGTCTTTGCTAGCAGGCGTGTTGGCCCGTTGGTCTCCCTCTGCGAGTCAGACCACAGCTCTCCCTCTGCGAGCCAGTACGGTGCTGTGCTTTTGCGAGCCAACGGCTCGTAGGTCTCCCTCTGCGAGATGAGCCCACGGGCCGCAGCTCTTCCTCTGCGAGCCTGCCCGACGGCCTGCAGGTGTCCCTCTGCTAGCCGAACCGCAGCGGACACTCTGCGAGCCGAAATTGGGAATATAAGGCGGCTCTAAAAAGAGCCCTTGTGTTTATTAGTTGGAGCTACATATAAGTGGGGATGCACAGCTTCAGGTTAATCAGGAAAACTCGGTTTCCCTCATCTGTGAAGTGTACTCCATCACTTCTGTAGATATCAGCCATATCAAAACGTATGATGTTGTTGTAGATCGACCCCATTCTATGGTCTCTGAGATATGCAGACACAGCTTTGTTGACATTCTTCCTAGATTTTTCAATCTTATGACAAAATTGGTTTGACCATTTCCACTTCTGTCTTTGGCATATATTAGAATATACAAAGACAGTTTGAGGTAAAAGTAACATCAATTGTCCAAAGGTGTCCTTCATAAGCATTTCCAAACCTACCCCAGTCAATGTGCCTAGGTCGTTACCACCACAGTCAGGGTGTTGGAGATGCAAACAGGTTTTAACCAAAGGGAGCAATTGGTGACACTTCAATCCTCTCTGTGCAAACCATTTAATGTGCACATTTTGTAAACCTAGGTCTAAGTCAATACGTCTCTGTTCTGCATACCTCTTGCAACAGAAAACATAGCTATGTCCTACAATCCACACTAGCATTTTGAAGGTATGGCTAGAAGATATGGATAAATGTCTGTAGCTCATGCAGTCCGTTCGTAGAATGAGAGATATGTTTAAACATGGGGAACTACTTTTTTTTTCACATACAAAACGTTAACGGATTGGGAAATGAAATGTATTGTGTCCTAAAAAGTAGGGTGTATTTTAGTTTTGATGAAAAGCATCTTTGTGATTGGTTAATAAAAAAGCAGTTTATACGTGGAGTACATATTATAGGATGAAATTTGCTCAGCTCAACCACGGCTGCTAATTGTATTTGGAAGGTGCAGTTCAAACTTGAAAGAATGGTGAACTTTTGACCTGCACGTGCCGTTAAATGTTGGAGAAAATGTTGCAAAAAATATATCAGTAGGTTTAAAAAAATGATGAACTTTTAACCTGCACATGTCGTAGAATGTTCTAGAAAGTGTTGATACAATACGTTGAACTTTTCACCTGTATGTGTCCTTAAAAAAACTGTTTATATGGAAAGTTCAAAAATGAGCAATAAAGAGAGGTTTTGCAATCTAAAAAAATTAAGGAACTATTCTGATTTGTTCTTTACATGGATTTATGTGTGGAGCAACAGGGAAATTGTGCCATTACTGGTTCCATTCTTGATGAAAGCGGTGCATTACATGTACTGTGTGACAAGAAAAGAATTGCATGCGTTTGTGACATTTGAAATCTGCATACCAACTAGGAAGGTAAATTAGAAATTAAGAAGGTGTGTTATGTGCGGGGGTGTATCCCTTTGGCAAGCTCCGCCTCTGTGAGCCAGACATTGTTTTTGTATAGGTGCTGGACGACATCTGATGCAGCCCCATCACCTACACAGTCTGATGTGTCAGGGGAACACAGTCATGCAGCCATCACCCCGCCACACACACCGGACACAGAACCCGTATGAGGGGAGTTTTGTACCACATTGCCTTCATTGCTGATGTTCTGTGATTGATATGTGTGTGGGCTGCATTGTGCGGGAATTGCATGTTGGTATGTGGAGCCAGGTGCCCGTGCGGCCTTGCGCTGCTTGTGCTATCTCACTCCGTCTCTCTCCCTCGCTCTCTCCCGCCCTGTCATAGCAAACTTGTGAAAGCGATGGGTGCGCGGCTCTCAGCGCGGCACTCGAGTACTTCTTAAGTCTTTCAAACACCGAGGGGTATATTCTCAAAAACATATCGCTGAGTTAACGGCACTTTATCGCAACCAAAATAGTGATAAATTTAACGCACCATTCACAAGCTGGAGCAAACAGCCCATATCACCAGTTTACCAGCCTCAAAAAGCATCGTCAAGGATGAGTCCGGCAAATATTGCTAATGAGATGTAGAGTAGGTGTTCTCGTGCAAAAAGCAGCGAACACATCACTTCGCAAGTGTCTCAACCACCAGCAAGATCGTCGAAGAGAATACAAAACAGGCGATAAGGTGCGTTAGTAGCAGAAAGTTTACACCTGCTCTGAGCTGGTGTAAATTCGGACTACAACCTGCAATATGAAAGGGAGCCCACCCAGAGCCATACGTGAATGACAACAGATGCAATGGAGCCAACGATCATGCAGCTCGGACACCCAACACTGCTCCGACACTCCCCGCCACCAGCCCCTTGTCTGCCATCCCCCCTCACCTCCCCCCCCACACAAACAAATGTGACAGCAACCTTAGGAAATCTGGAACGTAACAAATTGGCTGATGTCGCACAATTATAGTAAAGAAGATGCATGTGAGGTTGGACAAATAAGAATCTCAGTCATCTATGGATTTACATATAAAACATTTTATTTAAACAAAACAACAAAATAAAAGTAGGTACACGTATGGCGTGTCATCCCTCGACAATTTGTGAATCACAGCCTGCAAGACAAAAAGAAAGATATGATTGTGCGTCATGCGTCCATGAAAGGAGAGAGAGAGAGAAAGAGAAAAAGAGTGAGAGAGAGGAAGAGACAGAGAAAGAAAGAGTGAGACAGAGAGGAAGACAGAGAAAGAGAGAAAGAGTGAGCGAGAGAGGAAGAGATAGAGAAAGAGAGAAAGAGTGAGATACAAGGAAGTGAGAGAGAAAGAGAGAAACAGTGTGAGAGAGAGGTAGAGAGAGAGAAAGAGTGAGAGAGAGAGAAAGAAAGAATGAGAGAGAGGAAGAGACATAGAAAGAGAGAAAGAGTGTGAGAGAGAAAGGAAGAGATACAGAGTGAGAGAGAGAGAAAGAGTGTGAGTGACAGAAAGGAAGAGATGGAGAGGGAGAGTGAGTGTTGACACTGTGGAGAAAATCCTTACAGCTCACCTTTCTGCCACCGGTGTGTCTCCAACCACGTGCCGGGACATAGTGGAGTCTTGAAGTTTAGTCATCTGAAACATAGTATAGAATCAGTAATGGCAGAGTACATACAACTGCACATGCCTAATTCTCTGTTTCGCCCCTGCGCACCCAGGCTGCTGCACCCCATCGACTCCCGCCGCCCAGAGGTGTCTGCCCGCCTCTGCGCACCTAGGCTGCTGTATCCCATCCACTCCCACTGCCCAGAGGTGTCTGCCCGCTGCTGTGCACCCAGGCTGGTGCACCCCATCCAGTCCCACTGCCCGGAGGTGACTGCCCGTTCCTGCGCACCCAGAGTGCTGCATCCCATCCACTCCCACTGCCTAGAGGTGTCTGCCCGCTCCTGTGCACCCAGGCTGCTGCACCCCATCCACTTCCACTGCTCGGAGGTGTCTGCCCGCTCTTGTGCACCCAGGCTGCTGCACACTATCCACTCCCACCGCCCAGAGGTGACTGCTGGCTGCTGCGGAAACAAGGCTCTCTGCTCACCTTCCGCCACCGGCGTGTGTCGAAGAGGGTCCACCACGTGCTGAAGCAACCTCCTCAGGCGCAAGTTGCGTACACGCGGTCAAGCCGAGCTCACAATTCAGAGCGGGTGTTGATTGCAGGATGGCCACTCATCATCGCAGGCTGCACACGCGCTCAGCTCTGGTGGCACTAACTCAGTGGAACTGAAGTCATCGCCTCGTGACGGGAGGTCCGTGTCGGGGGGGGGAGGGTCGTCAATCTGTGAATCACAGCCTGCTAGACAAAAAGCAAGATAAGATTGTGCGTCATGCGTCCATCAAAGGAGAGAGAGAGAGGAAGAGAGAGAGAAAGAAAGAAAGATTGAGAGGTAGACAGAGAGAAAGAGAGAAAGAGTGAGAGAAAGAGTGAGAGAGAGAGGAAGAGAGAGAGAAACAGTGAGAGAGAGGAATAGAGAGAGAAAGAGAGAAACAGTGTGAGAAAGAGAGAAACAGAGGAAGAGTGAGAGAGAGAGAAAGAGAGAGAGAGAGAGAGAGAGAGGTAGAGAGAGAAAGAAAAAAACAGTGTGAGAGAGAGGAAGAGATAGAGTGAGAGAGAGAGGAAGGAAGAGAGAAAGAGTGTGAGGGAGAGAAAGGAAGAGATGGAGAGGGACAGTGAGTGCCGACACTGTGGACAAAACCCTCCCAGCTCACCTTTCCGTCACCGGTGTGTCTCCAACCACGTGCCGGGACATTGTGGAGCCCTCAAGCTTAGTCATCTGAAACGTAGTATGGAATCAGTAATGGCAGAGTACATACAACTGCACACGCCTAATTCTCTGTCCCGCCTTTGTGCATCCAGGCTGCTGCACCCCATCCACTTCCACTGCCCAGAGGTGTCTGCTCGCCGCTGCTGCACCCCATCCACTTCCACTGCCCAGAGGTGTCTGCCCGCTGTTCCGCACCCAGGCTGCTGCACCCCATCCACTCCCACTGCCCGGAGGTGACTGTCCGCCGCTGCGCACCCAGGCTGCTGCACCCCATCCACTCCCACTGCCCGGAGGTGACTGCCTGCCGCTGCACTAACAAGCCTCTCTGCTCACCTTTCGCAACTTGCGTGTAGAAAAGAGGGCCTACTTTGTGCCGCTGCATGCCCCAAGCCCTGGGCCCGCGGACAAGCACCCTGCATGTCATGCAGCCCCTCTCCGCAGGCCACCAGGTCTCACATTTGGTGCTGGGTCTTGATTTCACCATGGCAGAGGACATACCAGTGCACCGGGCTTTTCATCGCAGGCTGCACACCCGCTCAGCCCTTGCGGTGCCACTAACCCTGTGACCAGCGAGCGACGCCACGTGGCGGTAGGCCTGCGCTGTCTGATGGCTCAGGCCTACACTGTGGTCCAGCAGGGCACACAAAACCTGAGCTGTCCAGGCCGCCGGGACGGGCCATCACCGCAGGCTGCACACCCGCTCAGCAGTTACGGTACCCGTACCTCAGTGGACCGAAAGTCACCGTCCCGTGCCGGTGTGCCTGTGCCGGCCGCAGTGTATCTAGTGCGAGCAACTCTGAAATGGCGTCGAGCACGTGCGCCCGGTCTTTTTTATTGGCAGGGTCACGTGTCTTGTGACGCGTGTGCTGGATGGGTGTGGTGTGGGTGTATACTAGCCGTGAGGAGTGGCTGTGGCGTACTGACAACTAGGGTGTGACCAGCAGATCAGTGTAATGAAAATCTGGGCCATGTAGCGTTGTTGTCCTTCTCTGTAAGCGTAAGCGGAGTGGGCTGGCCTGGCGTATGCCAGTCCTGCGTGAGGCTGTGAAGAATGACTCCGGAGCTATGGGCGTGGCTCCGTCCTGGTCTGTATGAGGAATCAACTGATGCGGGTGTCCCTGTTGTAGTGCTGACGTCACCCGGGTCGCAAGCGCCAATGTGTCACTCTGTGAGCCAAGTCCCACAACATGGCCAACATGGAAGGTACGGGGAATCACTGACCCTACATTCATCCATAGTTCTACACATGAAAGATGGTGGACATGACACATCTGTGTGGATATGAATGTTTATTGCACATTCAGTGGAGTGTTGCAGCTGTAGCAATACAGGGCCATGGAAAGTTTAAGTTTCAGGTTTTGGCACATGGAGGGCAGCCAATTAGAGCCAAGCTTGTGTTCGGGGTTAGGCTGCGCCAACATATGTACTTATAGAATTACTCCGCCAATCCCTAAGCACTTATAAATTCACTATACACTCTCCTTGCAGTACTGTAATGATCCAGTCTCTACGTACGTACTTGTACAATGACCGAGAGAAAGTTACATAACCGAAGTTTTCCCCACTGCCAGAGTAACATGGTTGCATACGCTGTCCACAGCACAATGTAATGTGGTAGGGCCTAGGGGCGGCATCTTGCATACATAATGAACACACGGACACAGATAGATAGTGGAACTGGGTATGGGCACGTGCGCTCAACTCATTTTTATTACCAGGGTCACATGTCCAGTGACGTCTGTGCTGGATGCGTGTGGGGTGAGTGTAAGCCAGCCCTCCGGGAATGGTTGGTGCAGGCAACAAGTACAACAGTAATCATTGGATCAGACACATAGATTCAATCATAAAGGGTCAATGATTTGTGCTGCACTAAGGTAGGGGCAACAGATGTGAAATAATACATAGAAGATTGTATTGTAAAGGGTCCATGACTTGTGGTACACTGAAGTAGGGGCAGCAGATGTGAAATTATACAGAAAACATTGTATCATAAAGGGTCCATGAGTTGTGCTGCACTGAGATAGGGGCATGAGAAACATTCAGCGTGTGCGCAGCCAGCGATGATGCGTGGTGCGGGCGAGCTGCACTGGGAGCAATGTTTTTTGCCTACTGGACTGAGTCATCTGCAATCGCGACTCGATGTGAATTGTGAGCCCTGCTATCCGCAGTGTAGATCGAAGGCAGTAGTCAGCACAGACATCGAAGAATGCTTTTAGTCACTTCCTGTTTACAAAATTCGAGGACATAGAGTACAATTCTGTCTGCAATAAATAAATCATGTCTCAATTTAAATTGTGAGCTCTGCTAACCGCAGTGTAGGTGTATGGTACAAAAGATGAAACATTTATGGAATACACTGTCGAAATATGTAGGTTTCAGGGACGTTATAGTTAGTTGCCTACTGGACTCTGAAATTAATGAATGAAGACTGAATTTGAATTGTGAGCCCTGCTGAGCACAGTGTAGGCCGGAGGCAGCGGTCAGGAAGGGCCTACAGCCACGTGGCATTGACTTGAGCTGCATACAGTTAGTGGTAGGTGTGGCGCTCAGCGTGTGCGCAGCCAGCGATGATGCAATGTCTCTTGCCTACTGGACTGCGTCATCTGCAATCGCGACTCGATCTGAATTGTGAGCCCTGCTGACCACAGTGTAGGCTGGAGGCAATGGTCAGGAAGAGTCTACAGCCACGTGGCGTTCACTTGAGCTGCATAGAGTTAGTGGTAGGTGTGGCACTCAGCATGTGTGCAGCCAGCGATGATGCAATGTGTCTTGCCTACTGGGCTGCGTCATCTGCAATCGCGACTCGATCTGAATTGTGAACCCTGCTGACCGCAGTGTAGATCGAAGGCAGTAGTCAGCACAGACATCAAGGAATGCTTTTTGTCACTTCCTCTTGACAAAATTCGAGGACATAGAGTACAATTCTGTCTGCAATTAATAAATCAAGACTAAATTCAAATTGTGAGCTCTGCTGTCCGCAGTGTAGACTGCCATTCAGTGTTCCTTTGGACTTGCAAGATGAAGTTGGTCATTGTACTAAAGCTATAACTGATATAAAACAAGTTCTTGAAGCAAGGATACTAAAAGGATATTATGTAGGTTTTAGGGACGTAATACTTAGTTGCCTACTGGACTCTGCAATTAATGAATCAAGAGTCAATTTTAAATGTGAGCCCTGATGACCGCAGTGTAGGCCGGAGGCAGCGGTCAGCAAGGGCCCACAGCCACGTGGCGTTGAGTTGAGCTGTACAGTTAGTGTCACCTGAAGCAACCAGCGTGTGTGGAACCTTCGATGATGCGTGGTCCGGGCGGGCCGCACTGGTAACAATGTCTTTTGCCTAATGAATTCTGTCTTAATAAGTCCACGTGGCGTTGACTTGTGGTGCACTGAGTTAGTGGCACCTGAAGCACTCAGCGTGTGCGCAGCCTGCGATGATGCGTGGTCCGGCCGGGCCACACTGGTAGCAATGTCTTTTGTCTAATGAATTCTGCCTTAATAAGGCTACGTGGCGATGACTTGTGGTGCACTGAGTTAGTGGCACCTGACGCACTCAGCATGTGCGCAGCCTGCGATGATGCGTGGTCCGGGCGGGCCGCACTGGTAGCAATGTCTTTTGCCTAATGAATTCTGTCTTAATAAGTCCACGTGGCGTTGACTTGTGGTGCACTGAGCTAGTGGCACCTGAAGCACTCAGCGTGTGCGCAGCCTGCGATGATGCGTTGTCCGGCCGAGCCACACTGGTAGCAATGTCTTTTGTCTAATGAATTCTGCCATAATAAGGCTACGTGGCGATGACTTGTGGTGCACTGAGTTAGTGGCACCTGAAGCACTCAGCGTGTGCGCAGCCTGCGATGATGCGTGGTCCGGGCGGGCCGCACTGGGAGCAATGTCTCATGCCTACTGGACTGCGTCATCTGCAATCGGGACTCGATCTGAATTATGAGCCCTACTGTCCGCAGTGTAGATCGAAGGCAGTAGTCTGTACAGACATAAGTCTGTGGTGCTCTGCTGCTGGGTTCGCAGGGGGGCCTGTGTCGAGGAGGCCAGCGGTCACGGCGGAGGCCTCGTGGCAGGGTGAGGGCTGCCGCCCTGGCAGACGTTTTGGCCTTCCCACAAGTGAACCACGCCCAGAGCCCCAGCCTATTTATTCATACTCCTACGCTGGAGTGGGGTACGTTGGACCAGCCCACTCCGCTTCCAGGGGGGACAACACAGCTACATGACCGAGATCTTCCCCACTGCCTGAGGTAACATGGTTGCGTCTATTGTCCACAACACTACAAGTACCAGCAGTATATGTCCACATGGAGAGGTTTGTGCTCTGCATAGTGAGGTCTGTCCACCACATCACCGCTACTCTTGGTATTGTGTGCATTTTTATTGATGGGTGACTTGCGTCCTTCACACATACTTGGTTGCCACATCTCCCAACATTCAGCTATTGTGTGGCTGAGGGACCATGCCGTTATTGGAGGGTCCGCTGTCCTGTTCTGCGCTGCCTCAGTGGTAGTAGGGAGGGGGGTGGTCCGGGGGGGAGGTCCTGAGGGTGATGGCAGTGGGTGTTGTGGCCTTCTTGGGTGTCGGAGCTGCATGGTCAGTAGCTCTATGACATGTGTTGGTCTTTAGATGTGGTTATGGGCTGGGCTCCCTTTCACACTGTAGGTAGTCATCCTGCTTTACACCAGTAAAACGATACAAAAGGGGATGACGGACGGAACGTTTGAGCCAATCAAACACTCACCCCCAGTCAACTGATCTGGGTTTAATCCATCATCATTCTTTAGCTCACTCCACCACCCCAGTTCAGACATGGCCATATGCAAATCAGTCTGACCCTGTGCCTCATGGGAACAGTCCAGCCCGAACTGCCAAGCCATGTCTTCCCTGGACCGGAAACAAGCATCCTAGGACCGGTTTCTGGCATTCCAGCCGACATCAGCCAGGCTTGCTTGAATCCAGTGGCAAAGTGAGCAAGGGACCCACGTCTGGGCATACCCCCGCCAACTTAGGGCGAACAAAGCGATACAAAAGGGGATGATGGACGGAACGTTTGAGCCAATCAAACACTCACCCCCAGTCAACTGATCTGGGTTTAATCCATCATCATTCTTTAGCTCACTCCACCACCCCAGTTCAGACATGGCCATATGCAAATCAGTCTGACCCTGTGCCTCATGGGAACAGTCCAGCCCGAACTGCCAAGCCATGTCTTCCCTGGACCGGAAACAAGCATCCTAGGACCGGTTTCTGGCATTCCAGCCGTCATCAGCCAGGCTTGCTTGAATCCAGTGGCAAAGTGAGCAAGGGACCCACGTCTGGGCATACCCCCGCCAACTTAGGGCGAACAAAGCGATACAAAGGGGATGATGGACGGAACGTTTGAGCCAATCAAACACTCACCCCCAGTCAACTGATCTGGGTTTAATCCATCATCATTCTTTAGCTCACTCCACCACCCCAGTTCAGACATGGCCATATGCAAATCAGTCTGACCCTGTGCCTCATGGGAACAGTCCAGCCCGAACTGCCAAGCCATGTCTTCCCTGGACCGGAAACAAGCATCCTAGGACCGGTTTCTGGCATTCCAGCCGTCATCAGCCAGGCTTGCTTGAATCCAGTGACAAAGTGAGCACGGGACCCACGTCTGGGCATACCCCCGCCAACTTAGGGCGAACAAAGCGATACAAAAGGGGATGATGGACGGATCGTTTGAGCCAATCAAACACTCACCCCCAGTCAACTGATCTGGGTTTAATCCATCATCATTCTTTAGCTCACTCCACCACCCCAGTTCAGACATGGCCATATGCAAATCAGTCTGACCCTGTGCCTCATGGGAACAGTCCAGCCCGAACTGCCAAGCCATGTCTTCCCTGGACCGGAAACAAGCATCCTAGGACCGGTTTCTGGCATTCCAGCCGTCATCAGCCAGGCTTGCTTGAATCCAGTGGCAAAGTGAGCAAGGGACCCACGTCTGGGCATACCCCCGCCAACTTAGGGCGAACAAAGCGATACAAAAGGGGATGATGGATGGAACGTTTGAGCCAATCAAACACTCACCCCCAGTCAACTGATCTGGGTTTAATCCATCATCATTCTTTAGCTCACTCCACCACCCCAGTTCAGACATGGCCATATGCAAATCAGTCTGACCCTGTGCCTCATGGGAACAGTCCAGCCCGAACTGCCAAGCCATGTCTTCCCTGGACCGGAAACAAGCATCCTAGGACCGGTTTCTGGCATTCCAGCCGTCATCAGCCAGGCTTGCTTGAATCCAGTGGCAAAGTGAGCAAGGGACCCACGTCTGGGCATACCCCCGCCAACTTAGGGCGAACAAAGCGATACAAAGGGGATGATGGACGGAACGTTTGAGCCAATCAAACACTCACCCCCAGTCAACTGATCTGGGTTTAATCCATCATCATTCTTTAGCTCACTCCACCACCCCAGTTCAGACATGGCCATATGCAAATCAGTCTGACCCTGTGCCTCATGGGAACAGTCCAGCCCGAACTGCCAAGCCATGTCTTCCCTGGACCGGAAACAAGCATCCTAGGACCGGTTTCTGGCATTCCAGCCATCATCAGCCAGGCTTGCTTGAATCCAGTGGCAAAGTGAGCAAGGGACCCACGTCTGGGCATACCCCCGCCAACTTAGGGCGAACAAAGCGATACAAAAGGGGATGATGGACGGAACGTTTGAGCCAATCAAACACTCACCCCCAGTCAACTGATCTGGGTTTAATCCATCATCATTCTTTAGCTCACTCCACCACCCCAGTTCAGACATGGCCATATGCAAATCAGTCTGACCCTGTGCCTCATGGGAACAGTCCAGCCCGAACTGCCAAGCCAGGCCTTCCCTGGACCGGAAACAAGCATCCTAGGACCGGTTTCTGGCATTCCAGCCGTCATCAGCCAGGCTTGCTTGAATCCAGTGGCAAAGTGAGCAAGGGACCCACGTCTGGGCATACCCCCACCAACTTAGGGCGAACAAAGCGATACAAAAGGGGATGATGGACGGAACGTTTGAGCCAATCAAACACTCACCCCCAGTCAACTGATCTGGGTTTAATCCATCATCATTCTTTAGCTCACTCCACCACCCCAGTTCAGACATGGCCATATGCAAATCAGTCTGACCCTGTGCCTCATGGGAACAGTCCAGCCCGAACTGCCAAGCCATGTCTTCCCTGGACCGGAAACAAGCATCCTAGGACCGGTTTCTGGAATTCCAGCCGTCGTCAGCCAGGCTTGCTTGAATCCAGTGGCAAAGTGAGCAAGGGACCCACGTCTGGGCATACCCCCGCCAACTTAGGGCGAACAAAGCGATACAAAAGGGGATGATGGACGGAGCGTTTGAGCCAATCAAACACTCACCCCCAGTCAACTGATCTGGGTTTAATCCATCATCATTCTTTAGCTCACTCCACCACCCCAGTTCAGACATGGCCATATGCAAATCAGTCTGACCCTGTGCCTCATGGGAACAGTCCAGCCCGAACTGCCAAGCCATGTCTTCCCTGGACCGGAAACAAGCATCCTAGGACCGGTTTCTGGCATTCCAGCCGTCATCAGCCAGGCTTGCTTGAATCCAGTGGCAAAGTGAGCAAGGGACCCACGTCTGGGCATACCCCCGCCAACTTAGGGCGAACAAGCGATACAAAAGGGGATGATGGACGGAACGTTTGAGCCAATCAAACACTCACCCCCAGTCAACTGATCTGGGTTTAATCCATCATCATTCTTTAGCTCACTCCACCACCCCAGTTCAGACATGGCCATATGCAAATCAGTCTGACCCTGTGCCTCATGGGAACAGTCCAGCCCGAACTGCCAAGCCATGTCTTCCCTGGACCGGAAACAAGCATCCTAGGACCGGTTTCTGGCATTCCAGCCGTCATCAGCCAGGCTTGCTTGAATCCAGTGGCAAAGTGAGCAAGCGACCCACGTCTGGGCATACCCCCGCCAACTTAGGGCGAACAAAGCGATACAAAAGGGGATGATGGACGGAACGTTTGAGCCAATCAAACACTCACCCCCAGTCAACTGATCTGGGTTTAATCCATCATCATTCTTTAGCTCACTCCACCACCCCAGTTCAGACATGGCCATATGCAAATCAGTCTGACCCTGTGCCTAATGGGAACAGTCCAGCCCGAGCTGCCAAGCCATGTCTTCCCTGGACCGGAAACAAGCATCCTAGGACCGGTTTCTGGCATTCCAGCCGTCATCAGCCAGGCTTGCTTGAATCCAGTGGCAAAGTGAGCAAGGGACCCACGTCTGGGCATACCCCCGCCAACTTAGGGCGAACAAAGCGATACAAAAGGGGATGATGGACGGAACGTTTGAGCCAATCAAACACTCACCCCCAGTCAACTGATCTGGGTTTAATCCATCATCATTCTTTAGCTCACTCCACCACCCCAGTTCAGACATGGCCATATGCAAATCAGTCTGACCCTGTGCCTCATGGGAACAGTCCAGCCCGAACTGCCAAGCCATGTCTTCCCTGGACTGGAAACAAGCATCCTAGGACCGGTTTCTGGCATTCCAGCCGTCATCAGTCAGGCTTGCTTGAATCCAGTGGCAAAGTGAGCAAGGGACCCACGTCTGGGCATACCCCCGCCAACTTAGGGCGAACAAAGCGATACAAAAGGGGATGATGGACGGAACGTTTGAGCCAATCAAACACTCACCCCCAGTCAACTGATCTGGGTTTAATCCATCATCATTCTTTAGCTCACTCCACCACCCCAGTTCAGACATGGCCATATGCAAATCAGTCTGACCCTGTGCCTCATGGGAACAGTCCAGCCCGAACTGCCAAGCCATGTCTTCCCTGGACCGGAAACAAGCATCCTAGGACCGGTTTCTGGCATTCCAGCCGTCATCAGCCAGGCTTGCTTGAATCCAGTGGCAAAGTGAGCAAGGGACCCACGTCTGGGCATACCCCCGCCAACTTAGGGCGAACAAAGCGATACAAAAGGGGATGATGGACGGAACGTTTGAGCCAATCAAACACTCACCCCCAGTCAACTGATCTGGGTTTAATCCATCATCATTCTTTAGCTCACTCCACCACCCCAGTTCAGACATGGCCATATGCAAATCAGTCTGACCCTGTGCCTCATGGGAACAGTCCAGCCCGAACTGCCAAGCCATGTCTTCCCTGGACCGGAAACAAGCATCCTAGGACCGGTTTCTGGCATTCCAGCCGTCATCAGCCAGGCTTGCTTGAATCCAGTGGCAAAGTGAGCAAGGGACCCACGTCTGGGCATACCCCCGCCAACTTAGGGCGAACAAAGCGATACAAAGGGGATGATGGACGGAACGTTTGAGCCAATCAAACACTCACCCCCAGTCAACTGATCTGGGTTTAATCCATCATCATTCTTTAGCTCACTCCACCACCCCAGTTCAGACATGGCCATATGCAAATCAGTCTGACCCTGTGCCTCATGGGAACAGTCCAGCCCGAACTGCCAAGCCATGTCTTCCCTGGACCGGAAACAAGCATCCTAGGACCGGTTTCTGGCATTCCAGCCGTCATCAGCCAGGCTTGCTTGAATCCAGTGGCAAAGTGAGCAAGGGACCCACGTCTGGGCATACCCCCGCCAACTTAGGGCGAACAAAGCGATACAAAAGGGGATGATGGACGGAACGTTTGAGCCAATCAAACACTCACCCCCAGTCAACTGATCTGGGTTTAATCCATCATCATTCTTTAGCTCACTCCACCACCCCAGTTCAGACATGGCCATATGCAAATCAGTCTGACCCTGTGCCTCATGGGAACAGTCCAGCCCGAACTGCCAAGCCATGTCTTCCCTGGACCGGAAACAAGCATCCTAGGACCGGTTTCTGGCATTCCAGCCGTCATCAGCCAGGCTTGCTTGAATCCAGTGGCAAAGTGAGCAAGGGACCCACGTCTGGGCATACCCCCGCCAACTTAGGGCGAACAAGCGATACAAAGGGGATGATGGACGGAGCGTTTGAGCCAATCAAACACTCACCCCCAGTCAACTGATCTGGGTTTAATCCATCATCATTCTTTAGCTCACTCCACCACCCCAGTTCAGACATGGCCATATGCAAATCAGTCTGACCCTGTGCCTCATGGGAACAGTCCAGCCCGAACTGCCAAGCCATGTCTTCCCTGGACCGGAAACAAGCATCCTAGGACCGGTTTCTGGCATTCCAGCCGTCATCAGCCAGGCTTGCTTGAATCCCCCCCCCCCTTTTGTATCGCTTACACCAGTAAAAGGCAGATGTTAAATTCTTACTGCTAACGCAGCTTATCGCCTGTTTTTGGATCGCACCCCAGATTTGGCTGCTCGTTGAAAATATCGGGAAGTGGTGTTTTCGTGTTTTTGCAGGGAACGCCAACTCTGCATATTATTAGCGTTAGTTGTCGCTCTCATTTGTGGCGAATTTTTTTTGCGGAAGCTATTGTTGGAAAACTGGCAATATCGGCTGTTTTCACTAGGTTGAGAATGGAATGATAATTTAAAATCACTGAAAAAACCATAGGTTTAATGAACATTATAATTATAAATTAGCATTTAAAAAACGTTTGAAATTCACTGAAAAAACCATAGGTTTCAGGCACGTTATAGTTAGAAATTAGCATTTAAAAAACCTTAGAAATTTACTGAAAAAAACATAGGTTTCAGGGACGTTATAGTTAGAAATTAGCATTTAAAAAACCTTTGAAATTCACTGAAAAAACCATAGGTTTAATGAACATTATAATTATAAATTAGCATTTAAAAAACGTTTGAAATTCACTGAAAAAACCATAGGTTTAATGAACATTATAATTATAAATTAGCATTTAAAAAACGTATGAAATTCACTGAAAAAACCATAGGTTTCAGGCACGTTATAGTTAGAAATTAGCATTTAAAAAACCTTAGAAATTCACTGAAAAACCATAGGTTTCAGGGACGTTATAGTTAGAAATTAGCATTTAAAAAACCTTTGAAATTCACTGAAAAAACCATAGGTTTCAGGGACGTTATAGTTAGGTGGACATTTCACTCGTACAAAACCATAGAAATTCCACCGTTATAATTAGTTCAGTTAACTATAACTCGCGCCCCCGCAATGCACTGCTCATGACGTCACATATTACATCATTCATGGCATGGTCAGTGACATCACTGATGACATCACTGATGACATCTCAAATGACATCACTGATGACATCATCCACGTGATAATCTGATGCACCTCATCACACCCTAATATAACCCACTGTAAAATACACACTACCATTTTCGAAACCATCCACAAACCAATACCAGTTACTACATACTCACTGATTCCTAGGTCTGCACACACATCCACTCATTCACGTATACAATCACTTATACGTGCAGTCACTTATCAATACAACACTATCATATGCACTCATACACCTATTCAGACACTCACACACAGCCACTCATCCATGGAGTTACTCACACACCTATTCAGTCATGCAAAGAATCAATCACACTCCCATTTACTCACCTAAACAGTTATACACACACCACCTCACTAATTCACACAGACAGTAACGCATAGTTACTCTCTTATGTAATCACTGAAACAAGTACAGACTCATCCATACATGCCACTCTCACAATCACTCAGTCTCACATATAGTTATTTATATACAGCATCACTCACATATACTTCCTTTTACATATGTAGTTACTCACATATGTACCACTGAGACATCCATTCACTCACCAACACACCCATACACACACTTAGCCACCCATACAGCCCTTCACAGATGCACTCTTGAACCCATACACCCAGTGAATCACCTACTCACACATCTATGCACAGAGTCACACACCTCCAACCCACCCACACACACACTCAGTCCCCCATACAAATACTCAAGCAAACAATCAATAACCCATATAGACACTAATGTAGCTACTGACCAACCCATTTAGCAGCTTACACAACAACAGACAGACTGATACAGACATTCACACAGTTTAGTCACTAACCCATGCATTCAGTAAGACACGTTTAATCAGTCACTTATACAATCAGTTACATACCTGCTAAGTCCTCCATCCAGACACTTATACACCCACTCATTCTTCAATACACCTTGCCATATATATAAAACATATTTAAACTTTACAGAAACACACAGTCACTGGATGATGTCATCAGTGATGTCATCAGTGATGTCATCAGTGATGTCATTTGAGATGTCATCAGTGATGTCATCAGTGATGTCACTGACCATGCCATGAATGATGTAATATGTGACGTCATGAGCAGTGTATTGCGGGGGCGCGAGTTATAGTTAACTGAACTAACTATAACGGTGGAATTTCTATGGTTTTGTACGAGTGAAATGTCCACCTAACTATAACGTCCCTGAAACCTATGGTTTTTTCAGTGAATTTCAAAGGTTTTGTTAAATGCTAATTTCTAACTATAACATCCCTGAAACCTATGGTTTTTTCAGTGAATTTCTAAGGTTTTTTAAATGCTAATTTCTAACTATAACGTGCCAGAAACCTATGTTTTTTTCAGTGAATTTCTAAGGTTTTTTAAATGCTAATTTCTAACTATAACGTGCCTGAAACCTATGGTTTTTTCAGTGAATATATATATATATATTATACATACATACATACATATATATATATATATATATATATATATATATTTTTTTTATTTTTTTTTTTCAATCAAATGCCCAAGGAGCTCAGGGAAGCACTCGACAGTTTGCCCACCTTCCGGCATTCACGATCAACTTGTCTTGATTCTCACTGCATGAATTCTCTGTGCCTGACGCGTTTCACGGCTCTATGTATATATATATATATATATATATATATGAAAAGTGATGAAAGAAATCTGATAGATTGGTTTGAGAGGATGCGCTGCATGATGCAAATGCCTCTTCTCAAGTGTTAAAGTAAGATCATTTTTCATTTTGGAACAGGAAGTTGTAAAGCGAGCAGGAGTTTACAGTGGAAATGGAAATATTTGGGCTACTTCAAATAAAATTACATGCTCTCACATTAGTTAGGGAATGTGTAATTTTACCATTTTAAGTGTCGAAGCTGTTGACATCTTAAAGATGTACTTTAGAAATTATAGGCCCCTTTCTGGAGGGAGTAAGACTCAGCATTGTAGCAGCCCACTTGTAAACTCTGTTTGCATTGAGAATGGAAATTAGAGGTATATCACAAACTCTGACCCATTTCCAGTTCCTCCCATCTCCTCTATGAAAGGTGTTGGTATCTACAGTATTTAAGCAGATTTTACACTCCCCATCTTAGACAGCATAACACCCTCCATCATCATCAACACAATGCATGCTAAAATTGCATTGGGCATATACACATATTTAAATTTTTGAAACATTTATACATTGCTCTCAATCTCAGTCTTGTTTAGGGTTTTAGGTTGGCCTATTATACTTTTGCTTTGTATTTATGTATTTCCAGAGAAATCGAGAAAACTGAAAAGAACAAACCCATCTCAAAGTGTGCTCATATTTCCTGTTAGACATGGTTAATTCTATTGGGACCGCCAGATGTAAAATTCATCTTCACCATTACCTGGCTTGCCTGCTATCCTGTGGATCTGTGGATCTCGCACCCTTTTATGTACATTAAAATGGTCCAGCCACCAGAGACCTGCTGAGTATGCTGCGTTCACTAGCAACTGACCTTACATCAAATATACATCTCATCGATTCCTGTCCTCAGTATCTCCTGCCTCTATTACCACCTGCAAGTCCCACTTTGCTCCCATCACCACCTTTAAAAAAGGATAATCCCGATCTTCAAGCAATGACTTTCCCTGAAGTTCTTAAAACGGCATTCATCTCCACCTCAATCCACTATAAAACTCTACAGCATTCTACCATACACTACCGCTGTTTTAGGCCTCGATTACCAGGTTGCACAGTACTGGTACTAACCGGTACCATGCAGTTATACCCTGCCAATAACGTGCAATTACGAGTGAAACCCCACAGAATGGTGAATAACTGTTTGACCTGAATTTACCAGGTCATATTCAACTTGTGATTCCCATTTAAGTGGGATTTAGCGCACACATTTATCACCGGCTCTGAGAAGGTGGGGGAAGGAAGGAGTGTTGACTGACAGGGAAGAGCATTACATGCTCCTGGTGCTTCTTGTCTGAGGGTCAGGCAGGAGCTAGGGAATGCCCGGTTACTCACCGGTAAACTTCATTACTCCGAGTCCTGGTCTTCCCATTCCATTCCTGAGCCCGTCCCTCCCTCCCTGTTTCTGTTTATGGTGATTGATTTGTCTTTTTCTTTTTTTTTTTGTTTTCTTTGGTATTCTCAGGATGTGTGGGTGACGCGCTTCCCATTTATGCATGCCGGGCCGGGAAGGCGACGCCATACTGGGAGAAGTATCTGACTTTGCTAGGTAATAGGTTTCTGTAGAGTAGACAAGCTGCTCCTTGGTAAGGAATGGGACGGGAAGACTGACGAGGAAGTAATGGGTCCGAGCCGTAAAGCAGCTCTTTCCGAAGACAATTTTACCAGATAGATTTTACAGTGGGTAAAATCCGGCCCATTGTTCCCTCATCCGTTAAATCCAGGTACGGAAACAATAGCCCACTCGTGATTGAGTGGAGCAAAGTTTCACACAGGAATTAACCTCAGCTCAACTCATAGTCGGGGCCTAATAGGACAGACTATCAACCAGCCTATTTTTCTGGAGATCAGCTGTGCATCCGCTTTCACTCTCTCAATCTAAAGGAAACATGAAATGTAAAACACAAATAACCAAATAAAAGCAGCAAATCGAACTATAAAACTAAAACATGCATTGATAGAATATTGCCAGATTTGAAGGAAATCTATAAAACTCTCTCTCCCTCATTTAACTTATAAAGGAAAACGTCCTGGGATGTTAAAGTGCAAAACTAAATGGTCTTAAGGCTGCTTGCTTTCCTTCTCTCAATAAACTTCTCTTTCCCCTTTTTTAAAAATCTTCTTTAACCTGCCCTCCTCCTTCTTTCCCTCCCCTCCTTGGTGCTTCAGACCAGAGACCCAACATGATGCATAGTTATACATGCAAGTTTGATTCAACAGTTCCATGAGAAACAATTACAAGCGCCACAGTGATCCGGATGTGTCATCAGCACTCTTAAAAGTATAAGCAGACTGAATGATGTCATAGATGTTTCGGCTCAAAAGGACCATATGCACAACAGACGCCAAAAGCCCTTTATCACAGTACACGGACTCAGAGGCTTGTGAGAATAGCCAGACACACACCACCTGATACACGTGAGCTCGATGCCAACCTCTCCAAAATGCTGGCGCAGGTCACACTGCTCTCTTCCTTTGTGCAAAACAAGAGTTTCCTGGAATTAATGGTTTGTGCAGCTACACACTGACACGATCCAAGCCACAGTTATTTTACAAGAGAGTCAGATCAGTCCCAGAATTTTACAGCAACTGGTGAGCTCAGTAGGAAAAGCACTAGACAGATCAGAAGGTAGGGCATTGCGCCTTAGCGGAGGCGTAAGCAAGCAGCTCAAGTATTGGCTGTAGTGAGTCACGTGATGACCCGCCCCCTGATGACTGCAGGATTGGCACTTGCACCCGCAAACCACTACAGGCTTAATCGTTTAATCGTTCATCATCATTTAAGACTGTTCTTAAACGTCCTTCCCTGTTTTTAGAGGTGATCCAGTCAGAGACAGATTTCTGAATTAATGTTGAATTACCAGTATTTACTGCATTTGTTCATTTGATTCTTTTTTCAGCTCAGGCCACAAAACCTGTGGTGGGAAAGACAGCTACTTGTCAGTGCCTGTGCACTTATTTTATTTAAAATAAAAAGGAGACAGCCAGCACTTTTTGAAGGAGGCAATATGATCTATGGGAATGTACAGCCACTTTGAAGTAGGAAGCAGATGCCCATGGCTACTGAGTGCCTGCATTTTTATCTACCCAGTTTGAGCAATGCTGTAAACACACATCACCACAACAAGATACAATTGTATGAAGTACGTGTATGGGAAACCACATATATGCAGAAGGGGGTCCTTAATATATACACATTTCCCCAGTAAAAAAAATTTAGGTTGTCATCTTTTTAGCAGCTTCCCTCTGTCCCCTGCTCTGCCCCTGCTCATTCGAGCATGCCAATGCCGTATGACGTATGATGTCAGGGGCTGTAGGAATCTCCTCAGAGGAGTCTCCCAGCCTTCCCCTTCTCACACACAGTGCACCAGTGTATGACTACATTTCCAAGGATCCCACCCGGCAGAGCAGGGGACAGAGGGAAGCTGATAAAAAGGGGACAACCTAAAGTTTCTTTACTGGGGAAACTTACATGTATTAAGGACCTCCCTTTGTCATACACACGCCAGTGATGGAAGAACCCACAGGGTATGTCCCGTTCCGGCTGGGGAAGTCGGCTTCGAAGAGGTAAGAGCCAATGCACTGTGAGCACCTGTGCAGTTCAGTCACATTGTAAGCAACTTATTGGGCCTTCTGTGCTATTATGCTTCTGTAAGTGGCTCCTGGAAGGATGGAATCCTGCAGTTTCTCAGTGTCCGCTCCTTGCACCGAGGTATTTTATCAATGCACTTACCAGGAAGTGATGGCGATTCTAGCAGTGGTTACCGCACATTTGTGTGTTTGTATAGTGCACATCACAGATAATAAATAGGCTACATTGATTCTACATTGAAAAGAAGCAATTGTACAGGGAAGTTTACAATGGCTACGGTCGTTCAGCATTGCAATGAATAAACTGTTTAACGGGGCACCAGATTGACTAAGGATTAAAGTAGGGTGGGGCGGAACTCTGCGGAATCCCACAGAGTTTTTATGCAACTCCACAGAATTCTCCGTAGTGCAACTCCGCGAACCTGAGTTCTGGGGTGGCATCCGATGGGGCAGCCTTGGGCACCAGCACAACTGGTCAGGACCAGTGACTGCTGGAGGGCTTAATCACCCCTAATGCAAGCATCTTGGAAACCATCTCCTTAATAATAGCTCTCACCTTGACCAACAACCCAATAACCTATAAGTTTTTTACACACACACTGTCTCCAGTATCAATGTTGTGGGTACCAAGTGTGTATGTCCAGCGGTGAGGGAGATCAGAGAAACAAACTGACCCATCAGTTTGTGACTGTCCTTCTGCTGTTCTAAAGTCAGAGTATGGGAGAGGTTGACTCCCTCTACTGACCCATTGTGCACCTTGGTGAATAGGAGGTCAAGGAGACGTTTGCTGTCCTCATCCACCCCATCATCTGTCAAGAGGAGCATAGTGATCTCAGACCTCTTGTAGTGTGGTTTCAGACATTTGACATGGAGCACCCTTAAGGGGTTCCTAGTGGTCTTAAGGTCCACCTGGTAGGTGACCTCCCCTGTTCGTTCCTTCACCTCGTATGGTTCAGATCAGCAGTCTTGGAGGGCCCTGAGTTCCACGGGCTCCAAAACCCAAACTGTTTGGCCCAGGTGTAATACGATCATCAGAGTGCCTTTCTGGTCATACCAGAGTTTTATAACCTCTTTGCTGGCCTCAAGATTCTCTTTAGCCTTCTTCCAGAAGCAGTGCATCTGGTTCCAGAGAGCCTGCATGTAGCTGATTACATCCTGGGGGGGCATCTTGGGAGTCTGTTCCCACCCCTCCTTCACTAGGCTGAGAGATCCCTTAATAGGGTGTCCATAGATGAGCTCAAATGGGCTAAGCCCAACTGCCCTCTGTGGCACCTCCCTGTAGACAAAGAGGAGGCATGGCAAGAGCGCATGCCACTTCTGCATCACGGGCTTAGGCAGGCCCATAATCATGCCTTTTTGGTTTGTTGAATCTCTCCACAAGCCTGTTTGTTTGGGGTTGATAGGATGTGGACAACTTCTAGGTTACCTCAGACTCATCCCACTTGGACTTCATGTACGTTGAGGGGAAATTGGTGCCTCTGTCAGACACGGTTTCTTTGGGGAACCCCACTCAGGTAAAAATCCCCATCAGGGCCCTAGCCACTGCAGGTGCAGTAACAGATCTCAGAGCAATGGAGTCTAGGTATCGGGTGGCAAGGTCCACCAAAACCAGGATAAACCCGTTGCCCAAGGCTGTTTTGGGGTCCAGGGGCCCAACAATGTTGATGCCAAGAAAGGAAACCAGTTGAGGCTTTAGCTTTATCCCTGCTTTTCTACTAGCCTGGCAGGTGAGACATGACTTGCAGAATGTATCTGAGGCCTTTTTTAACTGGGCCAATAAAAGTGGGTGACAAGCCTGGAAAAGGGCTTGTATAGGCCTGGACATAATTTCAAAGACACCGGAGTAATCGGAGTGATTTTGGTAATTCTGCATAGCTCTTTGACACAGAATGACCAATAATTACGCAATTGCTGCTGCTTGCGGGGGAAATCCTACCACAAGAGCACATTTGCAAGCGTGAGCAGCTGCTCGTGCTCACTATTCATGTTCTACTACATTCAGAGCTATTCCTTAGCACAAAATGCATTCTCATGCCCATTTTGGACGTGAGGAGGCATTTTGGCGCTAAAAAATAGTGTTAAACGCAGAAATACACTTCTCACATAATTAATCGTAATCTCATTTAATTCTGTTACATCCTCCCCTGGTCTTGTCCTGCCCCAGATGTCGTGCCAGGGGTATGTCATGAGACAGCCCCAGTAGGAAGGCCCAGTAATTCTGGAGGACCACCAACATATGGGTTGCCCCAGGTCCAGGAACCTTAAGCTCACTATGCAGAAGGTCACTCTCCCAATAGATAAGGTGATCTCCAGAGGTATCACCTGCTGCCTTGGCCTCAGCTTGGTGCCTCAAGACCTTTAGGGTGGGGCACTCATTCTCTGCCATATAGAATACCTCACTGGTGAGCCCACCCTCAACTTGTCAGTTAGCTAGCTCAGGCAGGTCTCCCAGGGCAGCAATGTCCTCCCAGGTAGGCTCCGGGGCAGCCTCCTCCGGTACCCCATCAACAGTTACTGTAGAGTTTCAGGGGCAGGCTTCCCATGCCTCTTGCCCTTCTCCTTCTCAATAGCTGCCTGGGCCATTCCTTCAGGCTCTAGGCTTCCTGACTTCCCTCTTGGGTAGTCATGGGCCATGTGGTTATACAGACCTGCTCAGGCAGTCCTAACATCTCCAGGTGTGGCCTGAGCTCCACTTCCTTCCAGACAGTGTACTCTAGGTCATTGGCCAACAGACAATCTACAGGCATGGCAGGGCTCACACATACTTTTGGACAGCCTGAGGACCCCCCTCCACTCAAAGGGAACAAGAGCCAGAACTCTCACAGTTGCTGCAACTATGCCTGGTGGAATGTATTAGGGAGGACCTGCTCTGAGGACACCAGATGACACCTCACAGTGGCCATACTGGCTCCAGAGCCTTCATCCTTTGATGGTGACTCAATGTCTGTACTTTGATGTATTTGAAGGCATGTAGGTTTTCGGCACCATCTCACTTGGTTAACCTCTGTCATATCTCCAAAGCTATCTGGGACCACCTCCTCCCCAAGAGCTGCAATCACAAACTCAGGTGTCTGCCCTCCTGTGGGGGGCTGTGCCCTCTTGGAACACTTGGTATCTCCCTTGGAGTGCCCATGCTTGTAGTACTCAGTACAATGGGGGGCGAATCTCCCTGTCTGCTTGTCATAGAACCCCTCTCTCTTTGGGCCAGACTGGGACTGCTTACTGTTCCCATGGGAATTATTTTGGGGGCCTTTAGAGAACTCCTTATTTTTAAGGTTTTCTCCCCCCCTCTTTATTCTGGTTGGACCCCTGAACACCCTTTTGGGAGTCGACCAGATACCTTTTTGTACCCAGAGGTCCGCCTCCTTATCAAGCTGGCGTCAGTGAGCTTACTATCCACTAGGTGTTGGTGCTGCTCTGTAAAACAAGTGTTGAGCATGTGCTCCCTCAGGATCAAATTGTACAGTCCAATATACTCATTAACTGTGCTGCCACTCACCCAACCACTTAGGGGGAGATTTATTAAGTTTTGCGCCGTGTTTGCGTCATAAAAGTGACGCAAAACGGCGCAAAATCTTTTTTTCCTAATCAACTTTCCAGCGCTAAACTTGTTTAGCGCTGAAAATAACGTAAAAGTAATGCGCTGCTTCGCATTACTTTGCGCCGTGGGGGCGTGCCAAGGGTGGTGCATGGGCGTTGCCATGCAACCAACCAAGGTTTCTCACGCTAAACCCAATTTACTGAAAACAGTAGATTGAGTTCAGCGTGAGAAAACTGGGCCCTTTTCAACAAGGCGCAAGGAAGGAGAAATGCTTTAATTTCTCCTTCTTTTTCCGATTTGCATGGGTGCTGCACTGTGCAGCACGTATGCAAAGTGGGAATAGCTTTGCATTGTGCCTAGCATAGTATTTTGTACAGGAAGGATAACCTTCCTGTACAAAACCTATGCTACACTCATGCACACACCCTAGCGCTGCAGCGCTAAGGTGTGTGCATGGCGCACGGCAGCTGAAATCAGCGCTGGCGCAAGGGAAAGGGGAGTAGAGAGCCATATCTTTAACAATATGGCGCTCTCCTGCTCCCTCCCTGTCGCGCAACGCAGCACAGCCTCGCGGAGGGCTGCGCTGTGTTGCACAACTTTTTTGTAAATCTCCCCCTTAGTGTCTTACTGGAAAAATCAAGAAAATCCACCTAAAACTGGTTTGGCAGTTTCTGGCTTACCTAAACCTCACACAGTACTTTTCTGGGGGTGAGCCCAAGTTTGGTGACAAGAATGGCTTTCATGGGGGCTTATCTCATCTGGTCTCCTATTTCTAGTGTGAGCAGGGTGTCTCTCCCCACTGTAGGCATATGTTTCCAGAGACTCCCCCCCAATATTCCACTGAGACCCTTTGCATCCTTAGGGCTACCTCATAGACTGAGAACCACTTGTCAATATCATTCCTCACCACATAGCCCGGTCTTTGGGGATGTGGACCATTTTGTCTCCATTAGACATTGCAGTACCACTGCCAGCATTACTGCTGGATTCTGCTTGCTTGGCTCTGAGTTACACCCCTTTGAGACTTAGCTCATGGGCCATTTTTAGGTCTCGCCCTGAGCCAGCGCTTGCGCTGCTCTGGCCGAGACATTTAGTAAGTTGGTTTTCAAAGTACTACCCACGGGCTTTTGCTGGCCTCCAGCTTGCGTTCACGATGGCGTGCACGTGCACAGCTGCCATCTGGGTTTCTGTAATGGCTCCTCTGCTCGCACTACCCCCTCCCTTCTCCCCCTCCCTCCTGGTCAGCTTCATTCATGCTCCTCTGTTTGCACTACCCCCTCCCTTCTCCCCCTCCCTTCTCGTCAGCTTCATTCAGGCTCCTCTGCTTGCACTACCCCCTCCCTTCTCCCCCTTCCCTTGTCGTCAGCTTCATTAGGTCTCGCCCTGAGCCAGCGCTTGCATTCCTCGCATCGCTCCAGGCGCCATCTGACTTTCATCTCACTTGCTCGACCCCAGGCATCGTCTACTGCCCAATCTCTCTGTAATGCCTTTTTTTTTTTACGAAAGCAGCATACGATAAAGGAATTCCTGTGAAAACGGCAATACTAAAACTTGGAAATAAGTACTTTTGCAATATTTAACAGTCTGTGTAATGCTTTTTTTACGAAAGCAGCATACGATAAAGACTGTTAATGCTTTTTTTAACTAAAGCAGCATATGATAAAGGAATTCCTGTGTAAACGGCAATACTATAACTTGGAAATAAGTACTTTTGCAATATTTAACAGTACTTAAATCTTGTACGTACCTTCCAGATATAACTATTGGGACGATTTGTATAATAAAATTGCACTACGGAAAATATACTAACACTGTTACAATTGCGCTCCTTCACTTCGGCACCTCCTTGTAGCATTTAGGCACTTTGCACAAATAAATGTCGCTATGCTCCAGCTCCTCCACCCGGACCCCTCCTCGCAGCACTCTTTCAGTTCTCGCTGACTCAGCTCACCCGCTTCCAAAGGCTACGATCGCGCCCCAGTCACTTTCTGTCGCATTACTTTTTGTAACTTTTTGTCCTGGAACAAGCAGCTGTGGCAGGACAAGGAAACAAGCACCACCACAACACCACTCAACACCACCTCAACATCACCACACAGCACCACCACAACACCACTCAGCACCACCACTCAGCACCACCATACCACCACTCAGCACCACCACACCACCACTCAGCACTACTCACCACCACCACAGCATCACTCAGCACCACCACACCACCACTCAGCACCACCACACCACCACTCGGCACCACCACAGCACCACCACAGCATCACTCAGCACCACCACAGCATCACTCAGCACCACCACACCACCACTCAGCACCACCACAGCACCACTCAGCACCACCACAACACCACTCAGCACCACCATTCAGCACCACCATACCACCACACCACCACTCAGCACCACCCAGCACCACCACAGCATCACTCACCACCACCACAGCATCACTCAGCACCACCACACCACCACCAAGCACTACCACACCACCACTCAGCACCACCACACCACCACTCAGCACCACCACACCACCACTCAACACCACCACAGCACCACTCAGCACCACCACAGCACCACCACAGCACCACCACAGCATCACTCAGCACCACCACAGCATCACTCAGCACCACCACAGCATCACTCAGCACCACCACAGCATTACTCAGCACCACCACAAAGCACCACCACAACACCACTCAACACCACCACAACACCACTCAGCACCACCACAACACCACTCAGAACCACCACTCAGCACCACCACACCACCATTCAGCACCACCACACCACCACTCAGCACCACCACAGCATCACTCAGTGCCACCACAGCATCACTCAGCGCCACCACAGCATCACTCAGCACCACCACACCACCACTCAGCACCACCACAGCACCACTCAGCACCACCACACCACCACTCAGCACCACCACACCACCACTCAGCACCACCACACCACCACTCAGCACCACCACAGCACCACTCAGCACCACCACAGCACCACCACAGCATCACTCAGCACCACCACAGCATCACTCAGCACCACCACACCACCACTCAGCACCACCACACCACCACTTAGCACCACCACAGCACCACTCAGAACCACCACAGCACCACCACAGCACCACCACAGCATACCTCAGCACCACCACAGCATCACTCAGCACCACCACAGCATCGCTCAGCACCACCACAGCATCACTCAGCACCACCACAGCATCACTCAGCATCACCACAGCATCACTCAGCACCACCACACCACCACTCAGCACCACCACTCAGCACCACCATACCACCACTCAGCACCACCACACCACCACTCAGCACCACCCAGCACCACAACAGCATCACTCACCACCACCACAGCATCACTCAGCACCACCACACCACCACACCACCACTCAACACCACCAGTCAGCACCACCACAGCACCACCACAGCATCACTCAGCACCACCACAGCATCACTCAGCACCACCACAGCATCACTCAGCACCACCACACCACCACTAAGCAGCACCACTCAGCACCACCACAGCACCACCACAGCACCACCACAGCATCACGCAGCACCACCACCACAGCATCACTCAGCACCACCACACCACCACTCAGCACCACCACTCAGCACCACCACTCAGCACCACCATACGACCACTCAGCACCACCACACCACCACTCAGCACCACCCAGCACCACCACAGCATCACTCACCACCACCACAGCATCACTCACCACCACCACACCACCACACCACCACTCAACACCACCAGTCAGCACCACCACAGCATCACTCAGCACCACCACAGCATCACTCAGCACCACCACAGCATCACTCAGCACCACCACAGCATCACTCAGCACCACCACTAAGCACCACCACAGCACCACTCAGCACCACCACAGCACCACCACAGCATCACTCAGCACCACCACACCACCACTCAGCACCACCACAGCACCACTCAGCACCACCACAGCACCACCAAAGCATCACTCAGCACCACCAAAGCATCACTCAGCACCACCAAAGCATCCCTCAGCACCACCACAGCACCACCACAGCATCACTCAGCACCACCACAGCATCACTCAGCACCACCACAGCATCACTCAGCATCACCACAGCATCACTCAGCATCACCACAGCATCACTTAGCACCACCACAGCATCACTCAGCACCACCACAGCCTCACTCAGCACAACCACAACATCACTCAACACCACATCAGTATCACTCAGCATCGCCTTTGCACTAGTACACCACCACATCATCATCACTCAGCAAGACGTAAGTATCATTCAGCATCACCTCAGCATCGTCTCAGCACCAGTCACCACCACCACCACCACTACCACCTCAACATCACTCAACACCACCTCAGCCTGCTCTCGGAATCTGCCATCTGTTGATTCTCCCCTAGCATCTGGCCGCTGCTAGTGTTATAATACAGGTACTAGTTCACAACCTTCAACCTCCAATTGTTTATGCCCCCTCAAAAAAAAACTTTAACAAACAACCATTGGAATAGGCAAAAACAAGTTGCCAGCATTGCAAGAACAAAAGAAAAATGAGGACATTTTTTATTGTACATAATTTTTTTAATATGGTCATTCTTTTGGACATAATGCTTTGTTGGTCATATATAAGGTAACAAAAATGCTTCTGCCACTTTTTTATTACAACTTTTCAGCATGCTGCACAGCAGCCACACTTCTCTACAGCACAGCTTAAACACATTGGCAAAGTCAATAGCTCTGCCTAAACACTTATAAGGCCCCAAAGGCGAGACCTATTGGCTATGCCAATGCTTGTTAGTTTTGCCATCCTCAGATTAAATTTCCGCTCAGCTCTCCTTTCCACCAGCTCCTCTGGGGACAGACCATGGGAAGACTCACTGCTCTCTGCCCTAACAATGGGCTCCATTCTTGGGGTTGGGCTGTTCCCCTCCTCCAGGTGTTGCAGCTCAGGACCTGTACCCAGGTCCTCCTCCTACCCTTTCATAACCTCCTCCTCATCCTGGTCCTTCTTGTTGCCAGCAATTTGTGACTCTCCACCCAGGCCCTTTGAGCCTTCAGAAGCTCCAGTTTCCTGGTGCTCTTCTTGGTTGGAAGTCCCCTTTCCTTACAGAACTCCTTCAGCTCGGCCACAGTGTAGCTCTCCAGATTGATGAGCTCAAATTTCATTCTTGGAGGTATGGTCACAGGCACAGATAATCAGGTAGAATGAGAGTAGGCTTGGAAAAATCAAAAAGACCAATCAAGGGTAATTAAAGAAAAAAATTGAATTGGTATCAAATTATTTATACTGGGATTTTTGAAATACACAAATAACTGTATGGCTCTGCACAAACACAAATACTGAACCCTGCCACTAAACACCAATGTGAGAAATTGGGTTACTGATTGATTGGGTGATACTCTACTCACGCAGCAACCACAATTCTTGTCAAGATGAAACACAAGCAAACCTCCCAAATGAACCTGAAAACACAACACAAGAAAAATCCCACACCAATTTAGAAAAATCAAATGAAATTTTGTACTTGTAAATGAAATTTTGTACTTGTAAAGCGCACTGCTACCCCAGCTGGGGCGTCGTGGCGCTGTATGCATACTGCTGTGGAACCCTTCCTGGCTTTTCCCTGTGAAATGTCCACTCCTGGGCACCCCCAAGGTGAAGCCAGGCATCCCAGCACTGGTGGGGCCGTTGTGGAGATTAAGCAAGCTATTGCCCAGAGTTGCAGAGTGGGACCCATGATTAGAATAGGCACCGAGGCGAGAATTATCAGGTCCGAGGAAATTGAGCCCAAGACCCGCCGAGGCGGGAATTGAACCGTGGTCCCGGGCCAGATCCCTGCATCAGGGTCTGCCGCTCTAACCATTGAGCCACACTTCTCCACCAATAATCCAAAATCCAATCAGTAGAACCGGAGGTATATCGTTTTAAAGGTTTTGGTGAAAATAGTGCTTAATAGCACGGAGTGCCAACTGTGGTTATCTGCTCGTGCCGGACCAGGACAAAGTCACAAGTTCAGGCCGACCGTGATGGTGCATGGGCCAGATATAGGGACCAGGTTAGGCCAACTGAGAATTACACCTTATGTTCTTGATGTGGGGTGTTGCTCCGTGCAGCGGCGGTTCCGAGTAGCGATGCAGGGTCTTACGTCGAGATGCATCGCACTGCGTTGGTTATGATGAGAAGCTGCAAGGGCTTGATGCGAGATCCGTGTGGAGTTGGGTCACACTGTGTTGGTTCCGCCGGGGAACTGCTACGATGTGAGGTCCGCTTTGAGTTGCTTCAAACTGCGCCAGTTCCAATGAGAAGCAACAATGGCTGCGAAGTGGAGTCTGCATCAAGTTGGTTCACGCTGCGTCAGTTCCGATGAGGAGCTGTGAAAGCTGCGATGTGGTGTCTGCGTCAAGTTGCGTCGTGCTGCATCGGTTCCAATGAGGAGCTGTGAAGGCTGCAGCCAGGTTGCACCGCACAGTGTCAGTTATGATGGGGGCCACAGCTGGGCTGGCTGAGCACCTTTATCCCCTCTTCCAAGGGTCCAGGACAGGGAAGGCATCACTTGGGGGGGGGGGCACAGCAGGCAGAGTCCAAGTCCAAGGTCAGGATGGTCAGAGTCTTTTCTGTCCCTGTATCTCTCATCAGGAGGCCAGCCAACTAGCCTTTGGAGTCACTCTGGTAGTCCTGGGTTCAACGTGCAGGTCCAGTCCCTTTTCCTTGGGCAGCAAGGCAGCAGAGCAGCCGGGCAGTTCTTCTTGTAGCAGAGCAGTCCTTCTTCTGAGTCTTCCACAGGTCCAGAAGTGATCTGAAGAGTTGGGTCTCAGGGTCTAATATTTATACCTTGTGTCAGCTTTGAAATGGGAGAAATATCTGTAGTTTTCCTCCCACATGGGTGTCTGGAATTTGCTTTCTCCCTGCCATGGCCCCAGATTGTCTGGGGGTGCAATAGACTTGTGTGAAATCCTTCATGAGTGTGATGGAGTAGTCCCTTTGAGGTGCAAGTGTGGTAAGTGACAGCCCCAACACCAACAAGTGAGAGATGTTTCATCCTGCCAATGCCCACACCCTCTATTGTGATGCTGTCTGGGAGGAATACACAAAGGCCAACTGCAGACTACACCTAGGCATGTGACCCAGGAACAGGCTGCAGGCACCAAATGGTTAGGACAAGAAAATGACAATTTTCTAAAAGTGGCATTTTCAGATTTTTGACTTAAAATCCGACTTTACCATTAAAGAGGATTTTAAATTACAATTCTTTAAAGACCAAACTCGACAGTCTTACTTACTTCCAATCACAAGGAATCACTTATTAAATGTAATAAGGTAACCAGATGCTATCCTATGGGGCAAGTAGGCCTCGCAAAAGTGAAGAAATGAATTTGAGAGTTTTTCACTACCAGGACATGTAAAACCTGAAAGTACATGTCCAACTTTTTAAATACAGTGCACACTGCCTTATGGGTGACTTACATTTATTAAAAAGGAAGGTTTAGGCCTGGCTAAAGGTTTATGTTGTCAGGTTAACATTGCAGTTAAAACTGCACACACAGGCTGCAATGGCAGGCCTGAGACAAGTTTAAAAGGCTCCTTAAGTGGGTCCATAATTACTGCTGCAGGCCGACTAGTAGCATTTAACTCACAGGCCTTAGATACATGTAGCACCACTTTACTAGAGTGCCAATTGGATGTCAGACAGTTTTACCATGTTTGAATGGGAGAGCGCAAGCACTTTAGCACTGGTAGCAGTGGTAAAGCGAGCAGAGTCCTAAGGCCAGCAAAAACGAATTTAGCAAATCAGGAGGAATAAGGCAAGAAGTTTGGGGGAAGGCCACCCAAAGTCTCACAGGCCTAACAAAAGATATCAACATAACATTTTGTTTGATGTTATCATTAATCGAAGAGGTGTAATAACCCACATCGGGCATTGAATCTCTTAAGCGCATTAGCATATAACAAGATATTTTTTTTCACCTCACTACAGTTGGACTTCCAAAATATTTTGTTATTTATAAGGGGACCTACATATTAATGAATGATCACTCTGAAAGTTTTACTCCACCTGGATATAAGGGCTATATTCACAAAGGTAACTTTACCTATGTAGATCTCCTCATGCTTAAATCTACACCTACACCTAGGTTTAAATCTCCTTATGGGTGGAATTTAAAATTTCCATGTGTAGATGTACACCTAGATGTAGACTTACAAGTCTACACTTCCACAAGTAATGGGTTGAAGGCTCATCTGAATGAATTTAAGAGTGTAAAGTTAGAATTAGTAACCTCTCACCTGTTTGTAACAATCTTCGCCATCAGCATCGATATCTCTATAGAAAGTGACAAAGTATGTTAAGAAAATTTTCAATTAATAAAAGATATTTTTTCAATTAAAAAGAATTAAAACACATTTCCCTAACTCCCAGAACTACCACGGTAACAATGGTATCTGTGGCAAATCTGATGCAGCTACAAATGCACACATCTCAGATAAATGGCTATATTCTTAACAGCAGCTTCAATTGTATGATTGTCAGTGAACTGTCTCCTCAATAAAATGGAAACAAATACACAACTCAGATGTGTCTGTTCTTAGACAAATCATTGTGGTTAGGAGTCCTCACAAGTACAAAAAACCCTATCTTCAGACTTTATCCCACTTCCAATAAGCTGCTGACAAGCATTTCTTTAATTAGTCAATTAATCATATTGTATTTTTTTCATGGCATGGGCTCCACGGGTAATGGCAAATTGCAACGCAAAAAAACGGTAAGCTATTAATTGGATCAAAACCCAGAAAATGTAGGAAACAGTCACATGTCCACAGGCAGATTAAATGCCGATCTATGAGTGTGGAAACATGGCAAATTACATAAACCTTTAATCAAAAGATAAGGCACTTGTTATTGTTATCAATATTTATAAAGCGCACTGTAACCCGACGGGCATCCTGGCACTGAGATACATGTACACTGCCACCATAAGTGCTGAAAAGAAAACCACGCTACATTAGAAATGCTTATGCTCTGGGATAGAGCCAGGTCTTTATTTTCTTTCGAAACTGCAGGAGGTCTTTCATCTGTCTCGGATCAGTGGGAAGACCATTCCAAAGCTGCGCTGCTGCAATGCTAATAGCTCTTCCCCCCAATTTTGTTCTTTTAATCCTGGGCACTTTTACCAGATTGGCCGAGGAAGAGCGAAGACTGCAGATGGGGGCATACCATCCAAATTTGCTCTGCAACGGTTTAGGCCCAAGACCGTGCAGCGCCTTAAAAACAATGCAGAGCGATTTAAATTGTATCCTCTGTAATACAGGGAGTCAATGCAGCTCCGCCAGAGCCTGAGATGCTGATGACTGTCGTGGTCTCATTAAAGCAAGCTTTGCCGCCACAATCTGGATTCTCTGGAGTCTCCCGATCAAATACCTTGGAGACTCCAGCAGCAAAGCTTTGCAATAATCCAGTCGACTCAAAATAACACTCCTTACTACTAGTACTCCGGCCTGGGTTGGTAACATCGGAAGAATCTTCCGAAGTACTCTGATGAGAGAGAAACTGCTCCCCACAATCTTATTAACTTGAGTTTCTAGACTCAGCTTATCGTTGAAACTAATTCCCAGGTTGCGCACCGTCTCAGAGGGTACCAATGGTGTACCCGTGGGAATAGGCCAGAAACCAGTTGGGAGTGAGAACGGCACTTTCCCAGCGGCACAGCATAGGATCTCCGTTTTGTCACCGTTGAATTGCAGGGAGTTATTTCTCAGCCAGTGTACCGTATCCTGCATACAGGCATGACATTTTTCTAGTGAGATGGAATGATCCCCGTCCAGCGACAGAATGAGCTGTGTGTCGTCAGCATAATTCACAAGGCTGACATTATGTGACTTAATGATAGCAATCAGAGGGCTCATGTAGGCATTGAATAATATCGGGCTGATCGCAGACCCCTGAGGGACACCGTGCCTAATATCAACAAAATCTGATTGATAAGGGGGGAGAGCCACTGCCTGTCGTCTGTTGGCCAGATAAGATTGAAACCATTTCAGCGCCACGCCCACCACCCCAGCTCCCTCCAGCCTCGCTAAAAGGACTGCGTGGTTGACCGTGTCGAATGCGGCAGACAGGTCCAGCAAGATCAATATAGCTGATTGTCCCCTGTCTGCTCGCATTCGAAGATCATCCAGAACAGTTACCAAGGCAGTCTCCGTCCCGGTCCTGGGCGGAAGCCAAATTGCACATCCTCCAGCTTGTTATTAACCTCCAAGAACTGGGAGAGTGCCTTGCTCACCAGACGCTCTGTGATCTTCGCTGGATAGGGTAGAAGAGAAATGGGCCTATAACTCTTAGGGCAAGCTGGATCAAGCATGGGTTTTTTCAAAAGTGGAGTTATTATTGCTTGTTTCCAGGATGTCGGTACCAGCCTGCTACTCAACGATTGACTACACAACTGTCGGAGTATCGGGAAGAGTTCAGAGCCTAGCTCTTTCCATATTTTATGAGGAAGGGGGTCCATAGGGGAACCTGAAGAGACACCTAGAGCTACTTTATTAAAGTCCTCCTCTGAGGGTAACTCAAAATGATCTAAGAGGGCCACCTGATCTGATGGCTTCGTCCCACCTACCCAACCCTCTTGCTTATTTGGTGGTGGCCTACTATCCACCCCACCGGAGATGACCAAATCGTCCACTTTCAGCCCTTCAGTGATTTTGCTTATCTTATCCTCGAAAAAGGTTGCTAAACTATCACATAGATCTTGTGTGGGAAGAATCTTGTTTTTTGTGCAATCTGGGCTAGCAATATCATTCACAATTTTAAAAATACTCTTAGTACTGTTGGGTGCCTTCAGAATAACATCTGCAAAGTACTCTGCTTTTGCAGTGACAATTTCTTTTTTATAGCTAACTATTTTCTCCTTCCAGGTAGTTTTATCCTTATCTACATACGCCTTCCTCCACTTCCGCTCTGCCTGTTTACATCCCTTTTTCAAATTCCTCAGTTTTTCATTATACCAAGGGGCTGAAGGCCTACCTCATTTTTTAAACTTTTTTAAAGGGGCAATCTGTTCAAGTCTTTCATTTATATGTCCACAAAAAGCCGCATAGTTCTCTTCCACCTGTTTTCCTGAATCGAAGGACCCATTAGTATGGAATACAGGGGACAGTACTGCCCTCTTCAAAAGTCCATTCCAGTCCCTGCCTAGAAAACTCCTTACCACCCTGGTGGTTGAAGCACTCAGCCTGGGGTTATACACCCGAAATTTAACCAAGTGGTGATCGGACCAACCCACCGGTAGGATATTTTCCACTCCAATGGAGTTTTTATCAGCAAAGATCAAATCCAGTACATGCCCTCCCCTGTGTGTAGGTTCTGCAATCCATTGTAGCAGGTTCAAGTTTTCACAGGATTGTAGGAGGTTTTTATAACTTGAATCCAGGTTCCCATTGGTCCACAGCTTAAAATCTCCTAGGATGAGCAGTCTGGCATGGGTAAGTGCCATATTACTAAAAACGTCAGTTAAATCCTGCTGGTGTTGAAGACTAACTGCCCCAGGGGGCCTATAACAAATAATACCAGTCAACACATGTCCTTTGTGGTCTTTTAATGAGAAGCCCAGAAATTTGCACATGTATGAGCACTGTATGGACACCTCTTTGCTGCATTCCACTGTCATCTGTCACACTGACAACCCCTCCCTCCTTCCACACCTCATTCATTGAGACACTACACATGACACCCTGTTGGAGATGGCGTGGGTACTTGCCTCAATGGGTGTGTTGGAAATTGGCCCTCTCTGAAGGGTCAGCCCATACTTTTTGCCTTCCTCTTCATCTTTATCTGATCTTGTTTCTGTTGGCTTTAGGACTATTAGCACTTTACCACTGCTGACCAGTGCTGAAGTGCATGTGCTCTCTCCTCTCTACCATGGTATAATTGTTTTACACCTGTTTGACATATTTGATTTACTTGTAAGTTCCTAGTAAAGTGGTATACCATGTACCCAGGGCCTGTAAATTAAATGCTACTAGTGGGCCTGCAGCACTGATTGTGCCACCAACCGAAGTAGCCTTTCAAACCTGTCTCAGGCCTGCCACTGCAGGGCCTGAGTGTGCAGTTTACTGCCACTTCGATTTGCCATTTAAAACTACTTGAAAAGCTTGAAACTCCTCTTTTATTACACATAAGTCACCCCTAAGGTAGGTCCTAGGTAGCCCTAAGGGCAGGGGGCTATGTAAATGAAAGGTAGGACATGTACCAGTAGTGACAAACAGCCTTTTTTGTTTTTCACTACTGTGACGCCTACTCCTCTCATAGACTAGCATTGGAAATACCTTAATACACTTTTAATCTGTAATTCCTGATCAGAGAGGAGTAGCTTTTTCATGTTTCAAATGTTTGGAATGGTAATAATAAATCTTCCTTGGTGATGAAATTTGATTTAACATTACTATTTTAGAAATGTCGCTTTTAGAAAGTGGACATTTTTCTGCACTTACTGCTCTTCAATCCTTACAGCCTGTCTCCACTACATGCCTGGGTTGGGTGACTGCTACACTTTGTGCATTCCTTGTTCATTTCAGAGAGCTGCTTTGAAGTCACCCCCTACATCAAAGGCACTTTTGGTTAAAAGTACTGTATCTCTGATCCCCTAAAATCAGACACTTCTGGATCTTGAACTGAACCTCTATCAGAAGGACTGCTGTGTTTCTTCAAGGTATCAACTGGACTGTTTTTCAAGGAAGGACTGCTATTCTACTTGTTGCCCTGCTGCCTGCTGCTCTCTGACTCTGCTGAAGGAGAGCTGGACTCTGCCTTCCCTCCAAGTGATCTCCAAGGGCTTGTTGGCTTGCCTCCTGTTTTCTGAAGACTCAGGGATACAAAAGACTTCCTGCAATTCTGCTGGTGTTGGTGGAATCTGCCTTCTGTGAGTCTTACCCTTGCCTGAGGTGCCCTCTCCAATTTCAGGACCTCAGAAGTGGGTTTTTGCAGCTCTTTAGCTACAAAACCAACGCATCATCACCTTTGTGCTGATCGGAACCGACACATCTCCCTTCGGCACCAACACAGAGGCTGTTCGACGACAGTGGTTCTACAGCCTGCGCAGTCTGACAACGACGCTCTGCGCGGATCAACGTCGACTCATTGCCTTCACCCAGGGAAGCTCGACAATGACACAGTGACCCGACTGCGTAGAAAAGATCGATGCATTGTGCCCTCAGCGTCGACACCTTGCTCCATCCAAGGTACTTTCTCAGCAGGCCCTGCATGGGTCCTGTAGCCGGCCTGCCCTCCATCGCAGTCAGCCTGAACTTTGGATTTGCACTGGTCCCTCGCAGCCTCAAGTAACTTTTTGATCGCTAGTGACTTCTAAGCACTGTTTTTGCATTTAATCTTTAAAAATTCATATCTCAACTTCTACTGATTGGGTTTTTGTCATTTTGGTCTTATCCTACTCAGATAAATATTTTCTAGTTTTTTAAACCTGCATGGAGTCTTTTTGTGGTGTATTCATTGTGTTACTCTGTGTGTGTGTTGGACAAATACTTTACACATTGCCTCTTTAGATAAACCTGACTGCTCTATGCCAAGCTACCAGAGGGTGAGCATGGATTATCTTTTAGTGTGTACTTAGCTTACCCTGACTAGAGTGGTGGTTCCTGCCTGGCCTGGGTGCATATCTCAGCCAACCAGGAATCCCATTTCTAACAGGCTGATTATGGAAAATATGCAAAACTGGAAACCTACTCACCTAGTAGAAATCTTTCAGACTTCATGCTATTCTGATATAACTGGTCAGCCTCCAACATTATTGTGTTTTTGGCAGGGGGGCTGCCAGACCAAGACTGCTGGAGTGGCAGAAGTCCCACCTCTGCCATCCTTGTCGCATCAACCAGGCATTTCCAGATTTCCTTGCTGCAATGGTGGGTCTTTTTCGGCTATAGTGCTGCTGCCACCATAGAATGAGCACTTTTGGCAAGAAAATACATGCCTGGTTGATTGTCATGTCATGGTGGCCTGCTCAGCATTAGCTTAGTTTTTTTTAGAAATAAATCTCTAAATATGAGGTTGGTTTCTGAAAGACAAAATGTTCCCTGACATGGAGCAAGTTTTATCTTTGAGTGCCAGGAATATGTTTGTCATTTCCATTGTGGCAAACCCAGACAGGAAACCTGAACTTCAGAAGACACGTCCTAAATAGTGCAGCCATATGGCTTTGTTTATTGTTGAGGTTTGTTGATATGTTTAGGGAAGTAGGCTCTTATAGTTGTTCCTATGTAGACAATTCTTTACATGGCATAGGAGGTTTTATGGTACAGGTTCCAGGTTGTGGTTCTCCACTGACCCACTTATTGATGGTTTAGGGCTTTGCTTGGTTTTACAAGGTTTGGCAGGAGGTAGAACATCTAGAACACACAAAATGTTGTGATGAAGGCAGTCCACCATGGTTTTGAGGTCTAAGGAGTCAGATCACTTGGTTTTCACAGCACTGTAATTTGATGTGGTTCAAAGATTTGTAAGTAAGCTTGGAAATGCTGAAGGGGGAAAAGGAGGACCAAATTTGTGACATTACCACTATGTCTGGTGATTAAATGTTGTATGTGAACATGTGGTTGAACATATGTATGGCTATACATGTCGGGCCACTCAACACCTGCATGGCATCAAAGGTCTGCATACTCAAGGAGGTACAATGCAGGCTATGAATCTGTCTTGCTGGTCCTTAAGGAGAAGTCACCCATAACCATGTTTATGTTTGCTATACGCTGTAGGGTATGTGTCATTTTAGAAATTCCTCCAGGACATTGGAGTTGTGTCTTGAGGCAGTCAACAACAGCTACAAATAAAGAACAAATGGGATTGATATAGTAATAGGTATCTATTCACTTAAATCATGAGTAATTTATTTTGAGGTTGCCTGTATACGTCAAATACTTGGCACTACCAGATCGCATACAAAACGCCTCTGCACGACTGATCCTCGACGTACCACGCCACAGCCACATCACCCCCACTTGAGGAACCTGCACTGGCTCCCCGTCGACAGGAGGATCACCTTCAAACTCCTCACCCACGCACACAAGGCACTCCACAAAACTGGCCCAGCCTACCTCAACAGACGGCTCTTCTTCTACGTCCCCAACCGCCAGCTCCGCTCCGCCGACCTCTCCTCGCCACCGTCCCCCGCATTCGAAGAACAACCACCGGCGGCAGATCCTTCTCACACCTCGCCGCCAAGACCTGGAACACCCTTCCACTAAGCCTACGAAAGACCCAAGACCTGCTGACCTTCAGGAGGCTACTCAAGACCTGGCTGTTCGACCAGTAGCAGCATCCCCCCCCTTCCCTCTCCCCAGCGCCTTGAGACCCTCGCGGGTAAGTAGTGCGCTCTACAAATTCTTTGATTGATTGATTGATTGATTGATCACCAGTCTCCCAATTTGTCCTCCATATTCTTAAGGTTAATTTTGAGATTTGGGTAGGGGGTTGCTGAGAGACATAATGGAGCAATCTCCAAACCAGATTTTGGTGATCCCTATTACACAATTGAAAGTGGTGAGAAAGTCAAGGGTGTCCAGCCAGAGCATCAAGCCCAACAAGTGTTAATGAAGCTCAGTTTTATGAAAAGATTAAGTGGATCAAACAGATAAGCATAGCTGAAGTGGTGAGGTGCAGCAAGAGCTGCTCTTGCGTATTCACTGGTTCAGGTGCAGTGACATTCTGGAAAGTGGTGCTTTACGGCAGGGGATGAAAAGATGGAAGTGCTGGGTAAGGTAAGGTGTTGCACTAGTGACTGACCAGGAGGTATGGTGCTGAGTGGGAGTAATTGATGAGACCTAAAGTTTAGAATTAGTGCACAACAACAGTGTAAGAGGTTAAATAAATGTGAGTATGTAGTGGGTTTGTAATTCCAATTACTATTGCTGTTTCATGACATCTGTAATGTTCTGTCTGACATACTTTGTGTTCTGTTTGTCCGCGAGCTCGGAGTGTGCATCTTCTGAGGTTCGATCGGCTTCTGCCAGTTGAAGATCGAACCTCCGTGGGTGCGCCGCTCCTTGCCGTGGTTGAAGATGTATTAGTAATAAATCTACTTTCTAAAACTAAGAAGACGACTTCTCGTAAATATTCTACTTACCACATCTTGGCGACGACCGGGAACTCCTTCAGCCACATTCACATCGAACCACACGCGTCAATTTGATGATCCTGATCCTGCTCCCGACTGTTCCGGAACCCCTCCTTCGCTGGGGACGTCAGGAAGCATCCAAAAACATTTGGAGGAACTGGTAGGATCAATTTCATTTTCATTTGATTGTGGATTGGGCGAGCGCTGGCCCTGCGGTGGATCTCCGCGCGCTGTACTGTTGAAGGCAGCTACACGCGCATACCTGGCGCAGGTCAGCTTAAACGCACGCGCAGACTCAGCACGTTCTGCGAACAAAAGTCACTCGCGCAGGTTCACGCGCATTTCATCAAACGCTTCTTTGATGGACGTACTCACGCTATGTGAGGACGTCCGACGGCCATGTTGAATTGGGACATTTGCCTATATACGGCCGGGCTTCAACGGATTGTTATTACGGTGATGACAGTAGGAGTATCGGACCTTTGCTGCTGGCCCCTTGGCCCAACCGCACCTTGCACTTTACCCCTAGTCCCTGGAGGGGCTTGAAACACCTCACGGCGGTCCCGCAGCGCGGGAGACCGACAGTAGGAGTATCGGACCTTTGCTGCTGGCCCCTTGGCCCAACCGCACCTTGCACTTTACCCCTAGTCCCTGGAGGGGCTTGAAACACCTCACGGCGGTCCCGCAGCGCGGGAGACCGACAGTAGGAGTATCGGACCTTTGCTGCTGGCCCCTTGGCCCAACCGCACCTTGCACTTTACCCCTAGTCCCTGGAGGGGCTTGAAACACCTCACGGCGGTCCCGCAGCGCGGAGACCGACAGTAGGAGTATCGGACCTTTGCTGCTGGCCCCTTGGCCCAACCGCACCTTGCACTTTACCCCTAGTCCCTGGAGGGGCTTGAAACACCTCACGGCGGTCCCGCAGCGCGGAGACCGACAGTAGGAGTATCGGACCTTTGCTGCTGGCCCCTTGGCCCAACCGCACCTTGCACTTTACCCCTAGTCCCTGGAGGGGCTTGAAACACCTCACGGCGGTCCCGCAGCGCGGAGACCGACAGTAGGAGTATCGGACCTTTGCTGCTGGCCCCTTGGCCCAACCGCACCTTGCACTTTACCCCTAGTCCCTGGAGGGGCTTGAAACACCTCACGGCGGTCCCGCAGCGCGGAGACCGACAGTAGGAGTATCGGACCTTTGCTGCTGGCCCCTTGGCCCAACCGCACCTTGCACTTTACCCCTAGTCCCTGGAGGGGCTTGAAACACCTCACGGCGGTCCCGCAGCGCAGGAGACCGACAGTAGGAGTATCGGACCTTTGCTGCTGGCCCCTTGGCCCAACCGCACCTTGCACTTTACCCCTAGTCCCTGGAGGGGCTTGAAACACCTCACGGCGGTCCCGCAACGCGGGACGCGCGCGGGACGTGCCCAGGCTCGGCCCGGGCGAAGACCGGGCCAAGACGGGCCCGTCTTAGCCCGTCATAGACTGGCAGAGACTGGACTGGGCCACGGCTCCAAAGCCTACAATAAAAGGTACTTTGGACATATTACCTTCCCTGCCAGGTTCAGAAAGGGAGAACATTCATTGCATTGTATAACGCAGGAATTAAATAATACATGGTGTAAATATCTAGTGGGGCAGAGCGGGGTTCATTAAAAGTGTTATAGATTAGCTCCATCTGTATTCCTCATTAAGGAGATTTATGAGGCCACAGTGATATTTTGGAAACGATGGGGAAAAGAAAAACACTTAGTGCCAATATTACGAAGCAAAAGCAAAAGGATCTAGGGAAGCATCCACGCGAAAGTCTGCTTAGTTACCTTACGGGAGCAATGGGTGCAATCGAGCGTCAGATCGTTACAGTAGAGGAAGCTCTTAATCCAGGTATTCCGGGGAGGGAGGGGGGAACCCCATTACCCAATATATCAAGAGAAGGGCTCGTTTCATCTCTACCCCTATCGCTATCCCGTAGTTTATCAAGAGCGAATGGCAGTATAGTAAATATGCAGGATAATATAGTAGTTAGCGATGAAGATTTGGATATCCAACCTCGGATAAAGCGGGCTAGAAACCCGGATAGCTCGTCTTACACAAGAGGGGATAAGAGTTTGACAGACAGCGAGATAACACCTATAGAGCCGAAAAATTCCAAAAGGGATAAACCTTCATTAGCGAAAAACAACACAGTTAGAAGGGGTAAGTTAAAACCTATCGATAATTTGCGTACTCAGAGCGAGGTCATAAAGTTAAAAACCAAATTGGACGAATTGGATACTTTTCTGAGGGATAGCCTAGGCGGTTTAACGCATAGGATTGGCCTAATAGAAGAGATTTTAACTAAAAGCTTAGTTAAACCACAGCCTCTCGTCCATCAGTCTTCTGTTCAATTGGCAAATCATGAAAATCCTTCAAAATGTAGGGGTCTATGTGACATTGGAAATAATCCTGGTTCTCCCGAGGATACGACATCTGTTTCACAGTTGATCGTACAAAACATTCCCATGGTACACTCAGGAGCCCCGCCCTTGGTTGCCTCGACAGCCTCCAACAGGATTGTACATCTTCCAGTATCTAATAGCCTAAAGGCACATAGTAATAGGAACATAGCTGAGACTGATAGATTTGCAACACGTCTGAGTCTACCTCCGGCAGCGATACCATATGTTGTGGTTTTAATTAATGTTCCCAAACTTCAGAATAGGGTGGAGGAGGCATGGGAAAGAGAGCGAAACAAGGCTCTGCAGTGGTTAGGAGTAAGGACGGGTCTTACTGAGAGACTATTTAATGAATTTAAGATGATCAGAAGAGTGAGCTGGGTAGGAAATGGGCCAAAGAATCAGACAGGGGACTGTTTAGTGCTGACCTTTAAAACACCACAGTTAGTTAGATTGATTCTGACTAGAGTAGGTAACCAATGTTTACAGGCACAAGGTGTTAATTTGGTCCCATTGGGATACTTTTACCAGCACCTACTTGGTGCTGATGCAAGCGATATGGGTCCCCAAATTCGGCATCATAATAGTGGGTTTAACCTTCCAACTTTTAACCGATTTGAGGCTCTTGCTAATCTGGAGTCAGTAGATTGACAACCAAAGGGTGTTCTCACATCGCATGATACAATGGAATTAGTAAAGACCACCCTCAATCCGCGTGGAAAGTTAAAACTAGTTAGTATTGACCTTACTTCTCCATCTAATATAATTAAACCTACAATTACAAAGTTTGCAAATGACCTAGATTTAGATCCCTTGATTGACCCAGCCCCCCCTCCTATAGCATTAGACGTGGAAAAATCAAAGAAGCAAGTGGATTATGGAGGAAATAGCAATGGTTCTGGAGTTAAAGATATTTGTAACATTTTGTTTTGGAACGTGGCGGGTATAAAAACAAAGGTATCTAACTTATTATGGTATGACTTTGTAAGTAAGTTTGATGTTGTGAGTCTACAAGAAACTTGGGTGGAACAATCAACTCATATTTGTGGGTATAAAACCTTTCATACGCCTGCTGTACGATCAGCACATGGAAGAGCAAAAGGTGGCCTCTGTATTTATATTTCAAATTTTTTGAATTTAAGACAAATCGTTTTTAATGTCACAGACCAGTTTTATCAGATCATTAGTCTTCATATAGATCATATTTTTTGTATCATTCTAGTGAATTTTTATAATAATGCATCATTTGAGCAAATTGAGGGACTATTGGGAAAAGTGAGTAGTGATTTACACAAATTACAATCATGTATGTCAAAGGAGACCTGTTTTATATGGGGTGGGGATTTTAACTCTCCTATATGCCAACACAGGAACAATGGGGTATGTGGTATATCGTATGATCAGGGGCCTAGTGTTTCACATTTTCCACATACACCTTATGGCGATCTTCTGAATGACATCTTGTTTACGTTTGATTTTGGGTTTATTAATGATTTATGTGTGCCTATGGTCCCTTTTCAGCCCACCTTTAATGGCCGAGGGACTTTTTCCATTATTGACTATGTATTTGCCTCAAGTAGATTTGCCACCCGCTTAAATGATTTTATTGTGCATGATTTGGCGCTTAGTGATCACTTTCCCATCAGTTTCGGTGTAAAGGTGTATACCAAAAGTGTTGGTATTAGGAAAGACTCTACCCATTTTGTGGATAATATTTCTTTGAGCAGGCAAAATGGTTACCAACTGAAATGGGAAAATGTCGATCCCGAGACCTTTACTAAAAAGGTGATATTGAATTGTAATGATATGTTTTTAACTTGTCTGGACGATAAATCAACCCACCAGGACATTATAGATAACTTTTTAGTCATTTCAAGTTTTATTAAGGAAACACTTCATATGAACCCTAGTAAGAAACTGAAACAAAAAACAGGCTGGTTTGATAATAGTTGTACAAAGGCCCATTCTAAACTTAAAAAAGCGCTTCATGTTGGGGACAGAAATCGTGATAATATTAGAGACGCTAGATGTGAATATAAGAAGGCATTGAAAGATAGAAAGTTGGCGCTTAGAGAGGAAGCATGGCAAGCGCTGCGTGACGCCTCAGTTAATCGGGACCCCGCAGCTTTTTGGTATGCGGTTAATGCACCTTTCCTAGCAGAAAATAATAAGGCCAGTATAGAGATTGCCATCACTGAACCCGAATGGATATTACATTATTCCAATCTGTATAATATTTCACCTCTAGATGATCAGGGAACTCCATTAAATGTTGAGGATACTTTGATACCTCTAATTACACCAGATTTATTAATAGATTTTACTCTTAAGGAGGTCAGCTCGGCGATTAATTTAAGCTCAGGAGGGAAGGCGGCAGGACCCGACGGCATCCCAGTGGACTTTTTTAAGTTTAATGTACCTCTTTGGGGTCCTCTGTTAACACAGGTTTTTAACGCTTGCTGCTCTCAAGGTTTTTTATCGACCTGGTATGATTCTATTATAGTGCCCATTTTTAAAAAAGGGGATAGGGTAAACCCAGCGTGTTATCGCCCGATCTCATTACTGGACTCTACAATCAAAATCGTGGGTCGAGTTTTGTTAGATAGGTTGCAAGGGTGGGCAGAGGAACACTCTATTTTAAGCGATTTACAATATGGGTTCCGCAAAGGAATGGGCACAATAGAACAGGGTCTAAACCTACACATTATTTTAGAAAAATACACAAAAGCAAAAAAAGAGAGGTTTTATGTAACTTTTGTCGATTTAACAGCAGCATTTGACTGTGTCATTCATGAGAAGCTCTGGTTGGTTTTAGAGAAGATGGGTGTAAATGTTTTAATAATCACTTTCTTGAGGCAGCTTTATTCAGGTGCAAGGGCTAGGGTTAGATTTGGGAGAGGTGGCGAATGTACTGAGCATTTTAGTGTTAAAAGAGGAGTAAGACAAGGGTGCATTCTTGCCCCGTTCCTTTTTCACTATATATAAATAGTTTGGAATCAGTATTAATTCAGGAGTGTAAAGATTTACCTGTAGCCGCCAACCGCACTATTCCGGCACTCTTGTATGCGGATGACGCGGTTCTAATGGCCCGCACACCGCTGGGTCTACAAAGGGTGGTAAATACCTTTGTTAATTTTATGGCGAGTTTGGGGCTCGCGGTCAATTGTTCTAAAACCTTTTCAATGAACTGTGGGAGAGGACAAAAAAAGAAAAGTATGACTATTTTTATAAACTCAAAGGCTATAGAGCGTACTAAGACTTTCTCCTACTTGGGGATTTTATTTGATGATTTAGGGAAGTGGTCGCCGGCAATTAAAGTAAGAAGGTTACTATTGGTCAAATCGATTATGGCCCTGTTAAATTGTTGTAAAAAATTAGGAAGACGTGCACCTGGAGAAATTTTACCAATTTATAGGGCTAAATGTGTATCCATAGCCACGTATGGAGCCGGAATTTGGGGCTTTATAGGGGTCAATGCCTTACAGCTTGCAGAAAACATGTTTTTAAGGCACATCTTGGCAGTACCAGATTGTACTTCTACTTATATATGCCACCAAGAACTCGGGGTTCCGTATTTAGAGGATATCATTAAGATACAGCCTGTCCTCTTGTGGCATAGAGTATGGACCGCAGATGAGACAGAACTGAATAGGATAATATTGAAGGATGCCATGGTAGTAGATGGGGTCAGAAATATAAGATGGTTAACTTACGTCAAAAAGTTTCTGATCAATCTGGGTCACCCTGAATATTTTAAAGATCCGCAGACCATGCAAAATGTATCAAGGAAAGATTTAAAAGTAAGTTGTATGCATTATTTGGGTGAAATGAGGATTTCAATTGAATTAAAGAAACCAACAGTGCAAGCATATTTTCCGGTTTTAGTTACTTTTAAGATGCAGCCATACATTTCCCTTATTACTGATGATCATGAAAGGTTTCTCCTGACACGTTTCAGGTTGAATATTCTATATCGTTTGTTTAGTTTTCCTGTACAGAATGATTGGTCGAGAACTCTATGCAATTGTCCATGTGATGAGATTTCGGCACAATCGACGATACATATACTGTTCTTTTGTAAATTTTATTCTATACCAAGAAGGAGATGGATTATCCCCGTGCTTAAAAAATTAGGTTTTAGACAATGTTATCCTGCTTTTATGATTCTTCAACAGTTAGAGGACTATTTTACTATTGTATCTGTTATTGCTTTTTTAAAAAGTGTTTTTAGGTCTCGAAAATCAATTATGATGTGATTCAATTCATTTTTTAAAATCTTAAGTTGGAATGATGGTTTTATATTACTGATATATGAACTGTGCTTTTATGGTTAACTGTAATAGTTGCCGAATAAAGAACTTTTGATTGATTGATATTACGGTGATGCGCACACCCGGATTTTCTCCTTTATTCTAACAACTGATGGTGCATCACGGTGATGCACACACCTTAGTCCTATTGTGGACAACTCGTAGATTTGAGCGCAGTTACGGTGATGCGCACACCTTGATTTTGTTCTGTTGGTCTCTCCTTTCGCACATCACGGTGATGTGCACACCTTAGTGCAAACTGTATTCAATTACTCGTTACTTTCTTCAGGATTAAAAGTGACTGGCGACTCATCGCAGTTTAAATAAATAAATATTAATTTATTTATTTACTCAATTATTTATTCACGTTCTTACAGCTATGGCTACTCCACACCAAATTACTCAACCTCCTCCATTCCTAGCAAAACCAGGCAAACCGAGTTTACCCTGGCTAGAGTGGTTTTGTTTGTTTGAAAATCACTTGGTAGCTATCGACGCCTCTGAATACTCACCTGCACGCAAATTCGCACTTCTGTTTGGCAGTTTGGGTTTAGCAGCACAACGGATCTTCCAAAGTTTGCCTCCTATTCCTCCTCCGACTGGCCAATCAGGTGACAGACATTGGAATATTTATTTGGAAGCTATAGCAAGGCTAAAAAAACAGTTTTCTGAGCCTCCGAATATTATGTTAGAAAGGCACAAATTTTATAAGCGCAAACAAGCTGAGGAAGAAAAAGTGGAGGAGTACATATCAGCTCTTAGGGTTCTAGCTACCACTTGTGGATTTGGTCCTTTATCAAATAATATCATCAGAGACCAATTTGTTTTCAACTGTGCATCCCAAAAAATAAAGGAAAGGATTCTGAGCTGCAAGAACCCTTCTCTTTCTGAAGTTATAGATATGGCAGCGGCGGCTAATGAGTTTTGAAAGTGGTGAGGCGTAAAATGATTGTCATACTGCACCATAGCGAGCGTTGCGAGCGAGCCCGAACAACCTAAGGGGGATTCGGGGGGATTCTCCCCCCGAGAAAATTTGGAAAAAACAGTGGACAAATGGTGCATTTTCAAGCAAATTTGAGAAAGCAGGAAGGTTAATAAAGCAATTGTGAAAGTGCAGTTATTACATTAATAAAGAGATGTCTTCTACTCTAAATCCTTTTTACTCTTTAAACCTACTTATTCAGCGTGCTACAGTTGTGGACATGCTGGCATCTACATGCCCTGCTGTACACCCACCGGAACTCAAGTATTGATACTTGACCACTGTGCACAGTCGCTTAATGCTGCTGCTACCTTTAAATCACATGTATACTTCTTACCATCGTACTAGACACATGTATATATTTACAGACATCAGAGTACGTTCAACAATGTTATTCAACACAAAAATACTTTTACTCAGTAATTCCTAGTTACATCATCATTTTAATCTGTTATGACACAGACATTTTTTTTTTCATTTCTTTAAAAAAAGGAGAAGTGTACAATATTCAAACTTTCATGCATTTCGGGCCCCTTGGCCCTTCTTCAGGGGCTTGAATCTACAACAAACGAAATCAAACCTTTAATTAAATTAATTACAATGCGCAGGGGATTGTCAAATAAAATCACATGATAGATAACAATAATTACATGCACATGTACTGTTGCAAGCTGATAAAATAAACAATAGAAAAACGCTGGTGAATATAAAAAGACCATGAGACCAAAGTGAAAGTCAGGCTTAGTGTGAAGGGAAAACCTCAATATATTCTCCAAAAGAGCTCTTCCTTATGTGTACACCACCACTCATCACCAACAGCATGATCAATCTGTTAAAACGTGCACAGGCACCTCAAAGGTGGTCAAAATAATCAAAAGAAACGTGCTGCGGCACCTTCAGTATGGAATGACACTTCGTTTAACCAAACATCCGTGCTTAACTGTCCGGGAACTAGCTCTAAAGACAAAAAGCCAACAAAGCACATGATGCTTAATGATAGCCATATGATCTTCTCGCTTGCCTGGCTCCCCCCCACTTGTTAAAAGCACTCCTCCTCACCTGTAAACAACTATGCGTTAACCTGCCCCGATCTCCTCTGCACTCGCTCGACTCTACTCCTGAAACCACAAACAAGCATCACAAACTCAGTGTCACGGTTACTACACAACCATAAACAATCCTTATAATTACCCCTCCCTCCGCGTTACAGCGGGGCTTACCTCTATATCTGCTCTCAAAGCCGCCATGAAACGCTCACAGTGCTTCCCCGATCACATGACTGAACAACGCTGCGGGTTCCTTTAGATTCCACGAGACCAGTACGTAAAGACCGATGATGGACTAAATGCAGAAGCCAACCTTACCTGTCTGTAGCCCTCTCTGCGGGTGCCATATTTGAGATGGTGAAAATGACCAGATAACGTACTACCCATTCTACCTGACCTCATCATACCAAAGGGTAACGCTGCCACCTATCATGTCATTCCAAGTGAAACCACACCTAATACCTCACATAAAAATGAAATCACGCTAGAATGCGTCACGTACAGGTGCAGTGTTTACAGGCAGTCTCTAATGTGACGGTGCCGAGGCAGTCCGTAGCGTGACACTGTGTTTAGGCCTAGGGACATTCTGGTGTGACTATAAAATAATAACCTTTATAGTGCAGTCTGTGACATGACAGTCAGTTCAGGTACAGTGTTTATAGGCAGTGACAGTCTCTGGTGTCACAGTGTTTGTCGTGGTAGTCAGCAGAGTGACACTCTCCGCAGGGGCATTGCATTGTGTGCAGTGATTATCACGTCAGCCTGTGAAATGGCAGTCAGTGCAGGTACAGAGTTCACAGGCAGTCTGTAATGTCAGAGTGTGTGCCGGCCGGGGCAGTCATCAGTAGAGTGACAGTCTTCGTAGGGGCATTGCATGGTGCGCAGTGATTATCACATTTCCGCCTCTGACATGACAGTCAGTACTACAGCAAGTGCAGTGTTTATAGGCAGTCTTTGGTGTCACAGTGTGTGCCGTGGCAGTCAGTAGAGTGACAGTCTCTTCGTAGGGGCATTGCATTGTGTGCAGTGATTATCACGTCAGTCTGTGACACGACGACGACGTCAGTCTGTGACACGACAGTCAGTGCAGGTACAGTGTTTACAGGCAGTCTGTAATGTCAGAGTGTGTGGCGTGGCAGTCATCAGTAGAGTGCCAGTCTCCGTAGGGGCATTGCATGGTGTGCAGTGATTATCACATGTCCGCCTGTGACACTACAGCCTGTAGCGGCAGAGCGATGATGGACAGCCTCAGCTGCCTCTGTGTGTGCAGGGGACGCGCGTGTAGTGACAGTCCATGAAGTGACTCAGTGGCAGTCGCGGCCGGCATGACTCGGGGGTACGCGCGGGAGGGAGGCGTTTAATTAAATGAATAAAATAAAAACAAACTTACCAGGCATCTCCTCCGCCGGTCCTGCGTCGCATCACGTCTCCTCTCACAGACGTGGAACTAACTTCTCCCCGCTCTTTTGCTTGACTGGCAAGTGGCAAATCAGAAGACTGGATGCGACTGGGGGCGGCTACTCGGCTGTATCCTGGCATTTGACAGGGCATGGGGCGACTGTACGTCACTGCCCGAGCAGGATCCTATCTTCAGACTCCTGCACTACACTAGGCATGCGCAGCATACCTAATGTAATGTCAATGGAGTGGGGTGCTGAAATAAAAAGCGCTCTTCTCGCAGAAGCGCAGTCGGAGTCTGGACTCCTGCTGCTCTCGCCTGCGTGCGATGTGCGTTTGTTGTTGACTCTGTCATGCGCACTTGAGGCTGTGAAGCAGCTGCCAGCACAGGCCGGAAATGTAAACAGACGAATTGTCAAAGCTGTCAATTCGTCTGCTTACATTTCTTGCTGCCCGATTAGTGAGCAGTTTTTCTTGTTGATTGCCTAGTGGGGTGCTGCCCCGGTGCCCCTATGGACCAGCCGCCACTGAGATATGGCCTTGAGTATCGAAAGGTCCACCATTTCTACTAAAGCCATGCAAAATAACGTTACTACTAATGTTAATATGGTTATGAATGAGTCGCAAGAAGAGGATTTACTTGCAGTTGGGCCAAAAGATAAACCAACGAAATATATACATAAGAAAAATCAAACATTTTGTTACAGATGTGGGTCAAAATTCCACATCGGCAACTTCCCTGGCTGCCCAGCTTTAGGTAGACGTTGTGCAAGTTGTAAGAAGATTGGTCACTTTCAAAAATTTTGTAAGTCTCATCGAAAACCTATTCAAGTGCGTAGCATTGACATTGAAACAGACCTTTGTTCAGAATCTTTAGACAACTTGCTGTTGACAGTAGACTACAAAGATGATCCTTTAGAAATCAAAGGCCCTTTATGTGATGCCATGATCAATGGTATTGAAACAAGGGTCATGGCAGATTCAGGTTCCACGATAACAATCCTTCGTGACTCATATTTCCTGGAGAACTGGGGAAAAAAAGTTTCTCTTTCCAAATCGGATGTGAACCCGAAGGCTTTCGGAGAAAAAGATATAGACATGTTGGGGTTCTTCATGGCTAATGTTGAAATTTTAGAACAGAAAATGTGCACTAAAGTATATGTAGCTATTAAGGGAAAGAACCTTGTGGGCTGGAAGGACCTCGCGCGAATGGGCCTCTATTTAGTTCCAGGGGAGGTGAACCCTGTAAGAGTGAAAGAATCCTCCGTATCCTGTGTGGATGAACCCGATTTAGATTTAAAAAGTTTGATGGTTGAATTCAAATCAGTATTCAAGGATCAGGTTGGTTGTGTGAAAGAGTTCGAGCACAAGATAAGGTTATTACCTAACGCACAACCTGTGGTGCATAAAGTTAGACCGGTTCCCTTAAGCGCTAGGGAAGATTTAAGATCCATGCTAGAAGATTTGTGTTCACAAGGCATTATACAAAACACTGAATCTTCACTATGGGTAGCCCCCATCGTTGTCGCACGTAAAAAGACAGGTGAGATTAGGCTGTGTGCGGATTTAAGAGGCCTAAACAAGAACATCGTAGTCGATTGCCATCCCCTCCCCAAGATCCATGAACTTCTAGCAAACTTGGGGGGAGCTAAGTGGTTTACGCTAATCGACTTAAAATCTGCGTACCATCAGATCCCACTAGCTAGGAATCTCAGGAACTTACAACGTTTGTCACACCTTTCGGTGCTTATAAGTTCCTGAGACTTCCCTTCGGACTAGCGTCAGCAGCTAGTGTCTTTCAAAGACTGATGGATACAATTTTCAAGGGTATGAAAGGAGTACAGACTTACTTAGACGATATTCTGATTTTTTCAAAGGATTCTGTAGAACATATCGAGCGACTGAGAATGGTGTTGGCTGCTCTTGGCAAACATGGGTTGACCGTAAGAGCGGACAAATGTAAGTTCGGAGTGAAGGAGCTGGATTATCTGGGACACACAGTTTCCTACAAAGGTATCAAACCTAAATTTTCAGTCATCAGGGCCCTTAAAGAGGCAAAACCCCCCTCTGATAAAGATACCCTCCGTTCCTTTTTAGGACTCGCCGAATACTACGCTAGATTTGTTAGTAACTACGCGCAAATTGTTGAGCCTCTGAGGGTTCTACTCAAGAGGGCCAAAAGTTTGTGTGGTCACAAGACCTAGAGGGTGTATTTACAAGAGTGAAAGATCTAATAATGTCAGCACAAGCTTTGCATGCTTTTCGTGATGACTGTTCATCTATTATCACTGTCGACGCAAGCATGAATGGTTTGGGGGCAATACTCAGCCAAAGAGTGAATGGAAAAGAACAAACCGTAGCATTTGCCTCCAGGTCACTCAAACCCTTTGAATAAAACTATAGCACAATAGAGCGGGAAGCTTTAGCTTGTGTTTGGGCGTCCCAGAAATATAAAATGTACATCTGAGGTCGCAAATTCGAGATCTTGACTGACCATAAGCCACTGACATTTATTTTTTGCAAAACTTCCAGTAATACCATGTCTGCTAGATTAACCCGCTTAATTTCAAGACTACAAAAGTATAATTTTGACATAAAACATATCCAAGGGGGTAAAATTTTTAGAGCGGATTGTTTATCTAGGATGTTAATGGAAAAGGATGATGAGGAAGATGTGGATGAAGACGAAGTTGAGTGTGTTGCAGTTATTGATGCAATTGAAAACTGCAGTTCAAGTATATCAGAGTCCGATTGGAAGTTTGCATGTATTAACAACACTGTCCTTTCCAAGGTTGTGGAATACTCTTCCGGCAAATGGCCTGAGTCAAGAAATTTAACTGGCGAACTTAGGAACATCTCATTAGTAGCTAACAAAATTTCTGTTAAAGATGGTTTAGTACTACGAGGGGATAAATTTGTTCCTCCAGTTAGTCTGAGGAATGCCTTAATTAAGGTCGCACATGAAGGACATTTGGGAGTGTCTAAAACATGCATGAGAATTAAGGAACATTACTGGTGGCCTGCACTGGAGGCACAGGTGAGAAGTTTGATAGATGGTTGCGAAGAGTGTTTAGTTTCAGACAAGCACTGGAAACTCCCAAAAGTGCCCCTGCACCCCACTGAATTTCCAGAAAAACCCTGGGAAAAAGTAGGGTTGGATTTTTCAGGGCCTTATAACGTACTCCCAGAACTGTCGAGGTATTTAATCTTAGCAGTGGATTATCATTCCAAATGGATGTACTACCGATTTGTAGATTCGCCAAATACTGATAACACTATTTCGTTTTTGAATAAGGTATTTTTACTGGAAGGGACCCCTAGGTCATTAGTAACCGACAATGGAACACATTTCATTTCAGATAAAATGTGTAAATTTTTGAAGAGTCAAGATATTAAACATTTGAAAGTGGCAATGTACTCCCCAGCTTCAAATGGGCTGGTGGAAAGGGGCAATAAAGTTCTTAAAGAAGGCATTCAGACAGCGCTGGCCGCTGATCATGACGTAAGGGCATTTTTGGAAGAAAAAGTATGGAATTATAATACTTCACCACACTGTACAACCGGTGCCTCCCCTTTTGAACTCCTGAGGGGTAGAAAGGTCAATTCTGCCTTGTTGCTATCTTGGTTGGACAACAGAAAAGTGGCCGGTGGGGGTGCTCATGATAGAAATGTAGCGAAGGTGGTGAAAGAAAGACAAGAGAAGATGAAGGGAAAACTCGACAGGAGAAATTCCTCTACGAACTCAGAAATAGCTGTGGGGGATTGGGTTATGTTTAAAAAGCCATTTAAGGTTAGGAAAGGGGAATCTGTATTTTCAAATCCCGTACTAGTCTGTAGGGTTTGTAGAGGTGCTGCATTTTTACAAGGTAAAGGGTGGTGGAACAAAAGACAATTGGTAAGGGTGACTAAGGAACAAGCTCAGGTAATTGAGAACAGGAAAACCTCCTTTACGGAACATGAACTTGAGTGGACACATTGGTTGCATGACCGACAGGGGTTCCCAAGTGAGTCATGCTCACCAGATGATGGTTCTGTTGGTAATTCAGTACACCATGAGTCACCTCATGGACGTGGCTGTCGCATCAGAAGACCCCCTTCTAAATTCAAGGATTTTGTTACATATTGACATTTTGTTGAATTTCATGTGTTATTTTTTTTTGATTGTGTAAAGGGGGGAGGTGATGTAGTGGGTTTGTAATTCCAATTACTATTGCTGTTTCATGACATCTGTAATGTTCTGTCTGACATACTTTGTGTTCTGTTTGTCCGCGAGCTCGGAGTGTGCATCTTCTGAGGTTCGATCGGCTTCTGCCAGTTGAAGATCAAACCTCCATGGGTGCGCCGCTCCTTGCCGTGGTTGAAGATGTATTAGTAATAAATCTACTTTCTAAAACTAAGAAGACGACTTCTCGTAAATATTCTACTTACCACAGAGTAATATCTTAAGGAGTGTGGTGTTGAGTTGTTGCTGTATGTGGGAAGGGTTTGTGGATCTGTTATGTGCTGTTTATTCTTTTTAGGGGTGCTAACAGATGTCGTGAAATGTCATTAGGTTCTTGTCATTGGCATGAATAATGATGGATCCATATTTATTTCTGACGTAGGGACAGCTTTAGCCATATTGCCAGACTCATATTTTCCAAAAAATTAAAAATAGAAATACATGCCTCTCCAAAAAGTAGAGGAGATTTCAGTCTGTTTCTAACCACCACAGCATAAGGCATGGAGCAACAGGTCAGGCCATTTCAGACGTCACTCTCTGCACTCTGGGTGATGGAACTTGTTTGTGCACATGTGCAATCTGCTGAAAAATGGTCCACTTCAGTGCTAAGGCTGGTGGACCAATCTCCGCGAAGAGGGCCTCATTTATGAGGCCTTACCGGCACTTTTGCGCCACTGGAACTTCACTTTTTTGATGTTCTGGTGGAGCAATGTGCCACCGGCATATTTATAAGGCCACATAAAGCCATGTTATGTGGCTTTTCATGGCCTTATAAATATGTGCCCTGACGCGCAGAAAACTGCGTGAAAGGGGCGTTCCATGGGTGTTGCTGAGGTCTTTCCCAGCAACATCCATGGCTTTTTGACACTGCCCCAGATTGACGAGACATCGTAAGTCTGAGGCAGCGCCAAAAACTTACGCCTCTCTAGGGGAGGCGTAAGGGAGCCACAACAAGGAGAAATATCTTTATTTCTCCTCATTTTTTCTCCTTCTATGTGTGCTGCATTCTGTGCCCCACATAGAAAGAGGAAAAAGCCTCTTGTGATTGTTTTTGTGCAGGAAGGTTTCCCTTCCTGGCACCCTTGCGCCATGGTGCAAAGGTTCCTGCGTTGGCGCAAGGCAGCACATTGTGCGCCGGCGCAGGGGAAAAGGACAGGAATGCACCGTAGCTAATAAATACGGTGCATTCCTGCCCTTTTCTTTTGCCGTAGGGCAGCGCAGCAGCAAGACCTGCTGAGCTGCCCTACGGCAAAAAAACCATAAATGAGGCCCTGAATGTTTTTTCATTCTTTTTTTGTGATGGGTCATTTCTTACTTATTCTTTTTTTCCCGAACATATTCATATCACATTTAGTTAGTTACATCTTTACATTATATTACTTTTAAACACATACCTGCAAAAATAAATAAATAAATAAACCAATAGATAATAATCAAACCACTCATAGCATCATCTTTGCTGGGAACTAAGCAAATTGTGCTTAACATTACATGTAATCTCACAGAGTATGCATCCACCAATCTGTAAGTGGACAAATTGTGTATAAATAAGCTTAAATAAAATAAAAGAAAAGAAATACATTCCACACTTGTCATCAAGTATACACCTATTGCCTTTTCCAAAGCTTGTTGTCTACATTAGTAGTGAAGTTTGTGGGGGCACTGATGGAGCAGGGTAAATATAAAAATGTTAACCTCCTAATATTTTCGTACAATATTAATAAACATGTTCGTTCAAGTAAATAACCAACAATGTATGTAAAGGGTTAATGGTAACACGCAATTCATTGTGCAAAGTAATGGACTAATAATTGTTTGCGTTTATAACATAACATAATATTTTGCATACTAAAATAATAATAAAATGCATGATTTGTGCTTTTGAATAAAACGTGTGGTTGCAAAATAAAGCGATGGTAAGTAAGGGACAGCTTTATATGTTGCTTCTGCTAGGTAATACCTAATTGGGGTACGTAGGAAGACGGGAGGGAAACGAAAGGGTTTATATTTCTTTGTTTTAATAACATTTTGTTTTCTTTAAAAATAGTGCGCTTAGGCCTGCCGAGCAGCAATATAAAATGGCCACGAGTTACTAGAGTGCGCATGAGCGGATGCGACCATGTGATAGAGGAGAGAGGCTGTGGAAAAGGGATGATCACGTGCTGAGGCCGAGAGGCTAAGATGAAAGTATGGTCAAGGCTGCTGTGACCCTTCTGAGCAGATGTGTGCCAAGATGATCAGCAAGAAGCGTGAGAAGCCTGGTTGAATCAATAGAAGGAACTGTGTTATACAAATTGTAGCAGAAAAAGATACAATTTGGACTGATCGAAACGGATGAGCAAGTGCATGAACTGTGGGAAACGATGCTTGCATGGACATTCCACACGGAACTGGTTAAGACCAGGAAGTTTGATTAAAATGTATAGGGACCTGAGTTTTTGACCAATGAGAATGAATCGCGCCATGTAAGAAGAAACATTTTATGCTGTAAGCTAGAATTAGGGTATAAGAAGACCTACTCTTGGTGGGAGGGGTTGAAAGGCTGGAGTAGATGCTGCGGGATGCTGCGGGAGATGCTGAAGAAGTTAGATGCTGTAGATGGGAGAGTTTGCGGTTGCTGACGCTGACGAGCTGATGCTGCTGCTGTTATTTTCCTTTTCCAGTTGAGTATAAAATGCTGCTTTAGGAGAACTCTTATTTGATAGATTTTTATTAGGATTATTAGGATTTCCCAGAGAGATAGATAGGTTGATTTATAGAGTTCTTAATATGATAACCTCATTTCTGTCTAATAAAAGTGCCATGCAATTTCAACTATTCTTATGTTGATGATAAATGAAATGATCTGAATAATAAAATTAATCTCAAATTTCCTGCATTCAAAACTTTATATAAACTTTATTATTCTTTAAACGAATGACTCAGTGATTTTTCTTTAGTATAATGACTAAAAAATGAAATGGTAAAGAGTTCATTGTGATTGAGCTGGTCTTAATCACCATCAACTGATTCCTACTAGTTGGTCCATCGACCAATGAGCGGAATACCTTAAAAGCAAATGAGAATTATTGTGTCATTATAAAAGAGGTATCCCGTCTCCTTCCAGCGAATCATTTTTCTCCTAGGTTTCATGACGGAGGAAATCCAGTGAACAAATGAGTAAGTGAATGTATATGCGGTGTTATGGGCCCCACCGTCATATGGATATAGTGTGTGTGTGTTAGTGAAATAATTCCACCTGGATGACCAAAAGCATAATAGGAGAAATTATTTTTATTGTAAGCGCTGGATCAGATTTCTTGGTAGCAGAGTTATGGTTACTATAGATTAGTTTGGTGATTATTGATTTATGATTATAGATTATTGATAAGTTTATGTTTAACACTTTTTGTTGAGTCGCGTTATCTTATATGTAAGTTTACACGCTTCCGGGAAGTAGGAAGTGGAACACGAGTGGCAAGAGAAGTCGCATGGAATTTTACACTGTCTGAGTTCATTTTTGGTAATAACACAGGTTGTGTTATTTAGGGACATTTTGCGTATAAAAGGTGTGTAAGTGAAATAGTGATCGGTTTTCTTGTGAAACTCTGGCCTTAATTCTCAGGAGCAGTATAGTCTCCACATGTGTTTTATCCCCAGAGAAACGGGTTTACCGCTTGCTTGAAAGAAGGGAAGTGCTACTTTATCGACGAAACTGAAAGTTCTGTGGTAGGGTAGAGGTAAGCGCTGCCCACTGGAAAATACAGAATTCTTGTGTGAATGGTCAAAGCTATCTTTTCGGTTTAGCGAATCAGACAATGGAAATGTGGATAAAATGTTGTAACTAACAAGAATTGTTGAAAAAGAAATTGCCGATAAATTTTGTAAAGGAGGGGTCAAGAGTAGAAGTGACGTAGACAAGAGCCGCGCTGGGATTGGACAGTGCGATAGTCACATGAGAACAGGAGCAAAGTGACGTAGACAAAAGCCGCGCTGGGATTGGACAGTGCGCCGTAGACAGAAATCATTGTGATTGGAGTGTTGGTGTGAGTCTTGCTAGCATTGGTTGAAATAACGCATAGGGAACAGTGTTGATTTGCGGATGGTTTAAGAAGAAAAATGTTGTGAATCATGTCGTACTATGAGTATGGAAAAGAGAAAACGTCTTGGATGTCGAAAGTTAAGAACTTCTTTAAGAAGGACAAAAAGGTAGTGACTAGAGAGGGACAAATAATTCCTCCACCGAAATCACCAGCTTCACATATGATGCTGAAATATGGATATCATACATGCATATGGTTAGAAAATTGGACAAAATACACCAAGAATGATGGAGCATTGGCTTTCCCTGAGAATGGTTCATTTAATGTAGCTGTATTACGGAACTTGAGAGAAAAGATGGTAATATTAGAACCTAGACCTAGACCGACACAGTTTGAAGCTTTAGCGGAATGGGAAGATGAGATGTATGAGCGAGAGAGATCCAGAGGATTGAAGAATCATGAGTTTATACCCGGAAGGTTGTGGGGAATAAATCATGAGGACAGAGTAAAGCGTTGGAGATATGCTAACATGGCAGGAGGTTTGTTTCCAGCTTTTGCGGTTGAGGAAGAAGCAAAGAGAAAGTGTACCAAGAAAAAGAAACATGTAGTGGTAGAAAAGTATGTGTATGGTGGTAGTGAAACAGATGACGAATTGCTGGAAGATATTTTAAACAGAAACCCACCTCCATACCAACAGACTTCTGTAGTGGTGACACCTAATGCACCACAAATGGAAACTGGGAGAAATAAAAAACCCGAACGAAGAAATGAAATAAATAGGTCACAAGAAACATTTAAATTTTCACAAAATGAAGAGACAGAAAGTGACAATGCAACTGAACTAGCAAAAACGACAAAAGAATTGACTGAGAAAATAAGAGAATTGACAAAGAATATGGAAGCTGTAACTGTACCAGTAACGATAGGTCCAGTAATGCCAATTTTTGAGAATCAGAAAATAAATGAACATTCTTTGGTGATTCCCATGAATTCACATTTGCAAAGAAAAAGAGAAGGGATGGAACTGAATAATGAAGGTGCACACAATTCGGCTAGTACGTGTAGACCAAGTCCACCTACAAATTTGACGATAAATGAGAGTGAGATTAGGAGAATGCCTATGGTGACAGAGTCCGCATCAGGAACACCAGAAAGAAGCAATGATTGGATAGAATTAAATAGTACGCCTGTGGGTCCGACTCCAGAAGAATTAAATGAATGGGTGAAAGTGCTAAAAGCAAAAGAACCCGAAGAAAAACCATTAGATGTAATAAGGTTGAAAATAGACATGGAAGAGTTGATTTTAGGAACAATTGGAACAGAAAAACTAACAAATTATCAGGATGACGAGATTATGTTTCTGTGCAAGAGTCTTACTTGGAGAGCTAGAAATTTACATGACAAATTGGAAGAGATTGCAGGTGAACTAGGAGTGGAATTCGTGAAAGTAAGGACGTTGCAGAAACCGTACAGAGTAGATTTTTGTGAGAAAGACATAGAGAATTTGAATACATCAGGAAGACTGACCCAGATAAAAGAGCTGATTGTTTTATTGAGAAAATGGGGTGATGTGGATAGATGGAGAAATAGATGGACAAAGAGGAATGAGAAAACAACAGATAAAGCATCTTTGGCTTTTGCGGTGACAGATAAGGAACCAGTTACTAGGGAGTACCCGATGAGAGAAACACCAGGTGGTAGTTATGTGCATGTTCCGTGGACCAGACAGGATATACTGTCATTTACAAATGACTTCCCAAAATTGAGAGAGAAACCAGTAGAATGATACAGACAAGTGGAGAGATTTGTTAAGGTGTCAAAAGTGCTGTGGATAGATCTGGATGGATTGTTTGACATAGTAGTGCCTGCTGATTTATGGACAGAATGTAAGATTACAATTGATTGGCCAACTGTAGAATATCCAAGGGATGCCAAAACAGGAGCGCCAGGTCTAGAAGTGATGAGGAAGTATGATCAGGTAGTTACCTTTCTGAAGAATAAAATTCCACCAAAAGAAACAGATTGGGTGAAAATAGACAGAACAACACAGGAAAGCAAAGAATCAGTGCATGCGTACTATGAAAGATTGTTGTTGGTTTTCAAACAGTATAGTGGTTATGAGACGCTAAGTGAGAAGGACATGAGTCACTTTGTATATAGGTTTGTGTATGGATTAACACCAGAGATAAGTGAAAGGATTAAGCAGCACCTGATAGGATGGCAGAATAGTACAGTAGATGAGGTTTTGAGATATGCTAAGTATTGCAGTGATGAAATTGAGAGTAAACAGCGTAAATTAAAAGAGAAAGCCATGTGGGCACAGGTGAAAGTTGCAGAGAAGCAAGAAGCTCAATTGAATAATACTAGCAGTGAAACTGGACAGTTTAAATCCCGACCTAATATAGGTAAAGGAAAAGGACAAATGAGCATAGATGAGGCAAAGAAAAAGTGGCCATGCCACAACTGCGGAAAGCTAGGGCATTGGAGAAACGAGTGTAAATTTCCTCCAAAACCTAATGTGGAAAATCAATCATTAAATTCACAGGTGCAGAGTGAGGTAGTTACTCAACAAGGTCAGGTGCCACAACCACCACTTCCCAAGAGTGCTAATCAACAGAAATACAGTTCAGAAACAGGATTCTACGGAGGAGAATAGGTAAAACAGTTGTCACGTGCAGCTGAAATTTCACAATATTGGTTACGACAGAATGAAGATGAGTCGTATGAAAGTTCATGACGGTGTCTAAAAAAGAGGGAAGAGTGCGTGCTTGGCGCAACTCTAGAGGTAGATCAGTCAGGTCCATTTGTGGATGGAGAAGTGAATGGTGCAAATGTAACATTCCTTGTTGACACTGGAGCTACCCGTTCTACTGTTAGGTCAGTGGAAATTCCAAATCTTCCTCTCTCAGGTGAACATATACAAGTGGTTGGAGTTTCCAATCAGCAAATTGAAACGCCTCTTACTAGATTAGTAAAGGTAAGAATTGGTCCATTTAGTGAAATGCACCGATTTGTGGTGTGTGATTGTAATCCCGTGAACCTTTTAGGACGCGATTTGTTGTGCAAAATGAATTGCACAATTTATTGTACTCCAGACGGAATTGCATTTCAGACTCCAGATGAGGATGTGCTGTATAAAATGACAATGGTAAATTTAGAACCAGAAGTAAATGGTTTGTTTCCTGTATTTGATGCAGAGAAAATCCCAAATGAGTTGAAAAGGACAGTGAAAGAAGAAGTGTGGGACTTGACAGGAGAAGATGTAGGATTAATGAAAGGAGTAGATCCCGTTAAAATTACAGTAAAAGAAGGAACGAGTTACCCAAATACGCCCCAGTATAAATTGACTCCAGAAATAATTGAAGGAATAACGCCAGTAATAAATAAAATGATTGAACAAGAGATTCTAAAAGAAATCATGAGCAGTCCATGTAATTCGCCAATAATGGGACTGAAAAAGCCAAATGGAACATATAGAATCGTACAGGATTTAAGAAAGGTAAACAAAATTGTTGTGCCTTGTTGCCCAATAGTACCGAACCCTGCTGTAATTCTATATCAGATTCCACGCGAAGCAGAATGGTACACTGTAATTGATTTATGTCATGCATTTTTCTCTATTTCATTGCATCCAGATAGCCAGCCAATATTTGCGTTTAGGTTTGGAGAGCGTATTTTGGCATGGTGCCGAATTCCTCAAGGGTACACAGAAAGTCCCTCAATCTTTAATCAGATCCTAAAGAAATCATTGGAAGATTTAAGAATGCCAGAAAAGTCAGTAATGGTTCAGTATATTGATGACCTACTGGTGGCATCAAAAACGAAAGAAGCATGTGTCAATGATACAATTGCTTTGCTGAATCATTTAGCAAAAAGAGGACATAAAGTGTCCCCTTCAAAATTGCAGTTTTGTCAAAAAGAAGTCCAGTATTTAGGGCATAAAATTGAGAAAGGAGTGCGAAAGGTAACGACAGAGAGAATAAAAATGATTCAAGGAATGAGAGCTCCAATGACACAAAGAGAGGTAAGAATGTTTTTGGGAATGGTTGGATATTGTCGACAATGGATAAGCGGTTTTTCACTAATTGCTAAACCATTGCAGAAACTGACAAAGAAGGATGTTAAAGATCCTTTTGAAATGAATGATGAAGAAATGAAAGCATTTAGAGAGCTGAAAAAGAAATTGTGTGAGGCTCCAGCAGTGGGAATGCCTGACTATGAGAAAGATTTCGAACTGTATTGCAGTGAAAGAGATGGATATGCATTTTCAGTTTTGGTACAGAGACATGGAACTATGAAAAGACCAATTGCATATTTTTCAGCTGTTTTAGACCCCGTAGCGATGGATGTTTGAAAGCAGTTGCTGCTACTTGTGTGAGTCTGGAACAGAGTGAAGGCATAGTGATGGGGTATCCATTGAGAGTGTATGTTCCCCATTCTGTGGAAATTCTTTTGACAAGAACGAAAACCCAATACATGACACATAGTCGGCTGACTAGGTATGAAAAGGTAATTTTGAGTGCAGATAATGTGACCATTGACAGATGTATGAATGTGAATCCTTCATCATCATTGCCAGATGAAGAGAATGTGATTAAAATGGATGAGGTAGATCACGATTGTCTGAATGTGCTCGAATACTGTACAAAACCAAGAGCTGATATACGAGATGAGCCTTTGAAAGAATCAGATTATATTCTGTTTGTGGATGGCTCATGTTTGAGAACAAGTGATGGAGTTCTAAGTGCAGCATATGCAGTTTGCACAGTAGCAACTGTGTTGGAAGCATCTTGTCTGAAAGGTGTACGGTCTGCCCAAGTTGCAGAATTAGTAGCTCTGATTCAAGCATGTAAGTTGGGAAAAAATGTACGGGTTACGATTATGACTGACAGCCAATACGGCTTTGGGGTCGTGCATGATTTTGGTCAGATTTGGTCACAAAGGGGTTTCTTGACGTCTGCAGGGACGACCATCAGAAATGGAGATTTTGTGAAAAAGTTGCTTGAGGAGATACAGCTGCCTAAACAGATCGCTGTCGTGAAGTGCAATGCACATAAAAATGGGGAAGACTACATTACTGTTGGCAACAAATATGCTGACGAAATGGCACAGTACTGTGCAAAGAATGTGGTTTCTTTGAATAAATGTCGTGAAAGAGAGCATATTTCTTGTCCTTTGCTTTTTACTAACTCAATTGAAACATGGGATGAGGTGAGACAGTTACAAGAAGCTGCAGAAGACGAAGAAAAAGATACTTGGCTAAAAGCAGGATGTAGAAAACATGAAGAAACTGATGTATGGGTTTACAGGGATGAGAGACCAGTTATGCCTGATAGCATGATTTCTGACATGGCACGGATGTACCATGGGCAAGCCCATATTGGGAGAGATTCAATGATCAGACTTTTTAGACAAACATGGTACAATCCAAAATTCAGAGCCATAGCTGAGAGTCTTTGTCAGAGATGTCTTATTTGTCAACAGTTAAATCCATGAAGGAAGACAGTAGTGAGTCTAGGAAGAATAGGGCGAGAAGGGGGTCCTTTCACCAGAATGCAGATGGATTTCATTGAAATGCCACCTTGCAGCAGACTGAGGTATGTTCTAGTGGTCGTCTGTTTGTTTTCTCGTTGGGTGGAGGCATATCCAACAAGAAGGAATGACAGTATAACAGTAGCAAAACTTTTGCTGCGAGAATTCATTCCAAGGTATGGTTTTCCAGTCACGATTGAAACAGATAGAGGAACACATTTCCAGAACGAATTAGTTAAACTGATTTGCGAAGCACTTAGTATTAAACAGAAACTGCATTGTGCATACAGACCAGAGGCTTCTGGAATAGTAGAGCAAGTAAATGGAACGATCAAGAACAGGTTAGGAAAAATGTGTCAAGCTACAGGACTGAACTGGCCAGATGCTTTGCCATTGGTTCTGATGACAATCAGAAGTATTCCGGAAAGGAAGACTGGACTCAGTCCACATGAGATAATCATGGGACGAGCAATGAGACAAGCACAAGTACCTGTCAACAAGCTACTGACTATAACTGATGATCTAGTACTGGATTATTGCAAAGGATTGGCTGATGTGGTGCGTTCTGTGTTTCATCAGGTTGGACCGGATGCGACCACTCTTGAAAGAAAACTAGCTCACGACTTGAATCCAGGAGATTGGGTTCGAATAAAAGTCCACCGGAGAAGAAACTGTTTGGTTCCTTGCTGGGACGAACCACGACAAGTGATCCTAGTGACGACCACCGCAGTCAAGTGTGCAGGAGTGAAACACTGGGTACATGCCAGCCACACCATCAGAGTTCCAGAACCTAAAGATCGACCTGTAAGTCGGCATCTGGAAATATCAGATAACAGTTCAGCATCAGAAAGAGAAGAGGAGACAGACAGGGTGCCAGAATTTGAAGATCGACCTGAAAGTCGACATCTGGAAGGCCCAACTACAAGTGAAACGATAGAAGAAGAAGAGGAAATAGAAGAAATAGCTGAAGTTCCAGAATTTGAAGATCGACCTGTAAGTCGACATCTGGAAATATCTGATACCAGTTCTTAATCTGATACAGAACAATTAGAAGGAGAAGAAATTACAAAAAGAAAGTGGAATTTTGAAAGCATAAGAGAAGAAACTGAGCCAGAAGACAGTGACAGTGAACAACCAAGTACAAGTTGTGGTAAAATTCCTTCGGAGATAATATTAATAGATGAAGAAGGGAGAGTTTCAAACCAAAAGTTAGAAAAATCGGAAAAACCCCGAGGAGCAGTAGGGACAGATAGTAAAACACAAGAACAGGGAAATTTAGAAGCAGATAGAGAAACTGACACAAAATCGGAAGAACCTCGAGGAGGGACAGAAATAGGTAAACGAAGGAAAATAAGAAAAGAACCACAAGTAGATGAAAGCGAAATCATAAGCTTCAAAATAAGAGGAAATAACGAAAAGATTGAAACAGACTCAGAAGAAAGTGGAGAAGAAAGAAATGAAAAAATAGAGACAAGAAAAAGAAATTGGAAAACTGAAAGAGAGGAAAAAGGAAGTGAAGCAAAAAGGCCAAGAAAAGGAGACAATTGGCCCAACGAAGTAAGAAAATTAAGATACAGAATCATAAAATTGGATGGGAAAAGTGCTGAAAAAGTGAATGATATAACAAGTCAAAAAGAACAAGGAAAACAAGGTGGAAAACACCTGCAGAAAACGAAAAGAATAAAGAAAGTAAATCAAAAGTACAGATCACCTGAATGGTTGTATCGTGCTTTGACTAGTCACAAAGAAGAATTAAACACTCACGAAAACCCAGAACAAAGAAACCTGATGGGAGAAAGTGAAGTGCAACAAACCTGAAGCAACAAACCTGAAGAAGTTTAGATAGTTTACCGGATTTGACAAAACACTGAACTGACAAATTTACCGGATGTGAACAGAGAAAGAATTCTGAAAAAGAATTAAAAGAAAGTATCAAGCAAAGACAAAATATTGAAAGTACAGAGTGGCAAGCAAGTCATTTCTGAGGTGTAGTGACACAATTTTCTAGAAAACAAGTAAATAAGGTTAAAAGACAAAATGGAGAATACTAGAGATAGAAAGTGTAGATGTGAGTTTTTAAGTAGATGGTGCAAGATGTGCTGTTTTTGTACAGGTTTATTAATAACAGTATGGGTGGTTTTAGCAATAACTATTCCAATTAGTTTAGCTGTAGTAGAAAAGTCTAATAACACTGAGAAAGAAAAAGGAGCTAACACTCAAGAGCCAGTTATTTTAAAGAGTAGCGCAGAATTACATAAGGACAAATCAATAACAGATTTTTCAAAAAATGTTTTTACTAAATTACTGTATGAATACATAGAAACAATGGATGTAAGAGATTGCTATGTTTGTATGCAGTTGCCTGCATCTGTAGCAGAGGGTGTGACTTATCATCACCTCCCTTTGACATATGGAATAACATGTAGTGTTTTAGCAAGCTTATTTTATAAAACAGGTAGATTAGAATATTATTACACTGATATAGATAATTTTTGCAAAGGTTTCTGTAGTTCCCGAGCTTAACAAAATAAAAGAGGGAAAGACGTTTGGTGAATATTTCTTAGAAGATAAGATTTTAATATCAGATAATATATTTAGGTACAACCTTACCTGTGAGTTAAAGAAGGAAGAAAAGGTATTTCTAGAAATGGTTGAAGAAAGAAGAGTGAAATTTGAAAGAAAAGTGATAGACAAAAACACCTCTTTGGGCGTTTGAGGAAGACCATCATGACAAGAAAAAGATAAATGCAGCTATGACTCTGGATTGGCCCCAACAGGGAAGGTTGTGCATTAGAAGAAATAAGACAAGATATGACAATTATTTTGTGGGTTCCAGCAATTGCTATGACAATTACAAAATTTTAGGTGGATGGGGATTCAAAGGGGGAAAAGATCCAATATTTCCAGGGATTTATTACGTTTGTGGGAATAGGGCTTATTATAGGTTGCCGGACCATTGGTATGGGTCATGTTACTTAGGCCTGGTCTTTCCAAAGATTTTTCATGTAGATAGAAAAGAAAAAGGAACACACAAAATGATAAATACCTTTACCCGTAGAAAAAGGGAAAGTTTTTCAGAAATAGTAGGTGATATTTTTGGTGCATTGATACCAGCAGTGGGAATATCTTTGAATGCATTTAGAATTCGGAAATTATCTACAGTGGTAGATCGTTTATCTACGAATACTGCTGGAGGGTTCTTAATGGTAAATACCGAGATGGTTGCCATGAGAGCTATGGTGATGCAAAATCGTCTTGCCCTTGACATTCTTTTGGCAAAAGAGGGCGGAGACTGTGGAATGCTGAAAGTCCAACATTGTTGCACTTACATTCCAGATAAAAGCGAAAATATACAGAAGTATATAACAAATATTACAAATTTGCACAAAGAACTTGTTCCACTGGAGGTTGAAAGTGTGTGGGGAAAACTTGGTAAAGGTTTTTCTTCTGTAACAAATTGGTTAATAAGAATGAGTGGATTAATAATAGGGAAAGTTATAATAATAGCAACCATGATGATAATAATAATATTAGTACTGAAGCTTGCAGTAACATGTATAAAAAGAAGTAGAAAACAGAATAAGATAGAAAAAGAAAATATGATAAACAAGGAAAGAGAGAGAGAAATAGGTGAATTAGAGTTAGAAGAAATAAAAGAGAACATGTACAAGAAAACGAAGAAACAAGTTGAAAGGGATACAGAAGTATAAAACTAACAAAAGCAAATGGATAAAAGATATATGCTGTCTGAGAAAATTGTATAACTTGGGTTTTTGTGGTGATATTAAAAATCACCAACGGGGGAGTTGATGGAGCAGGGTAAATATAAAAATTTTAACCTCCTAATATTTTCGTACAATATTAATAAACATGTTTGTTCAAGTAAATAACCAACAATGTATGTAAAGGGTTAATGGTAACACGCAATTCATTGTGCAAAGTAATGGACTAATAATTGTTTGCGTTTATAACATAACATAATATTTTGCGTACTAAAATAATAATAAAATGCATGATTTGTGCTTTTGAATAAAACGTGTGTTTGCAAAATAAAGCGATGGTAAGTAAGGGACAGCTTTATATGTTGCTTCTGCTAGGTAATACCTAATTGGGGTACGTAGGAAGACGGGAGGGAAACAAAAGGGTTTATATTTCTTTGTTTTAATAACATTTTGTTTTCTTTAAAAATAGTGCGCTTAGGCCTGCCGAGCAGCAATATAAAATGGCCACGAGTTACTAGAGTGCGCATGAGCGGATGCGACCATGTGATAGAGGAGAGAGGCTGTGGAAAAGGGATGATCACGTGCTGAGGCCGAGAGGCTAAGATGAAAGTATGGTCAAGGCTGCTGTGACCCTTCTGAGCAGATGTGTGCCAAGATGATCAGCAAGAAGCGTGAGAAGCCTGGTTGAATCAATAGAAGGAACTGTGTTATACAAATTGTAGCAGAAAAAGATACAATTTGGACTGATCGAAACGGATGAGCAAGTGCATGAACTGTGGTAAACGATGCTTGCATGGACATTCCACACGGAACTGGTTAAGACCAGGAAGTTTGATTAAAATGTATAGGGACCTGAGTTTTTGACCAATGAGAATGAATTGCGCCATGTAAGAAGAAACATTTTATGCTGTAAGCTAGAATTAGGGTATAAGAAGACCTACTCTTGGTGGGAGGGGTTGAAAGGCTGGAGTAGATGCTGCGGGATGCTGCGGGAGATGCTGAAGAAGTTAGATGCTGTAGATGGGAGAGTTTGCGGTTGCTGACGCTGATGAGCTGATGCTGCTGCTGTTATTTTCCTTTTCCAGTTGAGTATAAAATGCTGCTTTAGGAGAACTCTTATTTGATAGATTTTTATCAGGATTATTAGGATTTCCCAGAGAGATAGATAGGTTGATTTATAGAGTTCTTAATATGATAACCTCATTTCTGTCTAATAAAAGTGCCATGCAATTTCAACTATTCTTATATTGATGATAAATGAAATGATCTGAATAATAAAATTAATCTCAAATTTCCTGCATTCAAAACTTTATATAAACTTTATTATTCTTTAAACGAATGACTCAGTGATTTTTCTTTAGTATAATGACTAAAAAAATGAAATGGTAAAGAGTTCATTGTGATTGAGCTGGTCTTAATCACCATCAACTGATTCCTACTAGTTGGTCCATCGACCAATGAGCGGAATACCTTAAAAGCAAATGAGAATTATTGTGTCATTATAAAAGAGGTATCCCGTCTCCTTCCAGCGAATCGTTTTTCTCCTAGGTTTCATGACAGAGGAAATCCAGGGAACAAATGAGTAAGTGAATGTATATGCGGTGTTATGGGCCCCACCGTCATATGGATATAGTGTGTGTGTGTTAGAGAAATAATTCCACCTGGATGACCAAAAGCATAATAGGAGAAATTATTTTTATTGTAAGCGCTGGATCAGCACCATGAGGAATGGTGTCAACACCTCGAAGGCTGCCTTACTGCAAGTTTTGACTAGAATGTATTTTGTCTTCCTTCTTGGCTGTTTGTGAAAAAGGAGGTCTGTTTCTGTGCTATTAGTCTTCAGGCAGGTGTAGCCTTCTGCTAGGATGGGTCTTATTTCAAAGTAAGATTTTCCTTTTGTGCTTTTGTATGTTTTTGGGCATATGATGGAAAAGCTCTCTTAACTTGCGCATTGTATCTTAGAGATTAGAATTAAGCCCGGGCGAAGGGCGAGTAATTTCTTTTGTGAAAATTACATGAAATATTCGAAAATTATGCATAATTATGCAAAATGCTGTTCCCTGCACCGTGCATCCAGGTGAACATGAGAACGTGTTTTACACAATAAAAAGTGCAAAAAAAGTGCAAAATTGTGCATGATGCTATTTGATGAGGGCGAGGTACTCCAGACTACAGCCTGCTCTTGCCTGCCTGTTTTCCTACCCATCATTTATTAATTACATATGTATAAACTGTAAAAGAATGAAAAAAGGTCTTTTTAGACTAAGCCATGACGAAAATTATATTATGTAGTTTTGGGAATTTTGCATTTCGCTTGTTACGTGAAATTTCCAAAATTTCGCCATTACACCACTTTGTGTAATTACGTGCCAATTGTGTTAAAAACTTACCATAAATGCCCCATTCACAGTAAACATTACTGCAAATGTACGAAAATAACAGAGCGTTCCCACTGCTTTTGTTTTTTTTTTTGCACTTTCTTTAGCGCAAAACGCGTCCCTGTGTCATAAATTGATGCAAGGATGCATTTCTCACTAAAATAAAGCACAAAATGATAGCTTTGCATTTGTGTAATTATACGAAATTTTGCATAAATTTGCTGAAATTTTAAGTAATTACACAAAGCAAATTACCCAAATTTTCCTCACCCCTCCCATAGACTGTGTAGAGTGGGGGCTGCTGGTTGAGAGAGACTAATGGATGATGTCATAGAGGGTGTCAGATGTTAAGTCATGCTCACTATTGGAATTTAAAAAACAATGTTTTTAGTGGTGAGTTGGGGGTTAACTAGGCTGGTAGCAGGCAGCATGGGCTGCAGGTATGCTTAGGCTTAGGTTGATGGACAGGAAGTGAGACAGAAAAAGTGAAGATTCCCAGGGTGGAAGGACTCCTCTGAGTTCTCAGTTGCTGCACATTCACCATCTCTGTAAGGTGCTCGTTTTGCGACTTTGATGAGCGCTTTTGTGTGATGACAGTGAAAATGTATGAAGTGGAGGAGGACGATTATCATTTGTAGATATTTGTAGGGCATGGAACTCTAATTAAGAGGATAAATGAGGGCAGGATTAGTTACTGAAGCTGTAGTGTTGCTTGCCTGGTAACTTGTAAATGTGCTTACTATATTAGATGCAACTGATGCGTGCCTTCTTTTTCTTTCCTTCCTTTGCAACAACAGAAATGACCAGGGACAACACCATGTCTGCCCCTTCACAGTAGCTGAAGGTGTGCCTGATGCTGGGGCGTCATGCTTATTTTTCATTGATTTAACAATAATTATTCTTACCTCTTTCTTATACAGTGGTAGAGCCTTTTCTGTATTTTTCTTAACTTCTCCTTTAATCTATTTTGGTGTCTGTTAACCACTCATACCTCCTTTTGTTTCATTTTACATTTCCTTCTTTTCCCTCTCCCTATTTCTTCCTATCTCCTTTGCTTCTTTCCCTTTTGTTTCCCACTTTTTTCCTTCTGTGGGAGCAAGTATCCTCTCATTTACTGTGTTAGTTTTCTTATTATTAAAAGGAAATCTTCCAAAAAGATACTTTGGTTAGCACTAATTTCAAATTCCTTATTTTAATTTTTTGCTTGTGCAAATCCTGTGGTTATTAGCAATATTAATAATAAATTACTTTTTCTAGAGCCAACCCAAGAGGAGTAGGTGGAGGAGAAAGACAATGGCCAGGGTCAGAGGACACAAAAAGAAGAGGCTAGGGGCGAGTAGTAAATCAAAATACTTTCCTAAGGACAAATGCTCTATTTGTTAACCCTAAAATGGTATTACTTCTTCGCCCCAAGCGCCGTTCTCAGGCCATTTTAAGGCAACACCTTTCTATATTTGTGTCTCTGCCTCTTGGCTATTTAAATTATTGGGTAGAAGAGGTGTGTTGCTCACCCACGGCTACTACGTCCTATGCCTTTTCTATCCTGTCCCGCCCTATCAAATACCACATTTTTCACATTCATATTTCCAAAGTTACTTCTCTTATGCCTCTTAAATCTCTTATGCCTTGCAGACCTTCCATAAACCAACTAACCATCCATGGCCAAACCTAAACCTAGCCCAAGCATGTACGTAAAGTCAGCCTTACCTAACACTCCCTTACCGAGGAACAATATTTTTTATACTGCTGAGTTAGGATTAGTTAGCTGCAGCCTCGCTTAACCCATCCGGCACACTCTCATAAGAGGAGAGGTTTCCCTCTGGTCCGTGAATGGCTTCTAGTTTTGGACCAGACCACACCTCCTCGTGGATCGTGGACGTGACCAGAGGTCTTTTTCCACGTACTGCGGTCCACAGCTCCACTCTTGGTATTTTACTCTAATAAAGCGTCTCACTCCAAATACAACTGGTGATTACCTCATTAAACATAAGATTCTCAGGACATGGTACGGTCCCCCAATTTATGCTGCGGTGCACATCCTTGCACTGTCCTCAAGACTTGTAAGGCTGACCGCATCGATCAACCATTCCCAGGAATTTTGCCCTACTAGAAATATAAAATGTATTTCCTACTTTGCTAAAGACCAGTGATCTAACTTGCTAGAGACTATTGATTTTTTCACTGCAAGAGCTGCTCTCCATCTTAGGCAACTTACCTGGTGACGGTACTTCATTCGTGAAAAATGGATTTGTCCATCAATTTCTGTTTATTGTACAACCAGCAAGGATTGTGCAAGATATTCAAATATGTTATTGTATCACAACATATTTACTTGCAATTGTTCTTAGTTGCATGAAACATTTCTCATATATTGGATTTTTGTATTGTTTTTGCTCAAACTTTAGACAAAAGTAAAATCTTCCTTTTGTCTATTTTGCATGCTAATTGCCTTGCTTTACCACACAACAATGATGCCTTGTTAATTACATTTTTAACATTGCTAAGTACCAAATGATTTAATTATCAGTTTGTTATATATATATGATTTTTTGATAACTAGTAACAAGTTATCTCTGATAAATTTGGCTTAATTTATCCCGCTAGGGCATTTCTTTTCTTTTGTTTTTTCTTTTGTTTTGTTTTCTTTTCTTTTCTCTTCTTTCCTTTTCTTTTCTTGTTTTAGTGAGCCCAGGCTTTAGAGAGTGATACAGGCTCAACCCTCCAGCCTTTTTTTTGAGTTAGGATTAGGTGCAGAGTGTGATGTGGTTTTGGGCATGAGTTGGGTAGGGGAAGAGCAAGGCCACTGCAATTATTAATTTGTGCCAATAGTCGTCCAAAAGCATGTGGCCCTGTTAGCCCAACTCATTTTATTGGGTGAAAATCCAATAAGTTGAGCTTCATAAATAAATGGTGTGGCAACAAATGATGAGCGGAATGCTGAATAAATCAAACATTCACCCCCAGTCAAGAGATCTGAGTTCAATACATCGTTCTTTTGCTCACTAAGCCATCCCAGTTTGGACCCAGCCATATGCAAATCAGTCTTGACCCTGCTTCTCATGGGAACAGTCCAGCCTGAACTTCCAAGCTGGGTCCTCCCTGGACCAGAAACAAGCATCCTGGGACCGGGTTCGGGGTATCACCCATCATCAGCCAGGCTAGCTTGATTTCAGAGGCACAGCGAGCAAGGGACCCACGTCTGGGCAAACCCATCCCACTTTGGGTGAAAAATGCTGCAACAACTGATGGACGGAATGCTGAATAAATCAAACATTCACCCCCAGTCAAGAGATCTGGGTTAAATCCATCATTCTTTTGCTCACTACGCCCCTCCAGTATGGACGCAGCTTAATGCAAATCAGTCTTGACCCTGCTCCTCATGGGAACAGTTCACCCCCAAATGCCAAGCTGGGTCCTCCCGGGACCAAAAACAAGCATCCAGTTTCAAGGGATCACCCCTCATCAGCCCATTCCCAAAGGATCAATAAAAAATGTGGGGATGTGGCTGGATCACAATCTTTCTATGGAAATACAAGCAAAAATCTTTCTATGGAAATACAAGCAAAAAAACTAGCAGCCACTTTCTTTGGCATACTCTGGATGATCCGCAAGATCTTAGCTCTTATACCTGAACAGACACGGAGAGCCATGGTACAGGCTCTTGTAGTCTCTCGATTGGACTACGGCAACTCCCTTTAACTGGGTTCTCCAAAATACGTGGTGAACAGATTGCAGTTGGTCCAAAACGTGGCAGCTAGGCTACTCCAAAAAACACCCAGACAAGAATCAGTGAAAGCTTCTTTGAAACAACTCCACTGGCTGCCCATCCAAGCCAGGATCAAATTCAAATCTCTATGTCTGGCTCACAAAGCTATGAATGACAGGGACCCAGCCTTGCTTAGAACACTTATCTCCCCATACATGCCCAATAGGTCTCTCAGATCATCATCAGACCACCTCCTTAAAACATCAAGGATAAAAAGATCTAGATGGGGAGGAAGATCATTCTCGCATCTGGTTCCGAAGCTTTGGAACTCCATGCCCAAGAAAATGAGACTGTTAAGAGATGAACTCAGTTTCAGAAAAAAACTAAAGACCTGGTTGTTCCCATGATGACTCACTAAACCCTCTCACAACACCCCCTCTTAGCAGCGCTGTGAAGCCCTTGGGCAGCCATGCGAGGTATAAATCACATAAAATTAAAATTAAAATAAATCAGCCAGGCTAGCTTGAATCCAGAGGCACAGTGAGCGAGGAACCCACGTCTGGGCATACCCATCCCACTTAGGGTGAAAAATGCTGCTGCAACAAATGATGGACAGAATGCTGAATAAATCAAACATTCACCCCCAGTCAAGAGATCTCGGTTAAATCCACCGTTCTTTTGCTCATTACGCCACCCCAGTTTGGACCCAGCTACAATCAGGCTTGACCCTGCTTCTCATGGGAAGAGTCCAGCCTAAACTGCCAAGCAGGATCCTCCCTGGACCAGAAACAAGCATCCTGGGACCGGTTTCAAGGTATCACCCCTCATCAGTCAGGCTAGCTTGAATCCAGAGGCACAGCCAGCAAGGGACCCACGTCTGGGCATACCCATTCCACTTAGGGTGAAAAATGCTGTGCCAACAAATGATGGATGGAGTGCTGAATAAATCAAACATTCACACCCAGTCAAGATATAAATTGACGTGGTACATTTTTTAGGGGTCCACAAAGCTTGCATACACTTATACGAATTTTTGAGAAAATTACACAAAATTAAACATAGTTACAAAACAGGCAAGTCTGTCATTTTTCACTATTTTTCAGTGTAAATGTGTCCTTGCATCAGTTTTTAATGCGAGACCGCATTTTGTACTATAAAAAGTATGGAAAACACAACTACTGCAAACAAATGCCAGTCGTGATCCAGTTGTTTGCCTTTGTTCCTGTGTCTAAACCCAACATTATCGCCACGAATGTTGGCATCATTACGCAACATGGCATAATGGCATTCATTTGGGAATTTTTGCGTAACAAACATTGCATGAATTTCCCAATATTATGCAAATTATGTTGGCGTAATTTAAATCGCACCTGGGCCTAATTCTTTTTGCAGTAGTTTAACTTTGCAGTTTGGTCACTTTTTTCAAACACATGTTAAAGGTTTCTGATGTGTCACCTCATGAATTACTTTTTTTAAACTCTTTCCTTCTGTGAGAGCAAAAACATTTTATGAATAATGCAGGTGGTGGTGAATTGATTAATGGCAAGTACTGCAAATAGAGAGTAAAATAAAATACCAAAAATGCAGATTCACATAATTTCAGTGGCTCTAGAGAACCTGCAACGTTGTTTGATTCAGACTATACAACCACGTGCTTGCAGTGGCCAAAATTTACATCTTTTTCTTCTTTCTTCAGACTTGGCCCTCGAGAAATTAACATTTGGCCAGTGTAATTTATATAACTTGAGAAATTTCACATTACGCTTGTTATGCGAAAATCCACAAATTACACCACTACACATTGTTGTGCAAATATATTGCTGTTTGCTGCAAAATTATAGCAAAGGAACAAATGTGAACAATGAGACCGGAAGTGGCTGTTCTTTACAGCAATTCTGTTTTGTACTATTGTTTTGGGGTGAAATGTGCGTCAGAAATTGGCACAACGACACATTTCATGCTAAATATAAAAATAAAATAAAAACAAGTTTTTCTTTTGTTTTTTTACAACGGGCATTTTTATTGCGTTAATAGTGTATTAGTTTTATTTTAGCTTTATGTTTTGGTCCACATTGTATAGTTCATCTGCTTATTCAGGGCCTTAGTCCAGATAACAATCACTCCACACACTTGAGATGTCTGCGGAATCTCCCTCATCCAATGTTGTCTCTTCTGAAGCGTGTTCATTTTTGGGGATGACATATGTAGGAGAGTAGGATCTGCTTCACATGGGTACCCCCACTTTTTGCTGATGCTTCACTGGTTTTCGACATTAGTCTGGCTGGGGCCCTGCTATTCAGAACCCCAGCCTAGCTGTTTCCTCTTTAAAAGGGTCTCCATGTGCCTTAGGCACATCACTGATTGGGATCTGGAGTGCCCTTGTAAGTCCCTAGTATATGGTATACTATGTACCAAGGGCATAGGTACCTCAGAGGCCTGCCAGGGGCTGCAGCATGTATTATTCCACCCCTGGTAGGCCATCCAAACTGACACCACAGGTCTGCTACTGCAGCCTGGGTAAGGTGGTGCATGCTCCCCTTGCTGTGGTATAGGTTACCTATATCACTAAATGCATACACACATATAAACCTATAAGTCACTCCTAAGGCAGGCCTTATCAATCCTAAAGGCAGAGTGCATGGTTCCTATGTGAGAGGGTGCCCCTGCATGAGCAGGGCCCCTCTGCAGCGTTCGGAGACCATCTCTGATGCTGTTTGTAGTGCAGACTGACCATATACTCTTAAACGCATTATATCCTCGCGGTAAAATGCTAACTATGGAGTGGCTGCACCGAAACATGTCGTGTTTGGTGTCAAACATCTTGGAATACTACCCCCCGCCAATCCTGGCGGCGGGGGTAGCATTCCACCCTTCTAGAGGAAAGGCATGTTAACTCTGACGAGTCCGGTAACTTCTTTCCAGAGCCCTGGCATCACAAAATGGATGCTGCTGCCACAGACACGAGTCTGGCCTCCTGCTGCTGGACGAAACTCCGGCAGGGAGGCCTGGACAATAGGTTTCCTGTCCCAGGGAGGTGTGACCACCTCCCCAGACAGGACAATGTGTATTGGGGCTGGGCGGGAGCACTTTCGGGTGCTTTGAAGTCCTGCACTGGGGGCACATTTGGTGTCCCTGTGCATACCCCAGTTCAAACCGGATCAGGGGCTTGCAGCCCCTGCTTTGGCGCGAACTGGACAAAGGGAAAGGGTGTAGCCACCCCTCTGCCCTGACCCACCCATAGGTGGGGCCACAGAGTAGTCCATCCCCTATTTTTAGAATAAAGGTAGGAACCCAGTCCTTAGGACTTTAGATTATACCTGGACGAAACTCTGAAACAGAATCCTGGACCTTCGACGCTCTACTCACGATTAGAGGACTGAAGAATCTCCCTTGGGGTCAAGGAGTGACTCCCCTGCTTGGCAGGCACCAAAGAAGCATCTGTCCGGTTCGCATCACTGAAGCTCCCGTCGGACGCCGAAGTCATCGCATCGCCAGAGGTGGATTCTCAGACTTCCCCGAGGCTACCCTGAGTCCCCAGCAAAGCTGAGGCCCGTGGCTATCGTGGGTGACTTGAGACCGTGACCCCTGGACACCGAGCACACTTGCAAGTGCACCATCTTCTGGGTCTCCCAAGAAGTCGTGCTTTGGGCTCCGAGTAGCCCTAGCCTCCAGCACCACCTGCACCGAAGATCACTGGCCCCCACTCCACGAGTGTCCTGTAAGCCAGCTCCACGTGCGGCGTCACGAGGCTCCTTCGCGGTCGCTAGCCCGTTGGCTAGTAGCCCTTAACGAAGGCCAATCTTTTCTTTACTTGGCAGTCTGGTTTCTCCAGGCCTGCCCTCACTTACCCTCGCTGGGTGAGTTCCACAGACCTTGCTGGTCTGCATCATCGACGATCTACATCTTACTCGAGACTTGCCGTTGCCAAGGCTTGTTGGGTCCAATCTGGTCGCCGACACCTCTGCACTCGACAAACATCGAGCCACAGCCTGAATCCTGCTCCTGGTCGCCGACAACGCCTCCCGGACCTCGTGGCTGAAGAGTCAAGACGACCGCCATTGAACCTGAAGCACTCGACATCGGTGGGCATCTGTCCATCGCCTTCCTGGTCACTGGCTAGTGACCCAGACTCTGTCCCCTCTGCTTTCAGGTTCTTCAGAACTCCGATCCACTCTTGGATCCACCCGGACACTTTTCTCCTGGTCGCCAGCAGCACTTTGCAGCAGATCGCCATAAGAACCGACGGCGAAACCCGACCCCGAAAGGCACCTATGCACCCGGCTTCCCTGGGTGAGGTAACACGAGTACTCCGGTGCTCCCGTGGGTAGAGACTCTTCAAAGTCCTAGATCTCAAAGGGTTTTGTCCTAGTCCTCTTTTAAGTGTCCCTTTCCTCTATTTTTCCGATCCCGACTTTCTCCATAGAAGTTAACGGCGTATCGCGGTTGTGTATTTACACTGCACGCGTCTCCCGTGGGTCCCCTGTGTCACTACCTTGGGTGGTTCCTTGTGGTCCAAGCACTTCTAGAGGCTCTAGGCCTAGTGTCTAGTTCAGTCGTGGTTCGCATACCACTTTAATGGTATATGGTTTGGTACGCCCCTAGGGCCCAAACGTGTATTTGTGCTATTACTGTGATTTAAGATCTTATAACCTATGTACTTGAACTCTAGCCTCATAAAGAGACTAGAGGGTGTGTTTAGTAATAAATACATATATTTTGAATATATACCTGGTGTGGTGCTCTTTCATTTGGTCACTCAAGAGATTATAGACTGGTAAAACAAGCTGCTTTACATTCCTTCAAGACTTAGCCTGAAGGCTGCTCTCCATAGCTACCACTAGGATAGCTTTCAATAAGGTTGTCTTTAACCTACCTACCATAAGAGTCGATTTGGACTGGTGCACGGTGCCCACTATAATTAGTGGACAGCATATGCCAGGCCAACTTCTCACATTGGTGGCAGCGTGTGGGATTCCAGCTTGCTATTGTTTTACCAGATAATCTCAATTGAATTGATCAACTGAAAACCACTAAAGGTACCTAAGGTACATATAATTTAAGCTTAGAATATCAGTAAGTTCTACTGAACTTAGAGTTGTGTGTGAAGGGATAGCACAACCCTTTCTACAACTCAAGAGAGTTTAGTAGGCCACACTAGAGTAGGTAGTGCATACACCACACCACACTAGTAATGTCTTTAAAAGCAGGATCCAAAGATGCCCTGCAGGAAGCCATTGAGCTTCCCCCTCCAAGTATGACACACTCCCATTCTTGGAACTGAGAGCTTTGTGTAACGTGAGGAAATTAAGGACAGGCCAAAGTCCCACCACCCAACACCTCCAGGAGTTGTTGGTGGCTTATGATCTTAGTAAGTCCTCAGAGACTGAAGGGGTAGGAGCAGAGGGTGGGCCAGCAGATGAGGAAGGGGCCAGGGGTACTACTACCCCCAGCCCCCTCTGAAACTGACCAGGAGGGTGACAATGACCCTGACCTGGAAAACCCAATCCCTTCTGGGGAAGATGAAGATGAGGATCTAGAGAACCACACCTTTGTCCCCCAGGAAGGATTATGAGTGTGCTCAGAAAGTCTAGGTCTCCTTCTCAGGAGTCTAACCACTCTGGCACCTCCATAGGGAGCTCTGTTTCTTCTCACAGGAGGGAATCCTCTCATGAGAGAAGAAAGAGACTGGTCCAGTATGAGGAAACTCAACTGGAGATCAGGAAGAAGCAATTGGCTTTAGATAGAGAATCCCTAGATCTCCTTAAAGAGAGAAGAAAGTTGGGACTAGAGTCCCATGGTGGCAGCCATGTCCCTAGAGATAGGGAAAGGTCCTATGACCATAGGAACCTGAGCAAGATTGTCCCTCCCTACCAGAGTGGGGATGATATCCACAAATGGATAACTGCTTTAGAGAGGGCCTGTAAAGTACAGTGGTCCCTCAGGAGCAGTGGGCAGCAATCTTGTGGCTCTCCTTTGCTGACAAAGGTAGAGACAAGCTCCTCACTGTTAGAGAGGAGGATGCTGACAATTACAAGGTCTTGAAGAGTGCTCTTATTGATGGGTTTGGCCTAACCACTGAACAGTACAGGTTGAAGTTCAGAGACACCCAAAAGCACAGACTCAAGACTGGGTAGACTATGTGGATTGTTCTGCCAAGGCTCTGGAAGGCTGGTTGATGGGCAGTAAGGTGTGTGACTTCTCAGGATTGTATAATCTGATAATGAGGGAGCAGATTCTTAATAACTGTCAAAATCAGCTGTTGCATCAGTACCTGGTTGACTCTGATCTGACCTCTCCCCAAGAATTGGGAAAGAAGGCAGACAAATGGGTCAGAACCAGGGTGAAGCAGAAGGTACAGAACCAAGGTGGGGAAACCAAGAAGCAAGATGCTAAGAACTCTGACAAGGGTGGGGAGAAGGGTAAAGATCAAAAGTCTTCATCAGGCCCCCAAAAATCTTCTTCTGGTGGGGATTCCCAGTCTACCAAGGGTAAAGGCCAAAGAAAACCATGGTGCAAGGTCTGTAAGCAAAGACCCACTGGACCAGTGATTGCACCAAGTCCAAAGACTCCAGTCCAGCACCCACCAATGCCCCTAAGGCACCTGTTCCCCCTAGTACAGTTGGTGGAAGTGCTCCAGCAAAGGGTTTAGTAGGGTTCACCCTGGGAACTGAGTTGGGCTCTGACCTAGTTAGAGAACTGACTCAGGCTGTGTTAGTCTGTGATGGAGGCATGGATGTGCCCTCCTCTATGAGTCCCAGTAATCTGGGCAAGTACAGACAACAGCCTTTAATCAATGGACGAGAGGCTTTGGCATTTAGGGACACAGGGGCAAGTGTCACAATGGTGACACAAGACCTTGTGCTACCTCGGCAAGTTATGCTTGGTGAGATGTACCAAGTGACCAATGCTAGCAATGTCAGAACAGACCATACTCTGGCAGTTGTTAACTTCTCCTGGGGAGGGGTAACTGGCCTTAAGAAGGTTGTGGTAAGTGCAAACCTACCAGTCGAATGCTTGCTTGGCAATGACTTAGAGACTTCTGCTTGAGCAGAAGTGGAGCTCAGGACCCATGCAGAAATGCTGGGGATCCCTGCAGATGTGTTTGCTGTGACCAGGTCACAAGCCAAAATGTCTAGCACTGAACAGGCCTTGGATTCTGGAAGAATGGACCAAGTGCCTTCCAAGAGGAGGAGTAGTAGGGTTAAGGCAGTGCCTTCCCCCTTGGCTCAGGAGGAAGATCAGTCCCTTGAGGGGGATGATCTCAGCCCTGAAGAAGGAACTGTCCCAGAGGAACTTGAACCTGACCAGGTTGAGTTCTTGGGGACAGGGGGACCTTCTAGGGCAGATCTGAGCCAGGAGCAGCAGAGCTGCCCCTCCCTTGAACCCCTCAGACAGCAAGCTGCTGCTGAGGCTGCTGGGAAAGCTAGTGGTCCCCATACAGTGTATTGGGATGATGGACTCCTGTACTCAGAGAGTAGAGACCCCAAGCCTGGTGCTACCAGGAGGTTGGTAATACCTTTGAAGTTCAGGGGCTTCCTATTGACCCTAGCCCATGATATTCCCTTAGCAGGACACCTGGGCCAGAACAAGACTTGGGACAGAATTGTCCCTCACTTTCACTGGCCCCACATGTCTGAAGACAGTAAGGAGTTTTGTCGCTCCTGTGTAACCTGCCAAGCCAGTGGCAAAGCAGGTGGCACTACAAAGGCCCCCTAATACCACTACCTGTGGTGGGGGTGCCCTTTGAGAGGGTAGGGATTGACATTGTTGGTCCCATGGATCCCCAAACAGCCTCTGGGCACAGGTTTATCCTGGTGGTAGTGGATCATGCCACCAGGTACCCAGAAGCTATTCCCCTCAGGACCACTACAGCACCTGTGGTGGCAAGGGCCCTCCTGGGAATCTTCTCAAGGGTGGGCTTTCCTAAGGAGGTAGTATCAGACAGGGGTGCAAACTTCATGTCTGGGTACTTAAAAGCAATGTGGAAGGAGTGTGGAGTTACTTATAAGTTCACCACACCCTATCACCCACAATGCAATGGTTTAGTTGAGAGATTCAACAAAACCTTGAAGGGCATGATTAAAGGGCTCCCAGAAAAGCTTAGGCGTAGATGGGACATACTCTTGCCCTGCCTTTTATTCGCATATAGGGAGGTGCCTCAGAAGGGGTTGGTTACAGCCCTTTTGAACTTCTGTTTGGCCACCCTGTGAGGGGTCCACTGTGCTTGGTGAAGGAAGGATGGGAGTTACCTCTCAAGCCCCCAAAGCAAGATATAGTGGACTATGTACTTGGTCTCCGCTCCAGGATGGCTGAGTACATGAAAAAGGCAACCAAAAACCTTGAGGCTAGCCAGGAACTTCAGAAGGCCTGGCATGACCAAAGGCTGTTCTGACTGTTTACCAGCCAGGACAGAAGGTGTGGGTGTTGGAGCCAGTGGCCCCAGCAGCTCTCCAAGACAAATGGAGTGGACCCCACACTATTGTTGAGCAGAAGGGTGAGGTCACTTACTTAGTGGACCTGGGAACACCCAGGAGTCCCCAAAGGGTTCTCCATGTCAACAGACTTAAGCCATATGTGGACAGGGCAGACATGGGCTTGCTCATGGCTACTGATGAAGGGCAGGAGGAAGAGAGTGACCCACTCCCTGACCTGCTCTCACAGAACCCTGACGATGGGTCAGTGGATGGTGTAGCCTTGGAAGGCAGCCTCACTACCCAGCAACAAACTGATTGCAGGCAAGTCCTCAATCAGTTTAGACATATGTTTTCACTGACACCCAGTCAGACCACCTGGTGCACTCATGAAGTGGACACTGGGGACAGTCTGCCTATTAAAAACAAGATTTATAGGCAACCTGACCATGTCAGGGACTGTATCAGGACTGAAGTCCAGAAAATGTTGGAGTTGGGAGTAATTGAGCCCTCAGACAGCCCTTGGGCTAGTCCAGTAGTCCTGGTACCGAAACCTCACACCAGTGGTGGGAAAAGAGAGATGAGGTTTTGTGTAGACTACAGGGGTCTCAATGCAGTCACTAGGACTGATGCCCATCCCATACCCAGGGCAGATGAGCTCATAGATACTTTGGCCTCTGCCAAATATCTCAGCACATTTGACCTAACAGCTGGCTACTGGCAGATCAGACTAGCTGATACTGCAAAGCCCAAAACAGCATTTTCAACCCCTAGTGGGCATTATCAATTTGTGGTAATGCCCTTTGGTCTGAAAAATGCACCTGCCACTTTCCAGAGGTTGGTGAACACAGTTCTCACAGGACTGGAAGCCTATAGTGCAGCTTATCTAGATGATATTGCTGTCTTTAGCTCCACCTGGGAGGATCACCTGGTCCACCTCAGGAATGTTTTACAGGCCCTGCAAAAGACAGGCCTGACTATCAAGGCCACTAAGTGCCAGATAGGGCAGAGTCAGGTTGTGTACCTGGGCCACCTTGTGGGTGGAGGCCAGGTTCAACCTTTGCAGAGCAAGATCCAGACCATCATGGACTGGACTGCTCCCACTACCCAGACTCAGGTGAGAGCCTTCTTAGGCCTGACTGGGTACTATAGGAGATTTGTCAAGGGGTATGGATCAATAGTGACACCCTTGAATGACTTAACTTCTAAGAAAATGCCCAAAAAGGTTCAGTGGACAGCTAGCTGTCAAAAGGCATTTGATGACCTCAAGCAAGCCATGTGCACTGCTCCAATTCTGCAGAGTCCTGATTACTCCAAGAAGTTCATTGTTCAAACAGATGCATCTGAATTGGGGGTAGGGGCTGTACTGTCACAATTGAATGAAGAAGGTCAGGATCAGCCAGTAGCTTTTATTAGCAGAAGGCTGACCCCTAGAGAGAAACGTTGGTCAGCCATAGAGAGGGAGGCCTTTGCTGTGGTCTGGGCTCTGAAGAAGTTGAGGCCATACTTGTTTGGTACACACTTCCTGGTTCAGACAGACCATAAGCCCCTCTTATGGCTAAAACAAATGAAGGGTGAAAACCCCAAACTGCTTAGGTGGTCCATTTCCCTACAGGGGATGGACTTTACAGTGGAACATAGGCCTGGGAGTAACCATGCGAATGCAGATGGACTCTCTAGGTATTTCCACTTAGAACATGAAGACTTAACTGGGCAAGGTTAGTTTAATGTCCCTACGTTTGGGGGGTTGTGTAGGAGAGTAGGATCTGCTTCACATGGGTACCCCCACTTTTGCTGTTGCTTCACTGGTTTTCGACATTAGTCTGGCTGGGGCCCTGCTATTCAGAACCCCAGCCTAGCTGTTTCCTCTTTAAAAGGGTCTCCATGTGCCTTAGGCACATCACTGATTGGGATCTGGAGTGCCCTTGTAAGTCCCTAGTATATGGTATACTATGTACCAAGGGCATAGGTACCTCAGAGGCCTGCCAGGGGCTGCAGCATGTATTATGCCACCCCTGGTAGGCCATCCAAACTGACACCACAGGTCTGCTACTGCAGCCTGGGTAAGGTGGTGCATGCTCCCCTTGCTGTGGTATAGGTTACCTATATCACTAAATGCATACACACATATAAACCTATAAGTCACTCCTAAGGCAGGCCTTATCAATCCTAAAGGCAGAGTGCATGGTTCCTATGTGAGAGGGTGCCCCTGCATGAGCAGGGCCCCTCTGCAGCGTTCGGAGACCATCTCTGATGCTGTTTGTAGTGCAGCCTGACCATATACTCTTAAACGCATTATATCCTCGCGGTAAAATGCTAACTATGGAGTGGCTGCACCGAAACATGTCGTGTTTAGTGTCAAACATCTTGGAATACTACCCCCGCCAATCCTGGCGGCGGGGGTAGCATTCCACCCTTCTAGAGGGAAAGGCATGTTAACTCTGACGAGTCCGGTAACTTCTTTCCAGAGCCCTGGCATCACAAAATGGATGCTGCTGCCACAGACACGAGTCTGGCCTCCTGCTGCTGGACGAAACTCCGGCAGGGGAGGCCTGGACAATAGGTTTCCTGTCCCAGGGAGGTGTGACCACCTCCCCAGACAGGACAATGTGTATTGGGGCTGGGCGGGAGCACTTTCGGGTGCTTTGAAGTCCTGCACTGGGGGCACATTTGGTGTCCCTGTGCATACCCCAGTTCAAACCGGATCAGGGGCTTGCAGCCCCTGCTTTAGCGCGAACTGGACAAAGGGAAAGGGGTGTAGCCACCCCTCTGCCCTGACCCACCCATAGGTGGGGCCACAGAGTAGTCCATCCCTATTTTTAGAATAAAGGTAGGAACCCAGTCCTTAGGACTTTAGATTATACCTGGACGAAACTCTGAAACAGAATCCTGGACCTTCGACGCTCTACTCACGATTAGAGGACTGAAGAATCTCCCTTGGGGTCAAGGAGTGACTCCCCTGCTTGGCAGGCACCAAAGAAGCATCTGTCCGGTTCGCATCACTGAAGCTCCGTCGGACGCCGAAGTCATCGCATCACCAGAGGTGGATTCTCAGACTTCCCCGAGGCTACCCTGAGTCCCCAGCAAAGCTGAGGCCCGTGGCTATCGTGGGTGACTTGAGACCGTGACCCCTGGACACCGAGCACACTTGCAAGTGCACCATCTTCTGGGTCTCCCAAGAAGTCGTGCTTTGGGCTCGAGTAGCCCTAGCCTCCAGCACCACCTGCACCGAAGATCACTGGCCCCCACTCCACGAGTGTCCTGTAAGCCAGCTCCACGTGCGGCATCACGAGGCTCCTTCGCGGTCGCTAGCCCGTTGGCTAGTAGCCCTTAACGAAGGCCAATCTTTTCTTTACTTGGCAGTCTGGTTGCTCCAGGCCTGCCCTCACTTACCCTCGCTGGGTGAGTTCCACAGACCTTGCTGGTCTGCATCATCGACGATCTACATCTTACTCGAGACTTGCCGTTGCCAAGGCTTGTTGGGTCCAATCTGGTCGCCGACACCTCTGCACTCGACAGACATCGAGCCACAGCCCGAATCCTGCTCCTGGTCACCGACAACGCCTCCCGGACCTCGTGGCTGAAGAGTCAAGACGACCGTCATCGAACCTGAAGCACTCGACATCGGTGGGCATCTGTCCATCGCCTTCCTGGTCACTGGCTAGTGACCCAGACTCTGTCCCCTCTGCTTTCAGGTTCTTCAGAACTCCGATCCACTCTTGGATCCACCCGGACACTTTTCTCCTGGTCGCCAGCAGCACTTTGCAGCAGATCGCCATAAGAACCGACGACGAAACCCGACCCCGAAAGGCACCTATGCACCCGGCTTCCCTGGGTGAGGTAACACGAGTACTCCGGTGCTCCCGTGGGTAGAGACTCTTCAAAGTCCTAGATCTCAAAGGGTTTTGTCCTAGTCCTCTTTTAAGTGTCCCTTTCCTCTATTTTTCCGATCCCGACTTTCTCCATAGAAGTTAACGGCGTATCGCGGTTGTGTATTTACACTGCACGCGTCTCCCGTGGGTCCCCTGTGTCACTACCTTGGGTGGTTCCTTGTGGTCCAAGCACTTCTAGAGGCTCTAGGCCTAGTGTCTAGTTCAGTCGTGGTTCGCATACCACTTTATTGGTATATGGTTTGGTACGCCCCTAGGGCCCAAACGTGTATTTGTGCTATTACTGTGATTTAAGATCTTATAACCTATGTACTTGAACTCTAGCCTCATAAAGAGACTAGAGGGGTGTGTTTAGTAATAAATACATATATTTTGAATATATACCTGGTGTGGTGCTCTTTCATTTGGTCACTCAAGAGATTATAGACTGGTAAAACAAGCTGCTTTACATTCCTTCAAGACTTAGCCTGAAGGCTGCTCTCCATAGCTACCACTAGGATAGCTTTCAATAAGGTTGTCTTTAACCTACCTACCATAAGAGTCGATTTGGACTGGTGCACGGTGCCCACTATAATTAGTGGACAGCATATGCCAGGCCAACTTCTCACAACATATTTATTCATTTCTCTCCACATTTTGATGAGACAGACTTGTCCTTTGACCTTGGCTTTTGCACTAGCTGCACTGAAAACCCAGGTGAGAGGATGCAATGGCTACAGGATATGCTAGATAATTTATTGTCATGCTGCTGAGCTATGGCCACTGTTCCTTTTTCCCACACCAATAGACCAATGGCTCTTGATCCACAAACAATTCTGTATCCAAGTAGTCTTGCAACATCTTCTCTATTGTCATAGTTGCTGATATTTGCTGTTTTTGAGTTTCCAATTGATTTAAGTCCTAGAACTGAACTACCACAAACCAATCCATCGAAAAGGCTGGTTGAAGAGATAATGTTGGTGTTGTTGGCATTGTTAATTTAGTAGCAGATGTGTAAGGGACAGTGTTTATTTTACCACCACTGTACTCCCAAGAATTTAATGGAGACTGCACTTAGGTTTTCTTTGCCCTCCAACGTGCAATCTTTTCAATTGTTCTCTTGATGATCCAGTTCTTATAAATGGAGACATCCGGTGCTGAAAAAGGAATTAAACTAGCTAGCATCATTGTTTGTGCCATGAAGCAAGTATAGTGGTACAGATGTACTCATTAGAGCACAAGATCACTTGTACCGGGAGGTTTGTATCCATTAGGATTGAGCTCTGAAGAATGGCTGATCAGCGTGCAAATCCTGTGACAGTATGTTGTGGACTACTTCTTTTTTGAGGGAGACCTGGACAATTAGGCTGATGCAAAGAGCTGAACATAGCACTCCGAAGTGCCCTTCATCTGCCTTTGCTGTGACAGTGTTACTGTCATTGTCAGTTGCAACAAATCCAATGCAGACACCTCTGGGTTAAAGCCATTCATAGACTTTGGTACTGAATTATTTCAAGAAGTTGGAAGCTGTGTGTGCTTTCTCCAAGGAGAACATTGCAACAGTCGGATGCTGGTGAATAAATCAAATAGTATCAGCAATTGTATTGCCAAAGGCTACCTTTTGCCTAGCTCACTTGAAGGTGACCCAGTGTTCAGTGGTGCACTATAGGCTGTAGCTTGATGACGGGTCAACATGTCTGCAGTGAGGCAAACTGACTGCGCAACACTCTCCTTCATTGTGTCAGAAACCGATTCCAGCCCTTGCTGGTGCAGCTGTGTCACAGCGACAGTTGAAAAATAAGTCTGGCTTGGAACCTTCCATTTTGGACAAAGGGGCACCTCAAATTCCCAAAAAACCCTCTCCTAATACCAAAGAAAATGAGAGGAGATTAAGTGGTAACATTTTGGCTAGTTGCCTATTGCATAAATGACCCAGACTATAGGTTTTGTGGTTCAGGGGCTCCTTGCTGAATGTAGCTTTGACGGTGTGTTGTGTTTGGTTTTATTTTTGTGGCAATCCCATTTTAAGTGATCCCCATTGAGTTAGGGTGCTCAAACACTTTATTGTGACCATGGCATCCCTCTTTTCCTTGTGTCAAGCTGAGGTTGCAGCAGGTAATAAATAGACCTAGGCAAAATTTAAATTACTACCGCATGAGTCCTTTCATTTTGTGAGTTTCATTTTACGCTTGTTACTTGAAGTTCCAGAAATTACGCTATTATGCCACTTCAAGTAATTACGGGGCCATTTGCAGTTAAAATTTGCAATGAATGGTGCAATTCATGGTAAAATGTACCACAATGCATGCAAACAACAGAACGTGAGCGGCTGTTCACTGTGCTTTTGTTTAAATGTGTCCTAGCACCAAAACTTTACGTAAGGACATATTTGCACATAAAATATAGCCCGAAATGCCAGGTTTGCATTTTGCGTGACTATGTGTAATTCAGATTAATTTTGCCATAATTAAGCAAAGGCAAATTACACACAATGACATCAATACAAGTCATTATAACAATAATATACCTATATGTAAACTGACTTTTTTGATCAGACACTTTTTAGACAACAATCATTAAAAAGCTATATAAATAGTAAATACCTGTTGTCTCCCAGGTGGGAGCCAGGTGGAGGGTGGCAAAAACTGATTAAATAATTAATAAATAATAATACCCTAGTACTACAAATAACTACAACCAGCCCAAAAGCACAATATTTTAACACGGAATATACATAAAAAAGGGAAACAAGAGCAAAAATATCTGGTATCCTAAGGATCCAGACAGAACACACACAGTGCTCCCAGCATAAGGCTTTTAAAAGTGGTATGAAATGGTTATAATCAATGATAAGGCGCTAACACACGTTTCACAAAATAGTGGACAAGCACATGGCAAGGAAGGAGAAGGCACGGAGAACAAGGACAAAATGACTTCCTATGAGACATACATGTGTTTCACAAAATGGTGGACATGCACATGGCAAGGAATAAGGAGGCTTAAGAACAAGGACAAAATGGTCACCTATGAGACACTCATGGTTTTACAAAATGGTGGACGAGTAGAAGTTTATGGCTTGGTGATGCAGAAGACATAGAAAAACAGACAAGATGTCCACCTTTGCGACACACACTGCTTTCACAGTGGACAAACACATAGCAAGCAAGGAGACATGGAGGATAACGAGAACATGGCTGCCTACCCTGCTCTTCCCCATCAACCAACAAACACATGGATCATTGCCAGGAAGCATTGAACAAGTATATATAAAAAATGTCCTTGGGCCCATCCATGGGACCGTTCAGCACCAGTAAAGCAGCAATGAGAACGTAAAAAATCAACCAAGATAAAAAATAATAACAGCACCGTAGCATGGAAACTGACAAAACATTATTTGAATTAAACTTTACAAAAATTCCAGACACAAATAGCCCTATGCAACAAGTACTTCAGCAAAAACGTTTAAAGGTTGCAGAAAATACACATTAATCAACCATTCTTTCATACACACTCACACAAAATGGAGGGCAAGCATGAGGGAGAGAAGGTGGATGAGAACAAAGAACAATTTATTCATTTATTACAGAGTGGTGATAGCCACTCTGTAGTTATAGTTAGGATTCCCAGAGACAGGAATTTCTCAGGTTTTTGCTTCCTGATAACTTTGCTCAGGTTTAATTAATCTGCACAAAACTTTGCAGACCTATTTCAATTTCTGCATTAGTGGATGATGCAAATTTTTACTGTGAATTGGTAAGGGGGCACAGAGAAAAAGTGGGGTCCCAAAACATGTTTTGAACCAATGTAATGTAAATGGATTTGTAGAGCACAAACTAATCACACGTGAGGGTCTCTAGGCACTGGGTAGGAGAGAAACGTCAGGAGCATCAATAAAAGAGCCAGGTCGTCAGTTCCTTGTGGAATGTTGTGAGCGTGGTGGCTGCTCTGATGTCCTGGGGAGGTCATTCCAGGTATTAGCTGCTAGATAGCAGAATTAGTGGCTTTCTGACCTGCTTTTGCAAATGCGGGGGATGGGGGAGAGTGACAGCGAGGTAGATCAGAGGTTCCAGGTTGTCTGGAGGAAGTACAGTCGGCCGTTGAGGTAGACAGGTCACTTCTGATGCAGCGGTTTGTAGGCAAGGGTATCCTGAACTGGCAGCATTTCTGAACAGGGAGACAATGGATTTTCCAGAGGTGAGGCATGAAGGGGGTGTGGCAGGGAAGGTTGAGAACTAGTCTTGCGGTGGCATTTTGGATGGTTTGGAGCTTGTGTGTGAGGAGGAAGGGTATTTCGTAGTAGAGGGCATTGCTTGCCGTAGTCTAACCTGCTCATGATCAGAGCCTGGATGACGGTCTTCCTCGTTGCCCAGGGGAGTAATTTGAAGGCCATTATGAGCATGTGGAGGATGATGAAGCAGGCGGATGCGCCTGCGTTGGTTTGGAGTCTCATGGAGAATGCTCAGGTTTTGTACCCGGTAGGAGGGTCCCAATTCGGTGGGCCACCAGGTGGTGTCCCACTGGGAGTTGTTGGGTCTAAAAATCAGGACTTCCGTTTTCTTGGCATTGAGTTTGAGCCAGTTGGTGCGCATCCACGTGGCGACTTCCGTCATACAGTTTTTTAAGTTGTTTTTGGAGATGTTGGGGTCTTCTGAGAGGGACAGGATGAGTTGCATGGCATCGGCGTTTCAGATGATGCTGAGTCCGTAGAACGGGTGATCTTTGCATGGGGTGCCATGTAAATGCTGAAGAGGGTGGGGCTGAGGGATGACCCCTGTGGGACTCCACAGATGACGTCTTTGGCTTCAGAGGTGAAAGGTGGAAGACTGACCCATTACGTTCTTTCGGTCAGGAAGGAGCGCATCCTTTGGAGAGCTGGCCCTTGACTTCCTATGTCACGGAGTCTGGTGATTAGTGTGTGGATGGTGATCGTGTGAAATGCAGCGGAGAGGTCGAGCAGAATTTGGGCTGTGGAATGTCCCTGGTCTATGATAGTGCGAATGTCATCCTTTGCTGCGATATGGGCCATCTCAGTGCTGTGGTTGCTGAAAAATCCTGACTGTGAGTGCTCAAGGAGTGCATGTTGTTCCATGTACCAGGAAAACTAGCTGTTAATTGCTTTTTCCATGACTTTGCCAGGGAATGGAATCAGAGAGATGGGTCCAATACATTTCCCATTAACTTTCTTGACAGACGTAGCGGCAAAACGGCAAAACGGATTTTCACAAAACTTGGAAGGAATATAGATTATGCTGTGGAAAGGATCCTTTTTGTTATGTAATGAAAATCCATTCAGTACTTTTGTAGTTGGAAGGCACAAAAGCTTAGTGATATCTCAGGCTGCTGCAAACCACAGTAATTTTGCAGTATACTGTGGTACTTGCTGATAAGAAGGCAGTATAGGATTTGCTAATGACTGCCTTTACAAAAGTTAAAGGCTGCCATCTTGTTTAAACTACATTTTGAATGTGTTCTAGGTTAGGGCCTTAGATGTAGGTAAGTAGTAAGTTTCATTGTTATTCCCTACCTATGACCACTTTCTAAAAGTGGTCCTAGGTAGGAAAAATAATTTATATTTTTCTATATACTTTTAAAAAAGGTAACAGAGTAAAGTGGTACTATCTAGGAAGTAACTGCGGTATTTAAAAAAAATGTTTTTAAAAATAATATGTAAAAAACTACAAAAACACTGCTACATTATATTTATGGGGAAATATAGTGTAATACAGCGTTTTTTTCATTTTTGAGATTTTTTAAAAATTTTACACTTAGGTGTCAATTACGATGCCGTTCGGAAGGGCTTCGAATCGGATTTTTGCTGAATCCGATTCAGAACCCTTGTTTCCAACGAATCGTACACAGTTCCCAACGACCGATTACGATGTCCGGAAACCATTCGGGCTGCCCGAATCGGTTCCGAAAGGCATTCGGACAGGTCGAGTCTTTCGGAGTCGAATCGTACAGCTCTATGGACACGGTTTCTGAGTGAGCGATTAAGATGACCGATTCGAACAGCCATTCCGATTCGGTTTCCCTGAAATGAAATGGCTGTCGGAATCTGTCTTTGGGGGGCCCGTAGCAGGCCCCCCTTCACCCGGGGCCTTCTGAATTGGGCCCGTGGGGGTACCCAAGGGACCTCCCTTTCCAACCATGAACAGTGTGGCAGGCACCATGGGGTGCCCGCTACAGGGTGCACAATTTTCCCCAGCTACCCCTTTTTTCAATGGGAGCCTGTGTTCTCGTTCGGAACACAGGCTCCCATTGAAGTCAATGCGAGTCCAACTGAATCGTATCCGGAAGCATCTGGATGCATTGTAATCGGTCGGTCGAACTCGCAGAACCCGATTTGTTTGGAAACGATTCCCAAACCAATTCGGTCGGAAGGATTTCCTAACGAGATTGTAATCGGCCCCTTAGTTTTTGTTCTGGGTTTTGGAGGAAATATAGTGTAGTACAGTGTACTTTAAAACAAGTATGAAAAAAAGCTTTGTTATGCTATATTTCCCTTTAAAACCCAGAACGAAGATTAAGTGTGGTCTAAACTATATTTAGCATTTTCAAAATTGGAAGGGGGAAATATTGTATAGACCAGGGCCCGATTACGGGTTTGGCGGTCCGAGGACCGTCAGACTAGAGGGGGGCGCGGCGGTGGCAATCCAGCCTCCGCTGCACTGGTGGTCCGACCGCCCTATTACAAGTTGGGCAGTCGGACCGCCCTGGGACCGCCGCCAGGGAACCGCTGTTCCTTGGCAGTGGCACTGTGCGGTAGAGGCAGCAATATGCTTGGCGGGAAGCATATTACGAGTTTCCTCGCCGCCGGCGGTGTCATGGAGGTTCCCCCTGTGCCTCTTCCACATGTGAATGCACACAGGGGGGCATTATGTGCCCCCCTGTTTGCATGCACACCAGTTGCTGCACAGCAAGGACTTTAAAGTCCATGCTATGCAGGAACCTTGTGTGGCGTTCCCATTGCGGTGCCTTTTTCAAAGGCACTGCAGCCTGTGAAAGAGGCACCGCTGCAGGACTGCATACACTGCCCACCCGCCAGACCACTTTTAAGTCGTAATCTGGCAGGCGGGCGGCGGTGAGTCTCAGCAGTATGGGAGCGTGAGGGGGCGGCCCACCCACTCGCACACCACCAAAACTCTTAATCTGGCCCTTAGTCTGCATTCTATGTTTTAAAGGGAAAGATAGTGCAGTACAGTGTACTTAAAATAAATTCATATGTAGAAATAAAAAATAAAAAGACCACTGTACTGCACTATATTTCCCCTTAAAACTTAGAAAGCAGATTAAGTGTGGTCTAAACTATATATTTCGCACTTTCAATTTTGGAAAGGCCAAATATTGTTTAGGTCACACTGCATTCTGGGATTTTAGGGGAAATATAGTGTAGCACAGTGTACTTAAAAAAAACATTTAAATATACAAAAATTCAAAAACAAATAATATATTATAGTTACCATCAAAACCCAGAACACATACTAAGTGCACTCTAAACTATATGGCAGCACTGTGGTACTCTGTAAACTTTTAAAGAAATATATAAATAAAATAACTTTTACATACCTTTACACACTTATGCAAACTGACTCCTCCCTTCTTATACACTTATAAAACATTAGGACACTCTGGGCCAGATGTATCAAGCTATTTTGCGATTGCAAACGGTGAAATTCACAGAATTTGGCCGTTTGCGATCGCAAAATCGCAGTGTGCAATGTATGAAAGCAAAACCCAATTGCAGGGTAGGTGTGCAGAATTCGTGAGCGTGTTTAATCAGATGTGCCTTCTCTCCATTTCCAACATGAAAAGTTAGCTGTAATCCTTGATGGAGGTCTTTGCATCCTTGAATTTCTCGAGCGCAATCCTCGTGTAGTTGAAATGAAATGAAATGAATGAAATGAAATGAAATGAAATGAAAAGACCATTTATTAAGCGCGGTAGCTACCCTCAGGCGTCCTAGCGCTACGGACAACGCATACAAAAAGACAATTGAAGTTATTCAGTTTTATTAAAAAGCAGGGTTTTTAGGTGTTTACGGAACAGAAGTAAATTGGGCTCTGATCGCATATGAAAGGGGAGGGAGTTCCAGAGTTTGGCTGAGTTATAGGAAAAAGACCGACCCCCACATCTGACTCTCTTGATCCTAGGAACTGTCGTGAGAAGAGAGGATGCTGATCTGAGCTGTCTGTTTGGATGGTAAGGGGTGATCAGTGAATGATTAATGACAGCACCTGTTTTCCAGAAAGCTCGGTGAACAATGCACAGGGTCTTAAATTCAATTCTTTCCCTGACTGGGAGCCAATGAAGGCTCTTCAGTCCGGGTTTGACCGAAAGTCGACGGGGAATCTGAAGCAGTGTTCGAGCAGCGCAATTTTGTATGATCTGGAGCTTGCGCAAGGTGGCTTGGGGGCCCCTAAATAGAGGGCGTTCCCGAAATCCAGACGAGACAGAATAAGTCCCTGGACCATAATCTGTCTCACTTGAAAAGGCAGTAAGGGGAGAATCTTCCGCAGAAGCCTGAGTAGACCAAAGCAGGTGGCTGATAATTTAGCTGCTTGACAATTAAAGTTAAGGGACTTATCTAACCAGATTCCCAGGCTCTTGATTGTATCCTTTGGCGTGGGAGCAGGGCCAAGGCAGGAGGGCCACAATGAGTTGATCGTAAGTTTGGAGGGGTTACCTAAAAGCATCAGCTCAGTTTTGTCTCCATTCAGTTTAAGACATGACAATGTCATCCATTTGGTCACTTCTTCTAAGCAATCCCTCAGGCTATTATTCGCGGTGTGTATCTGATTAAGAGCCACCACTAGCTGAGTGTCGTCAGCATAGGTAATAATTTTTATCCCGAACAGACGGACTATCTCAGCCAGTGGGCTCATGTATATATTAAATAGCGTAGGGCTCAAGGAAGAGCCCTGTGGTACACCGCAGCAAAGAGGTTTGCTAGGGGAAGTGATGTCACCCTCAAAGACCGGAAAGGAGCGGTCTGAAAGGAAAGATTCAAACCAAGCAATTGCTTTTCCTGAGACTCCTAAACCGGTGAGTCGATGAAGTAAGATGTTGTGGTTTACAGTGTCGAAGGCTGCGCTTAGGTCAAGGAGGATGATTGCTGCAGATCCTCCCTGATCCAGAATCTTCCTGGCCTCCTCCGTCACTGCAACCAGAGCGGTTTCGATCCCATGCATGGGACGGAATCCCGTCTGGGAGGGGTCGAGCAGATGATTAGTCTCGAGGAACTCTGCCAACACCATGTTGGCATGTTTCTCCAAGATCTTGCTCAACCAAGGCAACAAAGAGATCGGTCGATAGTTGCTAGGGTCGTCTTGGTTTAAATTAGGTTTTTTAAGAAGGGCTTTAACCATATCCTGTTTCCAGGGAAGCGGGATGGTGCCTGCGGACAGGGAGGCATTAAGCAGGTCAAGTATAGTGGGAAGGACGTTGTCAATGGCTGACAGCAGAGTGCGCGGGGGTGCCGGGTCGTTGGGGGAGCCGGATTTGACCTGATGCATAATGGTTTCTAACATAATGGAATTAAGTGGGGGAAAGAATTTGAGTGTGGCCAGTGGCTGGGTCCCTGATTCAAGTGATTTAGTGAGCGGAAGGTCAGTCTGAACAGGGGAAAAGGAGGTGTAAATGGTTTGTATTTTTTGAAGGAAGAACTCTGCCAGGTTATTGCAGCGAGTTTGTGCATTGATGGGATTTGGGGATTTTTCTGGGAGCTTAAGGAGGGTTTTCGCAATGCGATATATTTCTTTAGGCCTAGAAGCGGCTGCATTAATTTTTCCTTCGAAGAAGATCGATTGTGCAGTTTTAATTTCATTTTTATAAATCTTTATCGCTTCTCTATATGCAGTTTTGCTGGGAGGGGAATAGTCCAATCGCCATTTCCTTTCTAATTTTTTACATTGGCGTTTCATTTCCCGTAATCCAGGGGAATACCAGGGGGCAGTCTTTGTACTGCGCTTAGGCTCGATGCGTTTCATGGGAAGTGTAGAGTCTAGTGATTTAGAGATCCATCTGTTATAATCCTCATTGGCTAAAGTGGGATCAGGGTTATTGGGTGGTCTGGAGGTTTCAAGAGCTGCCAGCCAGTCCTCTAGGGAAGTTTTGACCAGTTTCTTTCCCTACGTGTAACTGTATCGAAAGGAAGGTGGGGGTCAGGGGTGACCCAGGAGAGGGAGATCAAGAAGTGGTCCGTCCACGGAAGGGGGAGGGTGTTCCGACTATGAGATCTGCACAGTTACTAAAAATAGGGTCAAGCAGATGACCTTTGGTATGGGTCGGTGTAAGCACTAGTTGTTTTAATTGTAGTGCTAAGAGACTAGTGGTCATTTCTAGGGCAGTATGGTCAGCGGTGTTGTCAAAATGGATGTTAAAATCCCTAGTAATGTAAAATTGGATGGACTGCATGCTAGGTTAGCTATGATGGGAGGAAGAATATTGTGGAATTGTCCCAGAGTTCCAGGTGGACGATATATAAGTATCCCCGAAAAGGTGCTAGTGGGGGAGAAGTCTATAGCGAAGGAAAGACTTTCGCAATCTGGTATCGTGTTGGAAGAACTACGGCACTTATAACAGTCTTTATAAATGACTGCTAGGCCACCTCCTTTCCCCACTTTGCGATCTTCACGAAGAATTTGATACCCTTGGGGGAGGGCCTGAATGAGATCGGGTTCTGACTCTGTGTTGAGCCAGGTCTCTGTCAGGTATACGACATCTGGGTTGAGCTCTTCTAACAACCAAAATATTTCCGTAGAATGTTTAGGGAGTGACCTACAATTCAAGAGGTACATGTTTTGCTGGCTTTTTTTGGTTAGTGGGGCAGAATGGAATTGAAAACCACAGTACGAGCATGTGGTATGTGGATCTGCTAAATTCCAGGATGAATGGCACAGAGCGGGGGTTGTTCCTCTTAACTTGTAAAGGGAGTTGGGGCTATAGCTCCTAATGTGAGTGGGGAGACGGGCAGGGGTTGTGGCCCCTGGCCCCGGTCGACCGCGGACGGGCGCAGACGGGCTTGCCTTAGGCGCGCCTTCGGTGCGCCAGCGGCGCGCCCGCTGCGCGCGTCCGCTGCGCGTCTGTTTGGGCATGTCCTTTATAGTGGGAGTAGCCTAGAATGCTAACCTCAATGGTAGTGAAGGCGGAAGTGGATAAACCTGACTTCCGGTGGGTGGCACCTCCCTCCAAACAAACGGAAAAATCCGCGCTGGAACGGGGAGGGACGCCGAGCCCAACCGGCAGGTAAGCCACAATGAGGGGTATCAATAATGTTAAAAATATTGTATTTTTTACAGGGTTTCTAAAAACACAGTATACAATTTTTTAAAAGCAATGATAAAATGAAGATAAAAGAACACAGGAGAGCCCTTTTCCAGGCGCACTCGAGATGAATGACACAATTAAGGTAGAGCGATCAGAAGGATTTACCAGAGAAAGATTACAGGGAGCCCTTTCCCAGGCGCTCCAGTGGACGGACCACTTCTTGATCTCCCTCTCCTGGGTCACCCCTGACCCCCACCTTCCTTTCGATACAGTTACACGTAGGGAAAGAAACTGGTCAAAACTTCCCCTAGAGGACTGGCTGGCAGCTCTTGAAACCTCCAGACCACCCAATAACCCTGATCCCACTTTAGCCAATGAGGATTATAACAGATGGATCTCTAAATCACTAGACTCTGCACTTCCCATGAAACGCATCGAGCCTAAGCGCAGTACAAAGACTGCCCCCTGGTATTCCCCTGGATTACGGGAAATGAAACGCCAATGTAAAAAATTAGAAAAGAAATGGCGATTGGACTATTCCCCTCCCAGCAAAACTGCATATAGAGAAACGATAAAGATTTATAAAAATGAAATTAAAACTGCACAATCGATCTTCTTCGAAGGAAAAATTAATGCAGCCGCTTCTAGGCCTAAAGAAATATATCGCATTGCGAAAACCCTCCTTAAGCTCCCAGAAAAATCCCCAAATCCCATCAATGCACAAACTCGCTGCAATAACCTGGCAGAGTTCTTCCTTCAAAAAATACAAACCATTTACACCTCCTTTTCCCCTGTTCAGACTGACCTTTCGCTCACTAAATCACTTGAATCAGGGACCCAGCCACTGGCCACACTCGAATTCTTTCCCCCACTAAATTCCATTATGTTAGAAACCATTATGCATCAGGTCAAATCCGGCTCCCCCAACGACCCGGCACCCCCGCGCACTCTGCTGTCAGCCATTGACAACGTCCTTCCCACTATACTTGACCTGCTTAATGCCTCCCTGTCCGCAGGCACCGTCCCACTTCCCTGGAAACAGGCTATGGTTAAAGCCCTTCTTAAAAACCTAATTTAGACCAAGACGACCCTAGCAACTATCGACCGATCTCTTTGTTGCCTTGGTTGAGCAAGATCTTGGAGAAACATGCCAACATGGTGTTGGCAGAGTTCCTCGAGACTAATCATCTGCTCGACCCCTCCCAGACGGGATTCCGTCCCATGCATGGGATCGAAACCGCTCTGGTTGCAGTGACGGAGGAGGCCAGGAAGATTCTGGATCAGGGAGGATCTGCAGCAATCATCCTCCTTGACCTAAGCGCAGCCTTCGACACTGTAAACCACAACATCTTACTTCATCGACTCACCGGTTTAGGAGTCTCAGGAAAAGAAATTGCTTGGTTTGAATCTTTCCTTTCAGACCGCTCCTTTCAGGTCTTTGAGGGTGACATCACTTCCCCTAGCAAACCTCTTGGCTGCGGTGTACCACAGGGCTCTTCCTTGAGCCCTACGCTATTTAATATATACATGAGCCCACTGGCTGAGATAGTCCGTCCGTTCGGGATAAAAATTATTACCTATGCTGACGACACTCAGCTAGTGGTGGCTCTTAATCAGATACACACCGCGAATAATAGCCTGAGGGATTGCTTAGAAGAAGTGACCAAATGGATGACATTGTCATGTCTTAAACTGAATGGAGACAAAACTGAGCTGATGCTTTTAGGTAACCCCTCCAAACTTACGATCAACTCATTGTGGCCCTCCTGCCTTGGCCCTGCTCCCACGCCAAAGGATACAATCAAGAGCCTGGGAATCTGGTTAGATAAGTCCCTTAACTTTAATTGTCAAGCAGCTAAATTATCAGCCACCTGCTTTGGTCTACTCAGGCTTCTGCGGAAGATTCTCCCCTTACTGCCTTTTCAAGCGAGACAGATTATGGTCCAGGGACTTATTCTGTCTCGTCTGGATTTCGGGAACGCCTCTATTTAGGGGCCCCCAAGCCACCTTGCGCAAGCTCCAGATCATACAAAATTGCGCCGCTCGAACACTGCTTCAGATTCCCCGTCGACTTTCGGGTCAAACCCGGACTGAAGAGCCTTCATTGGCTCCCAGTCAGGGAAAGAATTGAATTTAAGACCCTGTGCATTGTTCACCGAGCTTTCTGGAAAACAGGTGCTGTCATTAATCATTCACTGATCACCCCTTACCATCCAAACAGACAGCTCAGATCAGCATCCTCTCTTCTCACGACAGTTCCTAGGATCAAGAGAGTCAGATGTGGGGGTCGGTCTTTTCCTATAACTCAGCCAAACTCTGGAACTCCCTCCCCTTTCATATGCGATCAGAGCCCAATTTACTTCTGTTCCGTAAACACCTAAAAACCCTGCTTTTTAATAAAACTGAATAACTTCAATTGTCTTTTTGTATGCGTTGTCCGTAGCGCTAGGACGCCTGAGGGTAGCTACCGCGCTTAATAAATGGTCTTTTCATTTCATTTCATTTCATTTCATTCACAGAATTTGGCCGTTTGCGATCGCAAAATCGCACTGTGCAATGTATGAAAGCAAAACCCAATTGCAAAATAAGAAATCGCAAAAATACCATTTCCAAGATTTGCGATTTCTAATTTTGCGAATCTGAACTTTGCGAAGTCAAAATTGCGACTCGTTATTTGCGATATCGCAATTAAGAAATCGCAAAGAAATGTATGAAAAATTGCAATTAGTGATTTCATCTAAAATCGCTATTTGCGACTCGCAAATTACCACCAACTCAAGGCAGGTGCACACTATTTAAACAGGCCCAGAGTGCCTCAGAATCTTTCACAATGGCAGCCCTGTATGTCATAGCGAGGAGGATGCAGATACAAGCAGCAGCACAGAGAAGGAGGAGGAGACAGGAACGCATTTACAGAGAACGCATTACCCTGTTTCAGCAGACAGAAGAAGAAATACATGAGAAGTACAGGCTAGACTCAGCTACTATACTAGACCTGATAGAAGACCTACATCCAATACTGGAGCATCAGAACACATGTGCATGTCCTGTGTTCACTGCACCTACTGGCATCAGGGAGTTACCAGGGGGTGATAGCTGTAGCTGGAGGGGTCTCCCACAGTTGCCTGTCACGCTTTTTTAATTCTTTCCTGGATGCTATGGTTCAGAGAATGCACCATTACATCAGGTTCCCCACTACGCAACTGGAATTGCAGAAGACAAAAATGGATTTCTACCAGATGGCACAATTCCCACATGTCATTGGGTGCATTGATGGGACACATGTCGCAATCTGTCCCCCCTCAGCTAATGAGTATGTGTATAGGAACAGGAAATCATTTCATTCCATCAACGTCCAAGTCATATGTAATGCCTAACACATCATCACTGACATTGTGGCCAAATTTCTGAGTAGTACGCATGACTCTTACATCTTCAGGCACAGTGGAATATATACATGTCTCATTGGAGGAGAATTTGGAGAAGGATACCTGCTAGGTAAATGCATGTCACTCACTCTGATTGACTCCTTGTATCTGTTGAAATTAGCCAGTGATTAATGTTTTTTCCTTTCTCATGTAGGTGACAGCGCATATGCAGTGCATTCATTTATACTCACACCATATCTCAATCCAGCAACCCCAAGAGAAAGGAGATACAATGCTGCCCATAAGTTGACGCGCAATGTGGTGGAGCGGACATTCGGACTGCTGAAGAGTAGGTTCCGCTGCCTACACAAAAGTGGAGGTGCACGGCAGTACAGGCCAGAGATATGTTGTAAAATCGTTGCTACCTGGCCATGCTACACAACCTAGCATCAACAAACGGCATCCCATTGGACACCACAGATTCTGACTCGGAGGCGGATGATGACCCACGGCCACCTCGCAGAGCAGCAGGTGGTGTAGGTGCCGCAGATGGGAGACACAGACGTGATGAGATCATACGCAACTATTTCTAGGAGAGTAATGAGACAAAGCAAATCATGACTGTTGCACAACTGTGTTTTATTGACCTTGACATCAGGTAATATGTGTGTACACAGCCTCCAAATCCTCACCACTGTGTGCCTTGAGTTGCTCATCATGGCATATATACACTCCATGCTCATTTACAACCCTTTTAATCTTATTTTGCATGCCTCGGCCACAGCAATAACTATTTCTTGCGCCCATGCGCAGCACTGGAACGGTCAATGTTCACACTGCCCTACCTTGATGAGGGTTCTGATGCTGTCCCTTGCCTTACACTCCGCCGTCTGGGCTCAGTTACCGGTGGAGTGATGCTGCTGCAGCTGGAAGCCTCCTCACTGTCCTCAGCACCCAGTATACCTGTGCCAGCTATGTTGGCTGTCTGTAGCTGTTCAACAGCATTGGTGACCTGCACCAATCCCCTGGCAACATCCTGGCTGCAGTGGGCCATTTCCACCTGCATGGACACGGTGCGTCTGGTAAGGACAGCTGTGGCATTGCACAGACGGTTAACTGCCTTTGTGTACCCATCCATACGGCTACATAGGCGTTGCTTTTCACGGCGCCTAGAGCCATGTTCCCTCTGCATGGTGGTGCATAGCTCTTTGATTGCTACAGTCATGTCCTTGATACTCTCTGCATTAGCCCTATGACCCTCTGCAACAGTGTTGTTCAGCTCCCTGATGCCATCCTTGATGTCCGTCATGTTATGATTTAGGGACACCAGCTGCCTTTGCATTGATCTCATGCTTTTTAATTGCAGCCGCTGCACCTCTACCATGGAGCCCTCCAGCCCAGAGAAGACAGTGGATTCCTCCCCCTGGTCAGCGACACTTTGTGACCTCGCTCTGCGGCTGAGGCTACTGCTGTTGCTACGCTGCACAGGAGACTGATGAGTTTGACACTGTGCTTGCTCTTCGGGCCTTGACTGTTGATCATCCTGGATGTCTTCCACTCCTCCCTCCAACTCCTGTAGTGGAGCCACAGTGTACCTGCGTGGTCTTGGTGCAGGTGTTGTTTGTGTTCTTGTGTCTGACTCTTCCTCCCCTGCCTGTTGCTGTTGCTCAGGTGCCTCATCAATTTGTGTGTCTTCTGCCTGTGGCGCAGGTTCTCCTGTGAATACAAGAGAACCATTTACTGTGTGTCCTGCTTTCTGTTATTTTCTATTAAATGTACATGAGGTGGTATACCAAAATACTGTGCTTAGCTTGCTCATTGACTGGTGTGAGTACACTGCGGATATTTTTCTCTGTGTCACTGCTTTGCTATCTAATGTTTGGGACTGCATCTCCCATGATGCATTGCTGGGTGTTAACAAAATGTGGACTGGAGTGGCAATCTTACTGGGTCATTGGGTCATTTAGGAGTGGAGAGTTTGGTGAGTGATGGCTCAGGGGGAATTTAGCATGCATCTTACCTTGTCTGGTGTTGTCTGTGGCTGAGCTGTCAATATCTGCTATGCCACTGATGCTTTCTGGCTGTAGGGTGGACTCCACCAAGTCCTCCAGGGGTGTTGTCGCTGGCTCTGTCGATGGTCCTCCACCAGTTTTCTTTGCGTCCTCAAGCCTTTTTGCCACCTTCTCTTTTGCCCTTGAGCGCAAGTCGTACCAGCGCTTGCGTAGGTCTTCAATGGAGCGCTGTGTGACCCCAATGGCATTTACTTTGGCTTGTATTGCCAGCCAGATCTTCCTCTTCTCAGACTCAGGTATGTGCAGTGATTTTTTGCCAAAGAGTTGCTCATGGCTCTTCACCATTTCCTCAATGAGGACCTCCAATTCCTTCTCACTGAATTTATGTTTTCTTTTCCGTCCTGCAGGCTCTTTTCCCTTCTCTGGTGTGGCCATGATGTGACTTTGTGCCTGTCATAGCACTCCTGATGGGCTCCTGAGTGGTGTGCTCCTGCTCTCACCCTCTCCCACAGCCTCAGGCACTCTGAAACAGCATGGGCAGTCTCACTTCCTGCTTGTGATGTCATCAAACTGCACCAGAATTGCAGATTCGCTAATATGCGATTTCTTAATTTGCGAACTCGCAAACATCGAATCTCTAATTGCGATTCTGTATTTGCAAATTTTACCGAATTGCTAAATGTTACCGATTTTTTTCCTGCATAGCGTTTTGTGATTCTCAAATAGCGATTCGGTAAAAATCGTTATTTGGGAATCGCAATTTGGGTTTTTGATACATCTGGCCCTATATTTATACTTAAAGGAAGAACACAGCCAAAGTGTGGTCTAAACAATGTGGTTGCCTTTTACTTTTGTAAGAGCAGTCATTAGCCAATCATATACTATTTAACTGCCCAATAGATCAATACGTTATTTGCTTGGGTGTGATTCAGAACGGTAAACTTGCACCTTTGTCTAAGTTTATGATTATTTACTGTTCACAAAGGCAATTTATTTGTGCTATCTTTACGGCTGCAGTCTCTGCACAAAAGAAGATAGGACTGTTTTATCTTTTTATGTGCGGAGACTCCATTGTAAAGATACTACTTGTAAAATACCTTTGTAAATAGCAACGATTGTAAACTTACACAAAAATGTAAGTTTAACTTTGTGAATCAGGCCCTTTAACTATAAAAACTACTGAAACAATTTAGATCTACGACCAAAAAGAATACTATACAGCCCATACTCTATATTTCAGACACATTTCTTCTAAATATGTTCAACCATTTTCATGCTACATCTGTTTAAACAATACTCTATGACACAGCATGCCATTCCACTCCACTGAAAGACACACCACTCCACTCCACTCCACAACACCCCACTCTACTCTACGGCACTCCACTCCACACCACTCCTCTATACTACACGCCACTCCACTCTACAGCACGCCAATACAGCCAAGTACACGCCAGTCAACTCAATGACATGCCACTCCACTCTACCACACAGCACTCCATTTTATGATATGCCACTCCACTTTACGACATCCACGTTCACTGTGCACCACTCCACTCTACTCCTCTCCTCTCTAAAACACTGTACCACATGCCACTCTATGGCATGTCACTCCACTCTATAGACAACATGACACTCCACTCTATGCCACTCCACTGTACATCATGCCACTCCACTCTATGACAGTCCTCTCCACTGTATTACACTCCAAGCCACCCCACTCTATGACACGCCACTCCCCTGTACAACATGCCACTCCAGTTTACCACACGCCACTCCACTTTACGACATGCCACTCCACTCTATGCCACTCCACTCTACGACCTCCCAGATCAGTCTACGCTACTTCAATTTACACTACTCCATTCTAAGACAGTGTGCGTGACTCCACTCTATGACAAGCCACTCCAATCTACTGTACGATAGGCCACAACACTCAACGTCACTCTACAACACTCTACTCCACTGTATGCCACTCTACAACATGCCACTCCACTCTATGACACCCCACTCCACTCTATGACAAGCCACTCCACTCTATGACATGCCACTCAACTGTACGACGCTTCAATCTGCACTACGACACTCCAGGTCGCTCCACAGTACCATACACCACGCCACTCCTCTTTACTACATGCCACTCCTCTTTACTACATGCCACTTTACTCTACACAACTCAACTATACGCCACTGCAAAACACTCCACTACACTCTTCCACTGTATGACACTGAACTCTATGCCACTCTGCAACACTCTACTCCACTCTGTGCCACTCTACGATACTCTACTCTACTGTACAACACTCTAAGCAACTCCCTCTACTCCACTCCATCACTTCATTGTATGCCACTCCAGTAGATACCAGTATACGCCAATCCACTATATGCAATTTCACTCTACACAAGAACACTCTATGCTTCAACACTGTACACCACACCACTCTACAACACAACGCTCTACACATTGACTCTGTCTGACACAACAACTGTACATCTACATCACTCCTGTGTATGCCACTCCACTCTACACAACAGTCTACGCCACGGCACTGTATGCCACAACACTCTATGCCATGACACTGTACGCCACAACACTGTATGACACAACACTGTATGACACTCTGGCCTATACCACTCAACTTTATGCCATGACACTCTACTTCATTTAAAGACACACCAAGCCACCCTTTCACACCCCACTCCACTGTACCATATGTCACTGCACTGTATGATACTCCACTCCACTGTATAACACTCCACGCCACTCCACTCTATGTCATGCCACTCCACTCTATGCCACTCCAGTCGACTCTATGACACGTCACTCCAGTGTACACCACTCCACTTTACCCCACTTCCTTTATGCCACTCCACTCTAGGCTATTCCACACGACGCCACTCCACTCTACAGCACTCCACTCTATGCCACTCCGCTTTACGCCAGTCCACTCTACACCATGCCACTTTACACTATTCCACTCTATGCCTCTCCACTCCATGTCACTCTACTCTACGCCACTCCACTCTGTGCCACTCCACTGTACTCTACCACATGCCACTCCACTCTACGCCATTCCACTGTACATTACTCCACTGTACGCCACTCCTTTCTACAACACTACACTCTAAACCACTCCACTCTACGTCAAGACACTGTACACCATGACACGCTACACCATAACACTCTATGTCACAACACTGTACACCACAACACTCTAAGCCATGACACTGTAAGCCATGGTACTCTATGGTATGGCACTCTACAAGACAACACTACGACACTGCACTCTACGCCACTCCACCATACTCCACTCTATGACACTCTACTCTGTTTTACTCCCTCCACTGTACTCCTCTGTATGGCATTCCATTGTACAACACTCTACACCAGTTTATGCCACTGTGTAACACTCTACTTCACTGTATGGCTTTCTACTCCACTCAATGCAACTCCTTCTATGCCACTCCACCCACATTTACTCCACTATACTCTGCGACACACTACTCCACTCTACTCTACTCACTACTCCACTCTATGCCACTCCACTCTTCGCCACTCCATGCCAATTGACTTCACGACACTCTATTCCACTCTACTATACCACACTCAACCACACTCTACTCTCGTCTACGCCACTCTAATCTACAACACTCTACTCCACACTATGCTCTTCCACTGTACGGCACTGTACTCCACTCTACAACACACAACACCCCACTTCACTCCACTGTATGACACTTCACACCAGTTCACTCTGTGGCATGCTACTCCACTGTAAAACACACCACTCCACTGTTTATCAATCCAGTGTATGCCACTCCACTCTACACCAAGTCTGTGCCACAGCACTCCATGCCAGTGAACTCTGCAACACTCTACTCCACTGTACAACACACCACTCCACTTTATTACATGCCACTGCACTCAATGCCACTCCAATTGACTCTATGATACGTCACCTCACTGTACGCCACTCCACTCTACCCCACTTTACTTTATGCCACTCCACTCTACATCACTCCACTTTACACTATTCCACTCTATGCCACTCCACTCCATGCCACTCCACTCCATGCCACTCAACTCTACACCACTCCACTTTACACCAATTTTAAACAAGTTTAAACTTGATTTGTATAGAAAGAATAAGTAAAGTTTTTCTAACTATAACTAAGACTTAACCTTTGTTTTTTCCATATATATATATATATATATATAGATGTGTGACGTGCAGAACGTGTAGAGATGGAGTGAATCTGATCTGAAAGCATTGGGGAATCCAAAAACATCTAGCAGTGAGCCACTAAAACTACACTATGCATATAAGTCAGAATTTGTAGTTTACATGTTAACATGTCCTTGTACAAAAAGATATATTGGCAATACAAACCTACAAGTACACAAGTGAATGTTACAGCATATCCAAGCCATTGAGAACAGGGATAATTCCTATCCTGTAGCTAGGCATTTCTGGTGACAACATCAAGGGAATGCAACATTACTAAGGTATAGGGAGGTAGATGGGATTCAGAGGACAGTGAGGGGCTGCGACAGAGAGAAAACTGGAAAGGAAATATATCTTGGAATTTGACACTATAAACTGCTTGAATTAAATACAGATGAAGAGATGTTTGTAAATCTCTAAAGTCTTTTGAGACAAAATAACAGTATGAGTTCTTACCCACAACTGACATCATTTCATGTATATCAAGTGGTTTTTAAGGCATTTGTGTTATTTTTATGTTTCAGAAAGTTGTGAAGCTTGCATAAAATGAATTATTGTAGACTGTAAGATACAGCAGAGTAATATGATCCAACAGAGCCCACTAGGGCTTGATATACTGTGAAAGCAAAAACATGAGTTTATTTGTTTGTTATTTTTCTGAAAGTATTTCCCCTCATATATTGCTCTAGTGAGTTATGCCCACTGGGACTTTATGGGGAATTAAAGACTTTGAGGGTATTGGTAAAAATATATTTTTTTATCTTTTTTGATTAATTTGTAAACAATGGATTCAGTTTTCATTGCCAAAAATTAACTGTTGAAACATTATGACAATTAGTGACAAAGTATTGTTTTTCTGTATGGATATTTGCAAACAAGTGAATTGTGAAGTATTTCTTTATTTTAATAGCATGTTGTAAATATAAAAACACGTTTTAAATTGGAGCTCGTTATCATGATCTAGGTTACGTGGCTCGCCGAAACGCGTAGAGCCTTTGTTGGTGGAACAATAAACACTTTGAGCACAAATGGAAGCTTGCTGATATCTGTTTTCAAGAGGGAGTGGAGAATGGTGATGCAATTAATGAGAACATGCAAACTTCATAGTGGCCAGGCAACGTTTTTGATCAAGCGCTGTCAAGCATTTTGTCGCATATATATATATATATATATATATATATATATATATATATATATATCTATATATATATATTCCTTTCTCCAGCTTCCATCATGGCTACTGCTCACGAACACAGCGGATGCTTCCAGCACGCGATGACGGACTCGCGTAACCATATCACCTTCACAGAGACGCTGGGCACTCCGGCTCAATTCAAATAATATTTTATTGTAAATTCACAGCGTGTCACCCTGGCTGACAAATGCATTTTGGCTCCCTGGCCTTTTTCAATGTTAGCGCCACATTTCATTTTTGTCAATTAAATACCCCCGTGATGTGTCAATGATTCAACAAAATAAACTAAACATGAACATAGGACTCCTTATTCAATGTCAGAAAAACAAATAAACCAGTGTGGCGGCCATTTTGTAGTGGTCTTAGGTATCCTCATTACATAAAGGCTTTTGATCTCGCCATTTACAAATCAATTTAGGACAATTCCTTCAATGATACCCATACCTATATTTTTAAAAATATATCATCAATTGGCCCACCAACCCAACTTATTATGGCTGTATGGGCCTTGAATTTAATAAACATCAATATAAGTATAAACCCAGGACCTATTTCCCAATTTGGGAAAAACTATCGTACTAATGGGGCGGGTCTCATGATTTAGCATATCAATATGCCATATCCCAATCATACTTACATCTATGCTGATGCCCACCGCCCAACTTATTCTGCCCTGAATGGGCTTTCGATTTCTAATTGGAATTATTTTCCTTTTTCCCCCTCCATTGTCAATGTCCATATTTTATATGCAATCAAAAAATCAATCAAAAGATAGGTTCCTATAGTTCATGATTCATAACACATTATTTGTGACATAAAGTGCAATGGCTAGCAGTGAAAACCTCAATGGTCCCTAAGATCCCTTAAAGAAATGTAACTATAAATATAAAGAGCTCAAAAACAAATACTAATCTACCTTCCTAAATTTATTACTATATTAATAATTTCCTAATACTACATCTCATCCTTTCTTAAAGCATAGGGACTTATGTGCAGGTGTTGGCTCCCCTAATGAGTGGGTTCTTCTTTTGAGTTCGATTTATCGTTTTTGTTTTTTTGGGGGGGATCTTCCTCCTCCTCTCTACCCTTGTTGTTGATTTCCTGATTGTTACTATCCCACATGTATCCACAATTCCTCCTCTGTGTTCAGTCCCTTCGGGATCTTGGTTTGGAGATCCACTATATATCTTGATTCCATTTGCCTGAGTGCTCTCACTCTATCCCCTCCTCTCTCTTTATGTTGTACCTGGTCAATACAAAAGTATCTCAATCTGTCTCCTTTACTTTCATGCATTTCTGTGAAATGTCTTGCAACCGGATAGGTGTTGTCACAGTTGTTTATGGCTCTTATGTGCTCTAGAACCCTTTTCTTTGCCTGGTGCACCGTACTTCCGATATATTTCTTGCCACAAGGGCATACCAGGCAGTAGATTACAAAATCAGAGTTGCAATTAGGGAACTTGGAACTTTTCTTGTTAACAGTCTTCCATGGTATTTCGTACTCCTTAACCTTGGTGCTGCCTCTGCACGCCTTACATTTGGTGCAAGAAAAGAAACCTACAATGCCTATATCTCTGATTTTCTTATTTTGGAAGTGACTATGTACCAAGACATCTTTAAGAGACACATTTCTCCTATAGGTGATCAGACGCTTCTCTTGTAGTTCTTTCTGTCAAATTAAGTCTGCCTGCAGTATCCCCCAATTCTTCTCAATTATTTCTCGTACTTGCTTAGATTCTGTTGAAAAACTCAAGATTAGTCTGGTACCGTCTTTATTAGTATCTTCCTTCCAATTCGCTTTCCTCCCTCCCCTATATGCTAGGAGATCCTGCCTGTTCTTTGTTTTGGCTTTTTCACTGGCATTCTTCAATACTGCATTGGTGTAGCCCCTTTCTCTGAATCTATGTAACGTTTAATTCTCTGTTTGTGCAAAGTCTGCCTCCAGGGTGCAATTCCGCTTTGATCTTAACAGCTCACCATAGGGTATGCTATTAATCAAACACCTTGGATGCTGACTTTCTGCGTGCAAAATCGTATTGCCAGCTGTTGGTTTCCTGAATAATTTTGTACAGAGCCTATTGTTATTAGTAAATACCATTAGGTCTAAAAACGGTACCTTCACTGCACTCATTTCATAGGTAAAGTTCAAATTCAATTCATTCTCATCTTTTATGTATTGTTCTGCCTCACCCTGGGTGCCTCGCCATATGATAAAAAGGTTGTCTATGTACCTAGTCCACAATACGATCTTTTCCACCCATTGTTCATTCTGTTTGGCCCAGGCCACGTGCTTCTCCCACCAGCCTACGAAAAGATTCGCATAGCTGGGGACGAAGAACGTGCCCATCGCCGACCCTTGTTTCTGCCAGTATAGTTCCCCTGCAAACAGAAATATGTTGTTTTTTAGACAGAAGGAAGCCATTTGTAGGAGCATTTGATTATGCTCCACATAATTTAATGGTCTTTTCTTTAGTGCGTCCTCCAAGGCCATTAGTCCTTTTTCATGGTTAATGCAGGTATATAGGCTTGTTATGTCCATGGTAATCATGATGAAATCTAATTCCCATTGAATGTGCTGTGTTAGACGAATAAAATCGGTGGTATCCTGCAGAAATGAGCTGAGATCTCTCACTAATGGCGAAAGAAAGGAGTCCACATATATTGACGCCTTCTCTAGGAGACTCCCCTTGGATGAAACTATTGGACGACCTGGCGGTTTCTCCTTATTTTTGTGGACCTTGGGTAAATAATAGAAAGTCGGTATCACAGGATAGTCCACTTTTATGAAACTGTATTCTTCCTCTGACAAAATGCCTTTATCACGCCAATTTTTGAGCATTTTTTCAAACTCAACCACGCTGGCATTATACGTCGACCTTGATGTCCTAATATAGCTTTCTGGATCACCTAGTAATCTGTGTGCGTCCTCCATGTATTTCTCCTTTGTTAGTATGACGATATTCCCGCCCTTGTCTGATGGTTTAATGATTATGTTCTGGTCATCTTGAAGTGATACTACAGCACGTTGTTCCTCCTTACTCAAATTAAATTTCTTTTTTCCTGATTGTCCCGAGTGGTTTCCAGTCCTCCTAAGTTTGTCTAGATCCCTGATTACAGTTTCATGGAAACAATCCACCACATCAAATGGTCCTTTGGGTATCAATCTAGATTTTGCTTTAAAGTTACTTTTGACATTTCTCTGTTCAATGCCCAGTTCTCTGAAAAATTCTACTGACTCACTTGTTTCTTGTCTGCCTGTCTCATCCACTGTTGCTTCCAATTGATGCAGTGTGACTAGTGTATTTAAATCATGGCCAGTCAAAGTGTCCATGGGGGTACTTGTTGCACCTGTCAATGCAGGGCTTGGCCTTGGATTTAGTGCAAACATTCTCTTTAATTTGAGTTTTCTTATAAAAAGATACAGGTCTATTCTTGTTTGAGCATAGTCCCAATTTCTTGTGGGGCAAAATGTCAATCCTCTTTTTAACACTGTTATCTCAGCAGGCGTTAATTCCTTTTCTGTTAGATTGACAATTGTCAGATTTTGATTGTTTATTTGCGATAGAATGTTTTTTGTTCCTTGTACCCTGTGCTGGTCCCCCGGTATTTCCTTCTCTTTGTACTTCTCCTGACTTTTCTCCTACTGATTCTGGTGGTCTGGTTCTTGTTGGATATCTTCGCCATGTCTCTTTGATGATTTGGTATTCCTGAGGAAAATTTGGCCCCGAGCTTGGTCCTGCTATTTCTCTTCTTCTTCCAGGATCCGACTCTGAGTGATCAGTATCTGCCTCTGATTCCAAGGTGTCCCTGGTATCTACCACTTGCCGATTTCTGTTTTGTTGTAAGTTCCTGCGTGGTGCATCATATTTTTTCGCAAACGTCAGGACTCTTCCTGCTTCGTACTCCCTTTGATCCCTTGCGAACTTTGTCTGTTTCCTTGCTTTTGTATCGTTTTCACACATCACGGGGGTATTTAATTGACAAAAATGAAATGTGGTGCTGACATTGAAAAAGGCCAGGGAGCCGAAACGCGTTTGTCAGCCAGGGTGACACGCTGTGAATTTACAATAAAATATTATTTGAATTGAGCCCGGAGTGCCCAGCATCTCTGTGAAGGTGATATATATATCATGACCCAGAGCAACTCGCCAGATGCATGCTGGTATTGGTAGTTTGTTCACTAGTAAGCACTAACGGGTGACATGCCTAAGATTTCCATCAACAGACTGGCCTATTTGGAGATATCTTTTGGATATTGCGAAGTTACTGGGCATTTTAATTAGCCACAAAGAGGAAATCGATAGTTTGTACTTGCTGTTGACATTGGCCATGGTTTTTAAGTAGAATCAATGTGCACACAGACGATCGAATGTGCAGATGGTTCAGAGTAATCAGTCCCAACATGCTTTACTAATTGGATCGCAATAAGACATTAAGTATTTTCAATGCCAAAGACAACAACATCTCTTGGATATTCATATTTGTCACGTGACATTTAAGAACAGCATTGAATTTTTTATCACATGTTTAGTTTGCAGATTTTGGCAATTATGTATGCATTTGAAAGCGTTTGAATTTCCAATAATGAGTAGATAACTAAATGAATTTCAGATGGGACTGACTCACTGCTCATTGAAATTAAGTATTTTGTCTGTGTTCAGCATTTCTTTGTATTTAAATGCAGTCCAAACATGGCGACTTTTAAATTGATAAAGGCAGGTTCCCTGCCGAAACGCGTCTCTCTTCTGTGCTGAGTCGTGGGAGGCCCAAGGCAATAAAGATATGCTGCAGATTTTACCTACCTTGTGTGCGTGCCCTCTTCTTGTTTGGCATGAAGTAGGATGTGTGGAATATTTATGCAGCGTTGCGGTGACGCGTCTGCACGCAACACCAATCATTTTGGGCTGCTGATTATCACCGTAGTGCAAAGCGGATGAGGCTTGAGGCCATATTGGTGGCCCCCAGACTGCACCCAGGGAGGTGTATTTAGAGGCATGATTCGTGGAGGTGGACGATGCATCGGCGCGAGGAAATCCAGGGATTTTCAGCGCGGAGATCGCGTCCTGTTGAGACGGATTGATGACCTCACTCAGAATGCCTGCTGCATTTTGGTGACTGGGCACTGTAGGAGTATTTACTCCGAACGGTGAGGTGTGTGAACAGCAATTCATGTTTTTTTGCGTGGATAGGCCTTCCCTGACTTTGCTTCACAGCATTGAACTGTACTGCTATCGTGGCATTTTCCAATGACCCAGAGCAACTCGCCAGATGCATGCTGGTATTGGTAGTTTGTTGACTAGTAAGCACTAACGGGTGACATGCCTAACATTTCCATCAACAAACTGGCCTATTTGGAGATATCTTTTGGATATTGCGAAGTTACTGGGCATTTTAATTAGCCACAAAGAGGAAATCGATAGTTTGTACTTGCTGTTGACATTTGCCATGGTTTTTAAGTAGAATCAATGTGCACACAGACGAACAAATGTGCAGATGGTTCAGAGTAATCAGTCCCAACATGCTTTACTAATTGGATCGCAATAAGATATTAAGTATTTTTAATGTCAAAGACAGCAACATCTCTTGGATATTCATATTTGTCATGTGACATTTAAGAAGGGCATTGAATTTTTAATCACATATTTAGTTTGCAGATTTTGGCAATTATGTATGCATTTGAAAGCGTTTGAATTTCCAATAATAAGTAGATAACTAAATGAATTTCAGATGGGACTGACTCACTGCTCATTGAAATTAAGTATTTTATCTGTGTTCAGCATTTCTTTGTATTTAAATGCAGTCCAAACATGGCGTCTTTTAGATTGATAAAGGCAGGTTCCCTGCCGAAACGCGTCTCTCTTCTGTGCTGAGTCGTGGGAGGCCCATGGCAATAAAGATATGTTGCAGATTTTACCTACCTCGTGTGCGTGCCCTCTTCTTGTTTGGCATGAAGTAGGATGTGTGGAATATATATATATGTATATATATATATATTTATTCACTGAAAAAAAACAAAGGTTACAGAGACTTTATAGTTAGGCTCAGATTGCACACATACAAAACCATGGAAATTCAGCAGTTATATTTACCTGAGCTAACTATAACATACGCTCCCGCAATGCGCTGCTTATGACCTCACATATTACATCACTCATGACATGGACAGTGATATCACTGATGACATTGCTAGTGACATCTCAGATAACATCACTGATGACATTATCATTCACACATCCACTCCCACACCCATACAACCACTCACTTACCCATACAACTACTCACACAGCAACTCAGTCACCCATATAGTCACTCACACAGCCACTCACTCACCAATACAGCCACTTACACACCCACTTATATAACCATACAACCCCTCACATACCCACTCACTCATACATAGAGCTACTCACACCCAGGCAGTCACCCATACTGCCACTCACACAGCCACTCACTTTCCCATACACCTACTCACACAGCCACTCGGTCACCCATATATTCACTCACACAGCCACTCACTCACCAATGCAGCCATTCACACACCCACTTATATACCCATACAACCACTCACATACCCACTCACACATTCACACAACAATTAACACACCCACTTACCCACCCATGCAACCACTGAGGCACCCACTCATACAACCACTTACACACCCACTCACATACCCAGTTACTCAAACACAGTCACACACCAATACAACTACTTACATGCCCACTCACACACTAATACACAACTGACACACCCATTCACACATCCATACAATTCACACACCCATACAACCACTCACACAGCCACTCACACACCAAAAAAACTCTCAGCAACCCATTCACAGACATATACAGCCACTCAGACACCCACTGGCATACCTTTACAGCCACTCACAAACCCACTAACAGGTCTATACCGACACTCACAAACCCACTTACACACCCATACAGCCACTTCCATACCCAGTCACACATCAATACAGCCACTAAGACACCTACTCACACACTAATACAGACAGTAGCATAGCCACTCAGATGACATATGCTAGAAATAGTATCACTTAGTAGTAGTATAGAACAAATAGTAATTTAACTTATGCAGTAGCCTAGTATATATCTTTAAGTCTCAGAAACTTTAACGAAACACTCACTTGATGATGTCATCAGTGATGTCATTTGAGATGTCATCAGTGATGTCACCGACCATATCATGAGTAATGTAATATGTGAGGGTATAAGCAGTGCATTGCAGGGGTGTAAGGTACAGTTAGCTGAGATAATTATAACTGATGAATTTCTATGGTTTTGTATGTGTACAATTTGAGCCTAACCATAACCTCCTTATAACCTTTGGTTTTTCAGTGAATTTATATGGTTTTGTAATGTTATTTCCTGCCTAAAACATCTCTGTAACCTTTGTTTTTTTAGTGAATTTTGAAGGGTTTTTTGCATTGTATTTCTTAAATATAACCTGTGTGAGTGGGTGTGTGAGTGCTTTTATGGGTCTGTGAGTGGGTGTGTGAGTGGCTGTATGGATCTGTGAGTGGGTGTGTAAGTGGTTTTGTGGGTCTGTGAGTGGGTGTGTGAGTGGTTGTATGGGTCAGTGAGTGGATGTGTGAGTGGCTGTTTGGGTCTGTGAGTGGGTATGTGAGTGGCTTTATGGGTCTGTGAGTGGGTATGTGAGTTTCTGTATGGGAGTATGAGTGGGTATGTGAGCAGTTTTGAAAGCATGTGAGTGGGTGTCTGAGTGGATTTGTGAGTGGGATTATAAATGGCTGTATGAGTCTGAGTGGGTGCAAGAGTGTCTGAGTGGGTACATGAGTGGGTGCATGAAAGTCTGTCAGTAGGTGTGAAAGTATCTGAGTGGGCTTGAGAGTGGGTACATCTGTGCCCAAGTGGGTGTGTGAGTGAGTGCATGAGTGTATGATTGGGTCTGTGATTGGATGCGTCAGTGTCTCAGTGGGTCTTTGAGTGGGTTTCAGAGTGTTTGAGTGGGTTTGTGAGTGTGTGCATGAGTGTCTGGGTGGGTCTGTGAATGGGTGTCTGTGTGAGTGGGTATGTGAGTCTGAGTAGGTCTGTCAATGGGCATGAGAGTGTCTGAGTGGGTTGGAGAGTGGGTTTATGAGGGTCTGGGTGGGTCTGTGAACAGGTATGCAAGTGTCTGTGTGAGTGGGTATGTGAGTGTCTGAGTAGGTCTGTCAATGGGCGTGAGAGTGTCTGAGTGGGTTTGTGAGTGGGGCATTAGTCTCTGGGTGAGTGTATATATATTTTTTATTTTTTCAGCTAAAGTCGCAAATCCACCACAGTTGTGCACAGGGCGGCGCACTGAGTGTTGCAGCAGATTGGTGAATCCTTGCACAGGAAAAAAAAATTGGGGGGGCATTTTCTTCCCATCAAGGGTCCCTCACAGGCCCCTATATTACACTAATGCGGCCAGGGTACCCCGACCCTGACCCCTTCTATTACATTTCTCTCCAACTTTCACACCCCAGGGCCATTACCCTATATATAATATTGTGGCGGCAGGCAGCATGGCTTTGACGCACAGGGAGCTGCTAAACATGCAGGACACCTCAGCTATCAGCAAGCAGGAACACAGTTCCTGCTTGCTGACAGCAGAGTGCTTGCTCTGACTTGGCAGGAGCTGTCAAAACTTCCACCAAGTCACAGAAAACTGCTATGTCCTGGATGTGGGCACCACGAGACATAGCAGTTTGCTGTGACTTGGCACCACAGGACATAGTTGGAGCCGGTGCTGGGGGCTAGCGGTCCCAAGGACCATTATTGACTCCAGGAAGGGAGCCCCTTCTTTCACTTTAACAGATAGCCCTGAGGAGGTGGTGGTCCTCGGGGCCGTAAACCACACAGGAGGGGGGCCGCATGGCTCCCCGCCCTCTTTAATTAAAATTTTTGCACATGGGAAGTGTTGGTCCCTGGGGCACGGGGGTCAATACGGCCCCCCACTCCATTTATAAGTGAGCCCTGGGGAGGTGGTGGTCTCCAGGGCTCAGGGGGTTGCGTGGCCCCCCATTCAGAGTTTTCAAAGCCCCTGGGAGGTGGCGGTGCCCGGGGCACAGGGGGTACCATGTGGTCACCCCTGCATAATTTATAACAATTACCCTGGGTAGGTGGTGGTCCCTGGATTTTCATTATACCCTAGGAGGGGGGCCCTATGCACCCCTCCTTTGTTTTTGATATTACCCTGGGATTTTTCCCACCCAGTAAAAGAAGCATGGGTGTCCGCAAGGTTGTTTCTTTCCAATTTTGCCACGGATCCGCGGATCCACCCGTGAATTTGTGGCAAAATTGGAAAGAAAAATCTCTTTTTAATGCCTGTTGGGGTAACTGTGGGACCCCCCACTATATCTGGGGGGTCAAGATATTCCTACCCTGCCCCCTTTTCTTTATTTTTTTACATGTTTTGTGGGACTCGGCTTCAAGCCAAGATGGCTGCCAACACTTCCTGGTTGAAGGGTTGTCAGCCAATCAAATTTCAGTGCGGGACTGTGGATTTGTGAATCCACTGCAAGGATCCACGTCCCTAAATATCTATATTATTTAACCTTGATTATTTATGAAGCTACTGAATGGATGTACACCAAATCACAAAAAACACACTTTCTGGACCAACATCTAACTTTCTGGCAAATTTGGTGTCATTCCGTTCAGCGGTTCAGACTCTAGTTGTGTTCAAAATCCCCATGGGAAATGCATGAGGAAAGCACATTTTGGGACCCCCCCTTTTTTCTCAGCCCCCACTTGCCGGATCACCCCGAAACTTTCAACACAGCAGCTGCACTGACTAAAGTATATGTTTTGAAACGTTTGTGAAGATTCGTCAAGCGGCGCGAAAGTTATAGGCAAAACAAAAAATGTTCTTCCTATGGAAACTAGGTCCTAACCATAACTACTGCCAGTAGGTAATATATGTGTATTACCTACTGGCGATTGCCAGTTGGTAGTTATAGTTAGGACCATGCTTCCATAGCAAAAGTATTTTTTGACTTGTCTATAACTTTGGCGCCGGTTGACAAATCTTCAAAAACTTTTTTTTAAAAGTGTCATAGTGAGTCTTGTTGTGCATGGAAGGTTTCGGGGTGATCTGTCAAGCAGTGGCCTAGAAAAAGGGGTGTCAAAAAAGGTGCGTTTTAGCATGTTAATTCCCATACGACCTTTGGACATGACTACAGCCCAAACTGCTGGACAGAATTACACCAAATTTGGCAGAAATGTGGCTTTTGGTCCGCAGGTTGTGCTTTTTGTTATTTGGGGTAAATCTGTTCAGTAGTTGTTGAGAAATTTAAGAGAATTCAGTTAGTGATATCTGTGGCTGCGGATCTTTCATGATTAATCGTGAAAAATGACAAGCTTGTGCAGGGAAATGCAGAGCTCTGATTGGCTGCCAACACTTTAACCAGAAAGTGTTGCCAGCCATCTTCGGACTAGGCTTCAGGTCCCATACTCCCCCATTTGTTTAAGGCTGGGGCCTGGGGAATGGGGTCCCTGGGGCTTAAATTCGCCCGGGTAGGGGGGCTGCCGAGCCCCCTCCCCCATTTGTTTAAGGCCAGGCCCCTTGGCGGCCAACCACCGCCATGCACAGCGCGGGGTTGGGTGGTTATAGGGAGTTGGCCGAAGGGACTGGCCACAGGTCAGGCTCTGCAGCTAACCTCCCCTGCGCACAACCAAAGGCCATGTGCGGCAGATGTTGTATTAAAGTAAAGTAATTAAAATTACTTGCGTTTAAAAAAACATATAAATTCACTGAAAAAAACAAAGGTCACAGGGACGTTATAGTTAGAATAGAATTTAAAAAATGTTAGAAATTCATTGAAAAAACCAAAGGTTACAGAGACGTTATAGTTAGGCTCACATTTCACTCATACAAAACCAGAGAAATTCAGCAGTTATAGTTAGCTGAGCTAACTATAACTTACGCCCTCGCAATGCACTGCTTATGACCTTACATATTACATCACTCACGGCATCGTCAGTGACATCACTCATAACATCACTGATGACATCTCAAATGACATCACTCATGACATCAATGATGATATCATCCACAGAGCCACTCACACACCCACTTACACCCCCATAAAACATCTTGTACACCCACTCCCACACAACCACTTGTTATGATTCCCAATGTACCTCTATATAGGCCTGGGTAGTCTCCTAACCTTTCACCTACATTTACCCTGCCATTGTACTATATAATGGTTTAGGTGCTGACCTTTTGCCTAGTTAGGTGCTGCATAAATGTTGTGTGGTTTTCTCCGAAAACTAGCCTCATTTATTATGCATTCTCAGAATCACAGCAGGATTACCATCTTCTGCATAATAACTGTATATAAGGTTCATCACTATCGTCATCCTCGGCCGACATGACACAGCAAGGTAGAACGCCTGAGGGTACCTTTTGGGTATATAAGCACCACATCTTTATTAAGCCAGGCAGAGGAGAAAGACTTCCATGCTGACACGCTGACACGAGACGCTGAGGTCCTTGCATGCAGATACTCTAGCACGCAGTGGTCTGACATCCTTCACGGGGTGTCCAACTCGAGACCAAGACGGAGTCCTTCATTCTCTCACATCAGGTAATGGAGTTGGCTCTTTCCTAGGGGGATTCTTGGTATACACCTACATACATGCTAGGTACACCTAGTTAGGGTTAGCATCGTAGGAGTACGCATTATTATTGTCATGTATTTATATGCCTGCATATATTCATTGTTTTAGCACTATGGTAGAATTCTACCATCTATTTACTCTGCTGGTGCTTGTAACCGTATATATCTGTTTCTGTCTTATGGCTGTTGCAACACACGTATTTTACACTAGAATGACGCTGGTTCAATGAATACTTATTGAAAACGTCCCCATCACTTATTATGTGTATCTTTTTGAGACAAAGTGAGCACGAGTGGCTGAGCAAAAAGTATTGTACTGTTTCCACGATCTCTGAGGGGACAGGGTTGTCATGTTCAATAGTTGCCAGAAACTATTTGCTCCTTGGTAAGAGGGGTTCATAGTGGCACTGTGAGCTAGCTGGTCTATAGGTGAACATATCCAGTGGGGGTGTCTGGAATCAGTCTGGACACCAATCCCACAGTTTATGTTGTCTAAACACGCAGATCCTATATAGATTTATAGGAAGTACACGACTTGGCGCCCAACGTTAGTTTGGTACTTATTTAATGGTCAAATCTGAGTAGTTCAGTCATGCTTTTCTCAGAGAATCTTACTCACATTTACCCAGAGACATCTGGAGTGGGAAGGGAAAATTCCGCCACAGCTGAGTAGGCATATCCTCTGTACTGGCTGTAGGTTTATTCAAGCTTGAAGGATTGTAGCTCCCTAAATTGTGCATATAAACCTTATCTCATTTTCCTTGAAACTCTTTCAACAATGTCTGTCAAAGAGAACACTGCACCAGCATTACATGCGAATGCAGCGGAGGATGGGGAGCAGAAAGGTGCTATAAACATTTCAGAAAATGTCAGAAATGCACTTACTTTAAACCTAGCAGAGTTTGGAGTCTCAGCATTAGGTGGGACTGTAACATTCGTGATTGAGGCACAGGAGTCATTCAGGACGGAAGTATTCTATTCATGGGTTAAATTCCCACCTGCAGATGCACGCACAAATAAATGTCATTCTTACACTCCAGATGAAACACCGGAAGAATACTGTCCATACGAGGACATTGAAGCTCCGCTCAGTTGCCAGGAGCATATAAACTGGTTTAAAGGCACCCTCCCATAAAGTAAGACTCAGTCCGCTCAGCAGTGATGGAGCGACTTGGCCGGTCCTAGCTGCTTACACACCACATCCAGACGTTGACAACACATTGCCAATAGCAGACATGTCCACTTCACAAAGAAATAATAAAACTTTACAGAAATCTGACACAGTTCGTTATGAGAACACTCACACTTCACCAACTAAATTTACCCCAGCAGGTCAACTACAAGGGACTTCAACTAAATTCACCCCACAAACGCTGAATGCGGTTAAGGGATGAATGCCCACTAAACATGAGCAAATGCCATTCTGTATAGCACAGAAAATAGCACAGTTAGAGGCAGTGTTTCCACACACAGGCCCACAAGAAAAACACAGAATACTGACAATTTTCTTGCCAATGGGGATAGCTCCCCAGATAGAGGATTCTACCACTTGGGGTACAGTTTTCGCTGCCCTCTAAACCACAACTCATGGTATCCCTTCAATAGCAGTGATACCAGAAGTATTAAGACAAATACAGAATGAGTATGGAGCAGAACCTGCTCTGAACTTAGGGATGAAATTATTAGGCAATTATGTTAGCAAACATAAAAAGGGAGGCAGCAGCGGTGGCTATGTGCCAATGCCTGAGGGAATGCACTCCTGCACAACAGGAGCAAGAATTACCAAAAATTATTGAAGATACATAAGCCGAATGAGGTAGAGATAATTTGGGAGCTAGAGCTATAAAACCGCAAGTAATGGGTAGTCCTGAAAGGATAACACCAAGCAAGCTCCTGATTCTTCAAAAAAGAAATGGGATAATAAACAACAACAAAATAGAATGAATAGATCACAATCAAGGGGTGGTTCTCCTCGACAGGAGCCCTCCGAAAGGAAGTATAACCTTGGAAATCGTGATAACATTAAAAAACCTGACAGGTATCAGGATACTGATACACGTTCCTCTTGTTCCTTTCAGGGTTCATCAAAAAACTCCGAGAGGGAAGGAGGGTCAGAACACAGATCAGAAGTCCAGAGATACACATCATACTTCGGCCTATAATATCGTATAGTAAGCTTTATTCGATTTTTGCAAAAAAAAACATAAAAGCGTACAGTTAAAAACACATATACAGTACATAGTTAGAATTAATTACAGAGTATTCAATTATACAAGGTTTGGGTAAAAAGTCCATTAATACAGATCCAACCAGTTTACTTTTATGCAATTTCATGTACAAATTGCTTTTCTGCATTTAATTACGCATTTTAAAAATGATGCAATTGACCTTGAAAAACATTAATTTTCTAAAAATAGCAGTGCTAATAATGCTGGTCGGCATTGTCTCAGACCCCACAATCTTAAGATAGGTAAGATCCACCTCCTTCTTTGTGTGATTTTAAATTTGCAAAATAAAACTACGTGCATTGATGATTGCTGAGACATTTCGTCACATGGACAGTTACTCAATGTTTTTGACCAATCAATTATTGTAGGGAAGCTTACCAATCGATGAAAGATACCGAGTCTAAAGCGGGTCAGTACAAATCTCTCATACCCACTTGATATAATAATTAGATAAGGCTGGATACCAAGGGTGCTTAAAATCATTTGATTAGATTGTTCCGATGGTCGTGATGCCTCAACAACAAGTCTATTTGCCTCCAAGTGCGCCATACAATGTGTTTTAAAAGCCCTTCTGGAGACAGAGCACATGGAAACTGAGTCATTGTAGTATTCAGGGCGGCCTAGATCATTCATAAAATCTTTTATGTATTTTAGCCAGGGAATCTCCATTATCCGATCTAGCTTAAGGCTGTCTTTTAAAATTTCGCGATTAAAAGAAGTTTTTATGGAAGTCCAAATCACAAAAGAACCTGTTGGGCTTTTATTAGGTCTGAGATGAATGGGATCCCTAATTCTGCGTGGCATGTATAAGTTGATGTACTGCTTAAAACTACCAGAAGAAATTTTAAAAAGGCGTTTTCAACCTGCTGGATGGGTTTTACAACGCAATAACCCCACACGCCGGCACCATATATGGCCGTGCTGACACATTTTGCTTGATAAATGTGCAGCAACTCAACGGGGGGGTCTTCTTCCTAATTTCTTGGCAAAGATAACTAGAGCTGCCGTGGCTTTCATGAATAGTAGTTTCCTAGTCTTGACAGCCTGAGACCATGACCCCTTCTGGTCGAATAATATACCTAAGTAGGGGTATGTGTTAGTAGTTTCCATCTTTTTGCTGTCAATAAACATGTCCCTACATTTGGCACTACCTTTCCCACACTTCATTATGAAGGTTTTGGTGGTGTTCACTCTCAAACACAGGTTTTTCATATATTCAGTATAGTTAGTGAGTATCCTTTGCAGTCCCAATTGCGTTTGGGCCATCAGCACTGCATCATCCGCGTACAGAAGGGCAGGTAGAGGGTGATTGTTATTTGTGGCAGATCCTGGCACTTCTCTACCATTATTTGTTCCAGATCATTGGTGTAGAGTGTGAATAGAAATGGTGCCAGGACGCAGCCCTGTCTAACTCCCCTCTCCACGGTGAACGGTGCAGTGCATTCTCCCTTGGCTCCGTACCGAACCCTCACTTTGCGTTACTGTAAGGCTGCCTCAGAAACTGTATTAGTGGAGCTTTCACCCCCATGTCGGCTAAAATGTTCCACAATTTACCATGGACTACGCAATCGAAGGCTGCCGTAAGGTCTACGAAAGCCAGATATAATCTTCCCTTTTTTGACAGCGTATACTTTCCCAGTAAGATGTTTAAATGTAATCCTTGTTCAACTGTGCCCAAGCCCTCTCAGAATCCAAATTGTAGGTCTGATAGAATTTTGTTATCATCCACCCAGTCCTGGAGCCGGTTGAGCAGAATCCGCCCTGCCACCTTAACCAAAGAATCTAACAGTGATATCGGGCGGTAGCATGCTGGATTCTGTCGGTCACCTTTTTTATATATTGGGACCACAATAGATTCGGACTAGGTCTTTATAAACCCTGTTGAACAGCAGGCAGCTAGTACCTGCATTAAGAGTGGGCCCCATAGATCTAAGTTTGATTTAAAAAGATTTATTGGTACTCCGTCCGGGCCAGGTACCTTCCCTCCTTTGCTAGCCTTGATTGCACAGTTTACCTCGTCTAGGGTAAAAGCCAAGGCTATAGGGTATGTTACCGGGGTTGTTGTTCCCTGCGGCATTAGTAGGAAGTCCGTGCCACTCACCACCCGTTCCTGTTTATACATATTTAAGAAATAGCCCACCCATTGCCCTTCATCTATAGCGATCTCTATGGTTGGGGTATCTTGGGCTGTAAGGAAAGGGGCCTTCACCGCACGCCAAAATGCTGTACTATCTCTATTCAGGCTAGCTTCGCGTAGATTGGCCCAAGCCTTATCTTTTAATTCGCGTTTGTGAAATTTCAGGGCCTGATTGTATTCCCTCCTACACTCCGTTATTTCTTCTCTGTTCCTTACTGGCTTTTGTAACACGTGCTTTAGTTTTGTATAGGCTTTCGTGCATCTAGAGTCAAACCACCCTTGATTGTTTGCGTGTACTTTTTTGAACTCCACCCTTAGAGCATTCCTTATTTCGCCTGTAATCTGTGCATAGGATTCAAGGATGTCAGCATGAGGCGTTGTCTCATCTAAACAGGTTAACAGGGAATTATAACAATATGCCACAATTTTCTTGGTAAACTCAAACGGTTCTACCTTGTCCCACTGTAGGGAATAGCCATTTATTTTGTCCACTGCTATATTCTGGGCCGCGTATACTGATTTACAATGAGGTTTCCGCACTTTGTTAGTGAGGGATAAAATCACGCTCAATGGGAAATGGTCGCTCAAGGCGTTCTTGCGTGTTCTATAGTCTTTGAGTCTTGTCGAGTATCTTTAAGGTAGGATTATAAAATCTATAATTGTGCTCGTACCTCTCCCATTAAACATCTGACTAAAAGGGATTGGTGGGGAACATATATTGTTGGCAAAACCTAAATCAAATGCAAATAAAATCTCATTTAAAGGGTCCCCATAAATTGAGTGAGGAAAGTGAGGGTGAATATTGTTATCGTCCTCTGATAATCCACAATTTCCTTCACCATTTATTGTGCACAGTGCAGTGTTAAAATCCCCACCCCATACGAAGAGAACATTTTCTACATTTTCATTCTGTAACTTATTCAGGTCATTCATTAATATTTTCAAGACTCCCAGCACATGATCCTTCGGGCGTTATTATAAAAATGTATCAATACAATACAGTGTTGTTTGTCTGTGTACATAGTCATAATTTGATAATAGATCTCTGATGTTGTCAAGGATATCTTAAATACATTCACTTTATTTAAAACAAATATACTAAGACCCCACTTAGACCTCCCGTGTACAGACAGCACTGCGGCAGTGTGAAAGGTCTTAAAACCATTAATATGAGTTGTATCCACCACCGATGTTTCTTGGAAACAAAGTATATTAAATTTCCCAACAAACTCATGCCAAAGGGGGTTTGTCAGCTTCGAACGTAAACCTGCAATGTTCCAAAATAATACAGAGATGTTATTCGCCTTGTCGATACGGTCAATTGATCTATCAATTGGTTTTGTGGTGGTCGGAGATACCTCATGTCTCAAGCCCATGTCTCGGATAGATCCTGCACCCTGACTATGGGAAGGGGTATCAGATCTTATGGGAATATTTTCTGCGGGACTATCACCACGATCCGTGCATATATACCCTTATCTGTGTTGGATTCCCACTTACAGTTGGGGCCGATGGCATCTGGGGGTATTTGTAAGTTGTCTATTGTACTTGATGTTTCACATGTGGCTAATGTATTTAGTCAGTCTACTTCATCTAATGTAGGGAGAGGGTCGAACCGGTTTTTCACAGCGACATTGTATATGTACTGATTACTTTCATATACGTCCCTCCTATTAGTTCTCAAACCAAAATTAGAAGGTGGCTGATAAAAAAAAGCCCAGGGGTAATATGTTAATGCCGTGGGTCGTTATAGAATTATTACCTGCTCTCCAGAAGATGTTTTCCACTAGTTGAGGTATCTTGAACGTTAATACCACACAGTTCCCTGCTAATATTTTACAGTCTCTACCAAGCCAACTGACTCTTCTAGCCATCTTAAACTCCATAAAGTGTGCTTCCGTTAACCCTGTTTTAGTGCCCAACCAGTGCAGGGACTTATTTCTCAGTGAATCCCAGGATTCACTTTCCTGCGCCCTCAATCTTGGTACGTTGGCAAGAATAACTGGGTATGGGGTGACGGCTGGTGGTAATCCAGACAGTTCAATTCAGATGAAACTGTCGTAGAGGGTAATGTCACATTGGAGTAGTTGTTATTTGACTGATTGGAGCTGCCCGCTCATGTTTTAGTACCATTACTGCCCCTGTCTATCTTTGTGTTAGATTGGTTGTGAACCAGGGAGGTCTTAAGGGAGTCTACGGCGGTCCCTGACGCTATCTGTGTATGACACATTTAGGGTTGGATCCCTATATCCGTTCGGGTAGGAATGGAGGTTCACTGTCCATTATAATTTTTTGTTCTCTCAGACCTATTGACTTCTCCTAAACCCTCTTGACTACGTGGCAGGCTTTTGTATTTATCCGTCCCCTCGGTTACCTGGGAATTTTTCAATCTTACTTCAATCAGGGCGACTCTTTCTGTTAGTGTGGCCAGTGTGGTTCTTAAAATGGTATCTAACTCTTCCACTAAAGAGGTAAGATTCCCAAGTTCATTAGAGGTGTTAGTGATTTGCGTTTTCGAATGTGACTTTGCCTTACGTCCCGCATCGAGTGGGGCTGTTGTTTTAATGCATTTCGTCAATTTTTTACGATGTTTTAGGGGTGTGCACCTAGTTTCCGTTGTGGTTTTTTCGCTTTCTACGGCGCCCACCTACGCCTTGCTCACTTCCATCGGGTTTCTCGGGCGTTTCGGCGGGGGCTGTGTGTCGGGTTCCTGGTCACTAAGTGTTATATGGTCTGACACGTTTTGAATGCAGTCATTCTGGAATTGTATACCCCTTGGGGGCCCAGAAGGAGAACCAGCCAGTACGGGTGTTGACTCATTTGTCCCGGCCAAAACCCTCAGATTTTCTGAGTTCAATGTCTCTTCAACTGTAGAAATCTGCTTTTCAATGGCCCCCATAGCCCCTGTAAGATAGTTCATGAGCGTTAGGCGAGATTTCCCGACAGTCTTTGGTAATGGAGGTGGCTGATTAGTTGTAGCCTTTCTCTTCCCCATGATGTAAGAGGAAAAGTTCACGACAAGATCTACAAATGTGGCTTCGTGATGGATTTATATACCTTACACAAATTCCTGCGAAGAGAGAAATTGAAGGATATAAATTACAGAGCTTACCCGCCCCCAGGGAAGTCAATCTTTGCTTGCACAGTAGTCCGAAAGTAACAGGCGTCTGTTTAAGGAGGAGCTTAAGAAACACTCCACCTGCAAACCCTCACTCACCTCTACTTGGTGATGTCTTTGTGTGTCTGTTGCCTCAAGTGTCCATGTACCCGCGGTCTGTTCGGGCCAATGAAGCAAGATCTGCAAAAGTACCCAAAATCCAGATAACCAAGAGAGGGGGCCCAGCCCGGCCTCCTCCAGACTCTGACGGGCTAAGACGGGCCCGTCTTGGCCAGGTCTTGGCCCGGGCCAAGCCCGGGCATGCCCCCGCGCGCGTCCCACCTCCGACGTTGTTATAGCGCTCCTGCGCTCGTAGTCCCATCTTTCACCAGGGTCTGTGCAAAAGTGCTGCTGCTCTGAGGGTCCCGCGCTGTGGGACGCCTCCGATGTTGTTATAGCGCTCCTGCGCTCATAGTCCCGCCTCTCACCAAGGTCTGTGCAAAAGTGCTGCTGCTGCTGCTCTGAGGGTCCCTTGAGACAGAGTGTCCGAGAGAGTCAAAATCCAGATGACCAAGACCAGCATGCTCCCTACTTCAGCCCCTGGGCAGCGGCCGTATTTCGGGGGGCTTGACAAGGGGGGTGTCCATCCCTCTGCGTCACCATCTATTGTGATCAGGCTGTCTGACGTAGTTCTCCGTGTCTCTCCCGTCCCAAATGAAATAATATCAAAAAAGAAGATAAACCCAAATCTAAACCTCAATTTAAAAAGAAGAAAGTAGCTGGCCTTAAGATAAGAAATGCCCAGGCTGCTGAGGACTCAACTTCTGAACGGGGAATGGGCTCTGACGATGCTAGACAGCACAGCAGAAGTAACAATAGCTCACCAGAACTTGATGGAATTTCTGGTGACAGCGGCGTTGAATGAACATATCACGTTGGAGACACCTGATACTAGTGTAAGTGTCCCATTCCCGTGATACGAAATAACACTCCAAATGGAGGGGGACAAACCCAGGAAAGTTAAAGGTCTCTTTTGGGTGAACCTGAGTTTTGGATATGACATCCTTTTGGCTGAAAACGATTGGCCACCTGAGTTCGTTATGGATAATCCTTTGTTTCCTGTCATGAAACCCGACAATTCATACCATCTAGTTTTAGACTACAGGCATTTGAACACTTGCACAAAGACATTTGCAGTACACAATGCACACAGTGCCGCATTAATGAATTACATTGTGCGTAAAAAATACAAAACAACACTAGATATCTCAAATGGATTCTTTTACCAAAATATAGCACCTGAAAGCAGATATTTGACAGCATTCTCAGCCCAAGGCTCTCAGCGTCAATTTTGTAAATTGCCCCAAGGGTGTAAGAATAGCCCGGGGTTGTTCTCAACAAGAGTATCAGAGTTACTTCAAAATTTTGATGAGGAGGCATTGTCTTATGTAGATGATATTTATCTGATGGACAATGAACTATTGGATCATTTGGCCGGGGTGAGCAACATAATTTGGGGGTTCGCCTCTGAGGGCTACAAATGTAACTTTAAAAAATCAAAAATTACCCATCTCAATGTCCTATTTTGGGATATGAGTTTTCAAATGAAGGGAAAAGCCTTGCAGCAAACTTTTTAAAAAAATATGCGCTGCTCCAACCTCCAAAGACTCTGAAAAAATTACAATCCATTTTAGGATTCCTAATTTTGGAAGAACATACATTTTGGATTACGCAGAAAGAGTGAAACCTTTCTACGACTTAATTATACCTGATTCATTTATTATGCATGAGGATTCTCAGAACCACAGCAGTATTACCATCTTCTTCATAATAACTGTGTATAAGGTTCATCACTATCGTCATCCTCGGCCGACATAACACAGCAAGGTAGAACGCCTGAGGGTACCTTTTGGGTATATAAGCACCACATCTTCACTGAGTCAGGCAGAGGAGAAAGACTTCAATGCTGACACGCTGATACGAGACGCTGAGGTCCCTGCACGCAGATACTCCAGCACGCAGTGGTCTGACATCCCTCGTGGGGTGTCCAACTCGAGACCAAGACGGGGTCCTTCATTCTCTCACATCAGGTAATGGGGTTGGCTCTTTCCTAGGGGGATTCTTGGCTATACACCTACATACATGCTAGGTAAACTTAGGTACATCTAGTTAGGGTTAGCATCGTAGGAGTACGCATTATTACTGTCATGTGTTTATATGCCTGCATATATTCATTGTTTTAGCACTTTGGTAGAATTCTACCATCTATTTACACTGTTGGTGCTTATAACTGTATGTATCTGTTTCTGTCTTATGGCTGTTGCAGCACACGTATTTTACGCTAGATAGTTGCCAGAACCTATTTGCTCCTTGCTAAGAGGGGTTCATAGTGGCACTGTGAGCTATGCTGGTCTACAGGCGAACATATCAGGTGGGGGGTGTCTGGAATCAGACTGGACACCAATCCCACAGTTTATGTTGTCTAAACGCGAAGATCCTATATAGATTTATAGGAACTACACTGGCATATTCATTCAAAGACCCATACAAACATTCACCCACCTACTCATTGATCGATAGAGCCACTCACATATCAACTCATCCATACAGCCACTAACGCAACCACTAACTGAAATATACAGCCACTCATGCACCTAATCACTAACCAATACAGCCACTCACACATCAAGTCATACAGTCATGCAGAGGCTTACACACCCACTCATACACCCATACAGCCACTCACACATTGCATCAGTCACCCATACAGTTACTCAAACACTCACTCACTTCCTCATAGATATACTAACACATGTACTCACTCATCTATACAGTCACTGAGAAAAGCATATAGTTTCCCATACAACCTCTCACACTGACTTACTCACCCATGCAGTCACTCACACCTCATTCATTCACCCATACAGCCACTTACACACCCATTCATGCACCCATTCAGCCATTCATTTACACTCTCACTCACTCATACAGACACTTATGTACCTGTTCGGTCACCCATAGAGCCATTCATGCACCTCTCATTCACCATTTTCAGCCACTGACACACCCGCACACTCACCTATACAGCCACTCATTCACCCTCTCATTCACTATTACAGATACTCACACAGCCACTCACTTACTCATACAGCCACTTACACACCCACTCACTCACCCATACAGGCACTCCCACAGCCACTTACCTTAGTATGTATGTTTAACATTCAGAAACTTTTAGAAAACACTCACAATCACTGGATGATGTAATCAGTGATGTCATTTGAGATGTCATGAGTGATGTCATGAGTGATGTCATTGACCATGCCATTAGTGATGTAATATGTGAGGTCATAAGCAGTGCATTGTGGGGGTGTAAGTTATAGTTAGCTCAGCTAACTATAACTGCTGAATTTCTCTTATGTCCCTGGAACCTTTGTTTTTTTCAGTGAATTTCTAACGTTATTTTAATTCTATTTCCTAACTATAACGTCCCTGTAACGTTTGTTATTTTCAGTGAATTTTATATGTGTGTGTGTGTGTGTGTGCGTGTGTGTGTATAATCAATGCTTACTTTTTATATGTGTATATGGATATGTATATATGCATATGTATAAGCACAGACACATATACAAAGTAAGCATTGATTGTCCTTGAACACTTGGTATGTCTGCCACAACACAATCCGTTCATGCAACTGGGATTGCAAAATCTATCCATAAATAATAATAGTTTATTTGGAGTGCACTTGGGGCAGGAAAGACGTGCAGTTGAGGAATAGTCTCTGGTGCGTGGTGCACGGTTCAGATTCAAGCCTTCCCAGGGGAGGGTTCTAATTCATAGGTGAAAATTGGATGTAAAACGAGAGCACGGTACCTCTGGGGAAATAAAACCTTATGTTTATATACAAATGAAAGCATGTAATGCCACGTGGGGACACTGCAGACCTGCCCACATTGTTCTGCTAGTCAACCACAAACAGCAAATTTAACCACCTGCACACGCACCACTTAAGGTGACAAACCCGTTTAATAACATGCTCTCCCTGGATAAGGTTTCTTCACACCCACACACTCCGGGCCCGGCAATCTGTCGAGGTTGCAATGCAGAGCACTGCTGTGTCAGGTGCTGAATTTAGACACTCGGCATCATTTTTATGTTATTATAATCGCTTAAACATCTGTAGTTTCAGTTAAACGTGCTGGCTAAGCGGTCATGTGGAGGACAGCTCGTGTTTTTGTACAGAGGAGTTAAAACAAAAACAACTGGAATGTAGTATTTTCAGTAAAGTGTTTAGCAAGACACGGAAGGCTAATGAGAGGAGAGAGCACTGAGCATGGCTTTAGGCCACATAGAGACCTTTGACTCACATCTGTGCGTCGTCAAATCTCAGGTGGAAATTTCAACTGACCAGTTAGATATTGTTTCTACACGACCTATTTGTTGGCTTATGAGTTTCTGGAAATCAACTGAACTGTTTTGCAAACAGGCATTGGCAAAGACAGTAGGTTTTGTATGTGAACACTTTTGGCTTTACCAATGCTTTTTCTTTTCTCCTAGATAGGTGCCGTGGTTGTGCACGCATTTGCTGTGGCCATCTTTGAAAGGGCATAATAAGTAAGGTCGTCCAAAAATTGACACCGTGCTTCCAGGTGGGTGCAGCCATCTTGGAAAGGTAAAACATGTTTTTTAACATGGTTGATGACCGATAAGGCAACGGGCAGCAGTAAAAATATGAGGGAAAATGCATCTGTTGTGTGCAGGAATAAAAGGGACATACAATAAAAAGTAGGTGAGGGGGAAGGGAGACTGAGAGAAGGATAAATAGTCAGTCGTAGGTATTGCACAGGTCTGATATCAGCAATGAAAGGATAGATTGATGGCCATTGAGTCAATAAATCAGCGAGACCAAAGTGCTCCTGGGCAGGATAAATGCAAGAATAGAGAGAAAAAATATCAAATCAGGAGCAGAGATGCAAGACAAACAAGACATCCAATCATGCATAAGGGGATGACCCTAAGCCCATTCTATGTATTGTATTGTTCACAATAAGCCTCTGACAACAGATACCTTCCCTAGGAAAGGTCTAAAAATGCAAAATACATCTCTGAGCTGTTATTAATGTCTTGTGGTATTTACTGATTTCATTTGGCATTTTGCTTTATAATTAGGGCTCCCATGCTTCCGTTTTTACTAATTTTTACAGATAAGTACAGACTGAACAATGAGCTTCCTGTCTGCATTTACTTATAAAAATGGAAAAATACACAAAAACGGACTACTTTTGGTGCTTTTCCATACTGTCTTTTATTAATTACAGGCCAACATCTGAGCAGATAGATGGCATGGGAAGTTAAAAAACAGGATGAGATTTCACTAAAAAACTATATACGTCAGCATCCATTTGTAGTTTAATGCCAATATTTACCTGTTATGTTATATTTGGCTGCTTGATTTGCTAAAACACGACAGGCGTCAAAGTATGAGCACATATTTATTAGTTGAATAAATGTGGAACTATACCATATTACAACTGTATCTATTCAGAGAACACAACATAAATATGGATAAATACTGACAAGATGAGCATAATATAAATATGGATAAATACAGACGGAAATGTTAAAAGAATAAATACCATAAAACCGGGAGCCCTATTTATAATATACATCAAAAAATCCATATGTGGCAACTGGTTCCGTTGGAAACCTCTTTTAACCAGTCACATTCCCAATCACAGAATGATATCAGCTCCTTGTTACAAAAATGAGATTTTGATGTACTTACTACTTTATAACAATAAGTTACTAGTGGTTCCCACAGACTAGGGTGACCAGGCGTCCCGGATTTGCCTGGACGGTCCCGGTTTTTCACCAGCTGTCCCGGCAGATTTCAGGAAATTTAGCTCCTGACCCGGTTTTAAGAGAGGGTCGATTGAAAACGGCGGGAGTTGCTTTTTTATGTTTTACAAAGCAAGGATAGCTAGCAGTTGTTTCAAGGAAGCAATTTAATTAACAGGCAAGCTTCTGGGTTTAAAAATTGCATTTTATGTATTTTCTAACTTCCTGTTCTGTAATTCTCTGCTGAGGAGCGCTGTCCTTCTGTGCGCTCGCTTGAAGTAAAACTGTAGTCCTTCTTCTATTTTCCTGAAATGTCCTGGTTTTTGGCTTTAAAATTCTGGTCACCCTACCACAGACAGATTTTACTTCTTCACTTGCTCAGTCACTCACTCATGTTTTGTAATTGCTTTTGTGCTCTCTCCTCCCGGCATCCTAGACATAATCATCCTTCCCACCCCCTCCCCATTATGTGATGCACTAGGATGAGCTGCTAAAACAAATTTTCACACTTTGCCAGACCTACATTCCTTGCACAGGCATTGCCCCACACCTCTTTTACAACAACAAGGGGATGGATGGAATGCTTGAATTAATCTCAGCCACTGGCAATCACTCAGGCCGCATCCCAATCCATCGTTTTTTGCCCAGCATGCCACCTCAGTTTGGACCCAGTCATATGCAAATCAGCCTTGACCCTGCTCCTCATGGAAACAGTCCAGCCCGAACTGCCAAGCCAGCTCCCTGAACATGAATGCAAACAACCAAGGACTGGTTTCGCCCTGATAAGGGCTCTCCAGCCATGTACAGTGGTATAGTGCTGATCTTTGGGAACAACACCTATCCGTGGAATGACTCCTGGTGGCCTACTGGACTGGGACCCTCTCCCACACCCACGGACCACGTCCGGAACCTCAACATCATCTTGGTCAGCAAACTCATCATGAAGAACAAAATCAACGGAGTCTCCTCCATTTGCTTCCTCACTCTGTGCATGCTTCGAAAGATCTTCAAATGGCTCCCAATCTCCACAAGACGCACCGTCACTCAAGCCCTTGTCACCAGTCACTTTAGACTATGGCAACGCGCTATATGGAGGAATTACCACACACCTTCTAAAAGAAAAAGACTGCAGACCATTCAGAACTCAGCAGACAGACTCATCCTCGACGGACCCACATCACCCATCACCTGAAGAAACTCCACTAGCTCCCCGTCCACCAGAGATGCCAATTCAAGATCCTGACCCACATCTATCGAGAGCTGTATAACCAAGGACCAGCATACATCTGTCACACTCCCCTAATTACAGTGCGGTGAGCTCGATGCGAACCCGGTGATGCGGACTGCAGAATTCGCCGTGTATCGGGACTACGATTCCCATGATCCTTTTCGGCGCGGGGCGGGCGCATGCTGTATGACGCGCATTCCCAGAAGACACAAAAGCAGGGCGGAGGCGCTGGTGCAGTGCTTCTTATTCTATTGCAGTCGGACGCCGGAGCCGGTGTTTAGTTTCATGAGGTGGAATCCTGTATCTGTATTCAACGCTGTGAGGGCGGTAAGGGTGACGCTGTCACCATTCATGATGGATAAAGTGGTTTCTGCACTATACGAGTCTTACCACAGTTCTCAGGAGATTCTATGAGTGATTACATCTTTTTTCCCTCACATCAATTAATTGTTACGTGACTTATGTGGTGATCCACAGTATTCATTTGGGCTGTGATTTAACAGTCAGTACGCGATAGGCATGAGTGGAATGCCTATCAGAGTCTCTACGTTCAAAAGGCTTGCTAATCTCAGTCAAACTTTATGTGGTCCTTTGTTTCTTTTTCCTGGCAGGGGATAGTGGTGTGTGTGTCAAGTACTCAACCCCCCCTGTGACGGAAGTTCATTCAACATTGTGGTGGGTAACGAGCAAGCATGTGTGTGTGGGTGTGAGTGTATGGAAGTTTATTCATGGTACGTTTTCATCACTGATTGAAGAGTGTTCTTCTTATGTTTAGAGAACCTTCGGCTGAGAAGGTATACAAATCAGAATATTCGTACGATGCCAAATTTCTTTTTCTTTACAGGTAGCTATTGTCGTTAGTAAATAATTGATTATCGTGGTGATAAGATACATGAGTTTGTACTATCTCTTATGGTGGGTTTTTGTGTTGTAGGTCTCCCTCCCTGCTGTCCCCATCCTTTCCTTCCTCGCTTAATCATTCCTACCCTCTGCGCTATTATAGCATTCAGAGAGTGGAGCGATTGAGAGGTGGACCCATTTGAGCAACGTACCGATCCTGGGAGTTTGGAATGAATACCTTGACAGAATAAGAAGCCCAAGAATTTATTCTCTCCTGATCGGTATAGAGTTGATGATGGCCACCTTAGAGGATATAATGGCTGCCTTGGTTTTAGTACAACAGGAGTTAACCGCTTCCAGGGCAGAAACAGCGGCCTTACAAGACCACGTTGATAAATTGCAGAGAAACCCATTTGATGTCAGTGCAGGAAAAGGGTTTAGTGGTGCTTCTTGGCCTTCGGGTACCTTAGCTGGAGCAGCATCACCGGTGTCAGTGGAGATCCCCACACCTATACCATTGGCGGCCCCGGAAAGGTTTTGAGGTGATGAGAGTAAGGTGCAGGTATTTATGACGCAGGTGTTGTTACATTTTACGTGTAAACTACGGGCATTTCCTACTAATCAAGCCAGAGTAGCCTTCCTGATTTCCTATTTGGCAGGGGATGCAGCGTTATGGGCTGTCCCGTTGGTGCGGAATGACGATCCTTTGTTGTATGATTGGGATGACTTTAGGAAGGAATTTGAGAACGTTTTTGACAGACGAGCTCATACCCTTTCAGCCGACAAGGAGTTACTGGAATTAAAACAAGGTAACAAGGATTTGATAGTATATTTAAATACCTTTCAGCGTTTAATCTCAGAGACTAGATGGCCTGAGGAGAAAAGAGCTGCCTTGTTCCATCAAGGGTTACGAGATGAGCTTAAGGATGTGATAGCACAAGTTGACCCACAGCCTACTACATGTACTGATCTTGTCAATCTAGCCTTGAGGTTAGACAGCAGGATAAGTGAGCGTAAAAACGATAAGAGAAGATCAGATAGAATTTTTCCTAGATACGACAAACCTAGGTTTCAAAAACCTAGCATGGCAGGTGTGTCGGAACCCATGGAAATAGGAACAGTTAGGGCTGCCTTATCACCGGAAGAAAGAGATCAAAGACGTAAACAAGGGCTTTGTATGTACTGTGGCAAGAAAGGTCATTACGTCAGAGATTGTTTAACCAAACCCAAGAGCAAAACAGGGTATAGTAATGGGGCTGCTTCCATTCCTCCAAAGTCAGAAAACTAGAGAGCTCAAAGGTATCAGGAGGGGGCTTTTTGAGCGGGTTAGTAATCCCTTCCACGCAAGAGGTAAAAGTGTTGAAGACTAATCATTTTAGGATCTCCATTCAGATACAGATAATGGGGGAGTGGAGAGATCTGGAAGCCATGATAGACTCAGGAGCAACGGGTTTGTTTATGGATGAGGAATTGGCAGCAACTTTACAGTTGCCTTTGGTTGAAAAAGATACGTTTGAGACGGTGTTGGCCATAGACGGCAGGGAGTTAACAACGGGACCAGTCAGTTTCTCCACAGATATGCTAGATATATGTAGTGGACCTCATCATTTCGAATCATTGAGTTTCAATATAATACAAGCTCCACAGTATGGAATCATTTTGGGGTTACCTTGGTTGGTAAAGCACAACCCTACTATTGATTGGGTCACCAAGACCCTTCGTTTTGACAGTCAGTGGTGTAAGGAACATTGTGGCCATGAACTTCATGATCTACCGGTACATGCCTTGGCCTCCTTCCTCCACATGGCTACTACCGCCGAAAAAGACACTACGTTACCTAAAGAATATGAACAATTTAGGGATGTGTTCAATGAGAAACAAGCCGATGTGCTACGCCCTCACAGGTCGTATGACTGTCAAATAGACCTGGTACCAGGAGCAGTAGTGCCATGTAGCCGAATATATGCTCTTACTGACTCAGAAAATGAGCATTTGAAGACTTATTTAGACCAGTACCTGGCGAATGGTTTGATCAGACCATCCAAGTCTCCTGCAGCATCCCCTTTGTTTTTTATCCCGAAGGCATATGGGGAAAAACGCGCGTGCATAGACTTTAGGGCATTGAATCATATTACCATCAAAAATAGGTATCCGTTACCTTTGATCCCTGTTCTACTGGACCAGGTGAAAACGGCTCAAATTTACACAAGGTTGGACCTGAAAGGAGCATATCACCTGGTCCGGGTACGGGAGGGAGATGAGTGGAAAACGGCGTTTCGCACACGTTTTGGATTGTTTGAATATACGGTGATGCCATTTGGACTGTGCAATGCTCCCGCGGCGTTTCAGTTTTTTCTGAACGAAGTGTTGCGGGAGTATTTGGATGTGTTCACAGTGGTGTATATCGATGATATTTTGATATACTCCAATTCAGTGGGCCAGCACTTTCAACATGTTTGTTTGGTCCCGCAAGCTTTGCGTAGCAATGGATTGTTTTGCAAGCTGACTAAGTGCGAATTTCATGTCCAACGGGTGGAGTTCTTAGGGGTGATCATCTCTCCTATGGGATTGGAAATGTCTGAGCGAAAAATAAAAGCTGTAAAAGACTGGCCACAACCAGTCAATGTGAAAGAAATTCAAATCTTCCTGGGCTTCGCTAATTTTTACCGAAGATTTATACCCCAGTTTTCAAAGATGGTGACTCCTATAACTAGGTTACTCAGAAAAAAAACTCCATTTGAGTGGACAAAAGACACAGACGCTTCCTTTTCTCAGCTGAAAGAGGCCTTTACATCAGCACCTGTCCTGGCCCACCCGAATCCGGAGAGGCCCTTTGTAGTTGAAGCGGATGCGTCAGACATGGCGGTGGGTGCAATCTTGTCTCAAAGGAATGAGAAGACAGGTCAACTCCATCCCATAGCATATATGTCTCGCAAATTAAATGATGCAGAGAGACAGTACACTATTGCTGAAAAGGAGCTATTGGCCATCAAAGATGCCTTTGGTACTTGGAGACATCATTTAATGGGGGCAAAGCATGTGGTCACAGTGTATACTGACCATAGAAATTTACAATTCATGAGATCTGCACGCATGCTGTCTCCTAGGCAAATTCGTTGGATGCTTTTTTTCTCCGAATTTGATTACGTTGTCACTTACAGGCCTGGCGCAGAAAATGGGAAGGCAGATGCTCTCACCAGACGTGAAACGGATTGTAGTTTGGTGAATAGACAACCTCTCCCTATATTAGCACCGGACCAGGTCATAGGGGTTGTACACTCTGAACAGTTTCTGAAGTCTGTGGCTCGTGCCAGTACAACACCGTTGTGGAGAAAGTGGCTAAAGGAGCACCCGCAATGGAAAATAAGACAAGGGGTGCCTATTAGACAAAAGCAGATGTTGATCCCCACAAAGGTGTTACAGAGAGAGTGTTTCATTGGTGCCATGCAGCTCCCAGTGCCGGACATAATGGCATGGATAAAACTCTAAACAGGGTTCTTAGGTACTTTTGGTGGCCTTCGGTAAAGGCAGATGTGGTATTACACGTAAGGAAATGTGAGATATGTGCAAAAGCAAAATCCGATCATCGCAAGACACAAGGTTTGCTGCAACCACTACCCACACCCACTGTTCCATGGAATACCATATCATTAGACTTCATAGTGGGATTACCTAAAGACCAAGGTCACACGGTTATCTTGGTTGTGGTTGACAGTCTTACTAAGATGGGACATTTTATTTCATGTAAGACCTTACCTACTTCTGGGCAACTAGCCAAAATACTACTGAGTCATATCGTTCGGTTGCATGGGGTGCCATCCACTATCGTGTCAGACCGTGGGTCCCAATTTACTGCTCACGTTTGGAAAGTGTGGTGTGAGGCATTACAGATAAAGTCCGCAAAATCCACAAGTTTCCACCCACAGACGGACGGTCAGACTGAACGTTTAAATCAAACATTAAAACAATTCCTACGTTGCTACGTAAAGGACAACACTGATGAATGGGTGGATCTCTTATGGGTCGCCGAAACTGCGTACAACAGTGCGATCCATCAATCCACCAAACATACCCCATTTTATAGTAATTATGGGTTTCATCCTCGATTTCTGCCCTTGATTCATCCCGACATGGATCATAATCTGCCTGAAGTAAGTGACAGGGTGAAACAAATACAGCTCACCATCAAGCGGACACAGATAAATCTCCAAAAGGCTAAAACACGCTACAAGAAACACGCAGATGTTCAACATAGGGACAGTCCTTCATATAAACCGGGTGACGTGGTGTGGTTATCCACCAGACATATTAGATTTCGCAAGTACAGTATTTTCAATCCTCGTTATCTAGGACCCTACAAGGTGGTGAAATGCATCAATCCTGTTTCTGTGCGTTTGGCCCTGCCAAAAAACATGAAAATACACCCTGTGTTCCATGTCTCCTTGTTAAAACCTTCCTACACCCCGGTGAAGAAACGGCCTCCCCCTTGTGGGTGGATAACGTACCCGAATACGAAGTATCCAAGATACTGGATTCAAAGATGAGAGGCTCATCCTTGTGGTATCTGATTTCGTGGAAGGGGTATAGTGTGGAGGAGAATTCATGGGAGCCAGCGAGCAGTGTACATGCGCCCAGGGTGATTCAGAGATACCATAGGATGTTTCCAGGTAAGCCGGGTCTTCGCCAGCCTCTTCGGGGAGGGGGATGTACTGTCACACTCCCCTAATTACAGTGCAGTGAGCTCGATGCGAACCCGGTGATGCGGACTGCAGAATTCGCCATGTATCGGGACTACGATTCCCATGATCCTTTTCGGCGCGGGGCGGGCACATGCTGTATGACGCGCATTCCCAGAAGACACAAAAGCAGGGCGGAGGCGCTGGTGCAGTGCTTCTTATTCTATTGCAGTCGGACGCCGGAGCCGGTGTTTAGTTTCATGAGGTGGAATCCTGTATCTGTATTCAACGCTGCGAGGGCGGTAAGGGTGACGCTGTCACCATTCATGATGGATAAAGTGGTTTCTGCACTATACGAGTCTTACCACAGTTCTCAGGAGATTCTATGAGTGATTACATCTTTTTTCCCTCACATCAATTAATTGTTACGTGACTTATGTGGTGATCCACAGTATTCATTTGGGCTGTGATTTAACAGTCAGTACGCGATAGGCATGAGTGGAATGCCTATCAGAGTCTCTACGTTCAAAAGGCTTGCTAATCTCAGTCAAACTTTATGTGGTCCTTTGTTTCTTTTTCCTAGCAGGGGATAGTGGTGTGTGTGTCAAGTACTCAACCCCCCCTGTGACGCAAGTTCATTCAACATTGTGGTGGGTAACGAGCAAGCATGTGTGTGTGGGTGTGAGTGTATGGAAGTTTATTCATGGTACGTTTTCATCACTGATTGAAGAGTGTTCTTCTTATGTTTAGAGAACCTTCGGCTGAGAAGGTATACAAATCAGAATATTCGTACGACGCCAAATTCTTTTTTCTTTACAGGTAGCTATTGTCGTTAGTAAATAATTGATTATCGTGGTGATAAGATACATGAGTTTGTACTATCTCTTATGGTGGGTTTTTGTGTTGTAGGTCTCCCTCCCTGCTGTCCCCATCCTTTCCTTCCCTCGCTTAATCATTCCTACCCTCTGCGCTATTATAGCATTCAGAGAGTGGAGCGATTGAGAGGTGGACCCATTTGAGCAACGTACCGATCCTGGGAGTTTGGAATGAATACCTTGACAACATCAACCACTGCCTGAGCTTCCACCAACCCTCCAAACTCCTGTGCTCTGCCTGCCTCTCCCTCACCCACATCCCATGCATCCGCTGAAGCAACAGTAGAGGACGCCCCTTCTTCTACCTCACCATGAAGTCCTGGAACAGCCTCCCCCTCCATCTTCAAACCTCACCTCTCTTCAGGAATTCAGTAGGGGACTCAAGACCTGGCATTTCAACGGATGCTACCCGAGCAGTTTGGCTCTCAGCGCCTGGATACCCTCGCAGGTGATAAGCTGCGCTTTATAAATCCTGATTGATTGATTAATCGATAGCTTGATTCCAATGTCACAATGAGCCACGTCTGCGCATACTCGTCGCACTTAGGGCGCATCAACTGCAAAAACAACAAGGTGGTGGATGGAATGCTTTGCAGTTCGAGCTGGACTGTTCCCATTGGAGCAGGGTCAAGACTGATTTTCATATGGCTGGGTCCAAACTGAGGTGGCACTGGGGGTGAAAAATGATGGGCTGGGATGGGGCCCCGAACGATTGCCAGTGGCTAAGAATAAGTCAAGCATTCCATCCATCACTTAGGGGCCGATTCTGATGCGGGTTGGAAAAGCTTCCCGACCGAATCGGTTGGGAAATGGTGTCCGACCCACTCGGATCGGGAAAGTCCGACCGGCGGAGTAGGATGCATCCGGATGCTTCCAGATACGATTTGGTTGAACTCCCATTGACTTCAATGGGAACATTTGTTCCTAACCGCATCAGAATCAGGCCCTCGGTCGGGAAGCTTTTCCAACCCGCATCAGAATCGGGCCCTTAGTTGTTGTTGCAGTCCACACCGCTTTTAAGCACTACTACTTTGCTCACCTGCGTAGAATGTGTATTTTGAGACACCTCTTTCTTCTCACATGGCACCTCCTCAACCCTCTCTCCGGTGGCGTAATGCTACTTGAGGGCCCCCCCTGCAAATTACATGGAGGAGGCCCCCCACGCATAGGGTGACCAGGCGTCCTGGATTTGCCCGGACAGTCCCGGTTTTTCACCTGCTGTCCCGGCAGATTTCAACAAATTAAGCTCATGTCCCTGTTTTTAGAGAGGGTCGGCTGAAAATGGTGGGAGGTGCGTTTTTATGTTTTGCAAAGCAGGGATAGTTAGCAGCTGCTATAAGAAATCAATTTAATTAGCAGGCATGCTACTGGCTTTAAAAATGTTATTTTATGTATGTTCTTACTGCTTCTTCTGTAATTCTCTGCTAAGGAGAACTGTCACTCTTTGCGCTGGGTTGAAGTAAAATTGTAGTCCTTCTATTTCTGGGAAATGTCCCGGTTTTTGGCTTTAAAATTCTGGTCACCCTACCCACGCACCGCACTCAGTCAGGAGCTCTAAGGCCAGGATCTTGCCGCTCGTGCACAGTGCCGGAGGGGACTCCCTGGAGCTCGGGGGCCCCCGCACCAGGGGCTGCGGGGGCTATTGCTATGCCAGTGCCCCTCTCCCCTTATCCCTCCTTTCTTCTCTCCTCCATGGCACTTGTGACAGACTCGGCACTGCAATAAATGTTTCACAAGCAACCAATGTACCGCAACATGGAATGACAACATAACTAGTTCAATGACGGATAAAGCTTGTCAATCCTGTACTTTCAAAATGGCTCCCTTTTTGAGGAATGATGTTAGGAGGTATGATGAGTGCCAGTGAAAACTAGTGCCAAGGGCTCCGCTGTGAAAAGGATCCCTCGCGTTCTCTCTCCACCCAGTAACCATGAAAGAAATGTGGTAAAAGATGCAATCCACCGGCAGGAACATGTGGCAATCTGTTCACTGCTCCACACGTATCATTTGAGCCACCAGCCGTCCAGCGGGGGAAGGGACTCCAGTGTTTGAACCACAGGGAGGGATCCCTTGGCGAAGGCGAAGCGTGCAGGTAACAACCTCCTATTAAAGGATTAGGCACTTAACGCTGAATGTTTTAGAGACCGCAGTGGATCAGGAGTTACCCAGGAGGGAGTATTTTGGAGGGAGATCTCAGCAGAGGGCTCTTTGTTCTTTTTAGTGCATGACCCTTTCGGTACTAGACATCAGGAACACAAAAATAATAAATGACGCAAAACCACAAAATAGACGCAAAGTTATGTCTCCAAGTTCGCAGCTACTAAGATTTCCTCTTCAAAATTCAATGTTCGATATCTGAATATATACTATGGGACATTTTCTTGCCAATTTGGAATATGTTGTTTTTGCTTTGAGGAACCGAGCAGGTAGGGGCTGGTTTAAGAAGTGTTGCAACAAAAAACCTTCCAGTTGTTGAAGTATAAATCCATTGCTGGAGGATTATCCACCTGTGGGGAGTCCTTTGATGAAATCATCTCCTCTATATTATTATTATCCTGCTGGTTATAGACGTTTCCCTGGCGGAATCTCTACCAGTGGAAAAACCTCCATAGGTTCCTACAAAAATGTGTCCCGGACATGCTTGTAGTTTTCTTCCAAGTCTGGGGGCATTGATGTGTTTTTTCCTGCTGTGGGCCACCATTCTTTGAGACAGGAAAAACATATATTAGACATGGTGTTGGTAGGCACACCCTACAAAAAGGGTTGGCCTTCTAGCACAATTTTGACCGCTGTTTGAAGGCAGCCACTGTTTTCCTCCTCAAAGAGTGGCTGTGGCTTGGTGTCTCAGTGAGGCAGATAAACAAAGGGGTGAGAGGACCTGACAACCATGGATCTTTGCAGATGTCCTATTACTGCTCACATTGATATGTGGCTCTTAATCGTCAAATACTAGCACCAGTATTCAAAGGTAAAATGCTCAAACTAATTTTATTTTAATATATACACTGCCTACAATTTTGAATAATACTTTTCATTCTTATTTTTTTGAGTCATGGTTTTATCCAGCTGAATTTACAGCATACATCTTATTTACAAGTAGAGCAAGCGTGCAAACTATGCTCAATTTGCAATGCTCATAATTAGTTCACATTGCACAACAAGGATGGAATTTGACTACCTAGCTAAACAACATTTTCCATCCCAAAGCCATTTATCTGTCAAATCAGATGAAGCAGATGACAGTGATAATGGATTTGCAATAGTGATGTATCCAAAAGCCGAGCTAAATTGCATATATTCAATGCACACACAAAAGGATGATGTTGGCCAACAATACAAACGAGGAACGGAGAATGGGCTAAGTGAAATAAACAGAGACACTGGATATCACCACACTGACTCGACAGCCTGCTGGGCACTGATGGCTACAGGTAGAAGTGGATAGCTGTCACTAAGGCAGGACATCTAACCTTAACAGTAGAAAAGATGTATTGTAAGAACATCTCTATTTAACAAGCTCTCTGTCCTCTGGTGTGAAGCTGGTGTTACTGATGTCTACCAGACATAAAACTGTTCTGTAAGCAACTGAAAACCCACCTGTTTAAAGAATAGATTGTCGCTGGCCTCTATATTGGCCACACGCCTTGTGCCGGGACACACAAGTAGTAGCCGTGCGTTCTATAAACCCCTTTATTCATTCATTCATTACTAAAACCGAATCATACACATTTGTAGGTAACTGTATATATTGACTAAACTTCTTCCCTATTGATAAGGTAACTATCTAATGCTTTGTAGACATGTACTCTCTGATTCTTATAGGTTTAGTTTCATGTTTGTCTTTTATGCAGCTGAAATATAATAAACAATTGTAAGCAATTGGGTTGCTGGTTGAGGGGTGTGAGCCCTTCTCAAGCAGCAGCCAAAATCCGTATCAGGGTGAACATCAAAAAGCCACTAAATTAACCTGTGCTAGCAGCTTACACAAAAGCAGTCAGGTTTTCCCTTAGAGGCAATGTGTAAAGTATTTATGCAGCACACAAACAGCAATAAAATGAACACAACACAAGAACAATCCCACACCAATTTAAGAAAATAGAACAAGATGTAATAAATTATTTGACACCAAAATGACAAACATCAAATCAGTAGAACAGGAGATATGAAATTTCAAAGATTTAAGATAAGTATTGAGCCTAAAAGCACAAAGCACTACCTGCGGTTATCTGGTCGTGCAAGACCAGGTGAAAGTCATAAGTTCAGGCTGACCATGATGGAGTGCGGGCCGGATACAGGCACTAGGATTGTCTCTCTGAAAAAGCTACCTTCTAAAGTCCAACACCAAGAGTCCTGTTCGTGGTGGAGGGGGCCACGAGGAGCAGGGAGAGCTTCTAGGATGAATGTCACTGTTGTGCAAAACACAGGCCGGGCGTCGTGGATCGTCATCGCTGTAGTGCGAAGATCGTTTCGGGTGTCACAGACGGTCGTTGCTGGATTTTTGCATTGGCAGTCACCGAGGGCTGTCAATGCTGTAGCACGAAGTGCAGATCTTGCATTGTCAGTTATCGCTGGCGGTCACTATAGCACGAAGATCTTTGTGCAAACGGGCGCTTTCATGGTCGCGAAGAACTCAAAACGTCAGGATGTCTCTTTTTCTTCAAGGAGATCAACTGATGCTATACCAATGGTCCAGGACCTGGAAGGCTCCTCTTGTAGATCAGGAACTCACTCCAGCAGAGGCCAGCAAGGCTCAGACAGGTCCAGTTGCCAGTCCAGGCAGGTCCAGTAAAGCAGGTCAGCTGGGTAGTTGCAGAGAGGCCTCTGGAACTTGTTGGGTCCCCGTACCTCGTCACTTCAGCCTGGGGTGAAGTGTGCAGGTCTAGTCTTCTTTCTCAGACAGCAGCGCAGGCGTCAGGCAGCAGGGTAGTCCTCTGGCAGCAGGGCAGTCCTTCCTCTGTTGTATCCCCAGGTCCAGGTGTGTACTGAATAGTGGGTCTGAGGGTCTTATTTTTATTCATGGTACTCCCTTTGAAGTGGGAGAAGCTTCTGGATTTTTCCCTCCACAAAAGTGACTGGAATTTCATGCCTCCCTGCCCTGGTCCCAGTTTGTCTAGGTGCCCAATTGTTGTATTCCTCTTAGGGTGTCCGTATATAGGTTTTCCTGTATCATGTCCTTATATAGGCACAATTCGCCCTGCCCTTATATAGGCATAAAATCCCAGTCCTTATTTAGGCATTAAACCGTGCACTCCAAATACAGGCATGGTCTCCGACATCCGTCCACCCTAAACGTCACAACAAGTTCTTGAAGAACAGACCCTTAGGCTTCGGGAGTTTCCCTAGCACAGGACTATTGATTTCTTCAAGGACTCATTTATTATGCATGAACCGTTATACCTTAGGGGTTCATTCATGACATCTTCCGCTGTCCGATTCACGTCAATGCTAACATTCTGAGGTACCTCTCAGGTATAAATATACCTTCCCTAGCCCTTGTAAATCAGAGGAGACCTCGACTTCAGAGGAGCCCGTTTCCCGGCCTGACGCACTGAGAAGACGCTGTCATCCCTGCACGCAGAGAGTCCAGCTTCCAGTGATCTGACTTCCCTTGCGGGGTGTTGGAGTTCGAATCTGGCAAGAGATTCCCACCTCTCTCATTCTTAAGGTATGGAGCTGACTAGAACCTAGAGGGACTCTTGGCATACTAGGCATACTGGGCATAACATACTCTTAGTATACCATAGTAAGGAGTACTCCACCTACTTCATACCTCTCCCTACACCTAGGTTAGGTTAGGTACATTGGGGTAGAACTAGCTTAGAAACGCATCGTATGAGTACTCGCATTTTTAGTCTGTGTTATTTATGTAAATGAATATCTACTAAAGATCATGCTAGCGCAGTATTATTTATTTCTACTGCTTACGCTGTACATTATATATCTTGCATACTGTCTTGTGATCATATAACAGCACATATTACTTACAAGAGAAACAAGACTGTTCAATAAATCTTTTATTGAAACGCCGGTCTATTCTTTCTGTGTAACTTTGAGGAAAACTAAGCATGCACGATTGAGCTGAGTGAAACAGTTATCTATTGTTTCCACGACTCTGGGACACGTTCTGATTCTAAAGGGAAACAAAGTGGTTATGTTTTGCGGCTGCCAGAAACTACTCCCTTCTTGTTTGTCAAGGAGTTTCTAGTGGCCTCTGAGCTAGCTGGCACAAGTAATTAAGTTTAACATACTCAATAGGGACATACCGACCTCAGTCCTATGTCAAGCCTATAGGGTATATTATTCCAATGCGCAGAGCCTATTAGGGAAATAGGAGCTACACTACATGGCGCCCAAAGGTTCAGTGAGGCGGTAATTTAACGTTAGATACTGAGTAACTCAGCCGTGCCTTTTCTCTCAGAGACCCCTACCCATATACTCCAAAAGACGTCTGGAGTGGGCAGGGTTAGGTATCCACCACGGCTACATAGGGAAACACCCTATATATTAGCTGTCTGGTTTGCTCAACGTTGAAGGATACACTGTTCCAAAATATTGTGCACCTTATCTTTGTTTCCTTGAAACTTGTTCTACATTTTTCAAAAAACAAATGTCCACACGCGGGGACAATGACACCGAGAACGGTGGAGCTGCGGCTGATCCAGCCCTAGCAACAGCTTTTAACTTAACAGGTTTAAATGAAACCGAGGAGGGTGTTATAGACATCCATCCAAACGTAAGAAGAGCCATCACTCTAAAACTCATAAAACACGGCCTACCACCAAGAGGCGGTAGAGCAGTTTTCGTGATAGAGGCACACGAATCCTTTCAGACAGAGGTATTCTATTCATGTGTAATATTTCCTGAATCCAATCCAGTTACAAAACTATTTCACCTCTTCAAAGAAGATGATCCACCAGAGGAATATATTCCTTTCGAGGATATTGAAATTCCACTAACATACCAGGAGCATCAGCTCTGGTTTAAAGGCGCCCTAAAACATCACAGAAACATTACCAGGCTCGGTCCACTAGGTAGACCAGGAGCAACATGGCCGATTCTAGCCGGCTACACACCTCATCCTGAACTGGATATAATGTCAGATGAGGAATTACTTACTCAAATAACAGAGTTAATAAAAATCTACAGACAATTGGTCCAATATGTCATGCAGACTTTCACAGTCCAACCACCATTAACAATTCCAAATCAGACCCCTCAATCGGGGACTGCACTAAAAATTACACCACAGACTCTATACGCAGTCATGGGTAAAATGCCCACAAAACGTGAGCAAATTCCATTCTGGATAGCTCAAAAATTACTCAAATCGAAGCAGTATTTCCAAATACTAGCCCGTATGAGAAACACAGAATACTAACAATCAGTTTACCAATGGGGATCACACCACAACTGGAAGACTGTACCACTTGGGGCTCAGTCTTTGCTGCCATCTATACTAAAACACATGATATTCCATCAATTGCGGTAATACCAGATGTCCTGAAACAAATTCAAAATGAATACGGGGCAGAACCTGCTCTGAATTTAGGTATGAAATTACTGAAAAATTTCGACCAGGTCTCAACAATAATATTATCTAATATTAAAGGGGAGGCAGCAGCAGTGGCGATCCGCCAACGATTAAGGGAATTCGATGTTACAGAACATCAAACTGAGCTACCCAGAATAATTGAACAATCATATGCAGAATTAGGCAGAGATAGTTTGGGTGGAAGACCAGTGAAACCAAAACTATCTGAAAGTCCTGAGAAGGACTCTATTGAACAAACTCCTACATCTTCTAAAAAGAAGTGGGAGTCTACTAAACAAAACTCAAATGAGAAACGTTCTCAATCCCGAGGTAGGTTTCCTCAAAAGGAGCCCTCTGAAAGGAGGTATAACCTCAGGAATAGGGATAATTTGAGAAAACCTGACAGGTATCAAGATACTGATACACGTTCCTCTCGTACCTTTCAGATCTCGTCACGGACTTCGGAAAGAAGAGGACGATCAGAAAATAGAGAAGAACACGTGAAATCCAAGGAAGATAAACACGCTCCAAAAAATAAAACAAAACCTCAATTCTCCAAAAAGAAAGTAGCAGGTCTGAAGATCAGACATGCCGAGAATACTGAGAACACAACTCAAGAACGGAGAATGGGCCCAGACAATGCTGGACAGTGCAGCAGAAGTCACAATAGTTCGCCAGAACCTGAAGGAACTTCTGGAGATAGTGGACTTGAATGAGTACATTACAGTTGAGACTGTAGACACCAGGGTTAGTACTCCACAAAGGTTATATGAAATAACACTCCGAATGGAGGTAGACATACCAAGACAGGTGAAAGCACTCTTTTGGGAAAAACTTTCAAGGGGCTATGACATACTTCTAGCAGAAAAAGACTGGCCACCACAATTTGTCAGGGAGTGCCCACATGGTGAGGACATTATTATGCCTGCCTTCTCTAACCATATTGCAATTCATATAAAATATACTTATGCCAGGAAATGGGCAGTAGCCCAGGCCCCAGCATTATATAAAAATCATGTAGGATGGGATGGGATGAGGATTCACCTCACCATAAAATACATCTGAAACATGAACCAACTGCACAAAGGCAGTATCCAATAAATCAAGAAGCTAAAAAACAGGTCAGGGAGATCTTAGATCAACTTGAATACCAAGGGGTGATTGAAACATGCACCTCCTCAATGAACAATCCTTTGTTTCCTGTCTCCAAACCAGACAACACCTATCATCTAGTTTTGGATTACAGACACTTAAACACTTGTTGTAAAACATTTGCAGTGCAAAATGCACATAGCACAGCATTAATGAATAACATTGTGCGTAAAAAATATAAAACCACATTGGACATCTCAAATGGTTTCTTTTGTCAAAACATAGCACCTGAAAGCAGGTACTTAACAGCATTCTCCATAATGGGAACCCAGCGTCAATTTTGTCGACTCCCACAAGGGTTCAAGAACAGCCCGGAGTTATTCTCAGCGAGAGTAACAGAGTTACTACAAATTTATGACAATGAGGCATTGTCCTATGTCGATGACATCTATCTGACGGACGATGACCTGGACAAACACTTGAACAGGGTAAGCACCATTATACTGGGCTTCGCCTCTGAGGGCTACAAGTTCAACTTTAAAAAGTCCCGAATTGCCCATCTCAATGTCCTATTTCTAGGATATGAGCTTTCAAGTGAAGGCAAGAGCTTGGCAGCTAACTTTTTAGAAAAGTGTGCGCTGCTCCAACCTCCAAAAACGCTAAAAAACTTACAATCCATCCTGGGTTTCCTAAATTTTGGAAGAACATACATTCTAAATTACGCAGAAAGGGTTAAACCTCTCTACGCATTAATCAAACCTGATTTTTCAATCAAGAATTGGACACAAGAACACACAGAAATCTTGCGTTCACTACAGGCTAACATGTTAGCAACAAATCACTTACAAACACGCGTTAATCAACGCAACCTGGTGATCCGAATAATTTCGGGTCAATGCGGATTCACCTACTTAACATTTAACGAGGGTGAAAAAATACCAATCGCATACAAATCTCATTTGTACACACAAGCGGAAATGCGCTTCACTTCAACTGAAAAAATTCTGACAGCAGTTCAAACCGCTGTAGCAAAAGAAAGAGCCCTAGCCCAAGGGAAACGCATTATTGTCGTAACCCCAGTACCAGCTTTAGAAGCGGTCACAAAAGCAAGCATTCCAAATGCTAAAGCATTACATCCAAGATGGATACAGTGGGTTAATTCTCTTGCTGCAACAGATGTTGAATATGTTTTTGATCCTGATTTAAAAACCCAAGCATTCCTGCAATATGAACAAGAATGTCCTCTGCCCGCTGAAATTCTGCCTCTCGATCAGTACGAATTCATAATTTACACTGACGGATCCGCACAACCCGCAACAGGGGGTAAGCAAGCTTACAGTGCAGCGTGTGCAATCGTTAAAGGTCGCATGCGAGATGGTATCTTCAGACCTATGGTCACAAAAACTCAATCTGTAGGAGATTGTACAGCTCAGCGAGCTGAACTACAAGCATTTAAACTGGCACTTGAAAGTACAGATCGAGAATTCCCCACACTAATAGTGTGCGATTCCTTTTACTGTGTTCAGTCGTATAATGAATATATACAAAACTGGCTTGAAAATGGATTCAAAGATGCGAAAGGTGGCACAATAAAGCATAAAACGCTTTGGGAACAAGTAGTTCAGTTAAAAACGAACTACCAAAGGCTCACGTGATCCACACACTGAGTCATCAACGTTATGGCGTTCACGTTGCAGGAATTCATTGGCTGACGAAGCCGCAAAGGGGCTGTGCAGGCGGCTTCCGTAGCTGCGATCACTCGTTCAAAAACGAGAATAGACAGTGAGATAATGTTGGCTGTCAATGCTACGAGCAAAGGCAGTGGTGCAGCATTACCAAAAACGTTTCCACTCAAGTACTCTTATGTAATTGATGCGAACAACGTTCCTTTTGCTCGAATCCCTGGAGTGGGGGATAGGGTAATTCCAAACATGGAACGTAGAGCAGCTTTGATTTATGAAACACATCTGGGGGAGGGTCTGTCACATCAAGAGATCTCTAAAACAATATTGACATTAAAAGAGATGTACTGGTGGCCTGGAATGAATACACAGATTCACATCTTCATCAATGACTGCATAGACTGTAAGGTACAGCGACATGCAGAACGCCACCAGACACCATGCTACAAAGTAGCCTGCCAGGGACAGACACCATTGTTAGACAGCATTAGACTATCTATGCACAGGCGTCCTTGTGGACAACTGCAATCCCACAAATACTAAGTCAAGGTTCCTATGGATATGGCCTCAGCGCTCGGCTGACGCTCGAACTGTTATAAAAGATTTGCGAGTCTTTATCGGCACATACGCAATAGGCACGCTACATTCTGACCAGGGCCCTGCGTTTAGCTCTCGGGCTTACAAAGAAGCCATGGCCAGCCTGGGCGTTGCATTGCGGTACTCCTCTCCATTCCATCCTGAGGGAAATTCGGTTGTGGAAAGGAAAAACCGGGACATAAAGCAGTCTATAACAGCTAGGGTATTAGGTTCGGGTGATGGGTGGGTCAAACATCTTTATGGGGTCCAACGCTCATTGAACAACCTGCCAAGAAGTTCTCTAGGGGGGGTCACTCCATATGAGGTCCTATTTGGGACAAGAATGTGGGTACCAGACCTCGATCACGTAGGCACAGTGGTGGAAAATAAACCGTTTGTTATCAAAGATCGTTTGGCTGTTTTACAGGAACTCAATGAACTAAGATCGAAACAAAGCAACGTATTCCTGCAGCCAACCACCACTGGGGAAAAACCGGCGGTCCCAGCAAGGCCTGTCTGGATTCCAAAAGTTGGGGATCTAGTCAGAGAAAAGATTGCCGACAAGAAGGAATTTGGACCTTCTTACAGACAACCAGTACCTGTCCTAGCAGTTCAAGGAACAAGAACAGTACTTCTGCCGCCCCTTGCTGGAAAAAAGGAGAAAAGATTTGTGTCCATCGACCTCATCAAACCACAGTATGTGGCCAATACTAAATAGTAGGCCTCGTGGACTCCGACCTAGTAGCAGACACACTCCTCTCGCTACTATCCAAGAGGTTCAGACTGAAAGACTGATAACCATCGAGACTTCAGCAGTAACAGATGAAGGACTAAGCAACAATGCAATGGAACTCATCCCTCTTGAAAATCAAGTAACAGTTCGTCCAAATACACCTGTCTACACCAACGTAGCAAGTGATCAACTGGTTCCAGCGATTTCTACAAATCCTGATGCAATTTCAACAATTGACAGAACTGCTTCTGGCTATTTCATTAACTTTGATACGAGTGAACCTGAAACGACGCCAGCATCATTAACATTCAAGCAGCAAGTACAAGACTTTCTTTACTTTCTGAAAATAACTTATCTGGTTTCACCATGGATTGAACTCTGGATTATTTCTGGAATATTTGTTTTCCTGCTTTGGCTAGCTTTGGTTATGACTATGAGCGTGCTTATAAATGGCAGATACATCCATGTGAACACTGAAAGAAAAGATGTGAACTTACTTTTGAAACCTCATAAATCTTCCCATCATGAAGCAAGAGACTTGTCAACAGTGAACATCACAGCCGTTCCTATACAGGATGGTATAGTGTGGGACAAAACAGATTTTGATATTTTTGGCCCGACGGAACAATTGAACATTCCACATTTGTTTAAAATTTCACTAAGTGGTCTCATTTCGTCCAGTACCTATTCTGATGATTGGGACTTTGAGACTGTTAACGACATAATGTTTGACCTAGAAAAATCTGTTGCATTTTCTAAAAATGAATATTTAGAGGGTTCATCAGACTATGAACAGCTGTATTGCTATAACCACTATGGTCATCATTATTTGCATAAATCTGCAAACCCTAGAAATGTGTTTATGTTTAACCAATGGGAGCATTGTCCTACACCACCAAAAGGTAGTTCAAAAACATTTTTTAATAAGTTTCCATATTTTTCAGGTTACAATAAATCTGATCCAGAAACGTTTTACTATAAAAATGTAAACAAAACAGGACTGAAAATTATGTTACCAAATACAAAACAGATTTATTCTGCAGCGTTTATTGCCCAACTGTCTAGACAGGGTTTCGTCTTTTGGAAAGACACAATAGACACAAAAACTGTCTGGGGTACTAAAGATTGGCAAGTGCAGGGGATAGAAGCTTTATTTAGAGCCTGTATCATCCCTGAACAAATAATGTTTTTGAATGAAACTGTCCAACAAACATCTTGTCTTGGACTAGCCAAGATCAAAGAGATGAAAACACCTTCTGTAACAACACCTGCAAGTGATAACAATACACAGGCAGCGGTTACAGTTGACAAAATACTACAACTCAACAGATCTAATCCTGATTGGAGAAAATGGTTGATCTGGCCCACAGACACGAACAACTGTCAGGAAAGATTCCTGAATAAAACTCAGGGCTTTACTATTCATAGGCCAGACCCAAGATACGTCCAAAGACAGCATCCGGGGGTAGTAACAACATACAGTGTAGGTAAATTATGCCTCGATTGGCTGCGGAAATCTACACTACAGGATGTGAAACAACACGTATCCTTACTTAAAGAAGACACAGACCTTAGGGAATTCTTGCTTGGACCAAGAAAACCGCGTCAAAAACGTTTCATATATGCCGGCATTTATGCTGCCTATAATGAAGCATGGAAAGTGTCACAGATGGAGGCCGCAGAACGAATACGTGAACTTGATCGTATTAATTTAGAGAAAACTCTCTCTGTGGTCGACAATGGGTTAACAACTTTGTCCTCCAGAATATATACATTGGACGGCATTGTATCCTCTGCTATCGACATACTGGAACAAGATTTGGCGATGTTACAACAAGGCCAATCTCAATTACGTTCTATTGTGTTATTAAGCTGGACGCTGCAATCTTTGCGTGCGGGCTATGTGCCTTGGCGTTTTATCAACACGTCAATACTGTTTGCAGAATACAATCTAACTGATAAACAGATCGAACTGGCACAAAGAGGAGCAAAGTATACAGTGCTGGGCATTGAAAAACTGGAAAAGTTACCATTCACAGTGGCAGAAAAACCAGCTACAGAATGGCTTATTCATGGCAAAATCACACTACCTGTGACTACTTTTCAGTTTCAGTATTGCCTCAAACAGATGCAAGCAGGCAAATATGAAAGGTTGGGTAAGGAATACATTAAGACATCTTGGAATTTACCACACACATATAGATGTTGGAGTGGGGATCGTGAAGTGTTTCTGAGCGGTACACACTGTAAAAATGCACTGAGCGGTTCACTAATATGTCAGGACATTTCTTTACACGGGGCTTGTAATGGTTCTGTGGCAAATTTGTCTTGCCACCAGCAGGGTACACCAGCTGCTGTGATTAATCCAACGTTTGGACAACTTTCTAATGGGAGTTACCTCATGTTGAATGATCAGAGTTGCTGCGGCATGCTGCCAGGCATCCCTTATCTAGTAACGGTCAACTCCAGGGTCACTTGCTGAATGCAAGTATTGTTTGCCCCAATAGACACAGCCAGGGAGTCGCCTTTGTGGCCTTCGCTGAATGTCTCTTTTATAAGATTTGATACTTTAAGTAGAATGAAAGCCATGCTTTTACAACAAACAGTGCCTTTGACCTCGGCCAAAGAAACCTATGAACTACAAGTCGCAAGGACTTCGGCTGAGATACAGGCTTTAATACGTACAAACTGCCCTATACATTTCGTGGAAATGATAGGACGTATCTTTAACATGTCTGATACAAGCGGAATTGTACATGTATTTAAGAGCATCTGTTCCGGTCTATTAGCACCTTTCCAGGCAATACTTGGAATAATCCCAAACTTTGCACATTCGGTGTTTGGTGGCATACCATTAATTCTAGCACTTGTTGCCGGAATTCTATTTCTCTTCCTGCTATTACGCTATGGCCAGCCTATTCGCAGACATCACTCCGAGCGAAGTGGAGAAAGCTCTCCTTGAACGAAAGTGCCGTGAGCGAATAGTACAGCTTGGGCATGAATCGTCTACGGGAACTTAATACCACGTGGTTCCTGTCATTCAGACCAATCTGGCAAGATTGCATCTTACCTGTTCTACGATGCCTGCTATGCGGTGAAGAATGCGTGTTGGACACCTGTCTAACATTTCCATCAGCTACGCCAACGGATATCGATACTCTGCTGGACCCGATAACGGCCCATGCTCTGTGTTGTCCCCAGAGGCTACCAATCCTGATGACGGCATTCATTGAGATCTCACAGACACTTCCGGCTGCTGCTGAGGTACGAGATGGATCTACAGGCATACAGGTAACAACGGTCGCGAACATTGCTGCGGCATCCTATGCTGAAAGCGATGCTTCACATCTCTGTGCAATTAATCTACTACAAGAGGTGTTCCGAATGTCACCAACTACAGTGGACGATATTTTGTCTACAGAAATAGATGATCTCATAAAGTAAAGTAAATCCATATTTGTAAAGCGCGAACTACTCACCCTTACGGGTCTCAAGGCGCTGGGGGCCGACGTGGAAATTAAGTGAGCTATTGCCCAGAGTCACATGGTGCTGAGCTGAGCTGCTGCCGGAGCCGGGGATCGAACCGTGAGCCCTGTGCTCCGAAGTCAGCTGCCCTGGCCGCTGCACCACACCTCATGTTTACACCAGACCCGTACACTGACTCTGATTCAGCCTACAGTGTTCCAGAGATGCGGTAAAAATTTGGCCTTCATATTTCAAAAACTTGGAACTCTTCCCATATTGAACTTTTTTCAGTTTTTTCAAATTAAATGGCAAATCAATCTGCTTGAAGTAGAACTATTCTTATAGTACGGACTTCGCGGTACTTCCTCAGACACTTTGTCATCTTGTTTGTCTAAAAAGTTCATTAATTTCCTTGACATGAAAAGACTTTGATTTGAACAACTTATCGATGGTTTTTCTGTCACATGTAAATATTACTGCTTATTTCATTCAAATTGCATTTTTTATTTTCGAATATATGCCTGAAATGAAATACAATGCTTACAATGTACAGTACCTTTTGCATTTTAATGGGTTTTTTAAATACTTTTTAATGCTTTTAAGACATATCTTTAGCAATATGCGGTACTCCATTTTATGTTTAGCATTTTAAATGTTTAGCATTTATATTATTATCGTACACACGAAAGTGGAGTGGGTGTTGTATTCCTCTTAGGGTGTCCGTATATAGGTTTTCCTGTATCATGTCCTTATATAGGCACAATTCGCCCTGCCCTTATAAAGGCATAAAATCCCAGTCCTTATTTAGGCATTAAACCGTGCACTCCAAATACAGGCATGGTCTCCGACATCCATCCACCCTAAACGTCACAACAAGTTCTTGAAGAACAGACCCTTAGGCTTCGGGAGTTTCCCTAGCACAGGACTATTGATTTCTTCAAGGACTCATTTATTATGCATGAACCGTTATACCTTAGGGGTTCATTCATGACGTCTTCCGCTGTCCGATTCACGTCAATGCTAACATTCTGAGGTACCTCTCAGGTATAAATATACCTTCCCTAGCCCTTGTAAATCAGAGGAGACCTCGACTTCAGAGGAGCCCGTTTCCCGGCCTGACGCACTGAGAAGACGCTGTCATCCCTGCACGCAGAGAGTCCAGCTTCCAGTGATCTGACTTCCCTTGCGGGGTGTTGGAGTTCGAATCTGGCAAGAGATTCCCACCTCTTAAGGTATGGAGCTGACTAGAACCTAGAGGGACTCTTGGCATTCTAGGCATACTGGGCGTAACATACTCTTAGTATACCATAGTAAGGAATACTCCACCTACTTCATACTTCTCCCTACACCTAGGTTAGGTTAGGTACATTTGGGTAGAACTAGCTTAGAAACGCATCGTATGAGTACTCGCATTTTTAGTCTGTGTTATTTATGTAAATGAATATCTACTAAAGATCATGCTAGCGCAGTATTATTTATTTCTACTGCTTACGCTGTACATTATATATCTTGCATACTGTCTTGTGATCATAACAGCACATATTACTTACACGAGAAACAAGACTGTTCAATAAATCTTTTATTGAAACGCCCGTCTATTCTTTCTGTGTAACTTTGAGGAAAACTAAGCATGCATGATTGAGCTGAGTGAAACGGTTATCTATTGTTTCCACGACTCTGGGACACGTTCTGATTCTAAAGGGAAACAAAGTGGTCATGTTTTGCGGCTGCCAGAAACTACTCCCTTCTTGTTTGTCAAGGAGTTTCTAGTGGCCTCTGAGCTAGCTGGCACAAGTAATTAAGTTTAATATACTCGATAGGGACATACCGACCTCAGTCCTATGTCAAGCCTATAGGGTATATTATTCCAATGCGCAGAGCCTATTAGGGAAATAGGAGCTTCACTACACAATAGTCTACTGTGAAGTCCTTTGTGTGTAAATTGAGTAGTGTCCTTTGAAATGCAAGTGCGGCAGGTGACAATATCGCCCCTCTCATCAAGTAAAGATGGCCCATCCTGCCAACACGCAGACCCCCTATTGTGATGCTGTCTGGAAGGAATACACAAAGGTCAATGTCCAACTACACCTAGTCATGTGACCCAGGAAACAGGTACCAAATGGTTAGGACAAGAAAATGCCAACTTTCTAAAAGTGGTATTTTCAGAATTGTGACTTAAAATCTGACATTACCAATAAAGATGGTTTTAATTTACAACTCCTCAGACACAAAACATGATATTCCTCCCTTCTCCCATCAAAATTTTTCAATTATTAAATGAAATAAGGTAATACAATGTTATCCTATGGGAGAGGTAGACCTTGCAAAAGTGAAAAACTAAGTTTTTCTCTACCAGGATATGTAAAACTTAAAAGTACATGTCCATCCTTGCCCTATGGGCTGTTTAGGGTCTACCCTAGATGTGACATGTGTATTAAAAAGGGAGGAGTAGGCCTGGCAAATGTTTATTTTGCCATGTTGAGATGGCAGTATAAAACTGCACACACAGGCTGCAGTGGCAGGCCTGAGACAGGTTTTAAAGGGCTACTTAAGATGCACCAGGTGTATTACAAACTGGCAAAACTGCACAAATACGGACTGCGAACAGAGGACAAGTGCGGGAGGTGTGGCTCCTCTGGTGCAGATTTCTTGCACATGGCGTGGTCATGCCCTCAGCTCCAACTATACTGGCAGGAGGTAACTAGCGCTCTCGCTCTTATGCTGTCAGAGCAGATACCTAATGAGCCGCTGGCGTGCCTGCTGGGGACATTTAGGATCCGGTTAGCTAGAAGACGTAAGCTCCTGGCTGTGGCACTCTTGCTGGCCAAGCGACGCATAGCTCTACACTGGGGAAGTAGGCGCCCACCACGATTCAAGGACTGGGTCACAGACATGACCTACTGTAAAGAGACACTAGAGACATATGCAGAAGATCTGCCACAGACCTCCAGACCTAGAGATTTTTGGGAACCATTTGTACAATATCTAAGATCTACACAAACCAATGACTGAATATATAGCACAGTACACAACAGCGCTTTGGGAATGTGGGCTTCACTAGAGTTGTCGAAAGTAGAAATACTGGTGAGATGGATGTGGGGGAGTTCCCAGCATAGACGGTGAACACCCCAGTTATAATGTAACAAACTATAAAGAAGGCACTGGGTAAACTACTACAAAAGTGACAATCTGTGTAAGCTATACATGTCAATATGTGAAGTGACTTTGCAATCTGAAGATGTATGTAAAAGTTATCTATGCTGTGTAAATTTGTACTATTCCTTCTTTTGCTGACCAAATAAACAAAAATAATAAAAATTAAAAAATTAAACAAAAGGGCTACTTAAGTGGGTGGCACAATACGTGCTGCAGGCCCACTAGCAGCATTTAATTTACCAGTCCTAGGTATATGGGATACCACTTTACTAGGGGCTTACAAGTAAATGAAATAAGCCAAGTTTACCATGTTTACAGGAGTGAGCACAAGCACTTTAGGACTGGTTTGCTGTGGTAAATGCATAGAATCCTAAAATCCAACACAAATTGGTTGAGAAACAGGAGGGGTGAAGGCAAAAGGTTTGAGGTGACCTTTCAGAGAGGCCCAGGTCCAACTACAATCATCAGTATTCTGCAGGTTTTACTATGAGCAATACATCACATACCTAAATCCTGCATATATCCTAACACACATATACACAGATCAGGAATTTTCGACGGTTTTTGACGAGTGAATCCTTTCCATTTGCTCGCAAGATTAAGATCCCAAGTTCATACAAAAAGTAATCTTGAATGTCTTCTGATAAAATATAGTCAATTGTTCAAATAGTTCATTTCAACAATGTGACTTAGTCTCCAGAATACATTTCTGTATTCCCAAATTGATCTTTATCAATCTCTCAAGGAAAAACAACTGTTTTCCAAACTATTCACAAATCCAGCTCTCTGTATCCTCTCTGCAGCAACATAGTATAACAAATGCCTAGCAAGGATGCTGTGAAACATGAGAAACTTATGCCTAGTCATTCAAAATGGCCACCACCATCTCAAAACAACCTGGGAGTTTAAGGATTAATGGAAATTGTGATTGTGTTGTCAGCCATTGTCGCATATTGTGTTCTGCAGATATATGGAGCCTTTCACTAAGTGCTACCAACATTCTGAGACCACTGCCAGCCTTTCCTTCTTTGGAATTAGCTTGAAGCTGAGGAACCAGCAAGCATTCATAGGCAGCATAGAACTCAGCAGCAAGGCCATCAGTACGTGGGGTCAATGAGGACAGCTATCTTAATTCCTCTACTGAGAGTGATGGGTGAGTTGGGGTAATTGAGCCCCTTGTAGGAAGGCCTAAGCCTTGTCGCCTATATATGCTCATGTTATGTGTATTTGTGAAGTGTACTATCACTGCAAGGGTATCCTGGCACAGAGTAGCACTGAGTAGGTCTGTGTGCCTAGCCCTACTTGTGGTAAGCTGGTTAATTGAAAAGCCAACTCTTCAGCTTTTTGCAGAATTCAAGAAGAGAGGAGGAGGCTCTGATGTAGAGATGAAGGTCATTCTATGCTTTTGGAGTGATGTGAGAGAACGCTCTTCCTCCTGATATGGTTGTGCATGCATGAGATGTTGGCAAGGAGGAGTCCTGCAAAGCAGAAGTGTCTGGATGGTTGGTGGAAGGAGATGCAGCTGTTCAGGTAGGTGCAGCCTGAGTTGTCGAGTGCCTTCAATGTGTGTGTGAGGAGTTTGAAATGATTGTGTTTGTGTATTGGAAGACAGTGTAGTTTCCTGAGGTGTGGTGTAGTGTGAGTACTGTGTGGGATGAGTCTGGCAGCAGAGTTCTGGATGGTCTTTAGTCTTCTAGTGAGTTGCTTGGTGCTCCCAGCATAGAGGGTGTTCCCATAGTCCAACTTGCCAATGACTAGGGAGTGAGTGACAGTTTTTCATGTGTTGTTGGGAGCCATTTGAAGATCTTCGTCAGCATCTTCAGGGTGTGGAAGCATGATACAGTAATGGTGTTGACTTGTGCAGTCATGTTCAGTTTGTTGTCAGTGATTATTTTGAGGTTCCTAGCGTGGGTTCTGGGTGTGGGTACGAGTTTGGACAGCCACCAGTTGGAGTCCCATGGGGAGGTGTTCTTGCCGAAGATCACTACTTCTGTCATATACACGTTGAGCTTGAGAAATTAGGCTTTCATCCAGTTAGCTATTTCGGTAAGGCAGGCAGTAAACTTGTTTTTTGTGTTGCTGGCTTGTCCAAGAGTGAGAGTATGAGTTGTGTGTCATCTGCACAGGAGAGGATGTTGAAGTCATGTGTGCGGATGACATTGGCCAGAGGGATCATATATGTGTTGAAGAGGGTGGGGCTGAGTACTTAACCTTGAGGGACTCCACAGATGACTTTGCGGACTTCTGAGGAGTAGGGTGCCAGACTGACAGCTTGTGTTCTATGCGTTCAGAAGGAGAAGATCCAGCGGAGAGCAGGTCCTTGGATGCCAATCTCATAGAGGCATCTGATGAGGATGGGGTGTGAAACCGTGTCAAATGCTGCAGAGAGGTCCAGGAGAATGAGGGCTGCCTTGTCTCCTCTGTCAAGGATCATGCGGATGGCGTCTGTGGCAGCAATGAGAGGTGTTTCCGTACTGTGGTTGAGCCTAAATCCAAACTGCGTGACATCGAGGAGCTGGTGATTTGCTGAGGTGGTCGGTGTGGCGTCAGTTGATTCGTTTCTCTAAGACCTTTGTCAGGTATGGTAGGGGGAGATAGGTCTGTAGCTGGAAAGTGTGGCTGGGTCAGTGGAGGGTTTCGTGAGCAGGGGCATGACAGTGGCATGTTTCCAGGTGTCTGGGAATGTGGCTGAGTCAATGGAGGCATTGAGGATGGTCGCTAGTGCTTCACTGATTGGTAGGAGTCCTTTGGTGAGGGCATGGTGGGGATAAGGGTCTGATGGCGCCCCTGAGTGGATGGTCTTCATGGTAGCAGCGGTTTCAACAGTAGTGACAGCAGGCCACGAGGTCAAGGTTTGTCCATCGGCCATGATCGGAAGTTGAGTTGCCGCAGTAACAGGGTCCAGTTGAGGGTCGAAGTTGCTGTTTATGGAGGTGATTTTGTTACAGAACAATTCCGAGAGCTTATTACAAAGGTCTTGCAAGGGGGTGATGATGCTGGACACTTCAGGAGGTGTGGTGAAATCTTTGACGATGGTGAAGATATCCTGGCTGCTATCAGTGTTGGTGTCAATGTGATCTATAAGAGCTGAGTGTTTGGTGTTCCGTATCTGCTAGTAGTAGCGTCTTAGGGCTGATTTGAAGATGTCTTTATCTGTGGTTCTTGAATTGTTCTCCATTTGTTCTAAAGGTGTGTTTCGTGAGCCTGAGTTCCAGTGTGTATCAGCTGGTTTGTGGTTGGGCTCTTGCCTTTGGGTTGCACTTGAGGGGAGCCAAGGTGTCGGCACTTGCGATGATCTAGCTGTTGAAGTTTTTTATTGCTTTCAACAAGTCACTGGTGTGCTCGGGCTGATGCTCATCGAGGGTGGAAGCTCACTCCTCCTCTGAGATGCTTTTCCAACTCCGGCAGGCGGTTCCTGTGGTGGTAGGTCTGTGAGGTGTGTGATAAGTATAGTGAAACTGACGAGGGCATGGTCTGTCCAGGTAATAGTTGTTGGCTTGTCAATTGTGATGTTGCTGATTGAGGAGAAGATTGTGTCCAATAGGTGTCCGGCAGTGTGGGTGGGTTCGGTAATGTGCTTGTTGAGGCCAAGGCTTGCAAGGTTTTCCAGAAGAGCCATAGAGTATGGGTCAGGTGCTGTATTTACGTGAAAGTTAAGGTCTCCAAGGAGGATGAAAATGCTAGCTTTGATGATGGGGACTACGAAGAAGTCCCTTATGTCACTGGCGAATTTGGTGCAGGGTTCAGGTGGTCTGTATACAAGGGTTCCACCCAGGGAGAAGTTGGCTTTAACGTGTATCTTGAACATGAAGTGTTCCAGGTAGCTCGTGGGGGTATCCGTGTAGGTGGTGCAGCTGATGGTATCTTTGAATATGATAACAACTCCGCCTTTTGGGCTTGTGCTGACGGTCTTGCCTAATGATCTTGTAGCCAGCAGGGATGGTGGTAGTGATGTTCAGTGCTGAGGTTGAATTTAGCCATGTTTCTCTGAGAAAGAGCAGGTCTGGAGGGTGCTCATTCAGTAGGTCCCATATCTCTGTGTGCGAGTGGGTTTTGAGGAGCATTCATGAGGGTGGTGTGTTGTTTGGGTGGTGTTTGGTCTGTGTGAGTGAGTAGGGTGCTGTTGGTACGTGAGTGGTGGATGTAGGGTGTGGGAGTGTGCATGAGAACTTCAAGTCAATGCTTCTTCCGTGTTCTGTGGTGGGGATGGCAGCGGTGCACCGAGCGGCAGTTGGGGTTAAGAGCATGGAGGAGCACAGCAGGGTATCGGTGGGTAGAGGTACAACCAGGGTTCCTGGCGCTGAGCGTTGTCCAGTTGCGCATGGGTGCAGACAGGCTTGCCTCTGGTGCACCTTCATCGTGCCAGAGGCACGACCGCTTTGCAACCGCCCTGAAGGTGTCATTAAATAGGTCCTTGGAAGAGGGAGCAGCGCGGGGTAAGGTGTACGGGAAACCAGTGATATCACTTCTTGAGCAGATGGATAAAGGGAAGTCCAATGATGTCACTTCCAGTGCAGAGGGATGATGGAAAACTAAGGCCTCTTGCTTGCCTTCTTTTAAAGAGAGTTTTGGTGGGAAACCAGTGATGTCACGTCCTGTGCAGATGAATGATTGGAAGTCCAGTGATGTGACTTACTGTGCTGGTGGATAATTCGAAAAAATATAAATCATAAAATAATAACATTCCTTGAATGTTTCATTGATGTCAGATTGGGAAAAGTGGAGCTTACCATCCCGTTCTCGCAAAGCCACCACTGGAGACCTAGGTGTCACAGTTCTTACAATGTTAGCAAGTAGTTTGCCTGTCTTGTCACCTTTAGAGCGCCTCCTTTCCATGTATTTCCTATAGTTTAAGCATCTCAAGCTCTCTAGAATGCTTTTCTTTATTAGCAAGTAATAATTGTTTCTGTGTGTCACTGTATTCTGCCAATTTCTCTTGATCTCAAATTATCTCTTCCAATGCTTTTAAATATCCATAGTTAGTCTGACCCCATAATCTGTTTTCATTCACATACCCCTGACCAGATTTTTAAACGCCTCCCACAGTTTTCGAACATAACTCACCAAACGTTCATTATGCCCACAATAGTTACCACCCCCCAGATCACTGCCTTAAGTGAGGGTGTTAAATAGCACAAAGAACTGAAACCTCTACATTGGTATACATGCAAGGGACCTACAGCAGGTCAAGGTATATAGCAGGCGTGACTGATCAGACGCTGTCTGACACAAGAATTCCACCATCATTTTGCAGTGTCCCACCATTTTGATTGAGGTAAGGAACGCGTCCTTCCTATCATGGGAGTTGTGAACAGGATAGTAAACCGAGAATTCCCCCTCCTTCAGGTGAATGTCCCTCCATGGGTCCCTCAAGTTTCATCCCTCTTTCCAAGCCCTAAACGTACTTAACACTCAAGCATTAGGCATCTACAAAGGGGAGGGAAGAACCTATCCATTGTAATGCCTGCAACACAGCTGAAGTCACCATCACAAAACAGCAGTAGCCCTGGGTTCAAAGTAATCTTCAACCAAGTGTCATGTAGGAACTGCATGAGCGCTAGATTTGAAGCTGCAGTACTAATCATGTACACTCATTCCCCATCCAGTCTGCCCTTGAGACAATCAATCAATCAGGAAATTGTTTAGCGCGGCTACTCACCCGTGAGGGTCTCAAGGCACTGGGGGAGGGGGCAGCTGCCACGCATATCTACCATCCAAATGTACCCCCTGTTCAAACCACTGGAATAGAACTACTGGCTTGCCCCAGATTAGCACTTTCCAAGCAAATGCAGAGTAGTTTGTATGATGCATCTGCCTCCTTCAGCAGATCTGCAGTTGTCGCCCTTCATCCCCTGATATATAAGTATCCTGCAGCAGAGCTTTGTAAACACCTCTTCTTTTTAAGTGTGCATAAACCTTATGTCTTCGACGTGAAGATGGCGTTTGACAGTATTGAATGGGCGTACCTATTCGCTGTCCTGGAGAAAATTGGTTTTGGCCCTAATATTCAACAATGGATACGACTCTTGTATACCGACCCAATGGCACGAGTTAGTGTCAATGGCAATATTTCTAGATCCTTCACGCTTCATCGGGGCACCCGGCAAGGATGTCCTCTATCGCCGATGCTGTTTGCCCTGGCCCTGGAACCATTGGCTGTCTGGATACGGGGGACCCGGTAGTGAGAGGTATAGACCTAGGGGGCGGTTGGGAAGAACCTATATCTTTATACGCAGATGACATTCTGCTGTATGCCCAATACCCAACACAAACGTTCCATCGTCTCATCCACATAATACAGTCCTTTGGTACCTATTCAGGATATTGCGTTAACTGGGATAAATCCCTGGTGTTCTCATTGGCGAGAGAGCTACCGCCCTTAACGTCGGCATGTTCAGAGCTGGTCCCTAGGGAAACGTTTAAGTACTTGGGTCTCTGGATCACCAAGAATGAGGATGACTTTATGCGGATCAATGTGCAGGCTCAATTGGAAAGATTGAGGGAGGACATTGCACATTGGAGACGGCTCCCCGTCTCCTTGATGGGCAGAGCGGTCCTTTTTAAAATGATGGCCCTCCCACGTTTACTATACGTAATCCAGAATACCCCGTACCAGATCCCGGAGACGTTTTTTAGATCCATTGAGTCCGAGCAGCGTCTATTGCTCTGGGGGGGAGGTAGCCCAAGAATCGCACTGAAGAAGCTCCTGAAAGGCGTGTATGAAGGGGGCCTCGCTGTTCCTGACATTAGGAAATACTACTGGGCATCTCAGCTCGTCAACGTTAATGGATGGGCCTTCTCCCCATTAGAGGAACCGGCGTACAGGGTAGACCGTTTGGCTTTCGGCAACAACAGTTACCTATCGGAACTATATCGGAAAGGGAGAGGTAATTCGCTCCTCCCGGTACATACCCGTACGGTTACTGAAGTCTGGCATAGAGCAACCAAAATGACCGGGTGGGCAAATAAACTTACAGCACAAACTCCTCTCTGGGAGGGTGGCCAATTGGGAGAGTTGACACGACTCACGGGCTTTCGTAAATGGAGCCTTATAGGGATTGATCACTTGGGGGATATCTGGAAGAATGGGAAAATGTTGGACTTTGACACACTGCAAAGGCAGTTCCAAATGGGGAGTATCTACGATACCGACAGATGCGCCACGCGCTTCACTGTCATTTGCAAGAGGGATCCCTGGTACCAGAATATTTGCCACTCGAAGACCGTCTGCTTCTGGATCCTATGATCGATAAGGCCATCTCTCTGACTTATCGGATATTGATTAACAACACCCCAGACTGTTTGGGCCCACTGAGGGAGGCCTGGGAGTCGGATGTGGGCCTCTTTGAGGATGATGATTGGGCTGAAGCACTACAGACACCTCGGGAAATAGCTATAAGAGCACGGTTTAGACTGATTCAGCTCCGTATTCTACATAGATCCTATGCTTCCAGAATAGCGTATGTTCGAATGGGCACCTGTGAGACTGATGAATGTGTACGGGGCTGTGGCGAGGCAGGGTCCTTCTTTCATATACTTTGGTCCTGCCCCAGGATTCAAACATACTGGAAAGGTATAACCCGAGTTATGACACAGGTGGTGGGTGAGAGTGTCCCGCTTGAACCGAGGTGGCTCATCCTGGGAGTGACTGGAGAAACAACGTGGCCGCAATGGGCCAGGACCTGGCTGGCCCTGGCAGGCGGTGTGGCCAAGAGGAACATTGCCCGAGCGTGGGGAGCAGGGGCAGCCCCCCGATCACAGCCTGGAAGAAAGTGCTGGACTAGTGCTATGGGGCAGAACGGGTTATATCTCAGAGTCGGGGCTGCCCACGTAAAGGTGAAAAGATATGGAGTGCCTGGGCCGAGTATAGAGACCTTTGATAAAGCCCTGGGAAATGTTATGTGCTGATGTGGGAGAAATGCTGCTGTGGTTTACAGCGAGAGAATGTGGATATCAAATAGCAGGAACTTACGACGGGGTACATATTAAGGACTGTGAAACCTGTATCAGATGTCTCTCCTACTATGTCATTTTTGAACGGATATTGACCTGAAGCTTGTTCATGTTGAATAAAAAGATGTTTAAAAAAAAAAGTGGCGCAAGAGGCTTGTAAATAAGCCCCCATATGTTTTGGGGCATAGTGAACAGCTTGTAATTGCTGGCCCGGTCACATAACCTAATAATGCACGATTGTGAGCACATAATTAAACACCCCCTCCCCCTCCCCCATGGGAAGAGAGCAAATCACTGTTCCGCCCACTTCCACCCCACCAAACTTGCAAACTCTCACATTTGACTCAATTAAAACTACAAAACTTGTAAAACAAATCATTACAATTGTGAATAAAGTAGACAATGAGATTTGGGGGAAAAGATGGCCAATGATTAACCCACAATGTTTTGGTGCTGTTGTGGAGGTCATAGATTGTGTGCACCTACTTTATTTCTCATCGCCTATCATTAACCGCAATACTTTGCCTTAAATGGGTGTTTCTATTCAACTGGAAATCCCCGCTAAGAATTACACTAGCCAGTGACCCCTTGTTATGCCTTACGCATTTAGTCAGTTCTATTTTTAAAGCTAACAGCACCTTAATGCTAAAATAGACATGCACATAATTTCAATGGCGAGTGCAAAACCCTAAGACCTCTGATGAAAAATGTTTTTGCTAAAATGTCAGCACAGAATGAAGGTGTCACAGATGACACAGGGTCTCTTGACAGCTATAAAAGCCGGTGCATACAGAACTCTGCAATAATACTTAGTATTAAGGATTCATGTTTGCTTAAAACAGGAGAGGACAGTATTAAATTGCACATGTACATACAGACCCACATCTGTTAAATAGTATTCTTCTCTAATTAGTCATATATGTCCCTTTATTATAGTATGTAGATCTTCTTGTGGTGTTTATTTTGTGTACAGATGGGGATGTGTTTCAGATTGGCACAGGTACTGTTAGCACAGGTTTGCATGAGTACTGCCAATACTGCATTCTATAATTATGGAATACAACCCTTTAAAAGAACTCAGGGTGATAGTTATTTTGGGCCAGAGGCATCATTACACTGATCACAAAGACAAGTCGCAAATTGAAACACGTATATTTGCAAATAGTGTGAAATTTTGTGAACCGACCAATGTAGTAATACGTCGGTTTGTAAAATTCTGAATTAGATTGCAATGTGACCTCCCTAATTAACATTCTTTAGCTAGGCCATGACTTGTGACTTAATTCAATTTGCCACAGTAACACTGATGGTAGTCTGCAAAACCTCAGTAGATCACCAGTTCTGTAATTGTTTTTAAATGAAGTAATGTTTTTAAGCAGCCCATTTTCCTTAAAGGAAACAGGGCTGGTTTTAAAAACACATTTTTTTCAAAAGTTTCTCTGAGAGTTGACAGTGGTCCTGGGACCACTGCCTACTCTCCCATATTCTTCTTTTAAACATTTCCAAAGGGGGTAGGGACTCAAAAGGGACCCCTTCCTTTTGTGAATAAGTTGGTATTTACAAAGAATATCAGAACCAAAAATATTGTGAGACAAAAAATTGTGCCAGGAATATCCAGGTCAAAAACATTGTGAAGGTAAGTTTCTATAGCTAAGTAAAGTTTTACTATATATAACTCCACATATATGTACCTTGATGTTTATATATATATATATATATATATGTATATATATATATATATATATATATATATTTCTCTTCGAGGTACGTACACGTGGAGTTAAGAATAGTAAATCTATACTTACCTATTTGCACTTACCATCTCACTATTTGTTCCTCGATATTTTTGACACGATATTCTGTCCACACGATATTTTTGGTTCCGATAATCTGTCAGTGATCTGAATGAGCTACCACTCGAACTTTGGGGTCAGCCACTCTTCAATGGTTTGAGACCAGAATTCCAGTCACACACCGTTGATACATATGATACTGATTCTGTATTTAGAAGGGGTTCCCAAAACACACCTGTTCTAAAATACTGAAATGTTATTCATTCACAAACCCATTTTAGGGGTCAGTAACATTTTACCAAACCCTAAACTGGATTTGGTACGTAGCCAGAAACTTTTTTACAGTCACACACTGTGACTCAGAGTGTTTGTGGATGCAAAAACGTTTCACAAATCTGGGCCATGTGTCTGCAAGACTGCAGGAACTATGGGTTACAGCAGTTCCTGCCGTCCCTGCCAAAAGGTTCTTTCATTTACAAGCCATATGTGACTTCGCTATCAAACTAAAGAAACTGGTGGAAAGTTATTTGCATAGAATCTATGACAGCAGGTGCCCTGGGTGTCCTGTGAAGTGTATGCAAATAGAGGAAATAAAGCTTCTTGGATTCCTAAAATGAGCACTGATCCCTTCACGTTTATTCTATCACTTGAAACAAAGCCATCTTTACAATCTAATTGAGGAAATGTTCACATTACACAGGCAAATAGCATCTATAAGCAAGAAAAAGTACTTTGCATTACTTTTTATTCCAAGGTACTGGGAAAGTATTGGAAAATTTGAATATATGGGCTACAATAAGTGCAATTTGCAAAGAGAGCAGATAATGTATTATTCCATCTCTTTCTCTTCCACCAGGTTTTCATATTACAGAAGGGACAAAAGGCTTCTTATGTATTATGCAATATGAAGGGACCAAGCACTGGCCAGTTGTAGGAAATAGGGTTACTGGTTGGGGGGAGGAGGGGAGCTAAAACCCTACTCAAGCAGCAATCACAATTCTTGTCAGTGTGAGACACAAGCAAACCCCAAATTAACCTGTGCTCAACCCTCTGGTAGCTTGGCACAAAGCAGTCAGGCTTAACTTAGAGGCAATGTGTAAAGTATATATGTAGCACCTCAAACAGTAACAAAGTGAAAACACAACACAAGAAAAATCCCACGCCAATTTAGAGAAATAGAGTAATATTTAATAAATTACTTGAGACCAAAACGACACAAATCCAATCTGTAGAAATGGAGCTATGCAATTTTAAAGATTTCAGTGAAGACAGTGCTTAGAAGTGCAAAGTGCCAGCCTCAGCTATCTGGTCGCCGTACACTGGGCCCAAGTCACAAGTTCAAGCCAACTGCAATGGAGCATAGGCCGGATACAGGACTGAGTTCAGTCTGCTGAAAAGTACCTGGGGCCAGCCCATTTTAATATGCAGTCCTTGCATTGCACTGTGAGGTCCGGCTTTGAGAAATCGACGACGAGGAGCTGCGATGCGAGATCCGGCATCAGGATGCGTCATGCAGTGGCAGAGTTGATGTTTGTTGACAAGGAGCTGTGATTCGAAGTCTGGTGTGGTCGACGAGGAAGCTGGTGGAGCTTGCGAAGCCTTGTGCTGCAATGCGTTGGCACCGAGGACAAGATGCTTCGTGCTGGGCCAATGTCGGCATCGGGCTCCGTCGAAGAAGCTGCTGGTCCTTGCTATGACATGCGATGAGATGCATCGACGTTGAGGACAAGCTGCGCCACGCCAGGCTGAATTCGATAAACAGGTTGCATCGTGCTGCGTCTAGATGCAAGGATTTGTGTTGGCATCGAAGAGCCTGTTATCTCTGAACAGGGGGCCAGCCCACTGACCCTTGGAAATGTTCAGAAGTCGTGTGTCCACACAGGCAGGCTGGAGATCAGCAGGGCAGCTCACAGCAGCAGAAGAGACCTGGTACAGCAACAGCAGGCCTTGGTCAGCAAAGCAGAGCTTGGGCAGCAGAGCAGACTCCACACCTGTGAAGTCCTTCTTCCTAGCTCAGTCCACAGGTCTAGGAGTGATCTGAAGAGTTGGGTCTGAGAGTCCAATATTTATACCTGGTGGCAGCTTTGAAGTAGGAGAAGGTCCTGGAGATTTCCAACCCCAGAGGTGTTTAGGTTATCCTGCTTCCGAGCCCTGGTCCCAGCTTGTCTGAGGGCACAAAAGACTAGTGTCAAACCCGCTGTGAGTGTGCTGAAGCAGAGACTTTATGATGTGCAAGTGGGTTGGGTGACAGCTTTGCCCCCCTATCAAGTTAGAGATTGCCCATCCTGCCTACACCTATTCCCCCTGTGTCTCACTGTCTGGGAGCAATACACAAAGACCAACTGCCAGCTACACCTAGTCATGTGGCCCAGCATGTAGCCTGCAGGCACCAAATGGTTGGGACAAGAAAATGCCAACTTTCTAAAAGTGACAGTTCCAGAATTGTGACTTAAAATCTAATTTTACCACTAAAGAGAGCTTTAATGAACAATTCTTTAGACATCAAACTCAACTTTTTAACCCAGTTCCCAATTGAATGTAATAAGGTAAGCCAATGTTATCCTGTGGGAGCGATAGGTCAGTGGTGAAAAACTAATTTAAGAGTTTTTCACTATCAGCGCATGTAAAAGTTAAAAGTATGTGTCCAACTTTTTAAATACACTGAACCCTGCCCTCTGGGCTGTGTAGGGCCTACCCTAGGGGTGACATATGTATTATAAAGGAAGGGTCAGGCCTGGCAAAAGTTTATTTTGCCAGGTCAAAAAGACAGTTTAAAACTGCGCACACTGGCTGCAATGGCAGGCATGAGACATGTTTTAAAAGGCTACTTAAATGGGTGGCACAATAAGTGCTGCAGTCCCACTAGTAGCATTTAACGTACAGGCCCTCTGCACATGTAGTACCATTTTACTAGGGACTTACAAGTAACTTAAATGTGTCAATTGGATGTAAGACAGTATTACAATGTCTTAAGGCGAGCACAAGCACTTTAACACTGGTTAGCAATGGTAAAGTGTGCAGAGTCCTAAAAGCCAACAAGAGGGTTAAGTCAAACAGTTTGTGGATGACAAAGCAGAAAGGGAAAGCTCAACACCAGTGTATTCTGGAAGTGGCGTTACCTCACTGGCATGACTGCAAGCGCCACACAAATGGGACAATCCGTGTAGGCCCATTGAATTCTTTTTGGAAAGGGGTCTTGGAGAATCTTTTAAAGCCTGGCAAAATGTCAACAGATCCGAGGTCACATAAACCAACAACTTTATTAAATTATGATTTAATATATATATGAAAATGTTAGCAAATAGAATAGTTAAGGTAGCCCCTAACTTATAGCCGGGGACCAGAATAGATTTATTAGTGGGCAGAGTCTCCACGCTAACACGCATTTCATGAATGAATTTATTGATTTGGTAACGGTGGATGCAATTCCAGCTGTGATCCTGCTGATGGATGCAAAGAAGACTTTTGATCTCGTTAGCTGGAGGTGTTTATTCAAAATTTTAGATATATTTCAGTTTATTTCCCAGTTTGCAAGATTTATTCAGCAATTATATCAAGGAGTCTCGGAGCAGCTAGTAGTTAATGACAACCCAGCAGGCCAAATGTGTTTGAATCGAGGCACTCGTCACGGGTATCCATTTTCTCCCTTATTATTTGCCCTCTTTATTGAACCACTGGCACAATATATTTGCCTTAATCCGAACATTGTATCTCCTCTGCCTTCCATATCTAAAATCAAGCTCTACACTGATGACATGGCTCTCTTTTAAACCCAGACCTTGGGCAATATTAAGAATGCTCTACAAACCATAAAAGCTTCTACAAGCCTGGGGGCTACAAAATCAATGAGAAAAAAACCGAGTGCCTTGTGTTCAACACTATCGCAGAAGTCCTCCCCTCGCCTTGAAGGGTTATAGATCTAGCCTGAAAAGGCATTTAGTGTTTTTTTTTCCTAAGGGACCGACTGAAGTATTTAATAATACTTTTAAGCCAATGGAAGTATAGAAAGGACTGCTATATCAATTATATGCCTTATTGCATTATTTAAAATATCATTTTTTCCATATATATATTTTTTTATCAATCCCCTATAAGATGAACGCTATTTTTTTTAAAGTTTGGAACAAGTTTTTCAACCTTTTTATGGAACCAGAAACATCAGTGCGTCAGACTTAGTATACTGCAAATGCCTAAGACTGAGGGAGGTATTGAACACCCAGATTTAAAAAAAATATTATAAGGCCTCTTTTATTTTACAACTCCGCTGATCATCAATTTGAATCTCCATGTGATGTTGAGTGGACTGTAGGTTGCTGATTTAGAATGGCCCGTCTTCATCCCCAAACCATCTAGAAAAGAAAGGTATAAGTCTCTAAATCTTATTTGGTTTTAGAAGGATAAAGTATTTCAGAAATGTAGGAATCCCAGAGTAAATGCAGAGACTCCATTGAGATACGATGAGATTTTTCTCCTCTAGCGTGACCGATTCTACAACAGGTAAATGGGTGGATTTATCGGTTTATAAGGTACGGGATTTGTTTAATGGTGCTATGATGAAATCCCCCCAAACCTTGCTCACAGGAACAAATTTGCATGAGCACTTGCGCTTTTTCTCAAACAAAATCTTAAACTCTGAAAACAAAACCAAGGCTATTTTTGATACAGTTCGAGTACTATCTAACCCAGATAGAGTGACCATACCAGCGGTTCATACACAGGAGCTATGCAATGCCTTGAACCTCTTCTTTATAGACAAAATAAAGACAATAAAAGATAGCATTCCATTTTGCTTAGTAAACACTGCAACCAGGCTCGAAAACACAAACTCTGCTGCTCTTTCTGATTTCCCAGACATCCGTAAAGATCGGCTATTTGACCTGATGGCTAGAGTTAAAACGGGTTCCCACAATGGCGCCTGCCCTCCTCAGATTCAAAAAATTGTCCTCTACCATTTTTCTGATGTAGCCATCGAACTTCTCAACCAATCCCTTAGGCAGGGGAATGTCCTTCATTCTTTCAAGGAGGTCGTTGTGCTCCCCCCTCCAAAGAAAACCTGGTGAGGATCCCACTATCTTAAAATACTATAGGTCAATTTCATTACTACCCTTTTTGGCAAAACTATTGGAGACTCATGTCGCCCGGCATCTCTGTACCTTTCTGGAGGAGTCTGATTTCCTTGACCCACATCAGGCTGGCTTTTGACCAGTTCACTCAACAGAGACAGCAATACTTGCTGTTATGGACGACTTGAGGAAGGCAGTCGATGGAGATATGACACAGGCCTTGGATTTGTTAGATCTTTCTGCGGCCTTTGACACGCTCGGACATTCTATTCTGATTTACCATGTCAGGGCCGCAGACCTGAAGGGGTCGGCCCTGGATTGGATGGAATCCTTTCTTAAAGATCATTCTCATTCGGTTTGCCTTTTTCCTTTTCGTTCATTTATAGTTCAGCTAAACTGCGGAGTGCTCCAGGGCTCCTCCCTATCCCCTCATCTTTTTAATATCTACATACGTCCATTAATACAGTCCAGCGGCAGGTAAAAATATACAACTATGCTGATGATATACAGCTGATTTCACCACTGACAATATGAGGGAATCTAAAGAAATTTTCCAAGACACCATGATATACATCAGGGACTTGATGAACAGCCATCAGCTGAAACCTAACTCCAATAAAACAGGGATTGTGGTGACCAAAAATAAAATCCACCAATGGAATCCCTCTTTTTGGCCTCCCAAAATGGGGTCTCCCCCTATGCCCAAAAAAGTGGTGAAAAGTCCTGGGATTGTTATTGATGAGTCGTTATCCATGAAAGCCCAGATAGGTGCTGTGACAGCCTCCTGCTTTTTCCAACTTAGAAAGATCAAGAAAATAAGGAAATATTTCACATATAAAGCAATCATCTAAATTATAATTGCTTTAGTGATATCATGCATAGACTATGTGAATGCTCTCTATTTAGGACTCCCAATTGGCCAAACACATGGACTGCAATTAGCAAAAAATCAAGCAGCACGACTTATCTTTTGTCAGCCTAGACATTGTCATATTTCACCCCTGTTGGAAAAGCTAAATTGGATCCCGGTAGCCCAGAGAGTCATCTTTAAAACAGGCTGTATAATTTTCAAATCCCTTCATAGCAAAAGCCCAGCCTTCATTTCTACTAGAATTCAGCTTTATATTCCAAATTGTCATCTCAGATCAGCCAATCTGAACGTGTTGATTGTTCCTAGAAGTAAAAAAGAGGCTAGGAGGAGCTAGCTTTTCAGTGATTGCTTTCCAAACCTGGAACTCTCCCCCTCTTGAAATGAGAGCTGATGAGAACTATGAGTCATTTAGGAAACACGTGAAAACCTATTTGTTCAGACAAGCCTATGGTTAATCTTTTACCACAGCGGTCAGTATCTACCTTAGCGCCAAGAGAACTTTTTGGTGAATGTGCGCTAATAAATTCCCCATAACATAACATAACATAAACTGCAGGGGTTGGATATTGACCAGACTCAAAACCTAGTTAGACAGATGTTTAGAGAAGAGAAAGTAAACATAACCCTGAGTTATTGGTATAGAGAACTATATAGGGGATAGGAAGAGATTGTTGGAAAGATAAGTGCAAAACTGGGAAAGGGATACAGGTATTAAGCTAAATGAAAAACAATAGGAATTTGTTTTTGATTTTACCTATTCTGTTCTTACAGGGGCCAGTTTTCATCGAATGTACTTTTTTAATGGCTGGATGTTGCATCTTAGATCCCGATTTTTTTGCAAAGTATTTCCAACAGTTTCCAGAACTTTTCCAAAGTGCGATCAGAAAGGGGGATGGCTCCATATGTTTTGGTCCTGTTATCAGATGGAGTCATTTTGGAGAGGGGTGTTTAGGGGAGTAGGTAAGACAATTGGCATGGATAGCCCTCTTTCTCCAAAGAAGGCTCTTATGGGTTTATTGGAGTAGGAGGGACCAGAATATCAGGGTTTTTAGCAATTTATATTCATAGTGATGTTGGCAGCACGCTCGCTGATTATTTCTTATTGGAAAGCTTCAGCCGCCCCAAGGGCTGAGAAGTGGGAAGGAAAAATGTGGAAGGTCAGCAAGAGGGAAACCTAGTATCATGCAAGAGTAAATTGTTTGCCCCAATATGGTAAGAAATGGAAATCTTCAGCTTGGGATTTGTAGGGTTTATGATGCTGGCGTTGGCTTTGGTATTCTTCAGATACAAAAGCACTTTAAAGAAGGTTGAACACTGTCATATTTTTTTGCTAAGGCACTTTAAGTAACAGGAATGATAGATATTTGAATGTTTGCTGCAATGTCAATTTAGCTGGGGAGGGTTCTCGCAAGAATATCATGGGGGCACTTTTTTCTATCTATGCTTGGAAAAAGTTGTGTTGTTAATTTTTAGAGTAAGTTCATTTGGTGACTAAAGAGTCTTATATCTGATCATCTTTGGTGGCTCTTGGCGCAGCCGCAGCCAGGCCGCCATTAGGTAGAGACTAAGAAGTGTAAAAAAGAAAAAAACAAGGCGGCAGGCCTTTTCCACCTATGCACCCAGGATCTGGAGTGCATCCTCATATCCATCAGGACTTCCTCAAAGCTCCTCTAATTTAGGAAACGGTTGAAGACTCACCTCTTTGAAGAACACTACATCACAGTGCGACAACAAGGGAATCCAATACATGATTACCTCTCCTATCACTTGTTGACCCTATGCTTGCCTTTGACCCTGTACAACGCTCCGCTGCCTTTTTGGCTACATGTGCACTAAACAAAAGTTTCCAAACATACATACATACATGTTGTTAATCGGAATTAGACACAAAACTGAACCCTAGAGCACCCAGAAGGTAAGGTGTTTCCTATCTGGCATGAATGGCAGAATGCAGACTACTTTGTCTGTTCAGAAAGAGTCCAGTTCAAGGCAGAGTCCTCATGCCTTACTCCTAAGACCACCTCAAGAGTATGGCGTGGGTGACGTTATTGAAAGCAGCCAAAAGGACTAAAAGAAATAGATCAGGAGAGTCGACAGGAGTCTGAGATCATTGCGGAAAACAAATCACAACAGCTTCAGTTCTGTGGACAGGTCTGAACCCTATTTATATGCTGGTTGTTAGTATCCGACAGTCAACCAATAATCCTCTTAATTACCCAGTCTCTAAATGTATCAATCCACTAACTTAGCCTGACGGTCTCCTCTGCCCATCGTCAATGTCGTCCATTTTGCAGCTCTCATTAATCCACTCGATCTCATTGCCTCTTTGCATTTTTTCAAACCTCATGGTTATATCCCTCTTCACATTATTACCCCCTGGGAAATGTTCAGACCCGGGACAAGGACAAGCCTGATTTGTCTAGGGTGTTGGGAAGGTGCAAAGCTTTTTGCATCGCATTGTCACAAAGTGTCTTATAAAACTTTGCATTTTTCGTTAGTTTTGCAATGGGTGCAAGGTTGTCAAAGGGAAATAAGGGGGGAGAAGTCTTGCATACTAAATGGTTTTGTATGGAAAAACTCTGTTAAAAATAAACCTTATTTGGAATATTCTCTCAAAGAGTGTAATTTGGCCAATTTGAAAACCTGAAGAAACTTTGCTACCTTTGTGAAGTGGAGTTTGCCAACTTTGTCCAACTATGGAGCATACCAGTATCCGTACTCCACTTAAACTCTTTGTTAAACAAAACCATTTTCTACTTAGACTTCTTCTATACTGTGATCATACAAACATAAGCATTTCCCTTTACCTCTTCAGGGAGACATCTCCCAAAACAATACCACACACTATATACTAGATAGTACGGCCAATGTTCAAAGTTGACAATAAGGTCCGAATCACCCTCAGCCTTAAAGAACAGGCAGCATTCACCCCCCAGAGATGGCACTGCCCCCTTCCATGCCCTCTGGTCTCACTGATAGAGGCAGCTGAAATAAATGAACTCCCAGTGGTACACTCACACCTCAGCAAGACAGGCAAGGACTGGGAGTTGGTTACAGATCCCCCTCAACAATTTCCATCTTACAAATTAATTATAAAATAAATCGGCATGCCATCCAGGGAAAAAGCTGTGCAAAAGAGGCACAACATAATTTACACATCCTAATTTCAGAGTGTAAAACGTTCTATTCAAGGAAACAAGGGCAAAGTTCAGAACTCACCGAATCCCATCTTTGCTATACTCCACGCCCTTTAAAAAGTGAACAAAGAAATGCAGAGCTTTTTTGTCCATTCATGTAAATTACTGTGTCAATAATCTCACATATTTTTACTTTTTCAGAGCGAAAAATGAAGTTAAAAAAATGATGTGCAAGGAAATTTCCCTAAATGTATTTTTTTTTAATTCAGCACTCCACTCAATTCAAACCCCAAACCATGTCCCAAACATGCTTTGTGCTCAGCTTGGGTGGAACACTGCAAGCTCAGTGTAATAGCAAGCTCTAGGAGCTGCCTGTGAGGAGCCCAGTTGCACCCCTCTTCCGGCTGCTGCGGCAGCTCCCTCCTGTTCTAACTGATGAGGCTGCATGTCCTCTTCAGCAGCAGAGTGGTTATCCCGAGGGCTTGAATTACCACCACAAGCAGCAGCTGAAATCTTTATCAAAACAAACAGTAGTTCCAAACCCACAAACAATAACATTCGCAGCCTTGTAGCAAATGAGCAAGGATCATTTGCATAATAGCAGGCTGTGAGTCAGAGCTCTCCATCTCCCCTCTCGGTGTCTTGCAGAATCTAGTGGTTTTTTGCTGTTTTCTAGCTCAGCCAGGGGGAGGGCAGGTGGGGCAGGGCACTGCTCTGAGAGTACAAGGCATGGTTGACATCACCCATGCTATGTGATTGGCCTGAGCCAATGAAGGCGGGCGGGTAGAAAGAGGAACCGTCGAATGTGTCATTCTGGTTGTGTGAAACACTTGTTCTAGCCTCTTAAACAACCACAGAACCACAAGTTGGGTGCAGAGGGAGTCACACAAGACTGGGTCTGCGATATTGGTCAGCGGAGAGGGCGAATCACTTCGACTGCAAACCACAGAGTTTCGTAGAGCGGTAAGCTTCACCAAAACCACAACCCATCCACTATTTTTTACAATTGCATTGTTTATGTTTTTTTTAAGTGCATTATCTGTATCTCGTCATCACTGCTGAGGAAAGGGAACAGAGAACAGCCATGGTTTGAGTGGGCTGATAATGCCAGGGTTTTTTTTTCTTTTTTGTGTGTTTTCCGCTCCCCAAGGTGAAAGGGATCTTACAGCCCCCCTGCCTTAGGAGACCAAGGACGTTTCGAAGAGGAAATGATGGCCTCAAACAGCATCTTTGAGTCATTTCCTTCGTACCAGCAGTGTTTCTCGCGAGGTAAGTGACTGTGTGCTTACCAGACAAGTATTAGACACTTTTGTGATAGAGCTTGGGCTGTGAGCTCTCAGAGACTTCTCACTTGGTTGGAAATTTTTGTTTCCATTGACGGTTCCCTGGTTGTTGTTATTATGATCGTCTTTTATGGTGGGTCAACAGCCCTGCAAAGGCAAACATTGGCTTGCACTGTGATAGAAAGTTTCCAAAGAGTTTCCCCAGTTCGGGCATCTGTGTGTTGACAGAAGCAGGCAGAGTTGTAGAAGACAGGAGACTGGACTGGGGCAAGGCGCATTGAGGAAAAGGTGCACACGTTATTTTCGACCACCAAATAATTCTTTGGGTTTAGAAGTGGGGTGTCAAAGACTTGGCTAACCGCTGTCTGTGACAAAAAGAGAGAAGAGAGCGGCTGTATGAACACCTGGGTCTGAGAGACTATGAGCTAAGTGTTCAATGGATTCAAGACAGCATCATACAGTGCTGGCCCATTATGAGGCTATCTGTACTTCTAGGCATTGGCCATGAACCCACCGGGCAGTAGAGGACACAAGACAATCTACATGTATTTCTGGGACATTGCATGCATGTTTATTAGTCATTCTGAAAACCTGATTGCATTTTCTTCCTGTGTAGCTCTGATTCTCCCAACTCTAAATGTTAGTGAGTTGTTTTGACATGGATAAAGTTATTCCCAAGTGCACCAGCACAGGACACAGGAAAAACGTAACATGAAACCAGTTAAACCATCAAACAAGAGAAAGTTTGAAAAGAGTTGAAGTAGATATACCTTCTTTTAGAGTTGTGTTTTTATGAATAGTAGAAACCTGTTCAACATTTTTTTTAATAAAACTCAAATTGTATATTGACATGCAGAAGTGGTAATTTTCCGAACTGGAGGCTTGGAAATAAGTCATTATCCCTCTCTCTCTCTTACTCGCCCTCTCTTTTTCTCCCCCTCTCTCTTTCTCTCTCTCTCTTCCCCCCTCTCTCTCTTCCCCCTTCTCTCTCTCTCTTTTCCTCTCTCTTTCTGTCACATACTTGCTGGTGCGCTATTGAAGCGTTAACGCTCTCTTCCCAACCCTCCGCGGTATTTCGGTGAAATGAATGGACGCGCATAGCAATTCGAAGCTCGGACAGTGTAGTTTCCGTGCTCGTGTAAAATCGCTCCAAGCTGGGCATAGGTATTTTCGGTTGACTACATGTGCAGTTGTATACATTCGTAATAAAAAGAGCAGTGCATGGTGTAAGATTCGTATTTGCATTTCGCTGCAGGAAATTAGCCCTCCCTACAGTGGTGGCTGGCATGCATGCAACAGATGCGCCGCGGGGTTTCGGAGTTTTCGTGCATCCAGTCGCGAGCTTGCAATGCCTCGCGCTGCGCCAGCAGGGGAAACCCGGGCCGGAACCGTTCCCTTCTGCACCATCTGCGCAGTAACGCGATGACTCGTAACATTCATATTAGTAATCAAGTAACGGAACGTAAAGAACGAAACTATGCTTGCTGCGTGCGTCACGCAACCAAATCCAGCGCCCCCGCCCCCTCCCTGAAAGAACGAGGGTTTTAACGACAAAGGAAAGAGAAGCCGAACTGGGGGAAGTCCGTGGCGGCATTTAGAAATTATTTTCATTAAGTATTTACTAGTTATGGTATAGATGGATGTTTTGCAGAGTTTAGTCACGAGGCCTTCTGTGTTGCCGCGCGCCCTCATGCAGGCAGTTCAAAAGAGACGGCGGGAACCAGCAGCTAGCTCTCTGACTCTCCCTCTGAGCAGCTAGCAGACAGTTCGAATGAGGCAGCGGTATCAAGCAGCATCTCAGGCTCTCTACCCCTTACCAATAAGCAAACAGTTCAAAAGAGATGGGTAACCAGCAGCCCTCTGCCTCCGAGCAGTTAGCAGCCAGTTCAAAAGAGACTGCGGTAACCAGCACCCAGCAGCAGCTCGCTGACTCTTTCAGCAGCTAGCAGGAAGCAATAATTACAATGGAACAGCACGGGTCTTCCTGAATTGGGCCGTGTCTGCCAATGCTGTTTGCCCTTTGTGTCCTCAGAGAGGCCCAGTGCGGATATGTTTTCATATGATAAGGTAATAAATAGTGAAATACAATTCGGCTGATGTTGTCAACACTGCCTGGAACAGAGACCGGTGCCAGCCTTGGTGCAGAACTGGAGGCGTTTAGTCACGTGTTAGCTCACGCGCAGCTACAAAAGTGCTCGCGTGGCGTCCAGGAAACCATCAAAATACAATACCTGAAAGGGTAAATATTTTGGTAGAAGGTATAACCACTGGGCTGCCGAACAGTTGCACTTGAGCCCTTGTACCGAGAAACAAGGTCACGAGCATTATTAAATGCACTTCTTATTAAAAAAAAAACCACACTTGTGAAGCTCCCTTTTTGTTTCAGCTAAATCCTGCATCTCAATGGTGAAAATAACTCTTAACAAAAATAACACTTGGGCCTGAGTTGAAGAAAAAAAATATTTATCTTCGATTGTTTGCTCTTAGACATATTTTTTCAAAATTGTTTATAAAGGCCCATCCCTAGAAACGTTAAAAACTGTGACTCCCTGTGCTGAAAATTATTGCACGCGGTTTCTAAACAGCCGAAAACCATGAGTTGGTGGGGAAAAGTTACGACTCATTTCTTTCCACGGGTTTAACGTTATCGGCCTAAACAGAAGGAAATCCATAACTCTTTTTTTAGACCGATAAATAGCATGTGAATTTTTGAGTGAAAAAGAGAGACAGAAAGGAGTCAGCTATTGTTCAGGGCGGTGGGAACGGTGTCAGGGAGCCTGGCGTGGTGATTGACTGTGGTCCACCGCAGAGGATGCGGCCTGTTTCTATCTGTCACCCCACACGGCCTCTCACAAGGTGAGGAAACTGAGCCGAAAGAAAGTTCTCATGGTGCCGCCATGTTTTGTGCTGTAGATCAGAGGAACTCAGATGAAGGCGAGACCAAGGATGAGGCTTTCTTTTATTGAGGTCACCGGTTGAGGGGGTGATTTCATCAAGCAATTTCAATGTTCAGAGTGTGGCGCCCACAAAAAGTTGATGGGTGGCTCGGCAGTGGCATGAGCAATAGGGTTGCTACCTAGGAAGTCTTCCTTCAGTGAGGGCATTGGACGTGGTGTCACAATACTGGCATCTCATTGGACTGCCTTCTCTGTGAGGCGTACCTTGTTGGTCAAACAAAAACCCATACTACGCACATATAAATGAGTTCCATTTTCCAGTCTGGTATATTAGTTGTCGAAACCGGTCCCAGGATGCTTGTTTCCGGTCCAGGGAGGAGCAGTTCAGGCTGGACTGTTCTCATGAGGAGCAGAGTCAAGACTGATTTGCATATGGCTGGGTCCAAACTGGGGTGGCACAGTGAGCAAAAGAATGATGGATTAAACACAGATCTCTTGACAGGGGATGAGTGGTTGAAAAGTTTCAGCACCCCGTCCATCATCTTGTTGTGTTTGCTATTTTAGTTGTCAGCGACATTAAGAATCTTGTTACATGAGTTGCTGTTTTTCCCAATGTGACCCACTATCTCTTTCCCCTCTATGCCGCATTTATCTTGCGGAATTAACCCTCTGACTGATCCCTGTGTGGATCGCCCAGCATCAGATTGGCTGCTTTAATTTTACAAACATGGACCCCTAGCTTGGCTTCTTTGTAAGGTGTCTGCACTGCCATTCCTCTGGATAATGTTATATTTGAATCACAACAGAAAACGATTGCATGTTTTTATCCTTTTACTGATGCAGGTAGTCATTGTGTTGTGTCTGTGACATTGCCAGTGCAAGTATGCCCAGTTCAAGGTCATTCCACTACTAATGATTGATTGTATGTGTTTCAAAACACCAATATTTGCATTTCACATTTTGAAATGGAGATTGCATTTTCTTCAGATCACCAGTGGTCCATGATGGGCATCTTTCTCTGTGGTCATTTTAAGTATCAGATGAATGTCTGTGTTTCTATGATGATCTTAGGTGCCATTTTTGTAAGGGTATTAAAAATATGGGCCTAAATTGTTTGGTGCATTTCAGAGCAAAGGAATAGTAAATTGATCAAATGATGAAAGTGGTTTACCCTACTTGTCTGCAAATGAGTTTCACTGGCTGGTTGAAAGAACAACTGTCGTCATATTTCATCATGTTGTACATGCGTTTTCTGTATGAAACGAAATTACAAAGTATTGGATGTATCATTTAAAATGAAAATATAGGACAGATGGAATACTAAAGTGACTTGCATGCCACTTAGTTTTATATTACCTACCAAAAATATCTGAAATATGCATGTGTGTGAATTCTACCCTGGGTCTCATAAGGGCCTATTTTCTTTTAGTTCAATTTTATTTAATGAATCAGCTGCATGAAATCACAGGCTACATGCAAAAACACAGCAATACAACTTTGGATAAAATGAAAATGTGTCACACGTCAACGCCTCAGGGGTAGTAAGCGCTATATCGATCAAGTTATTATATATTATGTTAGAAATTGGATTTTTGGTAGGCTAGGGCATTTCCAGGCAGAAACCATCACTCTAGTCAGGATAAGGGAGTTACACTCCTAAAATAACCCCTGCTCACCCCCTTGGTAGCTTGGCACGAGCAGTCAGGCTTATCTTAGAGGCAGTGTGTAAAGCATTTGCACATAATCAACAGTAATACAGTGTAAGCACTACAAAAGGACACCACACCAGTTTAGAAAAATATCCAATATTTTTATATACTTAAGACAAGACCAAAAACGATAAAAATCCACAATACAGTACTTAAAAATCTCCAGTTATCAAAATATGCTTCAAAAACAGTTCCTTGATGTCGATAGCTCCGTCCGGGGTTATCACGGCGTCGTGAGAAAACAAATCCAAACAGTTCTGGCTGACCGCCGCGTCGCGGGCCAGCTGCGGTGTCGGGAAGACCCGCAAACAGTACCTTTTAGAAATGCGGGGCGTCAGTGACCTCTCGTTGAGCTTCCGGAAGCACGGCGTCCCTGGTCGTCGGTTCCGGAGGTCAGTGCAGGAGTCGTCGGGGCCCTCGAAGTCACACGCATTGCAGGTCGATCTCCTCTCTGTTGAAGTCAGGAGCGCTGGCGTCGGCAGGCGTCGGGTGCTGCGGTGCGAAGTGCAGTGGTGCGGCGTGTGTTGCCCTCAGGTCGCGGTGCGAGCAGCGGCTCGGTGGCGGCGTCATATGGCGTCGTCGGTGACACCAGGGTCGCGGTGCGAAGTGAATGCAGTGCTCGTCACGGTGCTGGCAGGTCGCGGTGCAAGCAGCGGCGTCGTTGCTGAAGCGCTGTCGTCGGCTGATGAACTGGAGTCGATGGCGCCGGCAGGCCAAGGCTGCGGTGCGGGATGAGGGTGGTGCGTCGTGTAACTTTACGAGCGGTGCCCTCGAACCACGGTGCAAGCAGCGGCGTCGATTTCTGCGTGGGGCGTCGTCGTCTGGGATACCAAGGCGTTGTCGCGAGGCGGTGCGGAGTGCGGTGCCCATAGGTCGCGGTGCGAGCAGAGGCTCGGTGGCGGTGTCAGCAGGTGTAGTCGGTGAGACCAGGGTAACGTTGCGGCGGCGCCCTCTGCGGTGCCGTCAAGACACGGAGTCGGCAGCGGCATCGTCGACGTCGTCGGGTTGCTTTTTCTTCTGTTGCAGCACAAAACACACAGTCCCCAGTGCTGAGGGCAGAAGAGCTTGAAGTCTTTGCTGTGCCTGAGACTTCTTGAACAGGGGGTAAGCTCTACCTCAAGCCCTTGGAGAAACTCACAAAAGTAGATTGCAGAAAGTTCAGTCCAGTCCTTTCACTGCCCAAGACTGAAGCAGCCACTGCAGGCCAACACAGCAAAGCACACAGCAAAGTGGTAGTCCCTCCTCACAGCTTCTCCTGCTCTTCTTCTTGGCAGTCTTCTTGGTCCAAAAGAGTTCTAAAATTCAGGGGTCTGGGCCCCAATATTTATATCCCAAAATCCTTTGATCTCTTAGGCAGAGAGTGTCTGTGCCCAGCCAGAACCAGTTCTGCCTTCTCTGGTGTGACTTCCTGGCAGGAGGTGGAGACGGCATTGTCAGAGGCAGACCAGGCCCTTTGAGGTGCGAGGAAATCTCCTCCCTCTTCCCCAATTGCAGCCCAGGTCTAATCAGCCCTTTCCTGACCCACCTAGACTATCTGGAGCCACTCCTGCTCCCCAGCCTTTTGTCATCCAAAACCCAGACAGGCAATCCACATTCCAGCAGAGGCACACAGGATGACTGAGCAAGAAGATACCTACTTTCTAAAAGTGGTATTTTCAAACACAGAATGTAAAAATCACCTTCACTAAAAGATGCATCTTTAGATTCTGAGTTCAGGCATACTAAACGTTATTTTCCTACCTAGTTCCCAGGGCCAGTTATGTTTATAAGATGTTATAAACAAACTTCCCATTCTGTCCTATAGGGGAACAGGTAGCCTTGCAATAGTGAAAAGCAGAAATTGGCAGTAATTCACTATCAGGACATGCCACACACACCAGGGCATGTCCTACCTTTCACATACACTGCACCCTGCCCACAGGGGTACCTTGGGCCTACCTTAGGGGTGGCTGACATGCAAGAAAAGGGAAGGTTAGGGCCTGGCAAATGGGTGCACTTGTCAAGTCGACATGGCAGTACCAGACTGCACACAGGCTCTGCAATGCCAGGCCAGAGTCACATTTACGGGCTGTTGGTGTGGGTGGCACAATCCAGTGCTGCAGCCCACCAATAGCATTTGATTTACAGGCCCTGGCACACGCAGTGCACTTTACTAGGGACTGACATGTAAATCAAATAGGCCAATCATGGAAACACAATCCATAACACATTTTACCACAGGAGCACTTGCACTTTACCACTGATCAGCAGTGAGAAAAGTGCGCAGAAACACTAAGCCAGCACAAACATAGTCAAAAACCGGGAGGTCAGAAAGCAAAAACTCAGGGGAAACACGCCAAAAGATGCCAAGTCTAACACATGTCCCCTCCAGCTGAAAGTAGGGAGAACTACCCAACCTCCTGGGAGTTCTCTTCACTAAGGCGGAAGAACCTGGACAGACCATCTGCATTGGCGTGTTCTGTGCCAGGGCGTTGTTCCACTGTAAAGTCCATTTCCAGTAGGGAGATAGACCACCTCAGCAGTTTTGGATTCTCACCCCTCATTTGCATCAACCATCTGAGGGGCCTGTGGTCTGTCTGAACCTGGAAGTGAGTCCCAAACAGGTAGGGCCTCAGCTTCTTCAGTGCCCAGACCACAGCGAAAGCTTCCCTTTCTATGGCACTCCACACCTGTTCCCTGGGAAGTAGTCTCCGGCTAAGGAAGACTACAGGCTGGTCTAGGCCCTCTTCGTTCAGTTGTGAGAGCACCGCTCCCACTCCATGCTCTGAAGCGTCAGTCTGCACGACGAATTCCTTGGAGAAGTCGGGTGCCTTGAGCACGGGTGCCGTGCACATGGCGGCCTTCAGGGCATCAAAAGCCTTCTGGCAGGACTCAGTCCAGATCACCTTCTTGGGCTGCTTCCTGGAAGTCAGCTCTGTTAAGGGGGCAACAATGGTGCCATACCCCTTAACAAACCTCTTGTAGTACCCGGTGAGTCCTAAGAAGGCCCTCACCTCTGTCTGGGTCTTGGGGGAGCTCCCAAGCCAGAATGGTGTCAATCTTGGGTTGTAGGGCGCCACCTGGCCGCTTCCTACCTGGTGTCCCAAGTACCCCACCGAACCCTGCCCGATCTGGCACTTACTGGCCTTGATCGTGAGGCCTGCCCTCTGCAGCGCCTTCAACACTTCACCGAGGTGCTGCAAGTGTTCTTCCCAGCTGGAACTGAACACTGCGATGTCATCCAGGTAGGCGGCACTGAAATCCTCCAGCCCAGCCAACACCTGGTTGACCAACCTCTGAAAGGTGGCAGGGGCATTCTTCAACCCAAAGGGCATCACCCGGAACTGGTAATGTCCTTCTGGGGTTGAAAATGCTGACCTCTCCTTGGCCCCATCGGTTAAGGCAATCTGCCAGTACCCAGACGTTAAATCAAACGTGCTGAGGAACTTGGCAGCTCCCAACCGATCAATGAGCTCATCCGCTCTGGGGATGGGGTGTGCGTCAGTCCTGGTGACGGCATTGAGCCCACGGTAGTCCACACAAAACCGCAGTTCTGGGGTGGCACCGGGTGCAGCAGCCTTTGGGACCAAGACCACTGGGCTGGCCCAAGGACTGTTGGAAGGCTCGATCACCCCTAACGCCATCATCTTAGAGACCTCCTCCTTAATGCTGGCCTTGACCCGGTCAGTCAACCTGTAAATCTTGTGCTTCACAGGAGGGCTGTCACCGGTGTCCACGTCATGGGTACACCAGTGAGTAACACCTGGGGTCAGAGAGAACAGGGGAGCAAACCGTCCCAACAACGTGACAATCACTCTGCTGTTCTGGGCTCAGTGTAGTGGAGAGGATCACACCTTCCACTGACCCATTGTGCTCCTTGGTAGACAGGAGGTCAGGGAGAGGTTCACTCTCCTCTTCTGTCCCATCATCTGTCGCCAAGAGCATGCTCACTTCGGACCTCTCGAAGTGGGGTTTGAGGCGGTTCATGTGGAGGACCATCAAAGGGTTCCTGGGAGCCCGCAAATCCACCAGGTAGGTGACATCACTTTTGCGCTCCACCACCTCAAACGACCCAGTCCACCTGTCCTGCAAGGCACAAGGTTCCACTGGGGCATGACCCGCACTTTTTGCCCAGGTTGAAATTCGACCAGAGTGGCATTCTGGTCATACCACTTCTTCATTTCTTCCTGGCTTGCTTCCAGGTTCGCCTGAGCGAGGTTCCTGAAGCGGGCAGTTTGGTTTCTGAAGGCCAGCATGTAGCTAAACACGTCCTGGGGAGTTTTCCTGGGAGCTGCCTCCCAGCCTTCCTTCACCAAACTCAGAGGTCCTCTCACAGGGTGACCATACAGAAGCTCAAAGGGACTGAACCCAAGAGACTTCTGTGGCACCTCCCTGTACGCAAAGAGAAGGCATGGCAAGAGGACATCCCACTTACGCCTCATGGGTTCTGTTAGACCCTTAATCATGCCCTTCAAGGTCTGGTTGAATCTCTCCACCAGACCGTTACCTTGTGGGTGGTAAGGGGTGGTGAACTTGTAGGTTACACCACACTCCTTCCACAGGGACGTCATATACTTGGATATGAAGTTGGTCCCCCTGTCAGAAACCACCTCTCTGGGGAACCCCACGTGGGTAAAGATCCCCATTAACGCCCGGCCCACCACTGGCGCCGTCGTTGTCCTGAGAGGGATTGCCTCCGGGTACCGGGTGGCATGGTCCACCAAGACCAGGATGTACCTGTTGCCCATGGCTGTCTTGGGATCCAGTGGCCCCACAATGTCCATCCCTACCCTTTCAAAGGGTGTTCCAACAACTGGAAAAGGTTGGAGAGGAGCTTTGACCTTCCTCCCACTCTTACCACTTGCCTGGCAAGTTTGGCAAGACCTGCAATGTCCATCTGACTGCCTTCGCATTTGGGGCCGGAAGAAGTGGGTGACAAGCCTGTCAAAGGTCTTGTCCTGCCCCAAATGTCCTGCCAGAGGCACGTCATGAGCCAGACCCAGTAGGAAGGTCCTGAAGCGCTGGGGTACCACCAGCACACAGGCTGACCCAGGCTCAGCGACCTTAGGCTCGCTGTACAGGAGATCATTCTCCCAGTAGATCCAATGTGATCCGGACTGATCACCAGCTGCCTGGTCTGCAGCCCCTCCAGAGAAGGGCACTCCTTCTGCTCCTTGCAGAATTCCTCCCTGGTGGGACCCCCTTCTTGCTGCCAATGGGTCAGCTCAGAGATATCCCCCAGTCCAGCTACCTGCTCCCCTGTAGGCACCGGGGCGTCCCCCTCAAGGTCCGCCTCCTCCCGGTCCGTGAGAACTTCAGGGGCCGGTTTCCCGTGCCCCTTGCCCTTTCTCTTGGCAGGGACTTGGGCCACTGTTTCAGGCACCAAGTCCTCTTGATCACCCTCTCTGGCCGCCATTGACCGAGTGGACACGCATGCCCACTCTGGCAACCCCAGCATCTCCAAGTGAGACCTGAGCTCAACATCCTTCCATAAGGACTGCTCCAGGTCGTTACCTAGCAGACAATCTACAGGCATTGAAGGGCTCACAACCACCCTCAAAGGACCTTAGACCTCCCCCCACACGAAGGGAACCTGCGCCACCAGACACTGGCGCTCTGAATTGTCTACAGCAATTACTTGGTGGAATGCCCCTGGGACTACCTGCTTCTCAGAGAACAGGTGACACCGGACTGAGGTCACACTGGCTCCAGTATCTCTGAGAGCTTCTACCCTTTTCCCATTGATGGTCACCCAGGTGCTGTATTTCTTTGTGTTAGGGACACCTGGTTTCCTGGGACCATCTCACTGTCCCCTAGTGTGACGAGGGTCATTTCTGCGGGATCCCCACCCTCCTGTGGGTACTCTTCCTCCCAAGCGCTACACTAGCCAACACCTTGGACTGCCCACCGGTGGGTGGCTGTGCCCCCTTAGGGCACTTGGGATCCCCATTCATGTGGCCCACCTGGTCACATGAAAAACACTTGCGGGGGCCGGTCTCAGCAGGCTTGCCTGAAGAGACCCCTTGTTTCTTATCTCCGGGGGGATGGGAACCTTTACCCTGGGTGTTAGTTTGGGGCCCTTTAGAGAACTCCTGTGCTTTACCCTTGTCCCTCCCACTTTTCTGCTGGGGACCCTGCCCACCTTTGGCTGAGTCTACCCCAAACGCTTTCTTGTGGACCCTGGTACTCACCCAGCGGTCCGCCTCCATAGCAAGCTTCCTGGGGTCAGTCAGCTTATTATCAACTAGGTGCTGGCGCAGATCTGCAAAACATAGACTAGACAAGTGCTCCCATGCAATCAAATTGTAGAGCCCCTGAAAATCTGTCACATTACTGCCCTTCACCCAGCCATCCAGTGACCGGCAAAACACATCCACACATTCCAACCAAGTGTTGGCGTCAGACTTCTTACTGGACCTGAACTGATCCCTGTACTTTTCAGGAGTAAGACCATACTTAGTGAGAAGGGCGTCCTTCATGTCGGGATAGGTGAGGTGATACCCCTTACCCAAAGCTATTAAAGTATCCTGGGCTTCTTCCGGAAAGAGAGGGCACAATCCTGCTCCCCAATTCTCCTCAGGGACCCCATTCATGTGTATCGCTGCCTCGTAACCCTGAAACCACCTTTGTATGTCGTCCCCCTTCTTGAATTCCTTGCCTACATTCTTAGGGATGTGCACAATTCTGTCTGCCTGTCTTGATGAGTTGCTGCCACCATCTGAACTGGCTCTATTCCTTAGCTCCAGCTCTTTAAGACTTCGCTCATGATCTAAGATCATCTTCCTTTCCTCCATGGCTATTCTTTTTCTTCCCTTTCATTTTCCATCCTGAGTTTCTCCAACTCGAACTTCCTTGCTTCCCGCCTGTCCTCCAGCTCCTCTGGGGACAGGCCACCTGCTGCCTGGCCTGGAGGGCTCCCCCTCCCAAAAGCACATCCACCCTAGGAATAGGCTCCTCCGCCTCTCCACTGAGATCACCAGACTGCTCGCTGACATGTCTGGCTGCTACCCAGGCCCTCAGCGCCTTTTGTAGCTCCTCCTTCCTAGTGAGGCCTCTGACTTGGACTTTTAGGTTTTTGCAAATTGATTTCAATTCCTTAACATTGTAGGAATCCAACCTATCCTCCTCAAAGGCAATTTCCAGGGATGCAACAGATGATGCTCTTGATTCAGGCATGATGAAGTAGCAAGTTCAAACTGGCAAGATCAAAAATAGGCCAAAAAGAAAAAGAATCAGTATGTGGCACGTAATGGTCTGCGATATGGTAGTAGTGCACACCAATCACTGTAAGTCAAGTGCAAACGCAAGTCCTATCCTCACCGCTGACAACCAATGTTAGTAATGGGATTTTTGGTAGGCTAGGGCATGTGCCAAAGCCAGGCAGAAACCACCACTCTAGTCAGGATAAGTGAGTTACACTCCTAAAATAACCCCTGCTCACCCCCTTGGTAGCTTGGCACGAGCAGTCAGGCTTATCTTAGAGGCAGTGTGTAAAGCATTTGCACATAATCAACAGTAATACAGTGTAAGCACTACAAAAGGACACCACACCAGTTTAGAAAAATATCCAATATTTTTATATACTTAAGACAAGACCAAAAACGATAAAAATCCACAATACAGTACTTAAAAATCTCCAGTTATCAAAATATGCTTGAAAAACAGTTCCTTGATGTCGATAGCTCCGTCCGGGGCTATCACGGCGTCGTGAGAAAACAATAAATCCAAACAGTTCTGGCTGACCGCCGCGTTGCGGGCCAGCTACGGTGTCGGGAAGACCCGCAAACCATACCTTTTAGAAATGCGGGGCGTCAGTGACCTCTCGTTGAGCTTCCGAAAGCACGGCGTCCGCGGGCGTCGGTTCCGGAGGTCGGTGCAGGAGTCGTCGGGGCCCTCGAAGTCACACGCGTTGCAGGTCGATCTCTCTGTTGAAGTCAGGAGCGCTGGTGTCGGCAGGCGTCGGGTGCTGCGGTGCGAAGTGCAGTGGTGCGGCGTGCGGTGCCCTCAGGTCGCGGTGCGAGCAGCGGCTCGGTGGCGGCATCAGATGGCGTCGTCGGTGAGACCAGGGTCGCAGTGCGAAGTGAATGTGGTGCTCGTCGCGGTGCTGGCAGGTCGTGGTGCAAGCAGCTGCGGCGTCGTTGCTGAAGTGCTGTCGTCGGCTGACGAACTGGAGTCGATGGCGCCGGCGTCGGTAGGCCAAGGCTGCGGTGCGGGATGAGGGCGGTGCGTTGTGTAACTTTACGAGCGGTGCCCTCGAACCACTGTGCAAGCAACGGCGTCGATTTCGGCGTGGGGTGGCGTCGTCTGGGATACCAAGGCGTCGCCGTGAAGCGAGGCGGTGCGGAGTGCGGTGCCCACAGGTCGCGGTGCGAGCAGCGGCTCGGTGGAGGCATCAGCAGGCGTCGTCGGTGAGACCAGGGTCGCGGTGCGACGTTGCGGCGGTGCCCTCTGCGGTGCCGTCAAGACACGGAGTCGGCAGCGTCATCGGGTTGCTTTTTCTTCTGTTGCAGCACAAAACACACAGTCCCCAGTGCTGAGGGCAGAAGAGCTTGAAGTCTTTGCTGTGCCTGTCACTTCTTGAACAGGGGGCAAGCTCTACCTCAAGCCCTTGGAGAAACTCAGAAAAGTAGATTGCAGAAAGTTCAGTCCAGTCCTTTCACTGCCCAAGACAGAAGCAGCCACTGCAGGCCAACACAGCAAAGTGGTAGTCCCTCCTCACAGCTTCTCCAGCTCTTCTTCTTGGCTGTCTTCTTGGTCCAAAAGAGTTCTAAAATTCAGGGGTCTGGGCCCCAATATTTATATCCCAAAATCCTTTGATCTCTTAGGCAGAGAGTGTCTGTGCCCAGCCAGAACCAGTTCTGCCTTCTCTGGTGTGACTTCCTGGCAGGAGGTGGAGACGGCATTGTCAGAGGCAGACCAGGCCCTTTGAGGTGCAAGGAAATCTCCTCCCCCTTCCCCAATTGCAGCCCAGGTCTATTCAGCCCTTTCCTGACCCACCTAGACTATCTGGAGCCACTCCTGCTCCCCAGCCTTCTGTCATCCAAAACCCAAACAGGCAATCCACATTCCAGCAGAGGCACACGGGATGACTGAGCAAGAAAATACCTACTTTCTAAAAGTGGTATTTTCAAACACAGAATGTAAAAATCACCTGCACTAAAAGATGTATCTTTAGATTCTGAGTTCAGGCATACTAAACTTTATTTTCCTACCTAGTTCCCAGGGCCAGTTATGTTTATAAGATGTTATAAACAAACTTCCCATTCTGTCCTATGGGGAACAGGTAGCCTTGCAATAGTGAAAAACGAAATTGGCAGTAATTCACTATCAGGACATGCCACACACACCAGGGCATGTCCTACCTTTCACATACACTGCACCCTGCCCATAGGGGTACCTTGGGCCTACCTTAGGGGTGGCTGACATGTAAGAAAAGGGAAGGTTAGGGCCTGGCAAGTGGGTGCACTTGTCAAGTCGACATGGCAGTACCAGACTGCGCACAGGCTCTGCAATGGCAGGCCAGAGTCACATTTACGGGCTGTTGGTGTGGGTGGCACAATCCAGTGCTGCAGCCCACCAACAGCATTTGATTTACAGGCCCTGGCACAAGCAGTGCACTTTACTTGGGACTGACACATAAATCAAATAGGCCAATCATGGAAACACCAATCCATAACACATTTTACCACAGGAGCACTTGCACTTTACCACTGATCAGCAGTGAGAAAAGTAAGCAGAAACACTAAGCCAGCACAAACTGAGTCAAAAACCGGGAGGTCAGAAAGCAAAAACTCAGGGGAAACACGCCAAAAGATGCCAAGTCTAACACATTACAATTGAGTGCAGATCAGCACGATTTACACAAATTCGTATGCATATGAGAAGAAAACAAATCAGTAACAAATTTGCACCAGGCTTGCATATTTTCACAAGTATCAAGGCACCTCTCACTTTTATTCAGATGCAATATTAGACGACATCATTGGTGTCAATCGGATGGACAGACACTGTGTTGGTCCACTTCTTAGTGGGTTGTGGCACTATGCATGAGTTGCCATACCAGTGCCAGCATAACTTGCATTGCAGTGGTGATGGAGCAATTTTTAATTGGTGCCAGTGCAATACATATAATCCAGGGGTTTTCATCCCAGAGCATCACAACGGATCGACAACTTTGAGTTTTCAAAAGCTAGCCACTCTTTTGTACAGCTCAATTTTTATTCAGAAATGGACATTGCTAACTGTGTGGAGTGTAATACACGTGTTCTGTAGGGTTGTACATCAAACTGTATTTCTTAAGAATATGCACCAGATGAGAATAGTTTGAAACTGTGTGAAATAATGATGTATCTTTTGGAGAAGCAGCAAAGCAAGCAAAGCAGTGGTGAAAACAAACGAGGCCTGATTTAGGGTTCGGTGGACGTGCACTCCATTACACAAATGACATATATCCTGTCTGCCATATTACAAGTGCCATAGGATATAATGCATTTGCAATACAGTGGACAGGATACCCGTCACATCTGTGATGGAGTAACCCATCCACCTTACTCTAACCCAGGCCCATATTCCAATTATTTACAGGTAGCAGAACAGTGCCCTGCTCCTTCCAGCAGTCTTTACATACAAAGATTAAGCCACTAGAAACCCCCTCATTTTCATACCATTATCCCCGCTTCTTTCCAAGATGGACGGAGGTAATGTCATCCTGGTCCTCACTCTCCACCCTAAAGGCTCTGCTCCACTTTGCACCCCATAAATCTTAGGCCCAACAAACAACATTCAATCATATTGCTCTAGCTGTTTAGGAACCTCACTGGTTCCCCTTTATTTTCTAATATTTTTCAAACTCTGCTGAATCAGTCACAAGGCGCTTGTCCTAGTAACCTTCTTACCTGTCAGGTGGGTTGTGGATCACCAGTGGATCCAGGGTTAAGAGGAGCGGGGATCTTCTGTGCCTAGAGATCCCTAGATGTCGTGACACAACGACACCTGCCCAGGCCTTCTCCTCAGCCTCTCCTACCTCTGGAATTCCCTGAGTACTGAAATAGGGGTCATCCAACGCTACTGCATTAACAGAAATCCCTGCAGGCTTTTTTCTTTACTCAAGCCTGACCCAATATTCTCCTGCCCTGAGTGTTTTCTTGGCATCCTCTTCTTTGCACACTTCTGCATGTTTCTTTTTTATGTCTTCCCGTCTTCTTTCTTTTCTCTTCCTTTAACTTTGAGTTTTATTGCTATATATTACCTTTAGTGCTGAATCCTTTAGAATCGCAATGAAGAATGACATCAAGTAGCCATCATATGATAGATATGTTACAGGGACGCGCCTAGTACAGGGGATATCATTTTATATCACATGAAATGATTGCATTTATATTTCAAATTTCAATGCAAATTGATATTTTTGCCTTTACTTGTACGTTTATCTAGTGAACATGCATTGTTGTGAATCATTAAAGAGAAGTTATGTGCATGTGTGAGAGGTCTAGATATATCCAATTTAAAAGTGTGTGTATTACAAGAAATATCTAAAAACAACCTTTCCAAATATTGCATTCTTTTAAATGATTTGTGCTAATATAAATATATGGCTTTTGTTTTTTTTAAAAATCACAAATAAATATAATTTTTAAATAATGATCTATTTGTCAAATGAAACTATCATTAACCAATGTTGCATTGGGATCAATGCCTTCAAATAGATGGAAGTGGGGGGATGTGACATTAATTACGTAAGACACCAGGAGGAGCTTCCATCAAGCTATACACCTCCTTTAATCACACAGGACCCCACAGTGCTGAGTATGTGGGCACTGACCAGCCAATGATGGTGCATATCTTGTAACTCCTTGCTTTCCATCAAAGTCCGGCCTGCTTCATGTCCATTCATCTAATGGAAAGCAGAGTCGAGTTCATTACTGTTAATGATGTGAGAGTCATTTGATATGTCTGCATTGTAAAAGTTAGTTTGTGAAGTTGACTGATGAATACATTAGATTGCTCACTAAGGAGAGGTCGTGGACAAACTGGGGTTCATGTGAGCAATAGTGATGTTAAGCGAGCATAATTCAGTGTATATTTGTGACTGTTGTGAGGTACATGGACACACTATATGTACTTAGTGGCAGATGTGTCACATTTGGTTTTGCTACATTCGAGTCTGTCACCTGTGTAAGTCACAGTGTTGACCAATAGAAGAAAGACGAATATCGATGAGGTTTCCAAGAGCTAGAACGCTGACATTTCAGTAATGTGTAGTGCCTAGATACTTTTTCAGGTTTTGGTGCTATATAAAAATTTGGACTTTGGGATATGGCCATCATCAATGAGGAATTTTTAGGGGCTTTAACACACACAATGTTAACTCTGTTTCTATCCGTCTAAGTGATTGAATATGTAAATATATGGAAAACCTTGCTTTCTGAATGAAAAACAGATCTTATGAGATGTTCAGTGTATATCCTAATTGATTAACAAAACCCTCAGTATGCAACTGGAAGCAGACATCACCATAAAAGGTCAATGTTTATTGCAAGGGCTCCTAGTACTGCGTTCCATACTGCGCTTTACCATGCGAATGCAAAAGGATGAGATTTCAAAAAAAAAATCCGAGTTTCCAATATGTCAGACAAGTGGCCCATTGAAACGTGGTCAGCCCCGCCATTTTATAGCTCTGTGGGGAAACCTGCAGCCACCGGAAGGCTAAATGTTACTCCCTGTGTGATGGTGTCTCAAAACAAACATGCTGCGGTTTTCCATACTATCGTTTGAGTTCTGAGAGCATCTTTGTTCACTCTGTCTCTCGATCTACTCACTTCCACCCACGCAGGTCGCTGAGAAATGTATACATTGACTGATGTTTGGGGCTGTCATGGGTATTCCTGCACCCAGAGTGGCGCCGAATCCCACCACTTTTACGCACCAGGTATTTTTAGCAACCAGTTTGCACACTAACATTTTTTATAGTCTTTAGAGATATTTACTACAGTGGCAACGTTTGTATATAGAACAAGTATTGGGTTATTTTGCAATAGAGGAGAACTGAGTACAAAATTGGACTGCCCTGGAGGCTCATTCAGCAGGGGAAATGCACCCAAGGCCCGAGGGTCTAGAATGAAATCTAGGCTAGTGATGACAAGTGTGTTGAACTAATTTTCTATAGTCAGTTAGTTATGCATATATTATATGCTTCTCATGTCATATTTCAAAAGTTAAAAAGCAGTGACCACAATTTGGAATAAAAGGATAAGATTTTGATGTGGATCTCCTGGGGTTCTTTCTCAGCTTTCCTCTATGTCCAAACTATCTTCTCAAGGTCTATGTTGTAAATGAGCCATTCCTGTACTGAGAAGTGTAGTATTGTCATCCTGCCTCAGTTCTCTTTTCCAAGTGCCCTCTCACTTTACCATGGTTTGTCTTTGATGTTTTCCTTTCTTTCGAGTCTTCGAAGGGAGAAATCCACCTCTAATCTTCACCAGGTGCCTACTTCTCGCAAGACAGGAAGGACTGAGGTGGGAAACTCTTTGAACTCCTGCCAAGCCATAAGAAAGTCATGACAGTCATTGAGTTTCATTCTGCAATAAGTTGACCAGTAGCCAGATAAAATCAGAGCCGTGCCAGATGTTTCAAACTTATCAGCATCTGGTAACTGCTACTGATTTGTTTCAGTCCTGTTTCTAATGGTCAGGGTGGTTTCACTTTACAAGAAATCCATGTAAGTAGAGGCACTGAGGTCAGGTCCAGCAGAGTGGTCAAGGCTGCCTTGGCACTGGAAGATTCCTACCAGCTCTCTATGGCTCATCCCCAGGTACAAGTACACAGGCAGGGACAGTAGGGAAGCACACATTGCCACTACTCGCTGCTACTTGTAACACATCTAATGATTAAATACATAGGGGTCAGGCCAGCAGTAGTCATTACCTTTAAACTTACCCTAACTCTCAAACTGACAGCACAATAGTCCATCATATCCGGCGACATGAGACCCTCGCGCTTTACAAACCCTGATTGATTGATTGATTACAAACCCTGTTTGATATCGCCGTAGCTCTGTATGTCTCGAGCCTGAAATAACAGCTGATGCTGCACCATGATATTATTTTCTGATACATTGATCAACCCTGTCAGTGTGATTAAACTGTCACACAACAGCTCCGAGACATGTATAGATTCATAGAGTGAGTTATAGGTGCCCTAACAACCTTTACCTACTTTCTTGTTACTGTATTGGATGTTAATGCTGCAGCTAAGCAGAACAACTAAGAAACATAACCTTGGAGACGAGGTCAATAAAACTTATATAGATTAGGATCGTGGGAGAATCTGTGAATGTGCACCTTGGAAGAATAAGCACTGAGTGATGCCTGTAAACAAGTCCCACAGGAAGCTCTATGAGAGGGTAATATAAGAGTGCATTTACACAGGAATTTCCCAGCGACCTCTGAATAGATGCTATAGATGCTTATTATGGGAGGAGCTGCGGGACATAACCTAGGAGAGTAGGTTGATAAGTACTGGAGCTTGCACATTTATTTATTTATTTATTTATTTATGCGTTTTTATATAGCGCGGACTTTACCCGAAGGTGTCAGAGCGCTTCACAATAGGGACAGTAACATTACATGAGGAGAAGGTTACAAGTGAGCATAATACAAAAGCAAGCGTTACATTGCATGAGGAAAAAGTGACAATTGTGCAGATAACCAAACAAACCAGATACAAAAGAGGTATACGTTCCAAGAGGAAAAAGTGACAGGTGTGCATGATACATGAGATACAAAATACAAATCGAGGTATAATACTGCAATAAGTGGCAGTCACTCAGAACACACAGGGAAGGCACTTCTATAGGCATGGAGTATAGAATTTCCTATAGTGGAAGAACTTCCTTGAGGGAGTAGAGAGGGCGTGAATTAAATAGGGGACTTAAAATGAAGGGCACACACACATAAAATCCAACACAGCACGCAAGGGTGAGGAATGTACAGGAAAAAGTACAAATTTACAATGAAGAGCGAACTTCCGAGAGGGGCCTGAGAATGAAAGTATTAGTTCTGAAAGTGTCTTTGGGCTATGTGTGAACGTGTACTGTAGTGGGAGCTATGAAAGGGTACCTGGTGCATGGAGGACCGCGTATGAGTTCCATTGGAATGCTATGGATTGGTACTTTGAAATGATCTCTGTATGGAGACACTAGGATGCTGTGTGGGTGGTACTTCAGAGGGATTTTATATCAATTATTTTTAAAATAATTAGTCTGATTAAAAGTAGCACCTACTCTCATGGTGGCATGGTAGAGAACAAAATCCGGAAGGCCTAATTTATATTTCTGAAGCTCTTTGCCAAAGGGTTTGCATTTTGTCATGTTACGAATACATAATAGGCCCTCATTACAAGAGGCTCGTGAAATAGGATCGTATTCCCCGAACCCTGGGGTACCGGTAACTCTGGGGTACTGGTAACTCGAGACAGGGGAAATCTGGTCCATTGTGAGTTGGACCATTATGGTCAACTAATAAATTAGAAATTTCCAGAGAAATCTGCAATTCTGGGTCTTATTTCCCCTGGTAATTCGTCATTTTTGCCCAGACTTTCACCCTAAGAGATTTCTGCAGCCAAATTCTCCATTTGAAAGTTAACAGATCTGTTGTGATTCCACTGATGTCCGATTTCCTATGTGGCAGGTAACGCCCATTACTGGTCCCAGTTGATTTAAGTGGCCAGCTCGTAATGAGGGGCATAGGAAGTAGAATATAGACAAATGTCACTGTATACAAAAATGACAAACAATAAGTGTAGAGTTAAAAATGTGGTTGATTAACTACATTTGAAAAGAATGAGGCTGATAGAAAGTCGCACACACATGGCCCCTCCATTGGTAGATATTTTCCACTAATCTTCCGCCTTCTGGATGTATTGATTCCTCTGATACAATGAATAAAGGACAGAATGAAGTAGTTTTCACTGATATATTTTTCTACCCCGTCAACCTGGCTGTGGGGCCATAATGGATAGGAGTCTGGTGACCCCGTGTTGGTGGCGGTCAACGTGACTGCCCTGCACTGCCTTGTCGTAAAGCTATCCTGAATGTGTAACAGTGCAATGCTGGCTGAAAGAAAGAATCTTAGGGCTTCAGGAGAAGCATGCAAATATTTTATTTTCCATAGAGGAGCACTGGTGTTTCGGAACTATTTTCTTGCTGATATCAATAACCATTGCAACCTTGGGTTGGCTCTGCACCAACCACAATGCTCGGGAGACCCCATTCTTTAGGAGCCCCTGCTTTTACATGTTTTCAGTGAGTTAACTCTAGATCTTTAGAGGACCCTAATCAAATTTTGCAAGTGGGGACCATTGTATGTTATGCCACTAATTACAGCAGTGCTGGGTCTGATGTGGGCAACTGCACATGCCTGGTATCAGGCTGACCGCATTGCACTGCAGTCCCTGAGTGCAATGAGTTGTAGTGATCTGATCTGAAAGATAATATACTTTGAACCACTGATTGGTGATTCGTTTGACCTTTGCAGACTGTCAGTTTCCCTTCAAATCTACACTTCAGGAAACCAAGTGAGTCCGCCATATTAGTCTGCGGCTCCCAAGTGAGGTTGTTATCTAAAATAGCCTGGGTAGTGCTTCTCTTTGCTGAGAGAGTACGTTTTAATATGATATGTCCACATCTGAGAAGTCTACTGTGAGTACTACCTGCCATACACCTGGTTTTCAGTCATTATGGCAGCTGTTCAGGCTGTGTTGGAAAGGAATGGCTGGGCAGAAGGCCTCCACTCCTCTCCGAGCGACGAACTAATAGCAAAGGAAAACTTTCAAGATGAAATGGCTACCAACAGTGTAGAAGTTTGTAATGCAACACCATACACTGCCCATGCTAGCCTCACATAAGCATGGTCCTGATGCGGAGGAACAAGACTAGACTTAATGAGGATTACAAGCAACCAATCAGAGCATGTTGTGTATAGTTTGGACCAGGGCATGACTTGATTATGCTGATCCTCATCCCACCCACAAGCCCAAGTATGAGGGTTTCTTTGCCAACCCCAGTAACCTGAGGTCACTGCCATACCTCTTCAGTGTGTGCTGATCATGAAGCTTCCTGTGGGAATGTATTGCTTTTTTTATGGATTGTAGTAGTTACTGGTTTAAGGTATTTTCCTTGAAGGACATTATTTACAGGTTCTCACTCTGTCAGTGACAAGATTCTGTGCCAATCAGAAAGGTCAAGGGTGGCCCAAAATAATGCAGTTTTTTTGGATGATGCACGTGTACGGCTTTGGTACTTACGACTGCAATAAAAATATACTGAGGGAGTGGGGGTTGGTAATAATGCACTGATTACTTTCTGCTAATCCTCCTTATGCTCAAGCTTTGTTTTCATCATCACAGCCCTTACAGTCTTCCGTATTGTATGTGGTCTGACCTTAACCCTTTGTACTCAGTTAAGATGCTGGAGGACTACAGACGCGGTACCATTTGGGCTCACCACTTGTAAGGAGTGCGGCACGCAAGAGAGATATGGCAGTAATATGTAATTCAATATAAAGGTCAGAGGCACTAAAGTATAACTGACTGTGAACTGAGCATGCACCTGGGCAATTTATGCACTTTTCAGTCAGTAATGGGAGCCCACCCGCTTAAAAATATGGTGTCACTTTTGTTACCATACCAGTCTCCCAAAGAATGCATTCCCTCCTGCTGAGCATGAAGAGGAGAATAAGAGAAGCAAAGGCTGCTATATATACATTCTGTTAGTTTGATTCTTCAAACCAAATTATTGATTAAAGGATAATTTATTGTTTCAAGCTGTCCTTTTTTTATTTTTAAGGAAATGACATGGTTTCTGGTGCCAAATATAAATGAATAAAATGACTGGTACGCAGGAGACTAAGACTAAATTCAAAAACGAAATACGGATTCGAGAATGGATGCTCTTAGAAAAAAATGTCAATGTTCTCCTATGTTCCTTAGCAGTCCCAAAAATGGAGGGAAAAAGCAAGCACTGCAATCAATATAAGTGGGTATGGTTTTAGTTCATATCATTACATTATTATAACAAGTCTAGTGAAATAATAAAAGTGCAGGTAAGAAGAAACACCTCCCATAGCTCATTATAATGTGTTTGATTCTGGGTAGGTATTTGTTGGTGCCACAGAGGACATCTGTCCCATCCTGGTGCACGAATGATTAGGATCGAGAGAGCGTTGCTATTGCATAAAGCTCGTCCATAAAATAAAACATTGTGGAAATGGATAATCCACAATATTCAGAACGTGCATGGACATTCTGTGGTAAAAACACCAATAAACATTGGTTCTGCTGGTGGTAACCACAAATCACCTTTATCAGTGGTGTATAGCTTGAAAGTGGTTCTTGTGTGAAGTGGTTAGGCAAAAAATGATGGACTGGAATGTCACCCACAGTAAATACCAGTGGTCGAGATTAAGTCAGCCATTCCATCCATCGCTTTTTTTGTTTTCCTCAGTGCAAAGCCCAGAAATGTGGCCTGCGCTCACTGTACCAAACGTAACCTCACTGACGAGGCCCAATAGGGAGAAATCGGTCTGGGGTTGCGTCTTTCCCATGCCGATGGGACCTGACCTAGCAGTTCGGTCCGCACTGGTCCTAGGGCCAATACTGATTTGCATTAGGTTGGTTCTTGCCTGGAGTGGTATAGTAAGCAAAAAGACAATGGTCTGGAATGCGGCCCCAAGCACTTTCCATTGGCTGAGATTAGTTCATGCATTTCACCGTTCACCTTTTTGTCTTCCGCAGTGCTAAATATTGCAATTATGTTACATGTTGTGGTCACCTCTGGGATTGTAACATATGGCCCTGTGTTATTTAATTTCAACAACCGTTTCACTGACAATGTAACAAGCTAGGTTATTTTGACAGTTTTATAATGTTATCATGATGGCTCTGCAGAGCTGAGTGCCTGGTGTTTTCTTGTCCCATGAGGTGTCTAAAGTTCAAACATATAACTCAGAATTTCTGGAATTAATGCATGACCTTACACAAAACAAGTCGGGAACAGTGAGCAGGGATTGCCTCTCTCTCTGTTTCCGACTTGTTCTGTTTGAAGTTCAAGCATTAATTCGGAGAAATTCCAAACTATATATTTAAACTTTGGAATCCTCAAGTGCAAAGAACTGGCGCTCAGCTCTGCCAGAACCATCATGATAGGGCCCCATACCTTTCAGGTGCTAAGCATAGAACTCAAATCCAAGCTGTTTGCATACCTAAATTCAGTTTTGCCCAGGAATGTATATTGCGGTCAGATATTGCAAATCTTTATTCATGGAATACCCCTTAGGAATAGTATCGCTTGTAGCAGATTCCCTGCAGTGGTAAATATTGGGTTGGGTGGGAACATGAGTGTTCCAAATGAAGGGCCTCGGACTGGCCTATATATTGCTTGGAACAAACGGGAAACCTTGTGTGTACTCACTTGGCCACTGGAATTATGTGATGATGGAAAACCAAATGATGCAGCAAGGAAAGGTAAATGATTGCAGCAGGAGAAGGCAAATTATTCAGCATTTTAAGCAACTTTAAGGGAAATTATGTGGCACATTCTTGGCATTGTAAGCTAGTTAGACCTTTAAACACTGGTTAAAGAAACAAAAGGATTCCAACATTATACAAAATGCAGAAGCATAAATAAGAAGGCAAATTACAATTAATAAATTAGTAGGGGTGGGCGGAACTCGCGGAGTTGTGGCACGCGGCGTGCCAGAGGGCACTGCTTCTTTCTGCCGCTCGAGTAGATTTTCTTTCTCACCATGAGCGCCAGCTTAATCAACACGAGTAGTAGCGACCTGCCTGTCTGCGATGGGAAAATCTCGCCAGAACGCGGTCTGGCACTTGATTTTCTCACTCGCGCACACCTACGTACCATTGGCGTGCTGCATGCAAGAAAAAACTCCGCCACACATCGATTGGCGGAGTTTTTGCAAAACTGCGCAGGCAAAACTCTGCAAACTCCACCAGAGGAGTGGAGTTAACCGTCCATCCCTACAAATTAGTCGCTGCTATTCAAAATATTATATACATAAATATAAATAAAATTACTGAAATAATGACTGTATCTTACATGGAAACACAGGAACAATATTTTATTAACATTAGCCTTTCTTCCTCCCAGCGTAATATAGTTTATGTAAAATATCTACAATGTGACCCTCAGCAAAAAACGCAAGCTTAATTGAACACATATTTTGTAATAACATGGATCTTACTTTTATTCTAGGTATTGCAGATATATTTTAAAACATAATCTTTTGGAGCTTTTTTTTAGTATTATTTGGTGTCCACCCAGTGCATTCGGAGTGAGAACACACAGGTTGCCTTTTTTAATGAGAAAATTATGTGGAAAAGAAATTGCATTCTATTCACTGCCATCTTAAGGCATTTGTAGTACTTCGAAAGCGCATGAAATGTGCCATCATCACAGTGTTTAATGTACAGGCCCTGGGAACATGTAGTACCATTCACTAGGGACTTATAAGTAAACAAATGTGCCATTTGGGTAGATGCCAATGCTACCATGTTTAAAGGAGATAGCAGAAGCACACTGCCACTGGCTAGCAGGGAGAAAGTGCACTGAGTCCTAATGCCAACAAAAATTAATTCAGCAAAAATAAGGGAGTGAAGGCAAAAAGCCTAGGGGAATAACACACCAAGTATGTCAGGTCTAATGTACCTGAGGTTAATTTGACTACAAACGTATGTTTACATCCACATTTACCATTGTGAATATGCACTTCTATCTTTTTTCAGTTGAAATGTAAATCATCATTGTGAATGGTCATAACTACTATTGCTTATTTTGTGCAGCCCAGCACTGGTACTTGAAGTTACATGGTCTAGTGTGTAGCAGTCAAGGGAATTCTCATTGAGAAGATTCCGCCCCGAGTGCGGAGACTCCTCCACAATTGAGGGGCCGCCGCCACGAGTGCGAAGGCCCTTTGTGAATTAGGCTCCAGGTATTTAGGTGTAATTGCTTAGTTTAGTTGCTGTCTTTCTTTTGCTGTGCATGGTGCCAGCTCTAGGCAGGAGAGACTTTACTGTTGTTTCCCATCAACACAAGTATAAGCATGCAGTGAACCTGTAGGCTGGTCATGCACTTAGGTTATTATTAATTATTGCGGTAACCTTTCAAATATATTACAGTTTGCACTTCAGAATACTATTATCGAGTATTTTTCATGAACCAACAAAGCAGTTCTACTAGGACTCACGTGTTGGAGAATTTCTGCAATTTATTTTAACAGTGATAAATTAGTTAATTTTAGAGATGTACTTGCCTGTGATTATTGTGACTAGCATTTAGATGAATATCTTGCTATATATATTAATTCAAGAAGGTGCTTTACAGGGTGCATGCAATAAACAACACTTCTATTCCCTTTTATTTGTTAGTTGCCTTAAATATTATGTAGTGCTGAGAATAGTTAAAAAAATGAGTATGTATTTTAGTTCCTATTCTAGTATTTGTTGTTTGTTGGATCTGTTATGTTGGTTCAGTTGTTTGGGTAATCTGAGCTTGGCACCTGGTTGCAGTGAAACTTCTCCAGGTAATAATAATAATAATAATAATAATAATAAGAAGAAGAAGAAGAAGAAGAAGAAGAAGAAGAAGAAGAAGAAGAAGAAGAAGAAGAAGGAGAATAGAAAGAAGTAGAAGAATATGTTTTCTTCTTCCGTTTCTTCTTTGTCTTCTTTATCCTCTTCTTCGTATTATTATTATTATTGGTGTTGTTTTGTTGTTGTTGTCAGTGGTGTTTTGCTATTAATACTACTACTAATAATAATAATAATAATAACAATAGTGAAAATATTAATAATACAAACAACAATAAACATAATAATAATGACAAAACTATAAGAATGTTAGTGTTGATATTTTATGTGGTGCTCCTTTCATGGACAGATCATCAGGCTCTTTTTTGACTCAGTAGTCTACACCCACCTGTTGAAGAAATCCTATTAGGCGGTATTGATAAGGGTCTAGTCCAATATTACAGATGCGTATATGAGACACGCCATTCACCTGCCTCTGCTTTTCTCTGAAAGTGTGACCAAAATGAACTCGGAATTTGACTCTTGGGTCACAAACTCTCTGCTCCTTTGAAACAGATCATTAAGTGAAGATTTTTAGAGATTCTGTGCTTTGGTATACCCCATACCTTGCCCAAGTTAAGCAAGATTTTAAAAGTTTAGAATAGGTTTGGAGAAGATTATAGTGCCAAAAAGAAACTTGAATATTCAACCGAGTTTCTGAAGGGTTGTGAGCTACAGATCAGCATCTCTTTTGAAAGTATGTCCTGTGCAAAACATGCATTTGGGAATTTATCAGTTCAGTCCATTACCTACTTCTTTGTGTGAAGCTTCTCTTTAAGATGCATGTTGTTACCGACATGAAAAGAAGAAGTATTTATGACACCTATATCGGAAAAAAAGACGGCAGATCTAAGTATTCTAAATAACTATTGACTTGTTTTGCAGCTTCCAGTTCTGATAAAAAAAGCTTGGAAAATATGTAAATGGGCAGATCTTTACCCAAATAGGCTTTGGAAATTTTCATAGCACAGAATCACGAGTCAAGCTGGATGATGGATGAGGGCAGCCGAGCAGTGTTGATCTTACTCAATTTCTCTACCACTTTCGATACCATCTCACGATAGTTTGACGATCTATCTTATTAAAATTTGCACACAAGATCATGCTTTGGCTTGACTCATGTCATATTTACCTGACAGAAGTCAAGTGATAAAAATCATTACTTAATTTTCTGATTTAAAATCAGTAAAGCGAGGCATGCAACAAGACTCTTCATCGTTAATGTTTATGTGGCTCCCGTAGCAAGATTGATCTAATCTTTCAACTTTACTTTGAACCAATTCAGATGACACCCAGGTAGTCATTCATTTAGATGGCCCTTTCACTTGTGCTAAAGCCAGCTTCAACAATTGTCCGTCTGCTTTGACTTTTGGGTTGTGCAAAACGCTCTGAGGTTCAATACAGACAAGACAGAGATCTTTATCTTGGGAGGAATCCCAGTATGTATGGACTGGTAGCCGATGGCCTGCAGAGCCAAGCTCCTCCCCAAGTCCTGGTTTGAAGCAAGGAATCTACGAGTTATAATAGGCAGCCCTCTATCTTTCGAATCACAAGTCAACAAAATTACATCTACTCCTTTCTACTATCTAAAGAAGCTTAGAAGATCTGACTTTACGTGCCACTTCATTGTTATAAAACAGCATTCCAGTCCACAATTTTATCGAAGTTGGATCACTGTAATGCTCTGTGCATGGATGTTCTTAAAGTTCTATTATTGAGGCTGCAAACGGTTTTGAGCTTTGAGGAATGGGTAATGCTGGATCTGCCAAGACAAACACGTATTTCACTTTTCTTAGTTGCATCACATTGTCTGCCTGTTAGCAAAAGAGGTTTCTTTAAGACCTTTTGCATTTCCCATTGGGCCTTTCATCAGCTCGGATCAATATATTTTCAAGACAAACTCCAACATTATAGTTTAAATCCTGAGATCGTCTTCAGCTACCATGCTATGAATCATTCACTACATGAAGGAATGATGTGGTGGTCGGTCCTTCTCGATACCAGTCACCAAGGAAAGGAATATACTCACTCCTTTCCTGAGGCGGGAGACAAATCATCTCATCTTCAAGAAAGCCCTCTGTTTAGTAAACAACTAACCCTTAGTAGAGGCTTACTGTTTAGTTCTTGATTACAGTAGTCAGAATAAGAGTAATACGTTTTTAATGCCTAGTCAAAATGGCTACCAATTTTGATTGGGTACCAATAAATATATAAACATGCTCTTGGTTTGTTGGAATATTGGTCAATAAGGTTAATTGGGCTCTGGGTGGCTACTGTTTTTTTGCAACAGCTCTACCCTTAGATAAACAGCTGTCTATGCTGCAAGAGATTCCCTACTGCAATACTGGACTGAGCTAGTCACAGGCCTTTTAGACCGCAAGTAGAGCTAATCTGGTGTATTATAAACCACCCCTCCCCATCTGTTTTCTTTCTCATTGTTTAAAAGTCTCAGCTTGAGCAACCCAGACAGAGATAGTCAGAGCATTTTGCTGCCTGGAATGTGTTAAGTCTAGGACATCAAATTATTTTAGGGTCATATGGAGGGCATGGCTGGATTTATTGAGCAAGTTGCTACAAATATTTAATTTGAACGGGGTGGGGATGGATACACTTTTTACATTCATTCTTTTGCATCTCAGTAATCCCTACCATTGCCAATTAAATTAAACCGTGATTAGCTCCTTCTCACTACTTTGGCCTATCGAAGAGCCCACTGAACCACTGCATGATATTCATAAACTCAACGAGTAAGCCCCCGCCTTAAAGGGAAAACTAAAAATAGGTATTTTTTCTATGTCAATGAATATATTGGGAAGCATAGCGCTCACCTAGATATTGTTCACAAAAGAATAGAAAAAAAGTTGCACCTCCGTGGGGTGATAGTGTCTTCTGGTGTAATTTCATCTTTAGGCTACACACCAAGCCAGCAAGAACTATAATTCTAAATCAGGAGTTATAGACCAGGATGGTAGCCTTGAAGGAGTGTATCTGGCTATGCTGGGATCTTTCTTTGGTTTTGTGAGAGTATGATTAGCAAATGAGTTATGGAGTGGCATCAAATGAAACAACAGATAAAATATAGTTGTCGGGTTATTATTGGCATAAGAGGGAGTTAGAATAGGAGCAGTGTGTATTATACCAAGGCCAAAATAATCAAAGATGATGGGCCTCAGTATGAACTGGGTATAGACGATCTCCGGGCTTCAGTTGTCGATACCACCTCATGGTTGTCTCCGTTCATTACTGCATGCTCCTGTTCTCTAAACAGATTGAACCGCTGGTAGCTAAACAGTGTGATCCACTGATAACTAAATGTTTCGATTGCCTGGTAATTAGACAGTGTGATCTGCCAGCACCCTTTGGATGTACCGGGTGGGTGGAGCTGCATGTGCATCTTGTAAGGATCCCAATAAATGCGGTGTGGCCTTGCACTCTCCCCTGTTGGCACTTAATATCAAATTGTTATTGCAGAGCAAGTGATGAAGGGTGAAGACCACCAAGGTCACATCAGTATTTTGCTGGTCGGATCCTGGGAGTATGGGTACCAGACCTCCATCCCGATAGCTACCAGAGAGGGATTCCCAATAGGCACTACACAGCCCCGACCCCCTGTCCAAACAGCACTTTTTATTCTGACCAGCAGTCGAAAAGAGCCCCAGCAGAAATCAAATGAACAACTTAACATTTGCCTGTTATGCTAAAAAAGTATAATTAAATAAAGCCCTGAGTTTTAACAAACAGAGATGGGAGAAACCCTCACTGAATAAGGGTGACCCCCATCTCAGTCAAAAAATGAAAAAAACAATACAGCGGTCCACACAATGCAAGTGCTTTTGTCACACATGACATGGGATCACTTGACTTGGGGATTGGAAAATGTCCTCCTTTCGCTGTGTGGGCAGAGTTCTCAGGTGTTCCCATGTGAGGTAGGGATGGCTTATCCTATCCTGAATATTATCCTTTGCAACTTGGAATGTGCAGTTTTATTTCAGCCGTTAAAAATAAAAGGACTACAAGTCCTAGAATATGAAGACAAAATATAGCCAGATGAGCTATTCGCGCCTGAAGAGAGGCAGCTTGTGAATCCTGCATGCTCCAAAAGAGCAGAGGAACTAAATTGTGCAACCTAAAAACCAAAGTAAAGAAAACCATTCTGATAACGTCTGTGGTTCTCTTTGGAACGTATTTGCAGATTAACACACTGGATTCAAAATTTACATGTTGAATCTCCTTACCATACACAATACAAATTAGCAAATACTGTTCAGATGACAGAGGTCTTCTCCCACATATAAAAACTGCACTGCTCAGTCGGTTCAAAACAAATTCCCACTTCCCTCCAAGGAAATCAGCCCCTAACAACTCCTCAAAATGACATGTGAACTGCACAGCCACCATGATGAGATTATCGGCATTCTTCCCTCACTGTCCTCAGAGCAGAGCATGGAGGAGTGGTCCAAAAAGTTATCCACAACTCCAAGTCAGCAGAGAAAACTTTATTCTGCAAACATATCCAATATACAGAACCAATTTATCAAACATATTTTAAAAAATGTCAAAGGAGTAGCCCAGCAGGCTCACCAGTACTAACAGTGAAGTGCTTTCGTTTACTTGTGGCTGGGCACGTGTGATCAGGCAAAATGCTTTCACTCACACTGCAAGAGAGCCAATAAATAAAGTGGACTGATCAATTGCTGCATGCTGAATGTTGTAATGAGTGGAAGCAAAAATGTGAATGACACTGGAACAGACCAATTGACGAAGAGGGCTGAGTGAATGCCCCTGTATGTATGTATATGCAGTCTACCCAGGCAGATATCTGATTACTACTCACTCCTTCTCCACACCTACCAAATCTCATGAATCTATAAATCACAGAGTGGAGGTTCCACTGCCACAACAAGAATAGGAAATGGAATTTCCAACACAATAAAGGGACCTTTAAAGCTAATTTGTGCTGCCAGCATATCACAAAAATATCAAATATAAAATTGCATGTCTCTCACACTTCCTCAACACACTGCCAAGTGCTGTGTCCCATGATACAACAACTACACCGCAGAGGTCATCATGCGCTACATAGAATCGCTGCCCACATAGGCTCAAAGCAAAGACAACACACTTCTGTTAGACCTGACAGCCTTAGGGTGGTCTTCCCCAAACTTTTAGCCTGCTTGCCTCCACTTTTTGCTGCATTCTTTTTGCTGGCCTTAATCAGTGCTAAAGTGCACGTGCTTCTCCCCTTAACATGGTTTCATTGACTTAACCACAACTAGTATATTTAATTTATTCTGTAAGTCCCTAGTAGAGTGCACTACCTGACATTGGCTTCAACAAAGATGACAGTTCGGATGTTGTCTTTTCACACCACATAACCGCTATGTGTGCCGGTGCGTAATTGTACTACCACTGTGATCTTAGAGTCACAATTACAAAATTCAAGGTGCTTCTTCATGATACAGCCTATTGTTTGATAATATTACTTTGCACAACACGCTTTAAATGTTTCTGAGTTTGACATTGAACACATCCAAGGTGACGGTTTAGATGTCGAGTTTCAAAACTGTTTTAAAACTGTTACCGCTATGCACTCAAACATCCTATGCAGTTTATTTATGTAAAACAAAGAACATGCATAACCTAAATATCTCCAAAATAATATTCTTTGATTAAACTAAGTATCTTCTTGAGATAATAATGCGTTGTGTTTGCTTTGTTTGCCCTAAGTTGGCAGGGTATGCCCAGACATGAGTCCCTTGCTCACTTTGCCACTGGATTCAAGCTAGCCTGGCTGATGAGGGGTGTTACCCCGAAACCGGTCCCAGGATGCTTGTTTCCGGTCCAGGGAAGACCTGGCTTGGCAGATCGGCCTGGACTGTTCCCATGAGGAACAGGGTCAAGACTGATTTACATATGGCTGGGTCTGAACTGGGATGGCGAAGTGAGCTAAAGAACGATGATTGATTCAACCCAGATCTGTGACTGGGGGTGAGTGTCTGAAAAGTTTTAGCGCTCCATCCATCATCTCCTTGTGTTTGCTTTGTTTGCCCTAAGTTGGCAGGGTATGCCCAGACGTGGGTCCCTTGCTCACTTTACCACTGGATTCAAGCTAGCCTGGCTGATAAAGGGTGTTACCCCGAAAACAGTCCCAAGATGCTTGTTTCCGGTCCAGGGAAGACCTGGTTTGGCAGTTTGGGCTGGACTGTTCCCATGAGGAACAGGGTCAAGACTGATTTGCATATGGCTGGATATAAACTGGGGTGGCGAAGTGAGCTAAAGAACTATGATGGATTCAACCCAGATCTGTGACTGGGTCTGAGTGTCTGAAAAGTTTCAGCTCTCAGTCCATCGTCTCCTTGTGTTTGCATAATAATATCTTTTCCCTGTTCCCCTCAGGATTTATATGCATGCTAAGTTACCAGCCAAAATACCACTATTTACTTTCTAGTGGGACCACGATAAATATTTTGGTGTAAGTATCGCACCTTTTGTTCAATAATTAAATAACCCATCTTACTTGAACCTGTAATTCATTCACATTCTTCAATGATTTTTAGACACTTAACATTGCGTGACTCTTTGATAGGGATCACAACCAGTCCAAGTCATTATCCAGCTGACCTTATAGTAAGCATATCTCCTATCCAACACACATCTAGGAAATACCAATAGATTTAATTTGGTGAAGGTATTCACTACCATTCACTTTCTATTTAAATTATCCCATTAATAAACTTTATTTCTTTCACAGTAACCTTGATTTACTTAATTTTTCAAGGTTATGGATTTATTAAGCTAGTGTTCTATCCTCAAGTTTCTTGGAGCATATTTAGCTCACTCCGTCGCAGGTGTATTATTTTAATATTTGACTGTATTTGCCATGTTGCTTTTTAAATACTTTCAGGGGGTCCTTCATCATGTTCATGAAATTATACAGTCCTGAAGATGGTCTCACAGATAGATGCACAATAACCGAAACTGAAACATCAACACATAACTCAACTTTCTCTTTAGTGATTGTAATACTTCATTCACAGCCTAGCTTTTCTGTGTGACACAGGCTCGAACTTTAAATTCGGAAAGTGGGCTTAAAATGATTTGACAAATAGCATACTAACTTGAAAAATTACTGCAATGATCACTGTCAATGTATTATGAGGTTGATATTCTGAACCCTTGTAATTTCAAGCTTGAATTTCTATTCAAAAATTTGACAAAAATATATACACCTGCATCTTGAAATTTATTTTCCTAATATAAAAAGTATTGCATGACTTTCAACTAACTTGTGATGTCATTCTAAGACATCTTAAATGATCAATTCATTAATTTGTTAATTTGTTGTTTGAACACAATTCCTTGTTGGCATCCTTGCCTACCTGACTTTTAGAAATATGGCATTTCTCTACTCTTTAAGCTCTGTGTGCCTGCAGCCTGTCTCCAATACAGGTCTGGGGTGGGTGACAGCTGGACTTTGTGCATTTCCTCTAGACACTATCCTACAAAGGAAGGGTAGGTGTGACTTAGTGCCCATCTGCATCCTGATGGCTCATCCTGGGCAGGATGGGAGGGAAGAGCTGACACACCTGAATGGGCAAACAGTTTATTGCCCCCCTGTAGTGAGACTGGAGCCAGGGCTGGAAAGGGGAGAGCTCTGCGAACTTCAAAGCCCCTTTTTGAAGTCACTTCTACTTCAAAGACACAAGTGGGTATAAGTACTGGGTCTCTGATCCCACCAAATCAGACTTCTGGACCTGTGAAGAAACTCTGCCAGAAAGAAGGACTGCTGTGCTGCTACAAGGACTGCTACTCTGCTGGACTGCTGCTCTGTAAGAACTGATTTTCTGCTTTGCTGCCCACTACCCTCTGCCCCTGCTGAGGAAGGACTGGACTCTTGCTTGAACTCAGAGTGATCTCCAAGGACATGCTGGATTGCCTCCTGATTTGAAATTCAGGAATATCAAAGTCTCACCTCCTGCTCCTGTGCCTGGTCCATTGGAAGGGGATCCAGGTGCTTGGTCCAGTGGAACTGACGCATCCTCTGATGCATGAAGAAGAATCAACGCTTCGCTGCTGCTGCAAGAACTGACCCGGCGCATAACACCCGGAATTAGCTCATCACTTCACGAACCGACGCATCGTAACCGCCGCATCGCTGCTGCTACATTAGGAGAACATCAACACATCCCCTCGACTGTGTGGAAAAAACCTGGCGCATTGGCTTCGGAACCAAAACATCTGTTGGAATATAATGAAATGTCTTCGCTGTATTGCTATGTGTTGTGAAGCCTAAGTTAGCATTCGCGGCACCATTTTACGTTTAGCCGACATGTTGTGTTATGATTGTGATTTATTCTCTACTCAGCTCTGCTAGAAGCAGCCGTGATGTGTTCTTTTTCTCTCTCAAGGTTGGGCCTCGCTGTACTAATAAATATATTGTTAGCGCATACCTTTCCCACAAGATAGAAGCCCGCTCCCACTAGCTAGACTATGTGCGCCAGCAGAGTGACCTTGGCACACAGATAGTGTGTGCCCAGTCTCAGGATTGAAACTTCTTCTACTGTACCTTCATTGTGTAGCTGGTCCCAACTGGAAATTTCCAGTTTGGGCGTGTTTTACTGATTCTGAATCCTACATAATGTAATACCATGAGTTCTGATGTCAGTTCCCTCTGCAGCACCCCAAGCGACTGGGCAGACGGGACTCCACTATAGTGTACCTGAATAAACATATACTTGGTTTGTATTCTCTACTGTCTGACCGACTCTTCATTTGTATGGAAGGCTGAGAGGTGGTCGCAAGTGACCCGGGTGACCCAAAACGGGTCACTTCCTTCACATCCCGGCATTGTCGCTTCGGCTTTGGATCCGGTGCATCGCCATCGTTACATGGAGAAAATCGACACATCACCTCAACTGCAGGGATCGACACTGACACATCGCTCGGCTGCATCCCACATCTCGCTGTTGCAACCAGGATCAAGGTACTTTGTTCGACAGGCCTTACATGGATTCTGTGTCCGGCCCGCACTCCATCGCAGTCAGCCTGAACTCTTGACTTTGCCCCGGTCCAGCACGCCCAGATAACCTCATAAGCGCTTACTGCTTCTAAGCGCTATTTTTACATTTAATCTTTAAAAGGTTATATCTCAACTTCTAATTTTTGGATTTTTGTTGTTTTGGTTGTGTATTATTTATAAAATCATAATCTATTTTTTTTAAACTGGTGTGGAGTCTTTTTGTGCTGTTTTCACTGTGTTTATGTTTGAAGCGTTACACAAATACTTTACACATTGCCTCTTAAGTTTCGCCTGCCTGCTCTGTGCCAAGCTACCAGAGGGTGAGCACAGGCTAATTTATGGTGTGTATCTGACTTACCCTAACTAGGATTGTGGTTCCTGCTTGGGCAGGGTGATACCTCTGCCAACCAGAAACCCAATTTCTAACAACTTCCAACCACACACCCACATGGTGTAGTTTGGTATCCCTGTAGGCAAGTGCTTCAGCACCCCACATGGGGGTAGTAAGTGCTATATAAATAATACAATACAAAACACTATCTCACATGCGAATAATAATTTATTTCTACAGTTTTACATCTTTAGATTACATGCTATCTCAAAACTCTCCTCCACTATAGTTCTAAAACTCTGTCCTTAATTTAAAACTTTAGACTGTTTTCTGTCCTTACCTTAAGTGGCGGATGCTGCCAATAAAAAGTGGTGGACAGTGCGGGGGGAATAATCATTTTTAAAAAAGCACTTACCTGCGGCTGATGCTGCCGGCCGCCTCAATGCTCCTCTGCTCCCAGCAGTCCATGGGCCACACAGCACAGGCTCCCAGGCTCCAAACCCAATCCATATGCTGCTCTCATGCTATTACCAAGCATGAGAGAAGCGTCGGGATTGGCCCTAGTGGGCTGGTTTGCCGCTCGCTCAGGGACAGGGAGCCTGTACCTTTTCTCCACCCGGCTGTGCAATACAGCTGGGTTGGAGAAATATAAGTGCGAATGTCGGTTTAGCCGTCCTAAGACAGCCAGCCAAACTGACATGCACACTTACAAGTGCCCACCACTCCTCCTCCCTGCTGCTGTCCGTAGGCATAGAGGATGGCCCGGCCCTGCCCTGCCCCGCCTGAGACTCACATCGGCTCACTCAGTAAAAAATAAAATGATAGTAAAATTGTTTTATTATCATTTTATTTGTCATCTTCTGGCTTTGAGCAGGGGGGCAACGCTCCTCCACCATTACAGAGGAGCCACCGCTACTTACCTTCCATCCTTTGCATGCCTCTGCATGCCTCCTCTCTGTGAGTATATCTATCACAAAAAATAGAGTAAATGCATGCAATGTTTTCTGGACAGCACAGGATCAACACCAATAACCAACAGTAACCAGTACCCTGTGGATTACCCAATACCCTTGGGCACCTGAGTAGCATACTATTCACTACAAAGTGCCCCATTACGAGGTCAGGCGGAAGGCCATCTGACAGCTCGTTGGTGGCGGTCCGCCCGACATCTGAGGCATCAGTCAGACTGCCGTATTATGATACAGGTGGTCCGACCGATGCCTGCGGGGGGAATCCCCTCTGTCTCCAAAAGGCTCAAGGAGCCCTTCGGGCGGGGGGCGGATCGTAATCCCCAAAATGGAGGCGGTGCCTGCTTAGGCACCACTGTGGGGATTACGATGCACGTTTCCGACAGCCTTTCTATGGCAGTCCGACCACCACAGAAAGGCCATTGGAAACAGACTTTGGGGACCCCTAGCGGGCCCCCGTATCCCGTGCAGCCTCTGCTATGAGGCCTGGGGGGCACCTGTGGTGCCTTCCCAAACATCCATGCCTCGTGTGGCAGGAACTGCATGGTGCTTGCCACACGGTGCATGGATGTTTAAAAAGTGTATATTCCCTATTGCGTCTTGAGCTGCACAAGCCGCAATACGAAATATACATTTTCCGACCACCGTGAAGGCGGTCGCATCCTAATTTGGGAAGCGGGACCACCGACTCCTTGCCAGGCGGTCCTGTTTCTGACATGATGTTGGTCGGACTCTTGTCCGACCGGAATCGTAATGAGGCCCGAAGTGCTTCAATGCCTTGTCAGGGATAGTAAGTGCTATATAAATACAATATAATACAATAAAATATATGTATGTATTCATGGTGAGAAAATGGTGAGACAACTTGAGCTGTCTCTAGGCCAGAACTAAAAAGGGACATGAGAAAATGAGGTTGAGTCTGAAACTGCAAACCACTAAAGTGTTAGAGTTCAGCAAGTTTTAGTGATTTGATGATGAGAGACGCCTTCATTTCACTGTTCAGGACATTATGTATGTGCCAGTGCCTACACTCCTCCACCCATCAGGTAACCTGCCATTACCCTGAAAAGCAAGTTTGTGGAACCCTAACATAAATGTCCTGGTCTTTCATGCTACTCAATGTAGCATCTCGGTGTGGCCTATCTACGGTCTGCATTATGTTTTGTGTCTTTCGTCTACCATGTGTTAGGTTGCATAAATATGGTTGGTACAAAAGATGTTTGCAACATATGGCAACCCTCATCCTCTGACAACTGGACCATTACTGGGCCCTTTAATCTGGCACAGCTTGCAGGGGGAGTCTTAGGAAGCTGTCAGGAAAATCCCTGTGTCACCTTGTGGGCTAGTTAACGGCCCGACCACAGTTAGAATTTGTCTAAACAATGCTGCATTAAACATGTCCCCTTATTTCATGCTGAGTATTAAATATTATTTTATATTAATGATGGTGTAATCCAGTGCGGATGTTAGTGACATTTTAGAATCATGCATTTCCAGTGTTGCAATTGTACCCAAAATGATCAGGGCTGGACTGGGGAACCAAAAGCAACCCAGGCAAAAATATTTAAAACAGCCCCGCTCTTTTCGTCTCTTTGTGCTCTCGCTTTACATCCATCTATTCTCTCTGGCCCAGTGCTTTAAATGGAAATACAGGTACGCACTCTCCAGAGTCCCTGCTTGCTTCTGAGAAGTGCCGGTACTCTCCCATGAAAAGTATAGCTCCAGTGCTGAGAAGTGCCGGTACTCTCCCATGAAAAGTATAGCACCAGTGCTGAGAAGTGCAGTTACTGTCCCTTTCAAATTAACGAAGTGCAGGGACTCAGTATAGGACAGTACCTGCCCATTAAAGCACTGCTCTCGCCCCTTCTCTGCTCTCTCTCTCTTTTCGATCGCTTTCTCCTTATCATCCTCATCTTCCCTCTTTTTCTCCCTGTCTTGAAAAGGCCCCCTCCCTGTACCTGCTGTAATTAACCTCAGGAGCTGGGGGAAGGAACAGGGGCACCTGGAGCAGCCCTGGTCTTTCAAAACTGGCCTCCAAGTGGATCAGCCCACCAGGGAAATACCCAGTGGAATAAATGGCCCTGACAGTGACGGTCAGTTGCTGGCAAACAAGGGCTAATCCAGCGGATGAAACGGAAGTGAATGGTTCTTTTTTAAATCCCCTTCCTTCAGTTTGCACAAAGCTGATGTCACTCTCAGATTCATCACAGAAAGAACGTGAACGTGGATTCTCAAGTTTGTAGGCTGAACTTCCGGCAGAACTCCTTTTCTGGCTCTGTCAGATGGCGCCAGTCTGAAAACACCGTAACTTGAACAAATTAAAATGTTGTGGAAGCGGGCGCCTGTGCCTTACAGCTCTTCCTTCGCAAAGAGGGTAGATGGTGCTCACAGCAGTTCCCTTTATCGGGCGTGTAATCACGATTAAATAAAAATTCCATTGTGTCGTACAACGTGGGGATTACATTTCAGGCTGCTCGTTGGCGGGAAGGGCCTGTGCCCTCGCGCTGACGCCCGCCCCTTCTGCTTGGACCTTGGAGATGCTGTTTGGAGCTCCGACCTACCTCACCATACCTCCAACATGCCTCACTCTGTTGCAAGCACTTAGCAACGCCCTGAAGACCGCCTCCTCCGAGTTGTGTGTACAGGATCCAGGGAGGTCATTCATCTCACATCAACAGAGCCTTTCAAACAGGAGCATTTGAAAGTTTTTTTTCCAGCCTGATTCATCCCCTCAACCTCCTTTCAAAGGACTCCCTCAGTCAGAGGGATTAGCTAAAAGCACCCGGCTGGCTGCAGACAGCCCAGGCTGCTGCTGCAGCTCAGCCCTGTCATCCCCTGCCGTGTGCACGTGGATTAAGGAGCGCCACACAAGTTACACTGACTGCATGGCGTCTGAAACAATGGCGGCTCTCCACGCGCATACGTAGATTGCCCCAGTGCCTGCACGTGCTGCAGTCAACCTCTGTGACATCGGACACTACCCGTATAGAGAGAACTACAAACAAATGCAATGCGCGCTGCGCGTGCCCTACCAACAAGCTGAGGCCATGCCTTCTCTGCCCACTATGCAGATACTAACCAATGCCATATGCAGCTCTACCCCTCTTCAAAGTGTTATTTCATGTACATTTATATAATAATAATAACAACCCGGAATTTGTAACGCGCAAACTAATCACCCCTAAGGGTGTCAAGGCGCTGGTGGCTGTCGGGGAGATTAAGCGAGCTATTGCCCAGAGTCACAGAGTGCTGAGCTGAACTGCCGCCGGCGCTGGGAATCGAACCGTGAGCCCTGTGCTCGGGAGTCAGCCACCTTGGCCGCTGCACCACACTTTTCATACCCCTAGTGGGGCGTGCTTCCAATTTTCTTTTCATGTTGGGCCTGTTTTATCAACACTATGGCCAAGAAAACAAGCCAGCATAGATGGCCCTAGAGCAACGATCGAATGTGCCAGATAAAAGGCCCGCAAATACTGTAAACAGTCTTATTCATCCATTCATCCAGCCATATACTTTCACCTTTGTGAGTCAGATATTTTTCACATCTCTACCCTATGTGCACACAGGCAGAGAGGGCAAGTGTATTGGGTGGCTTAGCTCAAATTTCAATCACAATGGTGAAAGGTGAGTGGTCTGAGGGAGAGAAGGCGACTGGAGCAAATTAACTTGAATGGCCGATATGTTTGAAATGGCAGCGCTATATCCACCGTGTCGTATGTTTAGTATAACCCAGGGCTTTAAGTGGGATGAAAAAACTGGGGGGTCTCTCAAATGGGCGTGGTCGATATAATTAAGGGCATGGCCTAAAAACACCTAAGCTAAAAATCTCTGCTTAGCACAGTGCGCCGCCCCACTGGTATTTTGCTGCGTCTGTCATTGCATCCAGACATATAATACAAGTAACATTATACCAACAACAAGCCATGACTATTGGCTTTGTCAATGGTTATTAATTGCAGAAGATAAATAAGTAACAACTATGGCTTCGTTGTATATTATATTGAAAATGCTTCCATTCTGAAATGATGAGACTGTGAAAGAACTATAACAAGTCTCTTTGAGGTTACATCAAAGGCAGTGATGGGTGACACTGCTGCAGAGTTAAGATTTGTTTTTCACCCTTAGGGCAAAAATGGAGAGCTCGATAGGGACCCGTCTCAGCACCTGCTTTTTAGAACTGCCGGTGCTGAGCACCGGCAGGACCCGGCTCACTTAAAGCCCTGGTATAAACAATTAATTAATTTGACTTGTGTATTTTTACTGTGGAATCCGAAATGGCAGGCTGAATCCTATCCTTGCTGACCATCAGCAAGTGTCAGGTCCAGGAGCATGCCGGCCATGTGGCCAGAGAGGCACCGGTCACACTTGGGTAGTTCCATTCCTTTCTCTTCGAAAAGGTTGAAAGAATAGGATCTGTAACAAAAACAGGCAATGCCACCAGTGCAGTATCAGATCTATTCTTGATAACACCAACCATGTTCGCTTGAATGCACTGAAATCAGGGAGTATTGCCAAAAACTGACATCATATATCTCTTTTAACAGATAAGATGCAATGCCCCTTGATACTCTGGAGCATGGTTGTATGATAGAATATCACTGACAAAAATATCTGCAAACATAAGTGTCTTTTCTTAAATATTATTGACATAAATGTTGTCCCGTTTGGAATAGACTTTTCATTATTAACATCATTGGGGCAATATTTTTGTAAACAATATTTAGGAGATGATTTTGTGTCAGGCGACGTGTAGTCCACTATATAGCCTCAAGGATATGTTAACAGGGAATGCAGCATCTGAATTGCTGCTTAGTACTGTAGACAGTTTTATGACATCTTATATAAAGTTCCATGATGCTTTGAACAGTGAGATGATAACCATATGTTTTTACATAGCACTCCATACTGTACTTCTTACATTTCTACGGTCCGTTTACAAATGGTTTACTACTTTAATGGTACTAAATGTAGTGACCTTCGAAGGATGGAAGGCTGAGTAGGCCTTGCGAGGATTCAAACACATTACCTGTAGGTCACTGCATCTGACAGTCGAAAGCGCTAAGCACTAGTCTTCTTACTCATTCTTACCACGAGTTCGTAACTAGAGCAGAAGAAACTCCAGAGGGAGAGTTGCAGGTTCAACACACCCAATATTTTCACTGTAGAAAAAGGAACAGTGTCCTCATGTGTGAGTTAACAATTGTGGAACAACAGATTAGGACATGGATCCCACCTGCAGGTCTGTCTTCCCTCTAATTCAAAAGAATACAAGTTATTGTGTCACTAAGATGCAGTTACCAAGATTCTAATATTCGCCAAAATAGACCAGTTTAAATTAAATACGAGCACAAGAAACACTGGTGATACCTAAAAGTTGAACAACAGGTCCATTGGCTGTCTGTGGCATGTACATAACAAAATACACAATGACACCCACAAATTCTCAAGGGTTTGTATCTGAACCAAAGTCTTAACGGAAAACAGGATGATTCTCCTGTAGGGTGCAGACGAGCCAAGGAAGGCAGAGCCTTCTCAGTGCTAGCAACAAACCCGCGGAATATATTAGCCATCAAGCTCTCGAGAGGTTTGAAGAGGCTACTCAGAACACATACCATTCAATGCAAGGCGGTTGATGCTGCAAACTGACAAGTAGTCTGCAAAGAAGAAGGAATATTTAGAGAGGTCCCTGCCGTGACATACTTACCCCAGCTTAGACTCTGACATTAGAGCAGATTTGAGACCTTGAGTTCTGTTTCTGCAGAATTTGAAATAAATAAAATAAACCATATAAAAACCACAGTGATTGCTTGCCCTACTTTCTGCTGAAAGCAATACCAATTCCTAAAATGTGCAGCATCGTTGGCTCATTAACATTGGCCAAAAACTAAAAGTGCAGGATCAATACATTACAAACACCTACAACTTATGCAAACTATTACGATAAAGGGATCCTGGTATTTGAGACCCCCTGTCGAGAGCAGCATTGCATCATTAGGACGGATTTCCAAAAGTCAGGCAAACGAACCTTCAGTTTGGAGAAAAGTCAAAAGGACGAAATATTTGTGCCATGAAAATATAATGTTAAAGGTAAATGTACATTTTAGAAAGGGGATGCATGGTCTTTCTGACCTAGTACTAAAAAAACAGAAAAAGACGAGGTAGAGCACCTGGGACATTGAAGACAGGGGAGAGGGTTAAAGGGCCAGGGTAAGAGGAGTAACTCTTCTTAAAAAAGAAAAAAGGATATGGGTTTGGGGGGGTGGGGGGGCTCCTTTATTGGACACAAAAAACTAACCTGAAAAGGAATATTTCTTCAAGAAAGGCGTTCACGAGGTTAGTTTTGCGAATCAGGTGAAAGTCATTATACCTGGTCAAAATTATTCTTAAAGAAAAAATTCCTCAAGAAAAGTTTGACGAAAACATTTTGTTAGAAGCATTTTCATCAGGTCAGTTTTTCGTCAGGAACACTTATAACCATAGAGAGCATCAGAAAGGGAAACAAGCGTAAGAAATGATGGCAAATGATTTGAAATCTCAATTGAATTTACTCAGATAATCAGAATCATAGGATAAGCCAAGGACGAAGGTTTCTGGGAACTGTTGACTAGGGTGACATGGCAATGCTGATTTGACTCCACCCACCTGTAAATCATTCCACCCTCATAGAGAATCATGCAGTCCCTGGACAGATTCCCGCTTCTGGAATTTTTTACAACAGTCTTCACCTCAATCCTGCCAAAGCAACCATAATTCTATGTAAATGTGTGTGTAGGAGATTAACAGTGGTCAAAATATTGCCAGGGTGTTAATAAAAGAAAATGCATTGCATACAGGTGAGTGAGTGCGTTTAGAGTTTAGGGGGAGTGAAGTGAAGGAGACGCAAGGAAGTACATACAAAGAAAAATGAAAAGATGATGCTGAAGAGCAAAGAGATGAGGTGTGAGATGTGGAAATGGAGGATTACAGAAAGATGTGAGGAGAAAAAGGCACTGGCGTAACGAAACTTGAGGGGGCCTCCCTGCAAGGCACGTGGAGGGGCCCCCTCCGGACTTAATCATGAGCTCCCTGGCCAGAGTAATGTGTTGAGGGGGCCCCCTGGAGCTTGTGGGCCCCCCGCACGGCGGGGGGTGCAGGGGCCTGTGTTACGCCACTAAAGGGCATGAGGGTCTAACATAGACTGCAGAGGAGTGAATGGAAGAACGGAAGTGATTGACACACTCTGGAGACCACTACCCCTTACACAGACCTCAGTAATGTTGAATTCACAGTCTCATAACTTCAGAATTGAAACATTTTCAATATTATTATTTACAACAAATTCATTGTTGTTTCTCATTTATCTTATACAGATAACAACCACTGACAAAGCCAATAGTCCTGGCTTGTTTTTGATGTATGTCAGTTGTTGTGTTATATAAATGGACGCAATAAGAAAATGCACAGTGATGCAGCAAAATACCATTTGGGCACCACACTATGGGAAGCACAGATTTTTAGTTCACATGTGTAGGCCTTGCCCTTCACTACATAAGCCACACACCCCTTGTAGAGACCTCCAGATTTTTTTTATCCCACTTAAAGTCCTGGGGCCCACAAAAAACTAACATAGTGCTTGGTCAAAAACGACCCCCTTTTCTTTCACAAAAAACAGGGGGGATATAGTAGGTATACTCCTTGTATAGGTATGTAGGTATGTTGACTCCTTTCAAAAACACTCAAAAGCCCTCCTGTGTTTGAGTTCCAAATTCATCTCAGAACTGGACAAAAAGCGCCTGGAAATGATTCAGTGTATTAAACATGCTTTTTACATGCCACACATAATTGATTCATTTATTCATTCAAACAAATATGTTGTCACATTGATCCTTGCTCTGTTAAGTATAGAAGAATTAAAATGGCATGAAACAAAAAACATACACCAATTCAGTCTGCCAAGGCGTCAATAGACATATAGGCCAAAGGTCAATATATTGTACTTCATTGACCTTGCTCATGGCGCTTGAAAATAAACTCACCAAATTTTCATCAAAGAGAAATTTCATGGATATGCCCGCTCTACCAATCCCAGCTAAATTCTGAGGTGCAATGGATGATACAGAAGGTTGCTTCGGGAAGCCAATTTAACTCGAGCAATCTAAGGTGAGAGTCTGTAAAGGTTAATTACCCTGGTACCCATCTAACAAAGCGACACTTCCTGTTGTGAAGAAATCATGTCCAGCATAGAATGCAAGCAAATATTTAAGTGCAAACACAATAAAATCAACCATTCGTCAGAGCAAAGGAAGTGTATCTTCCATTTTCTTGGCCCCTTTTATGACTGTATCTTACTATTCAAAGCGCTCCTTTGCCTTCTCCAAATGTATTTCTAGCCCACCAAGCAAAGATTGTGGCTCTTCTTACTAATCTTATCACAACACATCTCTGTAAGGTATTCGCAAGGGTTCTGTAACCCTCCAAGTGTGCTTGGCAGCCATTTTGTTCTCATGGTGTTGTGACCCTCACTTGGCAGTGGAATTAGTTGCATTGACATTTCAGATTACACAGCTTTGTAAAACAATATAAATAGCACTCTGTAATCTACTGCTCATGTCCAAAAGCATCATAGGACATCTGAGCTGACGCATTATGCGCTTTGAGCATCACCGCTGCTGAAGCAGCACAAACGGCCTACTTTTTCCTTGCTCAAAAAAGTATTCCAACCCTTTCTTAAGAATGCAATGGGTGGAGAGTTTCAAACCAGTCCTTTCAATACTCACTACTTGTTATCTAAGCAGCTGGCTAGTGGTGCTCCTATAAATCACTGATGTGCCATGAATGCCCCCAGAAACCAGCAGATGTTGGATGACTCACTTCTGATTCTAGTTGAACTTCTCTGCAGACTCTGATATCTGGATCTTCTCTGCCTGTGCTACCGGCTCTTGAAATGTTTCACCCTTGTTTGGAGAATATATTAGGTGATGCTGGCACCATATTTTCTTCTTTGGAAGTAAACCATTCATACTCATTGATGGTCGACAGCTGCAGTAAGACAGGTTGTAGGTAAACCATAACAACATGCAGTTACCCACATCATAGCTGTCTCCCTAGGAGGGGAACATGGGGGTACATCACACAGCAACCCAGCGAAAGTACGAAGGCATCACCATTCAACCCAAAAAGTTGAAGTTTCAGGGTAGGAAGGAAAAGGGTTCAGCAGAAAAGAATATTATTGTTAACTAATGAGAGCATTCACTCCCGAGGCAGCTTTTAAGTCCCATTCGTTACTCAAAGAGAACAAAGACATGAAAATGCAAGATCAGATATCAGTTTATTCAACAGAAGCAGCAATCCCCAAAAATCATGCATGCTGAAAATCAGTCCAGAATGATTCCAACTCCTTTCCTTCCACCGACTGTTATCTGAAATTAAGCATAATAGTAGAAGAATGTGCAAACCCCTGCACGAGATAACCTGAACCTTGGCTCAGAAGTTAGACATTCCTTGAGTCAGTCTTGGCTGGATCACTATGAGCAGACTGGCGCAAGACTGGAAAAGCCCTTGCTGGTAATGGCCTTATCTATCTGTTGAGGGAGGTCACCAGGACACGCAGACTCCTCCTGGCAGGATAAAACTTAACAAAACAGAACCGCTGAGGCAGAATTTCACTTACCCTGCCACAAAAACATGAAGATGGCATACAAACATATAGGGTTATATTTACAAACATTTGTGTGGACACTTGCCCCACACAACAGAATTGTGGGCTCTTTTAAAGAATAGGAACTAGACGCTATGTTTTGTGTTGTGTTGCGCTATGTGAGCACCCATGCAAACCTTTAGTAAATGTGTGATCGTTCACGTCCTCCAGAAAAGTCAGAATTTGAGAATGGCTGTGGCTGGAATAGGATTAACTAAACCAGGATGTAATGCATGTAATGGATTAGGCATATGACATTGGGGCAGAGCACACACAACACTATTTTGGTTATTTTGTTACATGTTACCCATATTGGCAACCTGCGAAATAAGGTGATTTATCAAAAATCGCAAGATCTTCTATGGTCAATCCTTGAAGTAGCATTAGATTCCAAGGGCCCAATTCACAGAGGGCCTCCGCACTCATTGCAGAGGCCCTGCAGTCATGGTGGGGGAAGGTGGCGCACTCGTTGATAAACTGCAATGCGGAGGTTCTCCCACAAGGTCAGGGCCTTTAGCACGAGTGTGGAGGCCCTTTTGAATCAGGCCCCCCGTCTCCAGTTTCCAAGCTGAGCAACTTAGTTACAAGAGACTATAGGAGTGATTTGGAGTTTGGAAGATGCAGGATATCCACCAAATATTGGCAGATGTCCTACCAGCCCTATTTAGAGGTTGCACATTGGTATACAGTCTTCATAGGGTGGAGGGGGCATCTGTGTGGATGCCCCGCGTCCACCAGACTTTACATAGCCCACAATACCTTCTCTCTCCTCCCTTTTTCTCCCCTCCTTCTACTCTGGAGTTGAACTGGGACAAGTAATCCTGGATGGATAGATTTCTGTGGTGTGGGGCCAAACCAAACTATGTCCACATAATTTGCCAAACACTCCATATATCACTAATGCCATTTTACCCAATAAATCAGTGTAACCCCTACTATCTGCAATGCTAGAGCCACTAGATCAGTAACTACCTGGAACATGACAAACGCCACCAGTGGCACATGTTTACTCAAAGTATGATCATCACCCTTGCGTCCTTCTTTGTACATACAGTGCACTGAAAAAGCCAAAAAATTTGGCACAGAACTAAATAATGAAATACCTACCTAAAACAGCAAAAGGTTATAATACAATTCCTAAATTAATGTAAATCGAGCAAGCGAAGAAAATCTGGCTATCTGCGTTTCAGCACATTGTTAAAAAATTGGGCCAACGCTGCATTTTTAGTTCAGAGCCAGCTGCTATACTAGGAGCATTAATCCTCAGCAGCAATGAATCTGGCTCACCTTGCAGCAATACGTGATGGAATATCCAGCCTTCCATTTGCCCGAGTCCTAGGATGCTGAGATCCCTTCTGCTGCGTCATCATCGCCTCCACAGTGAATTGCTGCGGGCACATATGAGGAATGCTATTCTTGCCCATGGATAGTTGGAATTATTTCGGCAGAGCAGAGTAAAGCGTTGTGACTAGCAGACCAGGCTCCCCACCACACACCTCAACTCACCTGTATTTTGATGGTGTCACCCTCCTTGGACTCAATTCTTTCTGCAAACAGGTGAAATATTTCTCACAGACTTCAGTTGGAGCAAGAATCATATTGTAGATTTGTGTGGCTCTGGGCCAGGCCTTTTTCCGTGCCCCTGTTCACATCTAATTTGAATTTTATGACACATTTTCTGCTAATTTAGGCATGCACGATGCCCAACAATGTTGACTCATATATTAACATTTCAGAAAAGGGGTACACAAAAACAGCGGAAATATGTCCAAGCGTGGGCCCCAAAATCCTCCACATGACAATAGGCAGAGAGAATACATTCTGAGGCAGAGGTAGGCTGAGAGAGGCAAAGAGGTTGGGGTGGAGAAATTGAGGTGATATATAGAGAAAAATCTTTTTTCAAGAGGGCCCTTGGAATTTGGCCACTTAACTCATGTATTAAAACTTCTCTACTTGGATCATCTACTATCAAAACCTTCCTTACCATACAAAAAATGTTTCAACTTTATTGATTTAATTGACTCTCCCTCCAAAACCACCCCATCTCTTGGTCCTTGGAGACTCAACCGGTGGGGAGGATTACTTTTCAAGGGCGAGCGCGGGTGTGCAATGCATAAAGTGCATTTTACACTTTTTTAGGCAGCATCACGAAATGTTCTTTAAGGGTTTAACAACGGTTGGGGTTTGTGGCTTTGTGTTTTCAGACCCCGTGGGAGCCGCTGTTTCACAGTCGTCTTTCTTCTTTTTCTTGGCTGTGGTATTTCTTCATCTGCCCCCGTAACACCTCAGTAGGGGCGGATGCCGTCTGGCCCGTGGGGGATGGGGCTTTACAACCCGTTTCAGTGAAGTTACTGGGAATTTAACGTTTCAGATAGAGGTGTCCTGTTTATTGAAAAACAATCGGCAGTTAAAGAACGAAGTTGCGAGAGCAACACAAAACCACAGGCCTGTGTCGTGCTGATAACAGACCTCGGCAGCTCTTTGCAGAAGTTCCGTCTCTGTGAAGTGCCAATGAAAAGGGGCCGGTGTGAGCAGCTCTTTCCTGTTCGCATTTCGGTCTCGCGCAGCTTGTTCCGGACAACCTGTTTTTCGAAGTTGCACGCGCATTTTTTCAAACATATTTCCTCTCACTGAGTCCCACCCCATTTGTGCAGACCCTGTATACACCCGTTTACCGTCAAGAGTTGCAGGACAGTCAGGAAAGCTTTGGCCTGTCAAACTTGGCTACTTCCACAGTGAATATACCACACCACTTCCGATAAGCAGGTCACAGGCCTCTTGAAAGACCTAAAGCTATTATGAAAGTAAACAAGTGCAGGTGGATGTTGTTTAACCAAAATAAGTAGCGCCATATTTGAGTCACGGATAACACAGTAATGTTACTGCAGCGCACTTGCCGCTTGTAAGTGAACTCATAGCTGCCAAGGTTTCTGATTGCTTATGTGTGACATTTTCATCATTTCAGTGTAATTATGATTGACATTCAATGACTATGAGTGAGATACAATGAATACAAGGAAAACATAAATATTAGAAATTACACCCACTTGAGCAAGGAGAAACTCTAAGAAGATCTTAAAACTGCAGCAAAGCACCAGAACAATGTCTGCTTTTATATATAGGATTAAAACGAGGCAAGCCTGAAGCAACAATGCTGTATCAAACATTACAAAACTCACAACTAAGCAGTGGCGGCCTTTAACTTTAGCAGTAGAGATGAGGGCGTGGCTTGGCGCACGGCAAGATGGCCGCACGGTAGTGTTGCTCTGCCGGCTGCCGCTATAATCCTTTATGTATCCTGCTCCTAACCTGCCCATCGCCGCTGTTTTCTAGGCTGGTGTGAATACTGCGGCTTAGAGCTACCGGAGGCTGTACAGTACGGTGGTGCAGGAGACTGCGGGACCCGTGAACGAGAGCTGAGCATTTCCCTCGTGGCATCGGCGGCAGCTGAACACCCGCCCCGGGGACGCCCGATTCGGCGCTGAGCAGCGGACGGATGTTGGCTGTCCACATCGCCTCGCAGATGGTCCTGTGATTGACACTGGGGATAAGGTGAGCGGATCGTCGCCCCGGTGGTGGGGCTGCCTGGTTCCCTTCGCGAGCGCCGGCGACCCCCCCCGGTGGTGAGATCTTGCTGGGAGCGCTGGGTGAAGCTACTACGCAAGCGGCGGGCTCTGACCGCGAAGGTAGGCCCCTACGAGCTGTCGCGCACTGATCCCCCTGCGGGTTGGAAGGAGAGCTGCTGTGACCTGTGGGAGCGTCTGCGCTGGGTCTCAGTTGCCAGCGGGGCCGGCGCGCTCCTACGCTGCATTGCTGTACCTGGGAGCGGCTGGACAGGGGACTCTGGGCCTGTGTTGAGATACCGCGAGGGGTATTGGCAACGCAGAGCTTGTGGCCCGGTACTGGTTCGGAATGCACCCTGCATGACTGGGTACACCGCGCGGCCGTCCTCCAGTTAAGGCGCAGTTTAGACCTCAGACGCTGACGGACAGCAAACTGCAGAACCCGCCGGATTGCGAGCGCTGGAAGGGGCGCAGGTCACATACGTGGACAGGCCCTGGGTTCCCCCTTTGCTTATTGCGCATTTGCGACTGGGAGACTCCCGCTGGCCCACCATCGGAGGCAGACTCCCGGCAGAACACACGAGTCTGGTTGCGACACATCAACGGAGAACTGGCTGCTGAGCATCATGGACTCAACCACCTCTCGATTTTCCAGCTTCTCGTGCTGACAATCGATTTATAAGAAGGCCTTTCCTTTCCCTCGCCGACATGGGCAAACCGGAGAGGAATCAACCAAGACTCACTTTCGAGCTGCGCAAGGGAGGTAAATCCACGCAAAATGCCGCTTCAGACTCAGAGCTGGATTCTGTTGCTCAAGCTCCCACCGTCTTAGAGAAAACCCTGTCTGCGATCCAGGCCAGTCTACAATCTATCGATGGGAAAATAGAGGCTCTGAATGGGCGCATGGACCACATGTCATCAAAGCTCGATAAGCAGGCGGTGCGGCTTGGAGAAGCTGAACAACGCATCTCTGATGCCGAGGATGGCCTGCAACAAGTTGCCGCCAAAACCACAGACATCACGCGGCTGCTGGCGGTGATATAAGCGAGGAACGAGGACATCGAAGCGCGCTCTAGGCGCAACAATGTGCGCATTTTGGGCCTACCGGAGTCCACAAATGTAGGGCGACTGGAAGACTACGTTGAAGCCATGATCTGGGATATCTGTGAGACCGAGAACCTCTCCAACATGTTTGCCATTGAACGCGCTCACAGATCCCTGGCGGCGCGTCCGCCGCCTGGTGCGCCCCCTCGGCCCATAATCGCAAGATTATTGAACTTTCGAGACCGGGATACAATCCTACGCGTCACTCGACAAAAAGGCATCATAACTTATCAAGGAAATGTCCTCTCATTCTTCCCGGATTTCACGGCTACAGTTCAAGCCGCGCGTAAGGAGTTCCAGGGGGTCAAAAAACTCCTCATGAAAGAACAGGTGCCGTATGCCATGTTATATCCCGCCCGACTGCGTATAGGTACCGACAGCACTGCAAAGATATTCGTGAATCCGAAGCTGGCCATGGACCACGCCAAATCACTGCGACGTAAACAGCGATCTCCTTCACACACCTCCGATGTTGATGACTGATCATCGGTCTTCTTCCGTCCCTGTATATCCTTTTGTTGTGACTGGTGAAATATCACTTGTGACTAATCAATGTACGCCTTACTCTATTGTTTGAAACAAGAACTGGCTTTACCACTGACTTGCCGACGTATCTATGCAGTGTCTCCTGTAAGCATGTAGCCTTTGTCCATATGTATTCCTCTCTCCAGGTGACATTGCGGAACGATTTGCAGCTGTTGACAGCACATTGAGGTGAATCTTATTGATTTACAGATACAGACACGCCAAGAGAAATGCTATACGATATTATATGTCTCACATGTATCTCTACCTGGACCTGTGTGCTGCAGATATCATACCGGTTGCTATGTTTCTGTTTTTCCTCTTGCACATTGGGGCTAGAAGTTGGGAGCATTGTTATTCAAATGGCGGCCCCTTCCTGTTATATCGGGAAGTGGTAGAAGCCGCTCCGCCCCCTGGTGGGTGTACCCCTCACTCAAATTTCTTCTGTACTGTTTTTTGTTCTTAATTTTTGGTTATGACAGTGGGATCTGTCTTTGGCAAGATTGGGTTGCTAAAGTGGGTGGGGGGAGGGGGTTGGGTATTGGTTTTCACAGTTCTAAGCAACAGGATCAGAGTGTTTACCAGGAATGCGACATTTGACAGGATATGTAATGAACATCACCCGATACGCAGTGACTATGTATCGCAATTTTTTCAGATAGATTATGGGTGAAGATTATTGGTGCATAACATGGAATGTACGCGGTCTTAACACCCCCAAAAAGATACGGCAGGTGCTGGCTTATTTAGACAGACATAATATCCAAATTGCCCTGCTACAGGAGACGCACCTGACCAGGCACACAGAAACTAAAATTGCTCATAGATGGGCGGGGTTTCGTCTTGCATCATCATACGCCACCTACGCAAGGGGTGTACTTATTTTAATCAGGAAAGGCCTGCCATTCCTGCCGATACATACCCATACTGATTCTGAAGGCCGCTGGGCTATGGTACAGGGTAAACTGGGCATGACCATTCTCACGATTATTAATATGTACGGGCCTGTAGTAGACGACCCAACACCTTTTGTACAAATGTTCACTGTGTTACGCTCATGGCCGGAGACAGCTGTGGTCTGGGGAGGTGATCTCAACACACATCTCAATCCACAGATTGACAAATCTAACCCGACGGGTGCTAGGACACTCAAAGTGGCTCAATGTGTCCGCGATGGTATGGCAGAAATGGGATTGGTGGATGTCTGGCGCTTGCGTAATGTTCATGCACAGGAAGGCACACATGCTACACCCGCCTATAATAGTTGGTCCCGACTGGACTACTGGTTATTAAACGAAGACGCGAACAACTGGGTCACGCATGTCTGCAATCTACCACGTACTCTTTCAGATCATAATCCTGTCTATTTACACTTACGGATCCCTACCAATCCCCATCGCCCCTTTACGTGGTGTTTCCGGGCTGAGGCATTACTTGACCCTATCTATAGCAAAGCCATTCGAACAGCCATTATTCAATACTTTGATGAGAACAAGGGCTCGGTGGACAGCCAGGCATCTCTATGGGAGGCATTTAAGGTAACCATACGAGGGGTATGTATTAGTACGACGTCTGGTATTTTGAAGGACATCAGAGGTCAAAACCGAGAAAGCTCTGGGCGAGTTGGAAAGGGAGTACTGGTCACAGCCATCTAACACTGCGCTGGCTCATATGCACGAACTTATAACGGAATATGACAAATTAGCTGAAACAGAGACCAGATATAAGGGGAGGCGACATGTGGCTAGGGCATTTGGCGAGGGTGGCCGTCCTGGTAGGAACTTGGCCACTAAATTACAATCCCGATCACATCACCATCAGATTGTTAAGATAGTTGATAATAACGGGGCAGAACACTTTACTCCACAGGCCATAGTTGACCAATTCCGTGACTGTTATAGGGCATTATACACAACACAAGGGAGCACGGATGAAGCCACCATGGAAGAATATTTGTCAGATATAGCATGTGCGTGGCTGTCAGACACACATAGAGAATATCTGTCCTTGCCCATAGACGAAGCTGATGTTAAAAACGCTATTCTCTCCCTTCCCAACAACAAGGCACTCGGGCCGGATGGCCTAACTGCAGAATTTTATAAAACTTATGTGGACCTTGTTGTCCCCCATCTATTAGAACTGTACGCTGAGGCCCATGATTCCGGTGTTCTGCCCCCTTCTTTAAGGCAAGCCATGATCATCACCCTCCTTAAAAAAGATAAGTCGCCTACGTCTTGTGAGTCCTACCGCCCCTTATCCTTGATTAATCTAGATGCAAAAATATTGGCGAAAATATTGGCTACCAAAATCCAACCTCTGATGCCCCTTCTCGTGCTCCCTGACCAATCAGGGTTTGTGCCGGAAAGATCTACTTCCCATAATCTGCGTACCATTTTTTCCATGTTCCACGTCCTCAATCCTGACCTGCCGGCAGCTGCCATCATGCTCGACGCGGCTAAAGCGTTTGACTCTATAGAATGGCGATATATGCTTCATATACTGCGCAGAATGGGTTTCCCCGGAGTTCTGCTACAGTGGATTCAGATTCTATACACTGGCACATCAGCTAGAGTGCGCGTGGGCGGCTTCACTTCAGAGCCCTTCCAAATAGAACGAGGCACTAGGCAAGGATGTCCGCTGTCCACCCTCCTATTCACTCTTATGCTTGAACCACTTGCTTGTAAGATCCGGCAATGTCACAGAGCGTCTGCACTTAATTTTAACCGGCGGCCAGTTGGCACATCGATGTATGCGGACGACATGGTCCTATTTGTCAGAAATCCTCAACAATACTTATCCCCTGTTCTCCGGGAATACATTAGATTTGGCCTATTTTCCGGACTCACAATAAATTGGGAGAAATCGGTCATTATACCTCTAACTACGGTCACGTCTCAGCCCCATTTGGAATACCCTTTACTGTGGACGACAGACCCAGTTAAGTATCTTGGGGTCTGGGTACATCGGGATCCAGATGTTGTCATCAGAGAAAATTACGGTCGAGCGTATACCACCTTAGTACAACAAGTGGATAAATGGCTGCATCTTCCGTTATCCTTAGCAGATCGTATTGCAGTAATAAAAATGGTCATCCTCCCTCGCTTCTTATATCTCTATTGTAACATACCGATCAAACTGACTCAAAATTTTTTTTAAACAGTGAGAACCCAGCTCTCGCGTTTAGTATGGGGCGATAAGCAACCTAGAATCAGCTGGCAAACACTAACACTCTCATATGACAAGGGGGGATTTGCCGCGCCGGATTTTTATGTATATTATCTATGTGCTCAAGCCCACTACGCCTACTACTGGTTTAGAACACATGACTTTATACCGCATGTTGCTGTGGAGGACGGGGATGCACATCCTACTCCACTTGCAGGCATACTGACGCATACACATAGACGCACGCCGAAGATAGAAATCAACACAATAGATGCGACTATCACAGCGTGGCAGGCGATTGGCAACCGAGCACGTAAACTCCCATTGTACGCACCCGCTTTACCACTGGCTCATCACGCCGCTCTTTCAGTTACTCAGGAGATGGGTCCCATAAAATCCCTAAAAGAAGCTGGCATTACACACCTGCGTGACTTGTACCCGGAAGGGCGCTACCTTACAGGGAGTGATCTTGAATATATACAAAACCCCACATCACTCTTTCAATACTCTTGTTATCGCCTTCAGCGTGCAATACGAGACCATTACCTTGACTTCCCTATTGAGCCCCCTACACTTCTATCCCTACAACTCTTGTTAACAACACCAACTAGGAAAAAATTAATTACTAAACTGTACAGGGCTGTACAGGAGGAAACAGTCAGGGGACCCAATAAAAGCCTTGCGAGATGGAACGAAATTTTGGACCCCCCGATAACTGGAGAGGAATGGGAACAAATATGCCGTCTAACGGGCCACTTTACGCCCAATGGCAATTTATGTATTATTCATTTTAAGTTCCTTCATCAAATATACCATACCCACGCCAAGCTGTACAAAATGGGTCTCAGAGAGTCAGATCAGTGCAAACGCTGCGGGCAACTTCATGCTGATTTTATACATCTTGCCTGGCGTTGTAGATTGGTGCTGAAATATTGGGAAGAGGTGCTAGAACGTATCCACACTATGACGGGCACTACAATTCCATGCACACCACTCGAATGCTTGTTAAGTTATGTCCCTAAACTGAAAGGAACTCTGGGCAGGTTTGTGAGAGTTGCTCTCTTGCTGGCTAAACGCCGTATTCTGTTTACATGGGATAGTACACTTGCTCCGAAACTGGAAGGGTGGTTGAAAGATATGGTATATTGTAGAGAGAATTTGGAATTATATGCCGAAGAATTGCCTGTAACTTCCAGACCGAAAGATATTTGGGGACCGCTCCGACAATTCCATAGCATTGCCAACCCATGTTGATGATGAGTGACTTGCTCGCCTTGCCATGTTGATATTTAGAATATTGTACGATTACATTCACTGTATTATAATTGTTATACTTCTACATTGTATGTATGGTAACCTCTGATCACTGATGATTCATACAGAATGATTTCACTGTTTTCTTACAATCGCTCTGTTTGTATTGCCGTTGAAGGCAGTATTTGTGTGTTGCACTTTAAACCTAATAAAAAGAATATTAAAAAAAATAATAAAGTCAAAAACTTTAGCAGTAGAGATGTTCATAAGATGAACAAGTGGTAAACATTGTTTACCATGAAACATTTTCCCCGCAGGAAAGAACAACGAAGTCGTTACAACGACCGCGTTGTAACTACGCATACCCTTACTCCACAAGTCGGAACAACGACTTGCGGAGGGGCAAGAAGGTGTTGGATTTAAAATCCAACACCTTCCCTACTGTTGTACATACTGGAGTTGGAATAGTAAATTATACTATTCCAACATCCAGCGCCCCCCCCTAGAGCAATTCATTGTTACGACTTGCGGGGTAATGGTATGCGTTGTTACAACGCGGTCGTTTTAACGACCGCGTTGTAATTTCCTGCGGGATAAAAGCATGCGTTGAAAGGAGGCATATTCGAACAAGCAAGTAAACATTGCGCAACAAAAGGAAACGCCTGCGGAGGTGAGAGGATGTGGTCTTACGGTCAGAGCTGCCAACTTTGAAGCTGGGGACCCAGGTTCGAGCCTCGGCGTCCGCTCAACATCCTGTGATTATGGGCAAATCACTTAATCTCCCCGTGCCAACCAAAAAAAAAAATGAATGAGGCCTTGTGTAACGTAACTGGTGCTCATCTAAAGCGCTCCAATACCTTCAGGGCGAGTTTGCGCTACATAAATCTGCGAAAAAACAAAACACCCACTAATAAGTAGCAAAAAAGCACCTGCACACCTGTAGGCCACAACTGCCACCGTTATTGGGAAGGAGAGGACACAAGCATCCATCAGAGAGCAAGCAGACAATCAGTGCTGCTGCCTGATCACACTGACTGACGGCCAGTCTGGGAGTTTAGATATCTTTTTTTGCTTTAAATTCTATGCCGAATGCAAGGCCGCGAAGGTGAGGTACTTCCACTGTTTATTAATAATATTCTTATTGCATTACAGCGGGCAGCATGTTAAACAGTGGGTTAACTCACGCACGTGCCTTGGAAAACTGACTACATCAATTGGGTGCTTCGGCTACACTTTTGCTCAACTGGGACAGCACTTTCCCTCAGTGGAGCAGTGTCAGGCACTGATGTCTTGGGTGGAAAGGCTGAGCACTGCACGTGACATGACGTTACCCTCTGTTTTAAAAAAACTATATCATGGGAGACTCAAGGCGTGACTAGCCAAGCCCTTCTTGAGGGCCAACAAAAAACACTAGTGCAACGAAGAGACCATCTCGGTAACCAGCATAGTATCTCTTGTCTACAAGACAGCTCAAACATCAATTCTTTGTTTTACTAATTGCGGATATAGATGCCCGGTCAGCATTAGAATATTGGCATTGAAGTAATACGAGTTTTGGTTTAATTGCGTGATGAGCTTGTGTGTTTGCGGTAATGCACAGATATTGTTCAAATGTGTTAGTATAACGCGCAATGCGTGGCACTTGCCAGGGCTGTGAACTGCTGGAGCATTACAATGCTTAACAGTGAAGTATTATAGTGAAACCATAATGAATTGTAAGATTGTATGGACTTGTCCCGTGACAAGCATTTGCACTTTAAAAGTTTTAGCAAGCCCATTTATTTATTCAAGGAGTGTTAATACTTGTCATTACTAGTGAGATGCTGACATCTGCATTTAAAAGTTGACCTTACCCTCTGACCCACTGGGCTGTTTAACCCTTGATTGCTTACAAGAAAAAAAGGCAGAAAGTCAGAAGCTAGTTTTATTTAGAATGTCATAAGTCTGCTAACTAATATATAATCAGGGCAACTGGATTTATGCATTTCTGTGGGTGCAGTTTTTTCCACATAATCATTGATTTTTCCTAATTTGCTGCAAAATGTACCATTTGCTCTATATTTCGATGAAAAATTCATTTTGTTTCTAGCTTAAATATCATTAAACAAAAAGCACTATATGCACTTCTGAGCACTGGATTCTTTGCAAAGTTTAACTAGTAATCTTGCAGTTGCTGATAGCAGTCTGCATGTGTTAAACTGGTACTAGGATGTGGTGCAACTTTGTTCAGGCAACTTTAATAGTTGCTACAATGACAAAATCAAGAAATAATGATGCTACATATTGTATCGTATTATGCCCCAATCTTTCCTTTTCCTACTTGCATAATTTTGTCGACCACTACCGCATAATTCGAGTGCCTCTTCATATACTACCATCTGCTATTCCTGACTTTTTATCCAAGAGCATGATGCATTTTTGGCTTATAATTTTGCTTTTAACACTTCCAGTATGGGTTAAAAACCCCAGCATGTAAAGTGCTGCGGGCAACAATCCCCGATTAAGTACCTTGTCAACTATGTTTTACATTTTTACAAAGTCATCTAGTCCATTCCAAAAACTGTTTCTTTAACACCAAAAACCAAAAGTAAATTCTGCTCAAAATTTTGAGAGGGTCGATTAAAACAAGCATTGGCAAGACAAATCGTTTTGTCTTTTATGTAGTGGAAATGTTTAATACCAATGTTGGTAATATAAAAATGGTACAAAAGGGGCAGCAGTAGGTAAATCTTCCCTAACACACAGAATAAGTAAAAGACAGGTAGCAGAAGGGACATCACATGGTTCATTCCTACATACAGGACAGGTACAATATAGGTGGCTAACACACTCAAGAGGGAGTGAGAGGATTTAAAGGACGCTCTCCGTAAACAGATAGAAAAATGCAAGAAGTACAATAGTCCTTGAAAAAGCAGCCAAACCTCTTATGGAATTACCTACCATACATTCATGTACTAACGTAGGATGATGAACCCTCGCCTACATTGTGTGATATGTTTCTTTAGTGGGTTTCAGATCTGGCACTGGGAAGCATCCAAGACTAACTATTCACTGTCTCCTAGTTAAGGATTCCCTAGTTTCAGTGTGCTTATGCCTCTTATTTGTGCAAGATTATACCGCCAGTATTGACAGTTTTTTGTTTGTATAATATCATACAGCCAACATTTGTGTTCCATCTGACCATGATGTGCATTATACTATCAATCATTAAGTGATCAATAATTCCTAGATATAGATACCGTTGTATCTGTTTTATGTAAATAGATTGAAGCTATTCAATTATGCTGAATGATTGTTTTTAGAAAGCATGTATTATATAGTGATTTTGTAAATATTTGCATTTTGTAATCAATTATGAATTTAGATCTGATTAAAAAAACATATAACTTCTTCTTTTTTGAATAAAAAATCAATACAAAAATTTACATACATTGTCTCTATGGTGTCATTAGGTTGATAATATAAGTTTTGATGCCCACACGGATGTAACACGCTTGGCCCAGGCGTCGATTTAATTGTTCTTATATGCCCCTTATTTCAACATATTTGTTCTCCCTTCTTTGTTACAATCAGACCTATATTAAAATTGTGTGTTGCTGAGCTAAGATGTTTTTTACTAGTGTCTCCCTACTACAAGATTAAAAATAGGAGGGTCGAGTGATAGGCGCTGCTTTTCTTTCCCATTACCATGTTTGTGTGCTTGAATATTACCCCCAAAGGGTTCAGGTGCCTTCCTCAAAACTAAAGGTCTTTGTGTATCAGATCAAATACTGTGAAACAGTCCCCGATTATAAGGCATGTTATGCAAATGCACTAAATATAGATCCTTTGTTTTTTCATAAGATGTGGTAACAGGAGTGGAAACACCCCTTCTTCATGGAACACGCACATTTTGGGCAGAAACAGTGTAAGCTACCGTCCTTCACAGGACAGGAACAGCTAGAGCGGCAGCAGATCAAGCTTCCCCCATTGCAGTACATGTAGAAATCAGTTAGGAGCAGTTCAGTCTTTGTTTTCATACAGAACAGGTACAGCATGGCAGTAGCAAAGTAAGCTTCCTTCTCTCACTGTAATCACAGAACATTCACAGTTCAGGCATGAGCGACATGTAGGTTACAGACAGATCTCTGGAGCGGGAGCTTACTCACTGAGTGGACGTTGTAGGTGGATGAGTGAGCTAATATGTGAGTTCTGACATCATTCTCACTTAGATGATATTCTACATCAGCACCCTGAAACTCCTGCTGCTCTCACTCACAGACCTAACGTCACTGATGTAACTCATGGTGTCATATCCTGCTTTCTTGTTGCTGTCACGCCCTGTTTGATCTAGCTGCTGCCTTTCACATGCACATTTGCCAATGAATCATACACACCAAACGCAGAGCTGTTGCTATACCAATACAGAGGCCTTCCTTACTTGTGGTATGTATAAAAGGGGATAAATGGAGCATCATGTGCCCAGTATGGTCCATTTAAAGACAAAATGGCAAAAAAACACACCTCTGTACAGCTCTTTTGTTTGCCCCACTAGAGGGCCTTCTGTCTCTATGATAGCCCACTTTCCATTAGATATTCTTGTGTCTCTCCACTGTCTCTCTATCCAGCTTTTACCTCAATCAATTCTCTCCTTTCCTGCCTTTCCCTCTTCTACATTCACTTTCTCTCTCTCTCAGGATGTGGCCTAACGTCCAGAGTCACCGACTTCGGAGCTGGGGATCCAGGTTGAAGTCTTGGCGTTGGCTCAACAACCTGTGATTCTGGGCAAATCACTTAATGTCCCCCTGCCTATGGACAGCGCCTGGATACCCTTACAGGTGATAAGCTGTGTTATACAAATCCATGTTTCATTTCTCTTCTCATTTTCCTCATGTTCACCTTAATTTGTCTTTTCACCATTTTCTCTTACCCTCAATTCCCTCACTTTCATAATTCACACCTGTCTCTCTCTTGTTCTCTTGCCCCCTTCTATCTCAATGTAGTCTATTGTACATATCTCTGTAACACTCTTCCCACCTTTCCAACGTTCTCGCCCTCTCTACCTCTCATTTACCCGCTCTCTTCATCCTCTCTACTACTCTACCTTCGTCTATACCTCCTAGTGCCAGCACAAGGACTTGTGCCATCCCCTGTACTACCCTTTTTAGCACTGGTGCCACATTTGTGGTTTGTAATGGAATTGTGCCACCCTCTGCTGGTGGCAGACTAGGCATCCAGAGTATTCTCTTCCTCCAAAAACTGCCCCTTCTCTCCTGTGCCTCACACTGTCCTCTACTCTCACACCTATTCACCTGATTTTATCATTTATCCCCCTTCTTTTTCTTAAATGCATGAATCTCAGTCTTTCTGTTCTCAACCACCCACCTCCTTTTCTATATCCCACATACCATCCTCGCTCATAATCTTCACACTTTTATCAACGCACCTTTCTGCCCATCCTCTGATGTCCCGCTCTCTTTATCCTTTTCACTTCCCACAGGCTCACCACTCACACTACTCTTCCTGACAGCCATCTCTCTAGTGTATGTCACCCCTCCCTTTTTCACATATCCTTTAATATATCTTCTAGTTTCACTTTCTCCTTCCACCTCTCTTTCAAAGACCCTACTTTCTATTCCACGCTCTCCTCTTACCATCTCATTTCACTCACAGACTCTCACACCTCACCTCTCAATGAAATACTCCTCTCACAAACACATGCACACATTCTGTTACCTTTCCTCAAATCCCCCTTTCCATCACAAACCCTGCTTACTTGCCCTTTTCACACCCTTAAAGTGAGACTTTTCTTGCTCATGGGTTCTTAATTTGTAAGAGCCCGCTGCTTCTGAATGCCTGGGATTTTTCTGTGCTGGTTGATATATACTTGCAGTGCACCAGTTATTTTTAGGTCGAGCCTGGGCAGCGCATGTGCTGCTGCGAGGCATGCAGTAGTGGAGTATGGCTTTGAAGCCCCGCCCACTCTCCGCCCATATTTCTAATTGGATTGTGTCACTGTCCTTCGTAAACACTGGCTTCCGAGTCGTTATTAGGCTTGTTAGTCCCTCCTTGGTACCGCCCTGTCTGCATTTGTTATCTCCCATAACGACTGGACCTTTTACTTGTGTTGTTACATGGTCTGCTTTATAAGTCGGTGAGCACTATTTTCTTTAATGCTTTCCTCTATTCCACCCACGACATCGCAGCACCCGCCTGCTTTTATTTTAAAGTAATGTATTTATTCAAATTGCAGCGCGGTCCGCTTTAACTATAGCGGCCGCGCTTATTTAATTATTTAATATACGGCGCGGTCCGCTTTCACTTTAGCAGCCGCGCTTACTTAATTAATTAATATAAGGCGCGGTCTGCTTTCACTTTAGCGGCCACGCTTATTTAATTACCAGTGGGCTGCTTTCAGTGTGACGGACGCGCTACAGAAGCTTTTGAAAATATTTTTTTTTTCACTTTGGGTGAAAGCACCATAGGCGCTTTCACTTTGTTGGCCGCACCCTTTTGTTTAGACACTGTTCACTGTAACCTGAATATTTGAGCCGCGTCTAAAAAAAGGGGCGCGGCCACTATTACAGTGCTCTCTCATTAGCGAGAGTTTGAGCTCTTACCATTAAAAATAACAATGCCTTGTATATATGTGTTGCTTTTAAAAACACATAAATAAAAGGCATTGGCATTTAAAATGCTAGTAGCTTAAACGCTTGCAAATGTGAGACCTATTGCATTGAAAATGCTTGTTGCATTATGTACGCGGCCTCTGATGATTATATAACCAGAAGCCATACTTTTTATTGTCTGCGTTTTAAAAAAAATGAAACGCAATTCATACGTGCTAGAACTTGAGTAGCGAAACCTTAACTCTCTGAGCTATCCACACTTTAGATGAAATGCTCTATATCAGGCTGATGCAATCATGGAAAGTGGTCCTCCCCATCCCTTTTAGGTAGTAAAATACTGCCATAATATACAAATTGATTCATCCAGCAAGTTACAGCTTTCATTTTATTTTCAGTTCGGGTGCACCACCAACTGGAGAAAAAAACCTGTAGACCAGGCCCTGTAAAATAAGTGCCGGTGCTGAGCACTGGAAACCACCGGCTCAAATTAAGCACTGGTTGCTCATATCTCTGTCTCAGTTCCTCTTTCTTACAAGCGCTTTTACAAATTTGCTCGCTCTCTCTTATGCAGATGCAGACACTACAGGATGACTCTGTTTTATGTTCTCCATAACCAGTTTGAATGTTGAATGACCATTTTTTTAAATGGCACTTGTGAAAGCAAACCTGTGTTCTACAATTTGGCAACATTCGACTTAGAGGCCCTGCTGCTCAGATCAGAAAAGTAAATACTATGCAGGATTGTAGATTTAAATCAACATGGAGGTGAGTTTAAGATGGAAATGGAATTTTAGTTGGGAAGGTGGAGAAAAATGAAAGCAGGGGTTCATTTACAAATACTGAGGTTTGTGCTGAATTTTTGGTTGTCTACGTTTTGCGAAGTAGCTGTTACTTAGTAGTTCATTGTTATTTGGAGCAGCCCAACCACAAATTAAGTAACTATGCTCTAGAAAGGCACACAGGTGCCAATTTCTTCAAAAAAAGGTTTGAGTTTGCACGGCACCACGCAATCCCAACCTCGATGCTGCACCTGTTCAAAAGGTTGAGGGCTGACAGTGTTTTTCAGAAAGTATTGACACAGAAATGTACAGTAGTGGAAAACTTTAACTGTATGTCTCATGTTCCTTGCTCAATCCCAGTGCATGTGCATTGCTAGTACAAACACGGAGGTCATTTAAAGTAAATGCCAGTGGTAGTGGAAGTGTCATTTCACACCCTTTCAAGCCATCACCAAGTTAATCTCAAATCCCACCATTAGCTTCTCCTATTTGATACTCAGTAGCTAGAGGAATGGTACAGAGTGTAATCTTCAGAAAGTAAAAAGGACTATTAGAGCCGTGTCCACTTCCTCAGAATGAAAGTAGGCAAGAGTGATGTTGCTGCCCCTTTGCATTTGTCTGCAAAGATAGATACTTTAGCTCATGATACCTTAACTGAGAATCTTGTGGATTTAGGACTGAGGGATATTGTGCAACTTCAATAATAGAGCGATCTGATTGGCCCAAGGTAGCTTTTTTCACAGTAGACCCTAAATAGTTATACGCCAGTCAGAGTTTCCATAGGAAGAGCATTTTTTTGTTTTGCTAAGAACTTTTGCGTCGTTTGACGAACCTTGATTCGTCAAGCGGGGGCCAAGAATAAGGGGGGAATCACAATCAATCAATCAATCACAGAATTTGTAGAGCGCACTACTTACCCGCGAGGGTCTCAAGGCGCTGGGGAGAGGGAAGGGGGGGGGGTGCTGCTACTGGTCGAACAGCCAGGTCTTGAGTAGCCTCCTGAAGGTCAGCAGGTCTTGGGTCTGTCGTAGGCTTAGTGGAAGGGTGTTCCAGGTCTTGGCGGCGAGGTGTGAGAAGGATCTGCCGCCGGTGGTTGTTCTTCGAATGCGAGGGACGGTGGCGAGGGAGAGGTCGGCGGAGCGGAGCTGGCGGTTGGGGACGTAGAAGAAGAGTCGTCTGTTGAGGTAGGCTGGGCCAGTTTTGTGGAGTGCCTTGTGTGCGTGGATGAGGAGTTTGAAGGTGATCCTCCGGTCGACGGGGAGCCAGTGCAGGTTCCTCAAGTGGGGGGTGATGTGGCTGTGGCGTGGTACGTCGAGGATCAGGCGTGCGGAGGCGTTTTGTATGCGTTGCAGTCGCTTGATGAGCTTGGCCGGGGCTCCCGCGTAGAGGGCGTTCCCATAGTCAAGTCTGCTACTGACGAGGGCCTGGGTGACTGTTCTTCTTGTGTCTGTCGGGATCCACCTGTAGATCTTGCGAAGCATGCGGAGGGTGTTGAAGCAGGAGGAGGAGACTGCGTTGACTTGCTTGGCCATGGAGAGCGTTGAGTCGAGGATGACTCCCAGGTTGCGTGAGTGGTCGGTGGGTGTCGGGGCTGCTCCCAGCGTCGTTGGCCACCAGGAGTCGTCCCAGGCTGAGGGGTTGGAGCCGAGGATGAGGACCTCCGTCTTGTCCGTGTTCAGCTTTAGTCGGCTGATCTTCATCCAATCGGCGACGGCCTTCATTCCTTCATGGAGATTGGCTTTGGCGGCGAGGGGGTCCTTGGTGAGGGAGAGGATCAGTTGAGTGTCGTCGGCGTAGGAGATAATGTTGAGGTCGTGCTGTCTGGCGATGCGTGCGAGCGGGGCCATGTAGATGTTGAACAGTGTTGGGCTGAGGGAAGATCCCTGGGGTACGCCACAGATGATCTCGGAGGCTTCGGATCGGAAAGGTGGGAGGCGGACTCTCTGGGTTCTGCCGTTGAGGAAGGAGGTGGTCCATTCCAGGGCCTTGTCTCGGATCCCTGCGTCGTGGAGGCGTGCGCGTAGAGTGCGGTGGCAGACAGTGTCGAAGGCGGCGGAGAGGTCCAGCAGGATGAGGGCTGCGGTCTCACCATTGTCCAGCAGGATCCTGATGTCGTCGGTGGCGGCGATGAGGGCAGTCTCAGTGCTGTGGTTGCTGCGGAACCCTGATTGGGATGGGTCCAGGATGCTGTTTTCTTCGAGGTATCGGGTTAGCTGTTTGTTGACGATCTTCTCGATGACCTTGGCTGGGAACGGAAGCAGGGAGATGGCCCGGAAGTTCTTGAGGTCTCTCGGGTCCTCCTTGGGTTTTTTGAGTAGGGCGTTGTGTTTCCAGCTCTCTGGGAAGGTCGCGGTCTCGAAGGAGAGATTGATGACGTTGCACAGGTGGGGTGCGATGGAGCTGCTGGCTTTGTTGAAGATGTGGTGCGGGAAAGGGTCTGACGGGGAGCCGGAGTGTATTGTGCTCATGGTCTTGATGGTGTCCTCGATGTTCACGCTGGCCCAGGCTGGCAGGGGGTCGTGGTCGATGGTGTGCGGCGGGTCTGGTGCACCGATCTTAGTTGGGGCTGTCTGGGTGTTGAAGCTGTCGTGGATGTCGGCGATCTTGCGGTGAAAGAAGGTGGCGAGGGAATCGCACAGGGGTTGCGACGGCGGGATGTCGTTGGTGTTGGAGCTGGGATTGGAGAGTTCCTTCACTATGTTGAAAAGCTCCTTGCTGTTGTGTGCGTTGTTGTCGAGGCGGTCTTTGAAGGAGATTCTCTTGGCGGACCTGATGAGGTGGTGGTGGTTACGGATGGCGTCTTTGTGGGCTGTGTGGCTGTCCGGGTGTCTTATCACTGTGCCATTTCTTCTCTAGTTTCCGGCAGGTACGCTTGGAAGCTAGGAGTTCCGAGGTGAACCAGCTGGCTCTTTTGGTGGTGTCACTGTAGGTGAGCTTTTCAGCGGGGCGAGGGTGTTGGCACAGTCGTCCATCCATCGTCTGAGGTTGCAGGCAGCGTCGTCGGTGTTGGATGGGTCGGAGGGAGGGCTGAGAGCGAGGGTTGCCCGAAGTTGGTCTTCGGTGACTTTGCTCCAGCAGCGGCGTGGGATCTGTTGGGTGCGGTGGTGTGTGGTGGGTTTCTGGAAGGTGAAATGGATGCAGCGGTGGTCGGTCCAGAGGAGTTCCGTGGTGTGGCTGAAGGAGACGTGGGAGCTTGAGGAGAAGATGGGGTCAAGCGTGTGGCCGGCGGAGTGGGTCGGTGTTGTGACGAGCTGGCTCAGACCGAGGTTGGCGAGGCTGTCGATCAGGGTGGTGGAGTTGCTGTCGTTGTTGTTCTCCAGGTGAAAGTTCAGGTCTCCGAGGAGGATGTAGTCGGTAGAGGTCAGGGCGTGCGTGCTGATGAAGTCGGCGATTGAGTCGCTGAACTGGGGTCGGGGCCCAGGGGGTCTGTAGACAAGGGTGCCTCTAAGGGTGGTGTTGGGGTCCGTGTGGATCTGGAAGTGCATGTGTTCGGCGGTGCTGAGAGTGTCGTCGGTGCTGGTCGAGACCCTGATGGTGTTCTTGTGGACGATGGCGATTCCTCCTCCTACTGCATTGATGCGGTCTCTGCGGGTGATCTTATAGCCGTCTGGGATGGCTATGGCGATGTCGGGGGCGGAGGAGTCGTTCATCCAGGTCTCAGTCAGGAAGGCGACGTCTGGTGATGATGTGTCGAGCAGGTCCCAGAGCTCGACGGCATGTTTGCGTGCGGAGCGGGTGTTCAGTAGGATGCACCGGAGGTGGTTGAGGTCCTTCTTGGCGGGCGCCTCGGTGGCTCTGAGGCTGGTGTAGCTGCAGTTCCGGCAGGTGAAGGGACCATGGGTGCGTTTCGGGGCGGCCTTGAAGCAGTTGTGTGTCCGTCCGGGGTTGAGGAGCGTGGGAGTGTGGTGGCATCGTATCGGCGTCGGTCCTCGAGGCTGGAGCGGGGGGCTCGCGGCCCAGGGGTTCTGGCGCTGGGCGCGGTCCATTCGGGACGGGCGCAGACGGGCTTGCCTTAGGCGCGCCTTCGGCGCGCCACCGGCGCGGCCGCACAGCGGCCGCCATATATGGTGAGGTGGGAGGGAGGAGCAGCTGGGAGTCAGGGGCAGCGAATGGGCAGTCAGGGGCGGGGCCGCAGGGACGCAGCGGCGGGAATGGAGAGAGGCAGCGAGGGCACAGAAGGCAAAGTGGACACAAGGGAGGTGGGGGCAGCGAGGGAAAACAGAAGAAAAACACGGGCACAGTACAGTGGGGCAGCGAGGGCACAGAAGGCAAAGTGGACACAAGGGAGGTGGGGGCAGCGAGGGAAAACAGAAGAAAAACACGGGCACAGTACAGTGGGGCAGCGAGGACACAGAAGGCAAAGTGGACACAAGGGAGGTGGGGGCAGCGAGGGAAAACAGAAGAAAAACACGGGCACAGTACAGTGGGGCAGCGAGGGCACAGAAGGCAAAATGGACACAAGGGGGGTGGGGGCAGCGAGGGAAAACAGAAGAAAAACACGGGCACAGTACAGTGGGGCAGCGAGGGCACAGAAGGCAAAACGGACACAAGGGAGGTGGGGGCAGCGAGGGAAAACAGAAGAAAACACGGGCACCGAGGCCACAAGCGGAGGGGCGAGCTTACCAGCAGCAGCAGCGGGCGGACAGCACAGGCGGAGCTGTGTGGTGGGGGAGCGACCTACCTGGTCAAGGTCAAGGGTCGCTCTCCTCACCGCGCAGTGGCCACCATATATGGGGAGGTGGGAGGGAGGAGCAGCTGGGAGGCAGGGGCAGCGAATGGGCAGTCAGGGGGGCGGGGCCGCAGGGGACGCAGCGGCGGGAATGGAGAGAGGCAGCGAGGGGCACAGAAGGCAAAGTGGACACAAGGGAGGTGGGGGCAGCGAGGGAAAACAGAAGAAAAACACGGGCACAGTACAGTGGGGCAGCGAGGGCACAGAAGGCAAAGTGGACACAAGGGAGATGGGGGCAGCGAGGGAAAACAGAAGAAAAACACGGGCACAGTACAGTGGGGCAGCGAGGGCACAGAAGGCAAAATGGACACAAGGGGGGTGGGGGCAGCGAGGGAAAACAGAAGAAAAACACAGGCACAGTACAGTGGGGCAGCGAGGGCACAGAAGGCAAAATGGACACAAGGGGGGTGGGGGCAGCGAGGGAAAACAGAAGAAAAACACGGGCACAGTACAGTGGGGCAGCGAGGGCACAGAAGGCAAAACGGACACAAGGGAGGTGGGGGCAGCGAGGGAAAACAGAAGAAAACACGGGCACCGAGGCCACAAGCGGAGGGGCGAGCTTACCAGAAGCAGCAGCGGGCGGACAGCACAGGCGGAGCTGTGTGGTGGGGGAGCGACCTACCTGGTCAAGGTCAGGAAAAATTACCGTGCCTAGAACCACATGGAGCACCAAGATACTCCTTCGGGAGTGAGTCGTTTTGCACTATACTAAATTGGTGTAAAATAACATAAAAATTTGACAGACTACAGTACAGAGAAAATAGTTTAACAGAATTACACCAAATTTAGCAGAAAACTAGATATTTACTCTGAAAGTGCGCTTTTAACGATTTCGTGTTAATCCTTTAGGCCATTTTTAAGAAATTAAGCTTAAAAAAATAGATATATCTGGGCAGTTGTGGTACCATAAATTTAAAAGTAGAGAATACTGATTGACCATGTGTGCTTTTTTCACAATGGCTGGCTCACCCCCATGGGACAGATGCACTCATTGGCTAGCTGCAATATGAAAGAAAATCTTGCGGGCTCCATTATCGGACAAGGGGACTAGGTCTCCATGTCCTGAAACTCAAAAATAAAGGCGGTAGTAAGGGGCAGGGTAGAGGTACCCTGACAGCCTGAGGGTCCCCAAGGGACAAATTAAAAAAAATGATGGCCCCCCTCAGACCCGCAGGACCCTTGTGGGAGGTTTTGACAGTTACCCAGTATGGTCCTGTTAGAAGCTGTTAGAATTTCAGTGCGGCCGACAGACTAACAGAGGAGAAGCTGTAGAGCTGACTTATCCTGCACCCTAGTTTTCAGAACAGACCAGCTGGAGGATAAAATGCCCTATATTGATACCATTGACTGACAAAGATTTAGCCAATTATATTCTAGTGCACTGATGTAGTTGGGACATGCTTACGTTAGAATGAGTTTTGCAAATACGTATGTGTTTTTACAGAATCCAAGGTGGCAAGGCCTGTTTTGTAGGCTTTAACAGACATCTGAGTTGAGAATTCAGGACCAAATCCCAGAAATAATTTAAAACATGCAAGTAGATGGATGCTTTGTATGGTCCCTTACCAATGCTTGTTCAATTTAGCATCCTGGGGGTCATTATGTATAGATGCTGGATGACCTCCTGTGGTAGCAATAAGGTATCAGTGGCGATCACTACTGCTCATCATATAATAGTGAGACATAATGAAAATATTTGCCAGTGCTACACTTTCGCTTCTAGTATATACCAGTGCGGTTGCTCACTACTACGAGAGTTAATTTGCTTAGAACAAGTCCTATGTAGCCTTTGCTGGGAATGACTGATTATGCAGGCGTGAGTAACTAATTGAATGATGTACCACAATTCTTTTAGGCGCTACATCAACTCAAGAGATCAACAACTGAAAAGGACAAAAGAAAGTGGACTGTGGTCTATAAGCAGAGATGCTCGTTCTTAAAGCGCTACATATTCACCAGTCTTCTAGACCACCAGGCACTCTATGTTATTGTGAAGATCAGGTCATTTATTTAATGTAACGAGGCGCTACAAATATGACTGAGCTAACAATTCCTTTCAATTCCAGTCACTAATTCTATGATTAGATTGCTAACAGACAGGACTCAGATGACAAATGAATGGACAGATGCTACAAGACCCTTGTATTGTAGGCTAATGCAACTATATCTGAAGCTGTAAGAGAAAATAGATCCCAACGCCCTCTTTCTGTGGCAAGACGGCCATACTTCATGCTACTAGAGGCAATCAGCCCAGAGCAGAGCTCATGATGGAACATCACAGGGAGGCCTTGTGCTGTAACTATAGTCTGTTATCCGTAGATGTGGGAAGTACTTTGCCTTCGTAGATGGGCAATGCAGGCTGCGGATTCCACAGTGTGCCAAGTTTACCAACTTTTCTTGCTGGATATGAGTTCAAAAGAACAATTTTGCAAGACAATTTTCATGCAAATTATTTTTTACAGAGAAATGTGAAAGTGCAAACTGGAATTATTAACAGGGGTAGGCATGAACAATCTGTGCAATATCCTACATTCTGAGGTCTGCAGCTCGAAATCAGTTGCAAAACGTGCACCCAGTAATTACTGCAGTGCATGCAAGCAGTAATTTGAGTGTGCACATTTTTCACCCACATTCAGACTTTAATTGTTTATCAGGCCCTACAAAACACATCACTATGAGAAACGACTTATTAACAAGGTCTCTTAAGTCTTCCCTCCAATTGTATGACTGAAACTAGGCCTGGGCGGTGAACTTCGCTCCATTCGTTGAGTTTGAAGAGTTTTCTGCACTCTGTGCTCAGCGGAGCATGCAGAGTTCTGAAAAACTCAGCTTGGCAAAGCGGAGAAGAGTTTTTTCCTCACTTGTGCTCACCAAAGTTAAGTTGGCAAGCACAAGCGAGGAAAATCCAATGCTAGACCACCTCCCAGTGAGATTTCTCAACGCGGGCGGTCGCGTAAAGAAACCATCCGTTCGCGTTGAGAGAACTGCCACTCGAGTAAAAAATCTACTCGAGCTGCAGAAAGAAGGAGCACCCTCTTGCGCTGCGCACAGTGCAGTTTGCGCTGATTTTCTAGCGTGGGACAAACATACGGTGCTAAAAATCAGCACGAACGGCGCAACCTAGGTTTTTTGATCACTCCGCCCAGGTCCATCTGAAACCTACATCTTAGGTATGAGTAAGGCAAGTCCAGGTCTAAAAGAAGCCATACCAACCATGTCAAAATATTAGCCAACACCAAAAGAGTACCAATGACAATCCCAGGCCACCACCCTCTTCCACCTCTTTCCCACTTAATCACCAAGGGGTATGATATGGGGGCTTTGGCAGAGAACCCAGCCAGAGCACCCGGTACCCAGACTGCCACCATCCACAATCTTGGGGGTGAGTAGTGGATCAACTAACATTCACAGTGCTCAAATCCAATCAACCCTTGTCGAAAGAAGTCAGATCCAAATAAATTACAGCTGATCTACCCCTTCACAAACATTAGTTTGAGACCAGTGGCTAATAAGTTACAAATGTTGGGTAGAACACAGCACAATGATGTGGCTTGCAGGTTACAAGATTGAATTCAGACAGGGCCAACTTATTCTTTCATCTTTTCAAGGGTGATACATAGAGTACTAATAAAAGACCATTAGTAGCATCTAAGATTTGAAGCAGTGTTTTGGAATGGCAAAGCTGTAGAGCTAAGCACTAGATAAAACATAAGACCTTTTTAAAAGCATTACTGGGGTGGCATGGTTGGACGGACTTTTCTTTCAACCACGAGCAGTCCATAACTTCTGCTGCCCACCCCCCCCTCCAGTTCTTCTAAAGCATAAATAACCCCCTTTCATGAACAAACTGGATACTACACATAGAGAATAGGTTGCTAGGGCTCAGTACATGGTACATCTTTGCTTTTGGAAGGCATAAGGTTAGAAGCCCCCAGGGTCCATCTCAGGTCTCACCGAATGACAACTGCCCATTGTCGATTTCTCTGGTCAAGACACGAGCTTAGATTTGTGGCTCTGCAGGAGGTAGAAGAGAGCATACTGCGCTCACCCTGACCATCAGCACTGCATTAACTCACTGTACAATGTAAATGTCTTGAACTCTGAATATAAACCCAGACAAAAATGTAGACGGTTTATAAGGAATGTCCTGTAAATGAGTGATGTGTAATTTGGCACAAAGCATGATGGTTATAAATTCATGTTGCCAACAGTTTACTATTAGTTATATGTATATAAACTGTAAGAAAGGCTGCTTGAATGATGTATACAAGCACATCTAAACCTAACATAACAAACAGTGTTATTTAAAACACATGGGGATGATGAGCTAGCGTAAAAATATGCACTAGCCATCTCTGGAGTCAATTTTAATATTGGCTCCTCAACATGTATCTGGCCAGTGGCTATGCAGCCTTCTTTGGAGAGTGTGGCTCACCTCACTGATCGAGTGCTTTACACTATCCGTGAAAGTGGTAAGAACCACATCACTTATTCTGATTCAAAGAATGGTGGTAGAAGGGAGACTACATGCTCACACAAAGTGTCAGTGGTACAGTGGGGATTGCTCTTAGGGTGTATGGGTTGAGCAATGGATTCCATAACCAATCGTGTTCTCTTAGCACAAGACACACCTATTTTGGTAAAGCACCATGAGTTCACAATACCTATCCGGTGGGTCAACCGAGGTTTCGATTCCTGGAGCCTCAATCCATTACTCAAACACAGCATAATTGCCAAGTCAATCATATTCAGCAGCTTGCTGCATTCTATGGGAAACTGATTGTCTTCAAAATCTGCAAATGACCATTGGGATAAAAAAATTAGAATATCAAGTTTGTTACATCGAACAACAAAACTATTGACTCTAGAATGTCAACCACCACTATATCTTCAAGGTAAGTATATATAAGGAGGTATAGATTTACTATTCTAAGCTCCACACCTACATATAGTCGATAGTTTTGTAAATCAACATTTCTGAACTCTATAATCTGACAAGCAACCCTATAAATGGCTACTAGCCATTCATGAACAGTCTGCTCAGTGAACAAGCAGGTTTTATTCTGTGATCAAAATTCCAGCTCTCGGTCTTGAAAGGTTTTCTATTATTATATGAACGCACCTGGTGGACAGGTTTATCAGATAACTCCAAGCCACAGTGGAACTGTATTTCTAGTCTTGAACTTTTCATCACAAACCATTGTAAGTAAGAACTTAACTCCAGTTGTTAAATTCAGGGCAGGTTTGGCAGTAAGGCGGTTTGGCCGCCACGTAGGGCAGTACTTACGGAGGATAACCCATAAAGGCAATAAAAACAACACAATTCCCAGGGGAAGAGGGGCAAAGTGGAATTGGGGCTAGCATACCTGCCAACTCACATGGTGCCACAGTGTGACACACGATATCGGCTCCCATCACACGGTCTCCCTGTGAGGAGCGATATCCCACTATGGCAGGGAAAACGTAAATAGTGGTTTTCCAGCTCGTTTTCGAGAGGCTTTGAACTGACAACGTCCATTAAGGGGTGTGAAAACATCCCAGGACATCGGCACCAGCCTCAGCAACCTTATTTTTGGGGGGGAGGTGGGGGCTTGGGGTTCAAAAGTGCCTCATAGGTACTTCTGGCCTGGCAGTTCAGACTGGACTGGTCCCATGAGAAGCAGGGTAAAGACTGATTTGAAAATGGCTGGGCCCAAACTGAGATGGCATGATGAGCAAAAGAACAATGGGTTGGGATGCTACCCCGAGCGATTGCTAGTGTTTAGACAAATTGCAAGCATTCCTAACATCACCTTTTGTGTGTTTCAGTGTCATAAATTATACAGACACCACTAAGGACCGCTGTTGTGTATGTCATTGATTACATATAACAGTAGAAGTAACCACCATACTGTCATAGAGAACAGAAACCACAAAAAACATCCACTGTACTGTCACTGTTTGCATATATAACTAGGAGTAGCTGCTGTAGTTGTTTAGAGTACAGAAACCACAAAGAGCCGCCACCATACTGTCATCAATTTCATATGACACCAGGAGTAGCTGCCATACTATTATAGAGTATGGTAGTGTCATAAAGTATACAGAAACCAGTAAGAGCCGCCACCGTACTGTCATCAATTTCATATGACACCAGCAGTAGCTGCCATACTATCATAGAGTACAGAAACCACTGCGAGCAGCCACCGTACTGTCATCGATTACATATGACACCAAGAGTAGCTGCCATAGTATCATAGAGCAGTGCTTAATTTGATCCAGTGGTTTCCGGTGCTCGGCACCGGCACTTCATTGCCAATACCGGCGCTTGTGACAGCCTGCCACAAGGTGGCGCTGTCTGGCTAATTTGGAGGTGACCATAATAACAGTTAATTATTTATTCAATATACGTTAAAAATGACTTTTATCTGCCACCCAAGCCATCCTTATAGCTTTGGGGCCTGAAATAGTCCGAATTGTCACACTTGTAGGAGTGTTATGATTAAAAGTTGTGTTGTTACGATCACTGGCAGCATGGCAGGGGTAATGTGTGGTGCAAGTTGCAGAAACCTCATGGCGAGAGTCCTTGCACTTATTTTTCTACAAATTAAGCAATGTCATAGAGTGCAGAAACCACTGCGAGCAGCCACCGTACTGTCATCGAGTACATATGACACCAGGAGTAGCTGCCATACTATGATAGAGTATGGTAGTGTCATAAAGTATACAGAAAGCAGTAAGAGCAGCCACTGTCCTGTCATTGTTTACATATATAACTAGGAGTAGCTGCTGTAGTTTTTTAGAGTACAGAAACCACTGCGAGCAGCCACCGTACTGTCATCGATTACATATAACACTAGAAGAAACTGCTGTACTGTCATAGAGTACAGAAACCACTAAGAGCAGCCACCTTACTGTCATTGATTACATATAACTAAGAGTAGCTGCCATACTATCATAGAGTATGGTAGTGTCATAAAGTATACAGAAGCCACTAAAGGCAGCTGCTGTACTGTCATTGATTACATATAACACTAGGAGTAACCACCAAAGTGACCCTTAATCCGTAAACTACTAAGAGCGCCACAGTTCTGCCTCATACATAATGCTAGGAGAAGCCACCATACGAGTACAGAAATCCCTAAGAGCCGCCGCCGAACTGGCACTGTTTACATATGCCGCAAGGAGTAACCATTGCAGTGTCATAGAGTACAGAAATCAACAGGGATCACCACTATTCTGGCTCTGAGAACATAGAGTGCCAGAGTAGCCACCCTACTGCATAAACACTAGCGAGAGGCCACCAAACTCTCACTGAGTGCATACACTTGTGCGTGCCCTTGTGTTTCTTAAATGCAAACCATTGGCTGTGCCTTGAATGAGACGAGCGTAGGCGCCTGATGATCGATGCAGATTGGTTTTGCAAGTTCCCATGTGGGTGAGGTTTGCAAAAGCGCATGATTTAAGTATTAGCGTTTACACTGTGGGAAAGCGAAAGCCACATGCACACCGCTAATGCCACCACAGCCACTCTCCGCCTGCAGAATATTATCAGCTGGGCATTAAGAGGCAGCACATATCACTTCCCCAGACCTCTGCTTTGCATCTTTTTGCATAGGCTCACGTGGGCAGCCAGCCAGTCCTTTATGAAACTGTGTCACCTTGAAATAAAATGTCACCCTTTTTGCATAAGTAAAGCATACCAGCCTTCTTCCATTTCTAGGGGCTCCTAAATTTAGCAGGTATGAGAAGTGACACTCAAGCGTGTAAAGCCCACCAGGCAGAATTTCACAACAGTCTTGAAATCCCTCCAATGAGCTACAGAGATTATGAGGGAGAAACCGAATGAAAGTCCCATCTCTCAGCCCCTCTGCCTTGAAACTGACTTCTTGAAGTAACAAAATAGATTGAGACACACCTCTTCCACCACACATATGGACCTAATTTCTAAGGCACTTTCCAAATCAGCTGATTGACTCCTCTGTGCCTCGCAGCCACCAAAAGGAACTCAGAGGCAGCAAGAATCCTGTGCACAAACACTTGAATGATTGAATACATGACAACTTGTGCCAGTTCTCTCCATCAGCCTGAGTCACAAAGGCCAAGGGAAAACAGTGGAAATTCGTTCCGGTAGGATTACTCCCAATATCCTACTATTATGGAAATTACCCAGGACTGTGTCCAGAAGCGTTTCTGGGCCAACTAGACCATCTCTGCTTAAACAGTGGAGTATTAAAGTTGGGTTTATTAGACTGCAACCTATTGTTCCGTTGCACAAGATTAAAAATACACTAATAATGGAAGCTATCTAAAAGTGTTGGAAATCGTGGTGCTGAGCCCCCGCCAATCTAACGCCTGCTTTTTCATGCCGTTAGTTTTTGGCGCTGCCTCAGATTTACCTATCCTTGTAAATCTGGGGCAGCGTCAATACGCAATGGGTGTTGCGGTGGAACGCCCACAGCAACACCCGTTGCACGCCCCTTTCGCACAAATACGTGGATAAAAAGGTAACATATTTGCAAGCGGCGTTGAGCCACCCAAAGTGGCGCCACTTTGTAAATATGGAGCAGGGCAATGCGCCACCGGTACATCGGTAAAAGTGACGTTCCGGTGGAGCAATCCCCTTGTAAATATGCCCCAGAGTCTGTGGGAAGACGCGCACCTGGATATGTGTAGCATTAGTAGTGGTCTCTGATGACCTCTTGATCAGTTGAATTAACATTTACTCCGCTATGCCCGGTCCCACACTCATGGGTGACTGTGCCTGCACCAAGGAGTAGGCAAGGCTGCCGGGCGTAGGATTGAGCAGTGCCTGGCCCGTCTGCAGGCAAAGCACCAGACGTCAGCCCAAAACAACCATAGAGTCCTGTCCGCACTTTTTCTTCTGCCCTGTGCTGTGTACAGCATTGTTCTCCATTTACTGCTCTGCATTTGCTTGTCTGCATGATTTGTCATACAAATGTCCTGTTCCTGATAAGAGTTTTCCATACCGAAGAGCCATCCAACCGTTTTTTGTTCCTGTCAGATAGAGGAAAAAAGTTAGTGTTGTGCTTGAGTGGACCAGCAAAGGGCAGCCCGCACGAGAGAATTTGCAAGTGAGGGCGGCCCTTCTCGGAGCACTTCATTTCCTTAACACAACAACGCGCAGAAGGCGCTTTGCGTTTTTAACAGGAACTCTTCTGTCTCAATAACGAGTTTCCAACTTCCTAAAAAATGTGACTGAATCTAAAGAGAAACCTGCACACTGCAGCATTTGTGCAAGCTTGTTCAATTTGTTTATGTATTTATTTATAGTCTTATAAAGCGCTGCTGGTCCCTAACGAGGTGTCCTGGCGCTGATTTCTGAGGAAATAATGCTTGATAATGGATGTGGGTCTTCAGCATATAGGACGTTCATGTCTAAAAAGGAGAAAATCAAGACCCTGTGTGATCCGCGGGACACCGGCGGCAGCAACGTCGCCAAGTTGGAAACTGGAAAAAACAGAAAACAAAAAAAACAAGCATTTGCAATGCAATAGGTCTCGCATTTACGCGAGCTTAAGCTATTGGCATTGTAAATGACAATGCCTTTTATTTATGTTTTAAAAACGAAAACAAAAATAAAAGGCATTGTTATTTGCAATGTCAATAGCTCAAACTCGCGTATATTGCGAGACCTATTCCATTGCAAATGCTTGTTAGATTAGTGAGTAGAAGCGCTCCCTTTCGGCCCGTGTGGCAAATTAATTAAACAAACAAGCGCGGCCGCTAAAGTGAAAGCGGAGTGCTCTACAAATAAAAAACAAAATAGTGCTTACCGACTTATGAAGGAGACCGTGTAACGCCACAAGTAAAAGATCCAGTCCCCTTGGGAGGTAACAAATGGCGACAGGGCGGTAACAAGGAGGGACTAACAAGCCTCATTATCAATCGGAAGCCAGCATTTACCAAGGACAATGACACCAGCCAATCAAAAATATGGGCGGAGAGAAGGCGAGGCTTTCACAGCATACTCGACTACTGCATGCCTCGCAGAACGAGCAGCGCTTGCGCGCTGCCGCTAGGTTCGACCTAAAAAAACTGGATGCAAGTCTACACCCCATTCACAAAGATATTCGTAATTCTGCACCCAAAGGTTAGCTACCTCACACAGCTGAAGATTTACAAATTTCTGCAACTCACAAAGATTTTCCAGCGAGCTCTCAAAAACCTCCAAAAGTGAGAGGACCTAGCAACACTACTAGGAAAAAATTGTGAATTATGACTATGAGGAGAAAATTCTGCATGCCTAATTTTACAAATGTACAATTGTGCATGGGAAAATGCAGTTGCATGCATGGATGCCACTTATAGTTACATTTTCTGTCGCTCATAGAAAATAATTGCCATGTGGAGAACCCCCTTCCCTTACAACACCCACCAGTTTTGAGTGTGTTCCCTTCCCATTTTGTCAGGATTGGGGCACCTTTTCCCCTTCCGGACCCGCGGGGGCTGAGTTTCTAACCCTTTGGTGTAAGGATTTAGTTCAATGCCCTAATACAAATTAGAAATCCAGTTGGACTGGATGGGTGGCCGCTCTTTCCGTTTTCTAGCTGCTAAACACTGGAATAAACTCTCCCAGGGGCTCCGTGTGGAGTCTGTGGAGACACTTTTTCGGAAAAGACTCAAGACCTGGCCTTTTCCTCCTCTGAGCTCTCTGGTTTAAATCTCGTGCCTTCTCTTTGCCAGCGTTTCTGAATCTGTGCCGCAGCGCGGGGACACACTGGTTAGTGTAACCATGCGCTTTATAAGTTTGTTATTATTATTATTATTATTACTGCAGCCCGCACACAGGGTCGGACTGGGACCAAAAATAGGCCTGGACACCAAAATAAAAGTGGCACCTATTAGCGAATGAGCTAGCTAAAAAAGCGGCCCACATTTGCAAATCATGCCAGTTTTGAACTTGTAAAAACATCTGTATGGGTAATTTGCAAAATTTCTGAGGCTGCATGCATCGGTGCTTACTGCAAGCAATGTTTGTGGTAATATCATGGAAATCAGCAGGAAACAAAACGGGCCAGTAGACCATAGAACACACACACACCCTGCTAAAAAACTGGCCCAAACACTGATTTATCTGACCAGCCAATCAGGCTCTGCCTGAATTTATCTGACCAGCCCATCAGGCACTGCCTGATTGCCCAATAGGCTAGTCCAACCCTGCCTGTACACACTCCACTGAACATAACTATGTAGGAAGTGTTTTCTGGTCACAACCAGTCCCTCTAGATGAGCACAGGGACACAATGGAACTCCAAACCCAATTTCGTAAATGAATAACACACTCAAAATAGGCCATTTTGCACTGTGATCTGGCTACAATGTGCAGCCGTTGTGTGAAGGACTGAATGCAGTGAAGTTCTCTCATGTTGCCGCAAGGATTGCCCTAACAAAGGGTGAATCCACCCAGTGGCCACCATTGCCATGCTGCAATTTCAGATATATATAAAATGTGTCATGTCTCTTTACGTGGTTTCCAGTTAGAAGGAAAAAGCCACAAATGGCAGAAAACACCTGCTTGGCAATATAGATGCTTCTAGATTGAAGATGAAGAGCTTGGCAAGATTTGGGAGCAGGACACTAATCAATCAATCAATCAATCAGGGAATTGTAAGCGTGCTACTCATCCGTGAGGGTCTCAAGGCGCTGAGGGGGTGGGGTCCGCAGATCTGTTTAGCCGAAGAGCCAGGTCTTGAGGGTCTTCCTGAAGGTGTTCAGGGAGGGGGCGCGTCTGATGTCTGCCGGTAGCTCGTTCCAGGTCTTGGCTGCAATGTGAGAGAAGGATCTTCCGCCTGCTCTGGCTCTGTGGATGCGCGGGGTTTCGGCCAGTGCGAGGTTGGAAGATCGGAGGTTTCTTTTGGGTACGTGGAAGTTGATTCTGTCGTTGAGGTATTTGGGTCCGTTGTTGTGTAGGCATTTGTAGGCGTGAGTGAGGATTTTGAAAGTGACTCTTTTCTCCACGGGGAGCCAGTGGAGACTTTGTAGGTGTTGGCTGATGTGTTCGTGTCGGGGGATGCCGAGGACGAGTCTGGCGGTGGTGTTCTGTATTGTTTGGAGTTTGCGGAGTAGGGACTTGTTAATGCCGGCGTAGAGCGCGTTTCCATAGTCCAGTCTGCTGGTGATGAGTGTGTGGGTGACTGTCTTCCTTGACTCAGGGGGGATCCACTTGAAGGTCATGCGGAGGATGCAGAGGGTGTTGAAGCAGCTGGAGGTGACGGCGTTGACCTGTCGGTTCATGGTGAGTGATGAGTCGAGTACGATGCCGAGGTTCTTGGCGTGGTCTGAGGGGGTAGGTGGGCTTCCAAGGGCGGTCGGCCACCAGGTGCTGTCCCATGCAGAAGGGGTGGTACCGAGGACGAGGACTTCTGTCTTCTCGGCATTGAGCTTCAGGCAGCTGTTGGTCATCCAGACTGCGACGTCTTGCATTCCTTTCTGGAAGTTGAGTTTGGCAGTGGTGGGGTCTTTGGTGAGGGAGAGGATGAGCTGGGTGTCCTCGGCGTAGGATATGATGTTGAGGCCGTGTTGTCGGACGATGGCTGCGAGGGGGGCCATGTAGATGTTGAAGAGGGTGGGTCACAGTGATGAACCCTGTGGGACTCCACAGGTGATTTTTGTGGGGTCGGAGAGGAAGGGTGGGAGTCTGATCCTTTGGCTTCTTCCGGTGAGGAATGATCGGATCCAGTCCAGGGCTGTTCCTTGTATGCCTGCGTTGTGTAGTCTGGCGACTAGTGTGCGGTGGGAGACGGTGTCGAAGGCCGCTGATAGGTCGAGTAGGATGAGGGCTGCTGAGTGGACTTGGTCCAGGAGGGTGCGGATGTCGTCTGTGGCGGCGAGTAGGGCGGTCTCTGTGCTGTGGTTGCTTCGGAATCCGGATTGGGACGGGTCGAGGACGGCGTTCTCTTCAATGAATCATGTCAGTTTCCTGTTGACTGTTTTCTCTGCAACATTGGCTGCGAAGGGGAGGAGCGAGATGGGCCGATAGTTCTTGAGGTCGGTGGGGTCAGCTGTGGGCTTCTTGAGCAGGGGTCTGACTTCTGCGCGCTTCCAGTCATCTGGGAAGGTGCCTGTTTTGAAGGTGGTGTTGATGGTGCGTTGTAGTCCGGGTGCGATGGCGGCCGCAGCTCTGTGTTAGATGTGAGGGGGGCAGGGGTCGGTGGGGGCCCCCGAGTGGATGCTTTTCATGGTCGAGGCGGTGTCTTCGGCCGTGATCGGTGTCCAGTTGGAGATGGTGGGCTGGCTGCTGTGTCTGGGGGGCGGGGGGCCGTCTGTGGCACCTGGTGGATGGTCGATGAAGTTGTCATAGAGGTTTTTGATCTTGAGGTGGAAATATGTTCCAAGCTTGTCGCAGCTACCCTGAGTCATAGCAGAAAGTCTAGCATAATCTTCCAGGCTAAATAATCTAACAGGGAATACAGCTGCAGAAAAATAAGCAAAAAAATAAAATCAGGGACAAAAAGCATATAAGATGGGCAGTATATGCAACAAAAAATAGAGAATAGAAACCTTTGCAATGCCTCCTCCTTAGGTACAAGCTCCCTTATATATAAAAGAATGAAAAATTATTGTACAGGACAATGACCAAACACCATCTTCGACAGGGAAGCTCTGGCAGCAGAAACCAGGAAGATGACTATATTGGTTAGGAATGATTGTTTCCTAACCCTAGCCACCATCACATGAAAATGGTGAAACATGCATTTCTGAACCTCCATACCACTGTACTTTTTCCTCCGAATTCTCAGCTCAACACCATGGACTCTTCACACAGAGGTCGCCAGCCAGCAGAAATCCTTCAGGGCAATAGCGGGCATAAGAATGCCAACACTAGGCCATAACCTTGGGTGAAGCAAATGGGCAATCCTTCCAAGTGTGCCACTTCTAGGGAACCAAAGCTGTTTCTTGGTGAGTTCTGTGTGCCAGCGTACCTCAATGGAGCATTTGTTACAGAGGACTGATACAGTGAAAAGTTTGGTTCCAGAAAGAAAGAAAGCTGTCGCACGTTTGGTACGCCGGTTAAGAGTGAGTAGCCTTAGTCAAGCCTTGAAAGAGCAAAGAATTGCACTTTAGTCTTGAGATCTTTTTTGGGAATGAACTGTCCGAGCCACCAGTGGTGTCTAAAGTGGAACCATGCCTTTTTAGCCCTGGGAATTCTCTGAGACTGTAGAGGCTCGTTTACTATTTTTTGGCACAATGAAGCTAAGCAACTGAAGTTGCAGTGTTGCGTTGCTCAAGGGGAGGAAAGAAGCACAGAGCATATTTATTGAAAATGGCCTGGTGTTTCTCTCATCAACAAATAGGCTGCATAGAGTGACACAGAACCTTTCTACAATGGTGTAGAGGTGTGTGTGCTGTCTAGCATTGGGTTTGTACTGGAAGCATACCGTTCCAAGGGAACCTTTCTAGAGCAAAATACATTTTGCACTAGAAAGTAGAAAATCTAGGACAGGGGTGTTCAAACTGGGGGGCGGGCCCCCTGTTGGGGGCCTCAAGTGATCCCAGGGGATGTGCCAGGCTTGAGCCAAAAGAAGCATTATGCTGATAACTGTGCTTTGTTTTCAGCAGAAAAAAATGAGCGGCAATAAGCTGCTCTGTAATGGGCCATCACTAACATCTTTCGTTATTTATATCCTGGCTGGGAAAAGGTGTCAAAAGGGAAGGAACTCCAAATACTCTTCTCAACCCCCACCCCCATTCCTAATAATCACATTGTGGATACCTTTTCACATTAGTAAGGCCTGCCTGACCAGAATAGAATGTTTGGCAATCATGTATTTGATTGCATTTTTAAAACAGTAACATAACTTAATTGCACTGTTTAATAAGTCTAGACAGATTTAAACATTGCCAGTTTAATAGAATAATTGTGAAAACTTTTGAGGGGGCCCGCTGATTATTTTTTTTTCACTGGGGCGGTGCAGCATTAAAAAGTTTGAAGACCACTGCTCTAGAATGAGTCCGGGCTAATTTGTGTCACTTTGCAGGACTTAGCAATGGCACAAACCATTAACAGTTTTTCCCCTGAGTGTTTTATCAAGGATGACATACAATGATTTTTCAGTTAACTCAGAAGGGGTGACAATCAAGGAAACAGAAAGAGTTGATTCAAGTTTGTATAGAGATGTTGGCCTGCATAGGCGACATTAGGTGGAACTCCATTTTTAATAGGTTGAATTTCAAGTGGCGCTGTGCTGTCCAGCCTTGCACAATCTGGAGTGTTTGCAAGAGGTGCTAATATCATTAGGTGAAACAATTCTGAGATATAGATGTGTATCGTCACTATATTGATGGTAGTTATTTATTTATTTGATTTATTTTATTTATTTGAAAAGTTTTATATAGCGCTGGCTAGACCCGGAGGTATCAGAGCGCTTTACATGAGGTAGGACATTGTTTCAGAACATTGTTACATAGTTACATCAGTTTCTGGAGCGTCGCATAACATAGAAAGGGAAACAGTATAACATAGTTACATGAGTTACTAAATCATAGCATAATATAGAAAAACCGGTAAGGGGGAAAGTACTTCAGGGGACACGGAAAGGTCAGGCTGGAAAAGGGGAGGCAGACAATGAATCACGGAGGGAGGAGGCGGAGGAGGGAAAAGAAACACAATGGGGAGACGAGGAAAACAATGTCCGATATCCGACTGGGTAGGTGACGGCCGAGGGGTGAACCAGAGCCAAACTCCTCTATAGCTGCATAGGACAGCTCCACCAGGCATCAGCCAATATTGCCCAATTTTACAAAATTAACATCAGTTACAGGAGTTAAGTATAAATGTAGGAGAAAAAACAGTGATTACATAATAACAAGAGTTATTAGCTCATAGCATAGCCAAGACACACGTCGAATGGGAAATGGAAGGTAGAGGGGAAATGGTAAAAAGGAGTAAGGAATGCAGATCGTGTCAAGGCATACCGGCAAAGGGGAAAGTACTTCAGGGGGACAAAACAGACAAAGTGAAAGACAGAAACAAACCGGCTGGGGGTCACAATCCAAAAACATCCCGTGTGTCGGTGAAAGTATAGGGTGGGAGGGGTGTAGGCGACCTAAGGGGGGGGGAGGAGGTGGGGGAGGGAAGGAAACACAATGGAGAGACGAGGAAAAAAAACTATGTCCAATGTCCGGCTGGATAGGTGCCGGCCGAGGGGTGAACCAGAGCCAAACTCCTCTATAGCTGCCTAAACAGCTCTACCGGGCATCAGCCATGTTGCTCGGGCTCCGCAGGTTAGTAAAACATTCAAATAGTTTCCGCCCGGGGGGCATCGTCATAGATTCCATCGGCCGGGCCAGTCCCGGAGTTACTGGTAAGCGCCGCTCGCCTCATCCTCCAGCTCGACCCCAGGAGAGCCGAGCACGCCACCGTAGTTCCTTGGTCTAGGCAAGGGGAGCTCACCGCCACTATCAGAACTTTTAAAAGCCAACGGGTGAAGCTGAGTCAATCGCCAGGTGTCTGTCTCCCGCTGAATCTCTCACATGCCCCAAATACCTTGACTCTTGGGGTAGGCGGGCCCTAGAAAGATTGTGGCCTAAGTAAGAGTGGATGTAAGAGGAGGTGCTTACTTGATGCTTTTAGGTGAGACAATTTAAGGCCACTTGATCTAGTCCAACTGCTGCACTTCTGGAACTCGTTCATTTTCCGTGGTCGTCCGTGGGTATAAAATCCCTGAGTTCCTAACAGATTGTAGATAAAGATTAAAGTATTTTCCCTGGTGCACCTGCATCAGTTTGGACTTAGCATCAAGACTAAGGATCAGGAACCCAATAGTGCAGACCAAGCAGTCCATCTGCTGGCTCATGCCTGCTCAGGATGTATTGAAGCAGATAGCACTGCCTGGCTGATCCTGTTAGTCTACGCTGATGGCACTCTGATTTTTTGAAGCAAAATTCCAAAACATTTTCAATTCTTTGGCCTGCTTCACAAGCAAAGGATTGCACTTTGAGCCATGAAGGTTCAATTAGGTTGCTTTGAGGATCCCCCAGTATCCTGTCAAACAACCCAGATAACCCTGAGCAAATGGATGCAGGAATCTGAATGTTCCTAAAATATTTTCTAAATGCAGCATAAAGTAGCTCATACAGAACATTAGGAACTGCATAACTGGGAGACTGCATGACTCTGAGAATGAAAAGCTGGTTGGACCCAGCCCTCTCTTCAGGGTCACCCTCAAATCTTTTGCCTTCACTTGTTTTCTGAAGCCTTTTGTGTTTACTCTTAGGACTCTACCCCTGCTAACCAGTACTAAAGTGACTGGGCTCGCTCATTTAAACATGGTGAAATTGTCTCATACCCAATTGGCACATTTAAATTACATGTAGATCCCTACTACAGTTTTCCATTCTTTGGGACCTTCACAAAATGAGTGGATTTAAAAAATAGCAATAGAAAAACTCTGTTCCTTTGAAAGTATTAGTGGAAGAAAAGCTGCAAAATAACCATCTTTTAGCTGGAGAATTAAGTCACCAAAGGTTTTTATCAGAATATTTCTTCCCAAAACCTTTTTTATATGGAGAACTCATAAATCTAATGTTGGAGGAAGATAAAAAAACTCTGCAAATTTTGCAAAATGTAAATCGTGAAAATGTACAATATTTTCCGACTTCACAAGCAAAGTTTAACTCTTTGCCTGCCCCCCTCTTTTGATATGCCGTCTGATATCCTATGCAGGTGCCCCAGTGTCTTCAGTAATCTCCATAAGACTCGATAAGTCTTCATAGTGACCAGGTTTATATTAAGAAATTGGAAGTAGAGATTAGTACATCCTTAAAACACTTCAGGCAGTTACCATTAAATCACTATTTACTCGGGTTAGGAAACCAGCTAGAAAATGAGTTAATGCATTTTCCTAGAGAGAAACCACTTGGAACCTCCCTGCCTAAACTTCTTAATATGATCTTGAAGCAAACTAGCTTGAACAGGGAAACTGAGGAGACGTCTGACTACAACAACACTCAAGCAGGCTGTGTCCACAACTAAATTCCCTTAAAATTGCCAACTAGATTAAAGCTTCAGAACAATAGAAATACTGCAATAACTGGCAAGTAAGAGAGTGCAAAGGTTTGGGTTTTTTGTTACAAGAAAGACATATGCGTAAGCGTCTACACCCACGCACACTAATGTACACACACATTAACTTGAAGACGTTACAAGCATCCCTGAGAACCCAATATATAATTAATTAGAAGGGCTGCACCTCTTTGTGAAAGAGAGATGTTTCCTCACGTGGATCAAGATTTATGTAGAACAAAGAGGAACCATTTTTTTCAGTTGGCAGGCCTAAATAGAATGCTCTCATCACATCTGTCTGTACATTTGAAGCACTGCAATTTAAATTTTAATGATAAAAATATAGTGGGAGATAAAACAATATCTAAAGAAGGCAGCTTATATGAGATTTCTTGAAGCTTTGTAGCTTTAATTCGATAGGATACAGTAGTCAGACATCTGTGGCATTTGCCTACAAGCTTTAGCGGAAGTGCTACTAAGAAACTGTCAGCCCATATATGTAGACGGTGATAGCACAGGATATACATGTGATGCGTGCTTGTGATATGTTTATAGGACATTGACTAGTGATAATTTAGCCCTTTTTTCCCCCTCTATATTGCCAATTAATGCAGTTCACACCTCTGTCTACATCAAAATGCCCCACATTACACAAAGACAGAGGTATCATGCAAACTGAGATGGAACAGCTTTCTTTCAATCTACTGTGGTTTCCAATGACAAGCCCAATGGAAAAATGCTTTAGATTAATGAATGTTGTTGTGATCAAGGGATTATGTCCTTAACTTTATATTGGGTAAACACTGATGTCAGTTCTACAGAGAAATCCTATTAGACACAACTGTAAGTAATTTAATACTCACAAAAGCTATTCTACTAACGGAACAAGCACCACGAATTGGCTTGTAACATGATAGTAAAGAAGGAAAAGGGCAATTGGATTAAAATGAAGAATTTAATGGTCAGCATATTATGCTTTATTGTGGTGGTTGTTATGGTGTCTTCTTGTTTGGGCACACTACTAGTAGTTAGGACATCCTGGACTCTCATCCAGTACCACTCTGACATGTATCTGATCTACAGAAAGGCACATAATCAGCAGATTAAACCAATAAAATGTTGAGGGAGTTTAGTAGTTCAGCTTCCTGAAAATGTGGAATATTTTTGTTAGAAATGACTATCTTTTGCATGGTTTCCCCCAGATTTTTGCTTTCTGTTGGTGACCCCTAAGTCCCTGCTCTCTGACACTACAGGTACCCATGGGCTGTGAATTAAATACTACTAGTGGGATGTAGCCCTCATTGTTACACTGCTAAAGTAGCATGTAGTGCAGTTTAAAGCTGCAAGTTCAAACTAGCAAAGTAAACCTTTTGTCAGGCCTTACCCTTCCTTTTTAATACTTATAAGTCATCCCTAGGGTAGACCCTAAATGCCCACAGGGCAGGGTGCATGGTATTTAAAAAGTAGCACATGTTTATTAGTTTTACAAGTCCTGTCGGTTAAAGATCTCCAAAGTCGTTTTCACTGTGCCAAGGCTGGCCTTTCATAGACTAACACTGGTTTATCCTGTTACATGTGATAAGGGCTAACTTAAGTTTAGGAGCAGATAGAAAACTATTTCAAAGGCTCAGTTTAATAGTAATTTCAAATCCAACTTTATGGTAAAGGCAGGCTTTAATTTACTATTTTGGAAATTACACTTTAAAAAAGTTGTCATTTTCCAGCTTAAATCTAAAGCGACTTTACTGCAAGTGTACTGGTGTTTCCTGAACCCTGCTGGCTCTCTGGAGTGAGATGTGTATTGCTCCCAGACATTTAACAGAAGGCCAGGGTGTAGGGAGCTGGAGGAGTGGGTCTTCCTGATAGGATGGCTGGAGAGGAGCTATGTTCCTGCCCTGATTACACTTCAAAGGGGCATGCCCTGGCACACACACAGAGAAGAACATGACACCAGGCCTGCCCCTGTCTTTGTTTCTCTAGCCAGGCTGGAGTCAAACCCAGAGAAGAGGGGGGAACTGACCAGAACAAATTTGAAAGGTAGACAAAGGATTGTCCCCACCTACAGGCTCACACTGGGCAGAAAATTGACATCCCCACAACCTGAAATCAGAACATTGCTGGACCTGTGAGAACTCAGAAGAAGGGCTGCCCTGCTGTCTGATGCCCGAAGCAAGATTGGACAAGCTTGCCTTGTACCCAGGACCCCAGTAGTGACTCCAAGGGGCTGTCAGTTGACCTCCTATGTGAACTATGGGTATACAACAAGTTTCCAGAAGTTTATCCTGCTTCTCAGCTGACCAGACCAAACTAGACCTGACCTGTACTCTCTGCTGGCCTTCGTGCAGTTTTGTGTTTGAACCTCCCATGAAGCATTACTTCTTTACTATCTCATTTGCCTTCTATGCTTCCACTGCTTGCTTTTCAAGCACTACCTTTCTCTTTTGGGTTAAGCCAATGCAGAAAAAGGGAATCTTAAATAAGACACCACAGAGAGAATCTGTGTACTACTCTCCACCGGAACAGTGTGTGTCCTCAGAACTGTTGAACAATAACGATGGAACTGAAAGTTGCGACACATCCCAAAAACAACGGACCTAACTATAACTCTTTTCCAAAGCCTGTCATATTGCCGACCAGTGTGCTTCTCACTCACCCGCTCCATGTTGCTTTCTTGCCCTTTACTTCTCTACTCCACCACTCTCTCTGTTTTGCCTACTCCTCTCTCACTGTCCTTCTCTCTCACCCGTTGCTTCTCCTTCCCATCCTTGCCCTCCGTTTTGCTTCTCCTATCGTTGCCCTCCATCTCTGCCACTCGTTGCATCTCCTCCCACCTCCTGCTTTCTGCATTGGTTCCCCCACTCTCCGTCTTGCTCCACCCGCACCCTCTTAAAGGTAGCAGCGGCCAGCATTGATCTGGGGTGGGGGGAGGAGAAAGGGGAACGTAAAAAAAAAACTAAAAAAAAACACTTACCTTATTGCTGCGTCCCGCGTCTCTGCTCCATCTCTCCTCCCCGTTGGAACAGGAAGCACACCCAGGCTCCCCTGACCAATCACAACGCTGCAATGCAACGTTGTGATTGGTAAGCACCCAGGCTCCCCTGACCAATCACAACGCTGCAATTCAGCGTTGTGATCGGTCTGAGCACCGTGCTTCGGCGCTCAGATGGGGACTGGGTGCCTGGGCATGTTCTCCACCCAGGCTGTAATGCAGCCTGGATGGAAAACATGGAAAGTGCACGACTGTTTGGTTGGGCCCAGAGGGCCAGCCAAAGCGTCATGCGCACTTCAGTGTGTCCTCCACTCCTCCCCTCCCCTGCCCTGCTCTGAAAGCAGAGCAGCCCCACCCGCCCGCCGCCCGCTCGCAAAACAGCTGGAACAAATAAAATGATAATAACATTCAGTTATTAGAATATTATTTTTCATTTAGTCACACTGCTCAAAAGCAGTGGGGCACTGCTCAAAAGCAGTGGGGCGATGCTCCTTCGCCTTGGTGGAGGAGCAGCCACTGCTTAAAGGGCTTTAAAATCTTTGTAAACATCTTTTTTGAAATAAGAATTTGGTCAGGAACTTTGAAATCTGCAACATGTTAATTGTAGGGTTCTGGACCATGTAGAGTTCAACAGAACTTTGTGGATTGACTAATATTCGTGGGGGGTAAAAGTTTGGCCTGGCCACAAAATGGTTTGATTTATCTAAGATTTGGAAAAGTAATAGGGAAAACCTATGCTGTAAAATTAAGAAATGTCATACTTTCTTGTCAGAGACTATTTATCAGCCTTTGTGATGCCCCACAGTCATTCTGTTCAATTTACTGTCACATTTCAGAATCTTTCCACTAAAGCACAGTTTTCAAGACAGAGCAGGACTAAAGAATGAAAGTAGCAGCTCATGAGTACTACTAAGTGAAACAAGCATTGGCAAAGGCAATACAAGGAAACAACATTGGTTCATGTATATTTTTGCATGCACAGCTCTTTAAAACAAGATCTATTCAATTTGCCATAGCGTTTTTTACATGAAAATGGAGGACGAAGAACAATGGATCAGAAAGATGGAGCAAACAACAGGAAAATTAATAAACTGAATAAATAAATGGCAATAAACATAAACTAAAGTCAAATCCATCAAAATTCCTGCATTGGCTGTTGCAAAACTAAGAGTTAAAGAGGGCGATGGGCTGGCAAACAAAGAACAAAACAATCAAGTGTTACATACTTCACTCCAGCCTATAAAGAATATTAGAACATTGGAATGTTGCGAGCTCCATTGAAGACAACGAAGCGCCTCTGGGCTTATAATGGCTGGCTTCTGCTTCAACATTCCAATGTTTGTCGATGCATCCTGATACAACTCGCTTGATGATGCAGTGGGAAGATCTGAGAATGTAAGGTCCTTCAGGGGCCATGAAATATCAACACCAGCTGCAAGAAACCAAATGCTCCAAGGTCAGCCCAATGGCATTTTAACCCTTCAGGTACAATTTCAGGTAACATTTATCAATGCCTTCCATTGAACAGTTAGTCATATCATGAAGATGCCCCCAACAATAGAGAAGCCAAGAATGGCCTCTTCCTTTTGCATCACTGAAGAGTTTGCATAGTGGTCATCATGTTTAAAGTGCCATCTCAGCAAACATATTTGTACTGAGAAAAAAACCTCCTAAAGTGGAGCAAATAGAAAATGGCCACGATGCACAGGAATTTTTCTACATTCTTGTGGAGACCATTCTACATTTTATCTGATGGTATCCTCTAAGCCTTGAATGGCAGGCAGAGGTAAGGAAAATGAGTGACAGTCTTCCCACCCTAAATAGTGCAGGATGACCTGGTGGCTCTGGGGCAGATGTGCCACTAGGTCAGAGGATTACCCTGGTAGAGCCAGCAGAGGTATGGAAGGCGTAAAGATGGCACTTCTCTGTCAGAATTGAGTAGGGAAATCGTAAATTTGATGGGGTGCGAGGACCGCCAATATACAGTGATCCTCCCATTCTGCCAAACTGTAAATCACGACCTTAAAGACCACCTATATGCCCAAACCGGTGGTGAGAGCCTCCAGGTTTTCTTTAGAGCAAAACCTTATTTTTGCTAAATAGTAGGGTGGACCACACATATGTTTGGATGTAGGACCTGAGGCATGTTAACAAAGTAACTCTGGGAGGCTGGGCTATCCACAGAGAATGCACTGAGATGGGGTCCAGGAGTAATAAAAAATAATTTGAGAAGGAGCCAGGGACTTTTAATTTCTCCATGAAACAGGAAACTGTTGGTGTAAACAAGGTACTATCTTTGACTTTTGAAGCCGATAGTCCTGACTCTACCTTGTTCACTTTACCGTGTCTGTTTTTCACTCTCTGGTTGTACTTGTACGTTAGAGCTTGTTGAGCAGCCCCAACACCTATTCACCATTAATCCATAATGTATTTGGCTCCTGCCTGGAGCTCCTTAGATTTACCAAGACTTTAGGCCACATGATCTGTGCTCAGAGGAATACCAGGTTGCATTTGGGACATATGTTGACCTAGCAAATCTCTTTTTCTTCTTTTTGTATTCTTTCCTTTGTACGCTTGAATAACGAGCACATGAATATTGTGTTGACAAAATATCAATGGACAAAATATCTAAATGGAAGTGCACAGAGGGAATTATAGATTTACAATTCTTAACTCCAAGTCTATGTATCTTGCAGATATATTCTCAAGGTATATATATGTGGAGTTAGGTATACAAAATCTAGACATACTTACCTTTCGATATTTTGTCACTCGATATTATTTCTATGATATTAGTATCCCACGAGTTCCTGGACCCAATTTCTGGAGCCACACCCTTTCCCTCAAAGCTGGTTCATGCTATGAGGCATGTCTGCCCCTACAGTATGACGAGTGTTGTCTTGGTCTTACTCTATACACAAATGCCATGGACCAATACTTCATAAATCTTGAAAAGTGTATCACACAATAGACGTGCAATATAGAATATAGGAGGGACACGTGAAGCCAAGACAGTGCCTCTCTCTGACCAATGGAATCCAGGGTAGTCACCCAAGAAAACGATAAGGTTGTTGAACTCTATGAGGAGGCTACAGTAGAAAAGGACTCCCAGGTATAACGCTATAGCGAGGATAGGTTGATGGGCCAATGCTAACCCAGAGGTACAAGCAGGCCAGCTGCTCTTTTGGAAGATGGAGCCTAGTTGATCAAAGGTTTTTCATCTGTGTTGTGCCAATGCCACACCCTCTAATGAATAGGACTATGTGTTCATACTAATGTTGAAGGAAGTAAAATATGTGTATTCATTCACTGGCTTAAAATTATTGTGTACCGATGGGCAGGGTGCTGCACCAGCCCAGACCAACTGAGTCTAGTTTCATTGGTCCAGTTTGGCCCAGTACCCTACCTATCTGTATTCAATATGCCCTTCTGTACTTGCTATGTTTTCTAGATACAGGCCCTGTTATCTTATGAAAATGTCATCATGATCCCATGGTTGTTCTCTTTATATATTAGTATATATCAGTATTTACATTTTAGCTACTCGGACCACGTATTGCGTTCGTCTCATCTTCACATGGATACAATTTTATAGCATTGAAAAGTTCCCTCCTTAAATGAAACATGTGTCACCTGATCCTTTTATATATCTCTACCTTCACTACACATCAATCATCACATCTAGTACCTTGCAGTCCTACACCTTGAAATCTTCGATACTATATAATTGGCTGTATCCACAATAAATATTCTATGCACCTCATCATTCATCATGGTATGAACTTTGGTCACTGTGGTAGCCCACTGTACTAAGATGGAAATTTAGTGCCTTAACATATCTTTTTACACTTTATCAAAGTGATTAAACTATGGAATTAATTTGTCTTAATTGTTTTAGGGTTGTGTTAACTTGCTTTGTGCGATATTCAATTCTAATTGGGGCAGTGCTCTACATATTTGTGTCATGTGTTAAATAACTGGTCCTTTTCAGAAATAACTGTTCTTCTTTGTGTAGCAGGGATTTTCTCAAGATTTAGCACCCCCATACTTTAAACAATTGCATATACTACTATTGTGCTAAACAGATTAAATGTCAGCGCCGAATACCAAGGCCGGTACTCTTTAATCCACTACCAGACACTCTCTGCCCCTTCAACTAGCAATTGCAGGTTCCTGCTTTCTCCCTTTGTGGTGGTTTTGCCGTATTTTCCTTCCACTGTCTATTGGATCTGTGTGTTTTCCACTCTCTTGCCCTCGGTAAATATCTGATGTGGAAAATTAAATGCCTTTCGATAAAAATAAGTCCTGATGGCCACCACCTACAACCACCGGCACTAATTAAGGCTTGGTGTTTGTGAGATTGCCCCATTATACCAATGTCATCCAATTGTGATTGTTTTTATAAATGATTTCGCCCTTGCTTAAGACTCTCTTTCTTGGCTTATAACTGGCTTAAGTCACAATTTCTCCTTTGTTAATTGCATTTTAACGAAAACAAGTTTTACCTTTCCACAGTTTTAATTGTTTTGCCTTGTTTGAGCAGGTACACATGCGAATCTAGTGAGCTGTACAACACATTCTCACACAGCTGCTAATGTCATCCAGTGACAACCCTTCGTTAGACAGGAACGCTCCTTCACATCACGAAGCATGATGTTCAAAGGGTGAGCAGATATATAAGGGCTAATTTAGATTTTGGTGGCGAGGGTACTCTGTCGCGACTGCAACAGAGTACCCCTCTCTGGCAAGCTCACGACCCGCCCGCCCAATTTAGAGGTGAGCAGCCCGACAGTATATCAATAATGGGGCCTACTCCTGCTCCGTCACCGACATACTCCCCCAGTGGCCCAAGTATGGGCCGTCGGAGGTAAGCCATCCGACCATCTGACCAATTTAGAGTGGGCAGCTGGATGGCATTTTTCTTAGTGTTTGTCAATGCCAGGTAAAAGCTGACGTTGAGGGACAGTGAAAATTAAAAATGACCGCCGCTCCATGGGAGAAAAATAGATTTGCTTTTTTTTTCAAAAAGAAACTGCCGCTTTGGGAATTTATTTTTCAAAAAAACAATACTTTGTTAAAATTTCGTGGTTGGCCATCATATTTCGTGGCGCCGTCCTTCAGACTTTCCCAACATTGACAGGAAAGACTGTGACAGGTTGTCAGTCACGTCGATGGACTAAATTACTCCGTCACCCTGACAAACATAACTCCATTCTTCAAAGTCTAAATATGGGCCATACACACTGATTTTTCCTCTGCATGTCTATGGGGAAACACATCACGGTCCTGCCCTGAGCAAATTAGCACATTTTTTAAAACTCAGTGACTTCTCCCCTGAAGGTCACACAAACTTAGCAAACATAATAAAAGCCGCGGCACTCACGCGCATAGTCAAAAATAAGAGTAACCTATTTATATATACAAGATTCGTTTTTTTTTTTTACTTTTGTGTTTTTTAAATTAATTATATTTTGCCTTTTAAAGTAGATCCTTACAGCTTTTCCCACCCAAATGGTTTGTTTTCTAAGGACTCGTTGTTATCCACCGGTATCTGACAGTGATTCTGGCCTGCGACTGACAATAGCAAATGGAGGAAACATACAGCTGCGAGCAAACCGCACGCAAGAAGCCGCCATGATTAAATGTGAATAGGGAACGAGGCGTGTGGAACTCGGGGCGCGTGCTGGCGGCCGACAGATCGGATTCACTTTAGACACGCAGAAACCACTAATTCCAAGATTGGCCTGACCGCCCCCTCGCCTTAAGCCAGCAGCACCTGCCGAAAGACATCCAATAACCGGCTCTTTAGCGGGATAGTGGAGTCACAAAAGAGAAGGCCTGCCCTGGCAGGGCTCAGGTTACAAGCCAGCTGCCTCCCAAAAAACAGTTAGGCTCCTAAGGTGGCCGACTTTGAGCCTTTTGTTGCTTTCAATAGACTTTTTTTTTTACTTTGAATAAAAACATACCCCAACCACCACCACCACCATCGAAAAAGTTGTGGAAGAACAAATGACTTACCAGCAGCCCGAGCAGGATGCCAAAACTGAGGCATCTCCAATCTAAGTTGAATTACATTTAATAAAGATCCTTAAAATACCTCCTAGCTCAACGCGGCCTTGATTTTCCAAAGCTGGTGTCCCAACCACGGGTGCTATGATAGTGATGTTGAAGAGTGAAAATGGACGGCTTGGGCAGGGTCGGACAGGAACGGAAAATAGGACAGGGCATTTTATTAAAAGTGCCCCCCACTAGCGAATCAGAGAGCTAAAAAGTGGCCCACATTTGCATGATATCAGGGCAGTTTAAACTCGTCAACACGGGCTGTATTGGTGTTTTGCAAGATATGGGAGACTGCATGCTTTTTTGCTTGCTGCAGGCAGTGTTTGTGGTAATATCAGAAAAATCAACTGCAAAAACCGGCCCAGCAGACTATAAAACAGGCCCACAACCAGCCAAAAACCAGCCCACCACTGATCTGTCAAACCAGCCCTTGGCGCACTGCCAGAGTGCCCTATAGGCCAGTCTGGCACTGGGTTTGGGACGTGTTCAAGTAAGGTGCTGTACTAAAACAGTTTGTGCGCACATAGTAAACCAGTTGAAATGTTTATCCTTAGTATGTAGTGCAGTGAATTTTCCTAGATATGTTCGTCTACTTGGAAGCCTGAACTGAAAGTTTAACATAGAAATGAAGATTATTTTCATTAGCAGGCACGTTTCTTTGGAATATGAATTTGTTCTTAGAGCACCTATATAAAGTTCATTCAGTAAAACAATGCATACATGCAGAAAATCACTCTCTTTTTGCTTAGTTCACAACTTTTTGTACATGTGACATAAACCTGAGTGCATAAAAACTGTGCGAGGTACAGACAATTTCCCGGTCGTGATTCAAATAACCATTTCTAGCGGAAGACTACGGGGTTATTCACAATAAAATGACGGAGAGCGGTGTTACGCCAAAATTGGAGTGAATATGTCTATTCAAAGTATGATGGGGCATCCATGACTACACCCCAAGCATCCTCTAAAGCCCCGTGGGACTTACCTACAACATTCACTGTGTTGGGCTCCAAGGGCACCATTTTACTTGTAACAGAAAATGGTGCACAATGCAAGATAACCTAATTTTTTAGCTCCTGAGGGGGAACCCCAGAAATGGATTAAATACAAAAAGTGGGCTTATGGCTCACTTATTTTGTTTCATTTCCATTTGGCAGCTCATTTTGGGTGGAAACAGTTCTTTACCGTGACTGATAATCCGAACATCTGCCCCACCCCACTATGTCCAGAAAGGACACAGCTGTGCCTTCTAAAAGCTGACAATATGGAAACTCCCAATATGTCTTTCTACAATATTTATATTGGAAAGAAGGGCTCAAAAAGACACAATCTTTGTTTTTTTAGTCAAAACTTTTTTTGCTTTTGGTAATTAAATTACTTCAATTAAATTGCACTGTCATCTTTTTGCCCTCTCAAATCTGCCCACAATGGGTTTAAAACGTCCCACTTTATTCTTGGACATTCTTACTTTATTTTGTTTTGTTGTGCTCTTATCTCTTGGTGGCTACAGCACCTCGAAACCCTACAGAATCAATGTGCACTTTATAAATGAAACACTCTGAAATTAAGTTAATATTAAGATAAAACTTAAAATGCCGCACCTGTGACACAACGCCATCATTACTGAAAAAAGAACGAAAATAGCACCATTAGGAGATAAAACAAATACAAAAAGGTGTTGTTCTGACCCTGTTATTTAGTCAGAACAGGATGTAGAGGAAGTGTTTAGATCAGCATGGTGATTGACGGTATGTACTGGTGCAGTGATTGAGTAGAGGGACGCCCTTTCAAATGCAGGTGTGTGATTCTACCAGCAGAATCGTTTGGGAGCAGATGTGCGAAACAAGCCCAGTTTACAGCGCACATTTTCATTGGCTCGCCATGCAAAAATGAAAATACCGTTTTAGGCAATTTTTTCATCAGAAGTCTGCCATGAAATGAAAATGCTTTTTAGGTGGAATATCTATCTATCTATCTATCTATCTATCTATCTATCTATCTATCTATCTATCTATCTATCTATCTATCTATCTATCTATCTAGGTGAGATATATATATATATATATATATATCTATATATATATATATATTCCACCTAAAAAGCATTTTCATTTCATGGCAGACTTATAGATAGATAGATAGATAGATAGATAGATAGATAGATAGATAGATAGATAGATAGATAGATAGATAGATCCTGGCAGGGGAGTGGGTAGTCTGAAGGGGTCCTGCCAGGTAGGCAGGCTATATTAGTGCATAGGCTGCGAGGGGAAGAAGGATTGACTGGAAGTTGGGGAAGGGGGCAGTCTGTGGCAGGCAGACTAGGAGGTGGACAGGTTGAGGGCTTGGTGGGGATACAGGCATAGAGAGGTGAATGGGAGCACAGTAGAAAGTGATGCTTGGAGTTTCACTAAAGGAGTGCAGAGCTGAGCTGAGTTAGCGAAAGGCAGCCTGCTTTAAACACATGGTAGGTGTTACCTGTCACTGTCCCTAGAGCCAGGCTCACACCCTGCTGTGTGTTGCGCTCTAGCGATTCCTGTCGTGCCAATGGACCTGACCATGGATAGACAGCTTTCATGCATCCTGTGCTGTGCATTCCCACGTTTGAGTGTGTTCCATTGCTGCTGCAGCTGCCCCGGCCTAGCTACCGGTCAAGAGGTGGTCCTGAGGAAGGATAGCATGCGCGAGAAGACAGACTAAGCGTAGCAGCTGGTGTGTGTTCCGCTGCAGTGTGCCCAGAGGGTGGGCTTTTACACAAGGTGCTGGAGCTCACATGACATGCCTAGAATTGAGGGTGAATGGACTTGACTAGTGCAACCAAGACAAACACCTGGGGTACAAAAGTTCAGAGATGGAGCCGCGCAGTCACATTCTGTGAAATCTACAGGGATGTGCCTCATATTATGAGGCTCATGGTTTGTCCTGGTGCAATCCTGGGGATTGGGATTGGGAAAAGGTCAGAAATCTGCAGGTTAGAGGTGTGCGCCTGCATTTTCAAGAACTACTAGTGTTTTAATGAACCAGGTAGACATGTTCTCTTTTTACACAACTGTTAGCTGCACAAAGGTACACCTGGGCGACAGCAGGTCAAGAATAATGGTAAATGCCACCAAAGGAAACTGTGTAATTATCAAAAAGTGATGGTCCCTAATATGTGTTAACAATATTGCTGATAATCAATATTATATTTAATGAAAAACATAAAAATGATACTAAACACCTACTCAGCTGCCATTGCACAGGCCACACCGCATCTCCCCATGTAAGTGGAGGTCGCCTTGCCCATTATACCACAGAGAGACCCTGGGACCATAGACCGCCGTTTCAGGCATCACTCCTGCTATTGCCTATTCTTTGGGAGCTACATATTCCCTCCGCGATCCGTTCAGTCTCAAGTTCCTCCTCGGGCTCCCAATATTTAGAGTCCTGATGATGACTTCATATTGCATAATGGGGTCAAAACGTTGTTGACTGATGGATAACACAAGCCTTTTATGTATTGTTTTATCAGAACTAAATGTTCCAGTTTCTTGCTTTCTTGGTACACACACGTCACATTATTCACACATGTATATCACACTCATAACACTGGCACCTGTTGTTAATTATCATTTTTATGTGTTTCCATTAAATGTGATATTGAACCTTCCACTACCCAGCATCCTATCATCACAAACCGTCTCCGTCAGGATATATTCTCCTTCATTAGGCATTTGCTCATTGTAAAGCTTTATAATCACGTGTTTGGAAAGATGGAATTTCTGCAACCCAAGTATTGACAAACTGTGTATGGTACTTATTGGCACATGTATATACTGTGTTTGTAAAAACCAATAAAAACATGTTAGAAAAAATGTGTTATTGATTATCAACAAGATTGCCCCCGCATATTAGGGACCATTGTTCTTTGATAATTACATGATGACCACAGGTCCCAGGTGATCACTGAGTTTCTCCTTGTTCTCATATTACTCCAAAAAGTGTGATCACAAAGAGTGAGAAGGGGCCAAGGAGCATGTTGACATTTCAGCACACACCTGTGACTGAGCTCTGATCATGCCAGCGATGAGAAGTGTATGAGTCAACACCATGATCCCAAGAAGGAGAAGTGAAATGAGGCGCTGACACATGGCGTGTTGCTGATAGCGAGCTGCAGGCTATTTCTGGCCAACATGTGAAAGGGAAGGATGCAGGGGTTAGCATCATCTGCACATCTCTGACATGCAGGAAGCATCAAAAATAGACGTGCGGATGCAGGCTTGGCCTGGAGCAACGTTGCCTGCAACGGTCGAGTATGGCAGGAGTTTGCCGCAACGCAACATCACCTCCGCCCACACAGCGGGTTCCCAAACTATGACTATGATCTTAGGGGTAGAACTATAACATCAGGCATGCTCTCGCCGAGGTTAAGGCGACCTAGGGATTTTATAAGTTGATGCTAGGGCCTGGCAAAGACAGTATCAGTGTGGTCGCCAGATTGTACCTTACAACATAACAGATAAAGTTCACAGCAGGTGTCCTCACTCTGCCCCACACCATACATGTGTTGGTGTAATATATTCTATTTATTCTAAGACAGGACTGTCTGCATGAAGACATTTTTAAACCTAAGATACTCTGCATTTATATTTCAGAAACCTTTTTGGAACAGAAAATGCGTTAGACCAAATTTAAATGTTGGTCTATTTCATTAGTATGGAGCACAGTTACAAGTACAGCTACCATCATTAATTCAAAGCTATAACGATAATACACGTTACATGACTTTTGGAATAAACATATATTTGTTATTATCCTATGGCATTCCCCGAACCTCTCTCAGCTCTTCAGATTGGCTGTTGTACCCTGTAAAGAATTTTCCAGTGGTAGATCAAGCAATACTACAAAGAAGGAAACCATATTCTGTCCAAAATATGAACAAATAGGGTTGAAAACCCCAATTTCAGCTAAAGCCTAAATTCAAGAAGGCTTAACAGCTTGGAGCCAAATATCTGTACAAGCGCCACAGAGAGGGAGAAATGTCTGCTTACAAACATTCACCTCAACAACCTTTCAGTCCTACCTGGTAGCTTTGCAGCTAAAGTCTTTAGGGAGTGTACTTTGCATTAATGTCCCTTAGTGTGGGATTCTGGGGGTTCATGTAGAATCCTATTGACTACCACACCCAACTCTCGTTTCAACCACGCCACATTAATTTAAGACTTGGTTCCACTGAATTCAGGGACATGGAATCTCTCCTATAGTCTAAAATGAGAGGGGTCCTGTGTAGGTTTCTAAGATGAAAACATTACTCTGGGACAACTTCCGGGCTCTCAGTCAGACCAGCATCAACATACTGTGAGGTCATCGTAAATGATATGCAGCTACTGACTGACCGAAGAATGTACCCCTGGGCAAACGTTAACACAGCATCGAACACAGTTACCCCAGTTCAAATGTAGACAGCCTAACATATGAGTCAATCATCGGACCCAGCTGACCAATCAGCCGCAAGCAAAATCAGGGCTAACTCCAGAAGCCTAAATCAATTTCTGTCAAGTAGTTCAATGTCAGAGAAAACCCAACAATATGCCTTCACGACGCTACATTACTTCTTTTGTAGTTGAATGGTGCAATCTTGCCAGTCGAAACTATACACACAATCCTTGTTAAGACATAGGGACATCACATACATTCTTCATGGTCCAACAGTCCTTTCAGGGGTACACAGCATACTCGACACATGACTGACAATTCCTTGCCCCCACTCTGTTAGCCTCTTAAATATGCAGCTGAGATCTCACTGAGCTTTCAGACACAGGCTTGGCATGTGAATGACAATGCCCCAACCCTACTGTTCTTTAAGGTTTGTGCCTGGCATGTGACCGACATTACATCAGCCCTACCACCTGTTACGTGTGCTTAGCATGTGACTACGTCTGTGCCACTCTCACAGCCTTTTAAGCGCTGTGTTTCATAAGTGAATGACTTTGTCTGAGCCTACTGACATATACAATGTTGAATCTAGCATGTTTCTACCCAATCCCCGTGGGTTTGTCAGTGATACATCTAGTGACTGACTCTGCCCCACTTTAGTGCCTTTTTCATAAGCACTGCCTGTCGGGAAACCTCCCATCCACTTACAAACAAATCACCCTTCCATCACTATTTGACTCCCAAGCTCTCTTCTAATCTTTACATACTCTTGCCGCTGTTGCATAAATTAGCAGATTTTTACAAGCATATTTCACATTTTGTCTGGTCAAAGAAAACCACAGTATATTCCTGGAAATGTTTTTCAATTCATCACACACAAAAAAAAATCTGTGTAAAATAAAGGAAAAAGTCCACCGTTCCCGATAAAGCCAGTGCACTTGGCAAAACTCTAAAGGGATGAACAGTTACTATCAACCAATGGGGGGCGGTGGGGGGTGAGGGGGATCTGTTGAATGGCACATACAATGACCAAGTCAGTGCCCTTCTCTGTATACATTGCCTATACCATGTGAGACAGTTGAGGCTGCCTCTGTCAGACCAAAAAAATGGGAATAAAATAGATACTTTCCACTCCAATACACTGTGATCCATTTAGATCACATCGACAAAGTCTTACTTACGCAATTTATAAATCTGGTATTTTCAGAGACCATTGTATGGCAGAATTCTTTGTTGGATGTGTGCTGACATTATGACTGTGCAGCACCAAACATCTTATGGCACTGCGTTGGAAATCCATCATATACAAGTTTTCATAGAAGGCTGGCCAACTTTCAAAACATAAGCATGTGTAATGGGCCTCAATGGCATCTGCTTCTGTCAGCGAGGAGCCCCTTCTGAGATCTTACTTAACATCTCAAATATAATCTCAACCATTCTGTTTTGCAGCCGTTTTAAGATGTGTAAGGTCCAAGGCTGTGCAATGCCCTCAACCCCTCGCTGAGGGCTGAAGACAATCACATGCATTTCAGGAAACTCTTCGAAACTGAACTATTCAAACTCATTTTCTAATGGATCGTCCGGGCAACCGGGGACTGAAACTTCAGAATATCAGCTATTGACTCGGTCATCTTTATGGCAACTGGGGTCTGAAACTACAGAATATCTGCTACTGACTTGGTCGTCGTCCGGTCATCTAGGGTCTGGAACTGCAGAATATACGCGACTGCCTCGGTCATTGTTAGGGCAACCGGGGTCTGAAACTACAGAATATCCGCTACTGACTCGGTCATCGTCCGGTCATCTAGGGTCTGGAACTGCCGAATACCTACTACTGGCTTGGTCATCGTTAGGGCAACCAGGGTCTGAAACTACAGAATATCAGCTACTGACTCACTCATCGTCCAGTCATCTAGGGTCTGGGACTGCTGAATATCTGCTACTGACTCGCTCATCGTCCGGTCATCTAGGGTCTGGAACTGCTGAATATCTGCTACTGACTCACTCATCGTCCGGTCATCTAGGGACTGGAACTTCTGAATATCCACTACAGGCTCGACATCGTCCAGTCATCTACGGTCTGGAACTGCTCAATATCAGCTACTGAGTAGATCATCGTCTCATCATCTAAGGTCTGGGACTGCAGAGTATTAACTACTGGCTCGGTCATCATTATGGCAACCAGGGTCTGAAACTACAGAATATCAGCTACTGACTCATTCAGCAGCAGTCCCAGACCCTAGATGATCAGACGATGACCGAGTCAGTAGCAGATATTCAGCAGCAGTCCCAGACCCTAGATGACTGGACGATGAGCATCTGCTACTGACTCGGTCATCGTCTGATCATCTAGGGTCTGGGACTGCAGAATATTAACTACTGGCTCGGTCATCATTATGGCAACCAGGGACTGGAACTGCAAAATATCAGCTACTGACTCGGTCATCATCCGGTCATCTAGTGCCTGGGACTACAGAATATCAACCACTGGCTTGGTCATCGTCCAAGAAACTGGGGTCTGGAACTGCAGAATATCAGCTACTGACTCGGTCATCATCCGGTCATCTAGGGCCTGGAACTGCAGAATATCAGCTATTGGCTCAGTCACTACCTGAATGGACAAGTTGGCCCCTACTTCAATTTTCATTAGTGTGGAGTATTTGTCTATCCATTTTCGCAGTCTGATCGAAAGGTTACACAATGTGCACTACAATACATACAAATAAATACATATATAATACTCGCAGCTTTCATCTGAGCCATATCCTGCGTAGCAAGCAGCCAAAATAGTGGGTGCTATTGTGCAACACCTACCTGGAGACAAGGGAACGAGCGGCACAGTGGCCTTTGAGGGATTAGGTGTTATCCTTGTTCCACTTTCTCTGATCTCATTAGGATCAAATGCTGTGTGAAATCACTTCCGATGAGATTAAAGGCCCTTTGACGTCACTTCCTTTGACACCATCTGAGTGCCCAAAGGCATGTAATGTCATTAACACTAACACTATCATTTTGATGCCATCAAAGCTTTAATGGGAATTTGGCACGGTTGTACTATAGAACCGTCTATGTTTAATCCGGTAGGCACTGATGGCCTGATTCACAAAGTCATTTATGTTTGACAGCTATCTACAAAAATGATATCTGTAGATTGCAACAAAAGATTTAACTACTGCATAGCTGTACACCATGACAGAGTACAATTATGTAATAATAAATGCCATGCAAGAGGTGGTAAATGAGACACAAAAGGCATGTTTTTCTTGAAAGTTTTTGAACACCCACAAACGTGGGGTTGTCATCATTCACTAATTCCTCCCTGACCGTTCACACACTGGGATTTAACAAAGGACTGAAGTAACTCCCTTTCTGTGATGGGAAGGGGAAAGGAACACCACCAAACCTTGAAGGGCTGTAGAGGTAGTGGTTTATCCACAGGGAGATAAAAGAAGAAAATGTGCATTTGTACATCGGGCATCCGTCCTACAGTGCAGAAGTGTGCATGCAATATGTAGAATTATGAATTTGGGAAATAGCCGCCCTAAAACAAAACCAGCATGACTCACTCAGTAGCACTCCTGAACATCTGTGACTGGCACCGCTTTCCAGGCACATTCTTGCTGAGTTTTGTGAATAGTGGAAAATGTTTACTCAGCAGGAACAGTACATCTCCGAGTATAATTCCCTTAGTGAATAGGATGAGTATATACTTTGGAACTGTCATTGAGTTCCCTCTACTTTTGCTGAGTGGCATTTAAAACGTCGTTTGCCCCAGTATATTTTATGATATCCTGCAAGACTACTTTCTTGGATATCAGTGGATTTTGACTTATAATGCTTGCCCAAATGACGTGACTGCTCGTATTTTCCCACATTCAATATACACATTATACACAATATACACAATGTTAAATTTTGTGAACAAGGCTATTGAAGAAGCAATAATATCCTCAGAGGCAGGAGGTAAAGGGATGTATTCCTCCAAGGCCTAGATAACTGTGCTGTGTGGTGGTGTTGTTGGAATTGCACACACATTCTATGAAGGGTTAAACATTGCAAGTGAGTCAATGAACATTTCTACAGTGGTCTAAGGCACTCATTATGATCCCAGGGGGTGGGGAAGGAGTGGTGGTGGAGAAGGGAGGAGGGGATACTACAATGCCACAGTACAAAATGCCACAGTACAAGTTGCCAGGTGTTTCCAGACCTATGATCTGAAAACACGCAAACTGGTTTTACTGGTATGGATGCCCACCCAGTAAAACTGACGGTGCTCCGGGCAGGGCAGGGCCTGTGGTCTACAGCCCATCCCTCGCCGGATCCCACCAAGACAATGTTGGAACAGGCAATGCTCCCTTCTCACATAGAGACATTGAAGTACCTGCCCTGCTCCCTGATGACCCCTGAGTTTCCATGCTCCTGCGGCTTCTCACTCCGATTTTCCACATACTCAGAGGAGGTGGTAAATATGACTGGATTTGTCCCTGGATTCAGGGAAAAACAGCAGAAAAGGACTTGGTAAATCCTGGTTCATACGAGTATTTCACATTCTAGGGGGGGCAATACTTTTCAGATTTAGGTGCCATGTTAAAAGTTGCAATCAGAGGTTCCAACCCCTCAGTAGTCGTGCACCTAAATCCGGCATACTAGTAATGAGGACCTAAGTGGGATGTTGACAAAGGATGATGCTGAGCGGTACGTATCATCATGTCATAATAAATATTGTTACTATATATTAACTCTTAAACAGTGAGTATGCAAGATAAACATTCTTCATTACAGAGTCACACAAGTCCAGGCATCTCTACACTCCCCTCTGCACCCCAGCTTTCGAGATACAGCAATTCTCATTTATGTCGTGTGCTCACTTAAGCCCCGATTGATAAATATATTTTGGGACCTATTCACAAGGGTAAATTTACACATGACTAAGTAAACACATGTAAATGTACTCTTACACGTTGTAATAAATGTACAACTTTTGGCTATTCATTATTTCTGAGTGTAAATTTACAACAAATTGTAGACTTACAGTGTCTTCACCCCCCTAAAACACGGGGCAGAGCCAACTTTACAAGTGTAAAGTTACTATTAGTAACTTTCCATATGTAGGGGGGTTTCTCGACCACAGGGGTGGACCTATTCCTATGAAAAAGTATAAGAATTTTTTTAAAGTGCAATAAACTTTACATAATTAAAGTTACATTTATTTTTAAATAAAAAAGGTAACTAAAATATTTTTATCATAACATAATATATTTGTTATAAACAAATGTTATTGATTTTGGTAAGAGTGTAACAATGCAATAAAAATAAACATTGCACCCTGATCCAGCACCTGTCTCCCCACCCACCCCCAGTTTCGCCAAATTGCCCAGGCAAAACCACATTTCCAGGTTCAATCTCTAATGAGGAAGATAGGCCGTAATCCCGCCATTTACACCAAATTGTGTTGAATTTCTGAGGACATTCACTTGCAACATAGATCGGTTCTTCTTGCTTGGCACACCAGTCCATACCAGATCGCCAGTTTCAAGTTAGGCGGTCGTAGCAACTTCCAGGACCATGCAATGTCTCTTTTGGTTATCAGAGCCGCCAACCCTACTAGTGACCTATCTCCTTTTGTCCCCCCAAACTCATTCCTAAGACCAAAAAGGGCCATCTTCAGCGTCAGTGAGACTGGTCTATTTAAAATCACAGAGAGGGCAGCACCTATGCGGGTCCAGTACTGGGAAATCCCAAGAAATTGCCAGACCATATGGAAAAGGACCACTGCAGGGGAGAGACATTGATTAAATCTGGGCTCGGGGAGAATACCCGCATGCCAGAGTTGTTGTGGTGTCATGTAGGTGAGGTGCAGATAGTGTATTTGGATTAATCTAAGTTTTGCAGAGATCGCAAGTTCACATGGAGCCATACAGGCCTTGAGCCATTCCAACTCCTCCAGCTTATCCACCCACCCCTCCCATTTATGTCTAAGAGGGTTTAGTGTCTCTGGGGCATTACAAACAAGGGCACGATACAGCTGGGAGATACCCCCTCGACCCAGCCCACCCATCAACAGTCGTGCCTCCAGGGTCTGAAACCTGGAAATCCTGTAAGTGGCTACTGTAGTGACCAAGTGCATGTCGCAGCTGTATTTAATTTTAGGAACATATAATTTTTTAACATTAAATAAATGCATATACATTTTTTAAAAGTTTAAATAGATTAATTAATGTTACTATTGTTTCATATGGGGTTTTATTTTAAGTCCCTGATTCAAATATTTTCGATGGGATGGTGTTGTAATACCAGCGGTTGTCCATGTATGGTGCTGGACTTACTCCAGGTCTGAGCTAGAACACATTTACTACTGGTTTGGATCCTTTTTGACTGTAGTAATTTTAGAAGTGCACTTTGTGAATAACAATAGGCTTACTCTTTGGTGGGTGGGTATCTTGCCCTCCATAAACTCCTACTCACGCCTCCCTAAACCCCTCCCATTTAGTCATAGCTATTCCCCCTTTCCAGCCACTCCCCACGGTCTCGCCCACATTTGCTACTAAAACGCATACCTACGTGTGAAGAGATCTCCGCAGTCTTGCGGAGACCTCCACACATGAAGAATAGGAGAGGTGGATCAATAAATGGCATTTTGTAGTATGTTAGTACTATTATAGTTCTACAAAACATACTACAAAACGCTCTTTGTGAATAGGCCTCTTTGTCTCTTTGTAGACAAATAGCATTGTGAGTCATAGAATCAGGATCTGGGGACACAGGTGCTTGCAATAGGAACCTAAAACCACGGAAATTATGTCATTAGGCTAGGATTCATGCAGTAATATGTTTAGAGCTGGAGGGGTTTACATGGGATTTATGTGGTGTTGTGTGTGGTGTTGTCATTGCCACTGAGATAAACTGTCATAAAGTTGTAACTTTAGATATTTACCAACATTCCAAATCACATGGTAAATCTTGTGGTGAACAAAAGTCTATTGTCTACAAAGCCTCTGCCATACAATTCCTACATGTTTATTCATATACTTTTGTGTATTATGTCTGTATATATTTTTCAATTTGGTGCATTGTGTAAGTTGAAACTGTAACAACATTGCTGAATGGACTCCACCCTCTTGCTTTGTTCTAATGATAAACTGTTTGTCCATTTATCAGCCATCTATTGAAGATTATACACCTTTTTTTTTGGGAGAGTGCTACGACGCCCCTCGTTTCTGAAATGCACTCATAAAACGGCAAATAAATCATTAATTAATAAAATACAGTCACAATTTTTAAGAAGGAGAAATAAGAAAAAACAGGCGGCAATCAATATGGAAACACTGATGTAGGCATCGTATACCCCATTTCTCAGGGGTCATCTTGTAATGGCCTGGAATCCCCCAGTCTAGAAGTACCGATACCCGTGGTGTAGTACCTATGGAGGCAGGAATACCAATAGAGTATTCCAGCAGCCATTGTAATGGGGGCCTTCATAATAACAATGTGTAGAGCAGTGTGCAATCTGGATTAAAAATATATAGTTTAACTAACTGTAATCTAGCAGACTTTTTGCCAGTTAAAATTCCAACAGTTATGGTTAGGCTTGGAAATTGCAATCTATTTTCTTTGGGTTTTCAATGTGGGATGTGGGAGGACACTAGGATTATCGTGCTATACTCCCAAAACACACATCCAACCCTCAAAGCCCTAGTTTAGTATTGCTGAAGACTTTTGCCATCTTGAAAATGCCCACAGTGGGTAGGGTTGGCCCTGGGGACTTTTACTCAATTAGTTTGGGCATACTCAGGAGCTGTTCCCACCCACTAACTAGTGCTAGGAATACATTTGGCATCTCCAGGCACTCACTTCAGAACACTTTCTGGACCTGAGGGCAATCATAAGAGGGCTGGAGGGCTGGAGGGCTGTGCCTGCTGTCTGTGACCTGAAAGGAGCCCTGAAGGACTGGACCTGCTCCCTCTTGTACCCAGGACATAAAAATGGGCTCAAAGGGTCATAAGGCTGACCTGCACAAGCCGCAGAGCTTCAAAAAGCTACAAGAGGCCTTTTCCTGGAAGTACCCAACTGACTAGTGGCAACTGGACCAGGACTGGACCCTGCTCCTGGCCTCTGCCTGACACCCTGTGAGCCTCTCAGTTCCTCCCCTGGGGTCTTGATGGGCTTTAGAAGTGTAGTTTTGTGGTTAATTGGGACTTAAAGGACTAAGTCAGAAGGTAAAATATTTGACCAGGATTAACCTGGTTAATGTATCGAACTGTGATCAGCCTCAACTTTTGCCAAGGGGTTGAGCCCAGGTTAACTTAGTAACTTTAAGGGTTCACCCTGATAAAGGTTGTCATTGTTACTTGAGGTGTGTAGTCAGAGCGGCGGCTCGCACAGGTAAATGCTGTGGGGCGGTGAGGTGGTGCAGGGGCTTGGCGGGGGGCTGGTAGTGAAATCCGACATACGACGGGAATATGAAAACTAACTAAATAAATAAATAAAACCACTTTCCTTGCGCTCGCCACATCGCAGACTTCTACGATGCGGCGAGCGCAAGGTAAGTGGTTTTATTTATTTATTTATATCGTTTTCACATTTTTGTCATATGTTGGATTCCACTACCCCCCACCCCGCCCCGACTCACCTCACCGCCCTACAGCATTTACCTGTGCGGACCGCCGCTGTGTAGTCATCCACCACAATTAATAATTCAATTTCTTACATTCTTCCGCTCCAGCAAAGGTAAAAAGAAGCATTATTCACCACTGGGATCATTGCTCTCTTACCTGGTCAAAAGAACTTTGTTTCAGGACCCATAATAAAGAGTCTTGGCAGGCCCGGCTGGTACAGGTAAGAGCGGTAGGGCGGGGTGGGGGCAGGACGCGGGGAAGTCGACATACGACGGGATAGGGAAAATAAAATAAACAAATATAACCACTTACCTTGCGCTCGCCGCATCGCCGACTCGGCGATGTGGTGAGCGCAAGGTAAATGGTTTTTATTTATTTTATTTTCCCTATACCATCATATGTTTTCTGTTCCACTCCACCCCCGACTCCCCCGCCCCACCCCACCGCTCTTACCTGTACCGGCCGCGCCTGAGTTTTGGCATGCCCTTGTGTCAATTGGATTTCTTATAGTGACACCCAAAGTGAGCTGCTAATCCTCCACCTGTTAGGGTGAAGGCTTCACTACCTGTTAAGTGGCATTTTGGCGTTCTATGCCTTTCACTGACTACAGCTTTCTAAAGGAAATATACACAATTCCACAGGCTTCCTGTAAAAGATCATCGTCACTGGTGTTTACCTCGGAATTAAATTTAGATAAAAGGTAAAATCATCAGCAGATATTTATTTACATGAAATTGCTTATATTAAAAGTAGAATGCCATAGTTTCACCTATAACAGCTGATATGGTGTGATACATGGAATGTGGCACAAGTCTTGAGACCTGGGACTGGAACAAGGACAAGTAATTTGCTTGAATTCTAGAATTCCACTCTGTGTTTTTTGTTTTTCTCAGTTAGAGGCCCTAAGTGTGACGGGGGTGCTCAAACGTAGGCCCTGTGCTCACTGTGCCATTGAACTCAAGCTGCACCTCACTGATGAGGCCCAAATTAGATGAAAATTGTCTCTAGTTGCTTATAGTCCCATCTAAAAGGGATATGGCCTCTCAGTTCAGGCTAGACTGTCTTGGTCGATTTGGGCCAAGGCTGACTAACATATGGCTGATGTGTGTCTAGAGTGGCATAGTGAGCAAAAACCCATGGAGTGGAATGTGACACTGAGTAATTACCAATGGCTAAGATGAATTCAATTAAGTATTTTTTTTTCCATGATTGAATTTCATACAGATCGCAGGTCCGTTCTGTAATGCTAGTTTCTACATCCTCAAGCAAAGTCCTTCTTCCTTCGCAAAAGGCTGGTTGAAAAGCCACAAAAGCCACCTCCAACAGTTTAACCCATTGAAGAATTTCATGCACCCGTTCATGTACATTGCTTGCAGCAAGCCTTTCACATTTCAAGTGGATTCCTCACCAGGCCTGCACTCCCCAACAGAAAAGTAACGGAACCCCAGCACCCCACATTGACTCAGACAAGATTCCCTCAACCTAAGTATCACTGTGAGGTGTGTCCATCTATCCCCTTGCCACCTGCTTTGCCATAGACTTGAGTGAGTGTGTCAAACAGATATTTATATAGTGGAAATGTCCGCTGTAAGGCTATACGGCACTTGAGAGTAGCAGAAAGACAACTATATCCAGCCAGGCTACTCAACAGAAGAGATAGGTGTCAAACTCTTTCCTAAAAGTGCCACCAGTCCTATGCATTTGTCAATCGACTGCAGCAAAACGCTCAAGGCAACAATTAGGCACACTTACAAATAAAGGAATAATTCAATACATCAATATTCACCACTGCTCAGTGCAGGGTCTGCACAGGGGCGCACCTATAAACAGTGCAGCAGGTGAGGTGGCACCAGGGCTATGGGGCAGGAGGGGACCACTGCACCGCTAGTTAAAGCACTATTTTTGACTTCCAAACCAGGAAATGGGGGGGCCTATTTCCCTTCATCGCACCAGGGTCCAGGGTGCCCTTGCTGCGCCATTGGTCCTGCAGAGCTGGCACGGGGTTTGTTGTGCAGTACTGTTTTCCCCACCAATATATCACATTTCATTTTGACGCTGCTCCGTGTGCTTTAAGGCAAACAGTGAAACCGCCGGTAATTGCCTGTTATTCAATGCGCACACGACTGACGTCCTCTCCGCGCGCTGTACATCTGCCTCGCGGTCGCGGGCGGTTCCAATGGCCGGACTTCTTTGTGGCGCGGGCTCTTTTCACGCGCCCCACCTTTTGATGTCCTAATATCAGTGTAACTCCATCTCGCTCTGGGGGCGCGCCTCGTGCACAAATCCTCAATTATGAGACTGTAATCACCGCTGCAGCTTGTTCATTTCATTTAGCAGGGCGGAGGGCCGCTAGTTTGTGATGTGTGATGAGAGGTTTATCTGAATAATTATACGGAAACAAAACTCAATATTATTTTAATTTTTCGTGGTCTGACTAAAGCATACCAGTGACGAGTGCCTAGCTTATAGCGCTTCATGTTCTTCTGTCTCCGCCCCCTACACCTCCCCCCACCACCAGCAGGTAGTGCCCCCTGAATATAAGTGTTTTACTTCCGATTTTTCCATTCACTAGTCCTTTTTTGTTGCATTTTCATTAAAAAAGAAGCTGTTACCATCAACCAGATATTCCGGGACAGGAAAACCAATTCATGTATTTTTTGGAAAGCTATGCACGTATGCAAATATTGCCCAATTTGATCAAATACTTAATGAAACAGTCACTTATCTATCAATTGATTTCATTGGAGAACATTTGGTGATTATAAAAATAAGCATTAACATTAAGAAAATAATATAACAAATTAATGTCACAAAATGTTGATTGATACAACAACAATATATCAGTATTTATGGGTGTAGCGGGTGAAGCCTTCGAACCACAGCCATTGGTGTCTGTCCAGTGATGAATGACTGAAGGACAAAGGGGGTGAGATAAAAGGCCATGCCTTGAAGAGGAGGCAGACTGGAACTAACACAGCTCAAGGTGTCTAAGGCGGTGTGGCCAGGTGGGATGCACACGAGGATACGCGGGGAGCTTAGGGAGGTCTTGGCAGCACAACTGACAAATTTGTTGAAGCGCGCCCTTCAGACAGGTGCGCTGCAGGAGGACCAGAGAACGGCAGATGTAGTCCCACTTCACAAAAGAACAACTTGGAAAAGGCTGGCAACTTAAGGCCTGCAAACCTGACCTTGACGGAAGAAAATGTATAGAAACATTTGACGAAGAAAGATTGGTGGGTATCCTAAAGCACAGATTATGGGATTTACGGCTGTATGGTTTCGCCGGGGAAGACAGCCACATCTAAAAGTCCCCTTGACTGCTGGATTTGGGGTGTTGGTACAAGGAGGGTGGTGGATGTGGTCTCCTTAGGTTTCAGCAAGGCTTCTGTCCTTGTTTCACAAGAAAGAATGGTGGTAACCTTAGTCTGGATTCCTGGTTGTTAAAATGTATTAGAAACAGGCGACATGATGCGAGACAACGTGTGCTGGTAATAAGAGTCCATTCTCGGCTTTGTCGAGACCTGTGGAGTGGTGCTGGGATCTCTCGTTAGGTTTCCTTTAATCAATACCTTTGTCTGGAAAATTGCAGAACTGAGGTCAAGGTACACTCATCAATAGGCGAAAGTAAGATGTGTGATCAACTTTATATCCTAGGAAAAGAAAAGTAGGAATTAAGGAAGCTTCAAGAGTAGAGGAAGTGGTGCCAAGTGGGCCCTATTGTACAAGGATGCTCATGGCTCCAGTATGTGGACCCACAGCATCCAATGGTCTACATGTGCAAACCAACTTAGCAATGTGCAGCTTCATTAGAAGCACCTTGTGAGTGGTTGCCACAAGTCATTCTGGCGTGTCAGGAGGGCTTGACTGCCTGACCATGGTAGATGTTTACCCAGAATGCACCCAATCTTGTTAGTGCCATTGGGCCCCCCTCTTAGTATGGGGCGCAGGCACACAAATGCAACTGGAGTGTGACTCATACCACCAGAAACTTGGAGGACAACAGTGACCACCACCGAAAAAGTCCAGACCTTCATCAACACCTGTCTGAGAAAAATCTTCCGAATCCGTTGGCCAAATATTGCTAAGCGAAGACTTAAATGACTTCATAGGAACTGGAAAAGGGACTGGGTAAAACAGCCATGGAAGTAAAGGCAGTAGAAGAGGTCAGCTTACTTGAGCAGAGATCCAATTGTAGAACAAGAGCATAGACATAAGACTTATCAAAGGAATGCTTTAGAGTAGGAAAAGGAAGGTGTTATTCACAGGAAGTGTTGAATCTGCATTTAATACTTTAGAGCAGTGCTGCTGGATGGAGCAAATCTGTAAGTCAACTAAAACTTTGATAAAGTACATGCAGTTAACTGTTGTATATAGCATACAATTAGAGATAGACAACATACAGGTACACATTTATACCTAGAGAGCATGCATCTGCTTACAAATCAGAACTCCAGCAAGTACCCTTGCATGCAGACCAACAAGGACTTATGCACACAAGCTAAACAGCATGCTGGTAAACCTGCACACATAAATGCAAATGTCTCTGCAGACACCAGCAGCCTCTCGTTTTGTGCTGAGCTGAGAACTGCTTGGAAAAAAGATGTACTATTCAGGAGGTATGGACTGTGGCTCCTGGAATCCACCTTCCTCTGCGTTATTGTGCTAGTCCCCTCCAATTCAGCCTGGAAATGCCTTGGAAAATTCGATCAGCATTGATTGGCTGTAATTATTCTTTTAGAAGGTGTGCATCTTCTCAGGATCCCCACTAACATGACATTAATGACAAATCTAAATAGGCATGGGACAGGCGCAGTGAAGTGATCATAGTGGGCGGATTTCACAGAGCCCTGGATTTGAAAGCCTGAAATTTCCTCCTGGAGTGTTCTCCTACATTTGGAGCAAATTTACCAAAGTCAAGAAATTCATAAAGTATGTCAGAAATACCCAAACAAACTGATGTCCGTCATAAATGCATAACGGTTACATGTATACAGAGTCCAATTAAAACAAAATGTCTCCAAAATGTATTGAAATATCTTCGTTTATTAGATCAAGTACTTTTAAGTTTAAATTTGCGCTTACACACATCCAGATTATTACCTGCAGTGACAAACTCTATTAATATATACGTACTCAATGCATTGTATTAGTTTAATACAGAATTAGGGTTGATTGCACTTTCCGGTGTATGATTTTTTTCGTTATTGCTGCCCTGAAAAAGGTATTATGGAAAAAAAATCATTATATAATCAAATTACAAAAAGTAAAGTTTCACTACTGAAAAAGTTGACTGTTTTCAATTGTTTTGCCACCAAAAAAAATATGATTCACAGTAAAAATGCAGAAGTCCGAATTTGCTGCCAACTGATGTCATAAGAATGAAAGATATCCTAGAAGAAGCGAGATGGTAAAGATGCATAAATAACAGTAGAATGGCTTTGAAAATAAGTTCCATAAATGGGAGGTGCCTGGAAGAGGTATTGCTGCAAGGTCCATCTCGAATATTACAAAAATTCAAAAAAACAAAAAACTTAACTAGTCCTGGGTGTGAAATTTCACTCTGCTCACGGAGTCTGCAGAGTTTTTACCACTCCCTGTAGCGCGCAGAGTTCCAAAAAACTGAGTTTTTCCTCGCTCGCACTCGCCAACATTAAGTTGGCAAGCGAGGAAAATCTTACTCCAGGCCACATCCTGGTGAGATTTCTCAGCACGGGCGGTCGCAGATGGTGCTACCGCTCCTATTGAGAAACCTTCCGTTCGCGTTGAGGAAGCTGCCGCTCGAGTAGAACATCTACTAGAGCAGCAGAAAGAAGAAAGAAGCAGCGCCCTCTTGTGCTGCGCATGGTGCTGTGTGGGACAAACACCTGGCGCTAAAAATCAGCGTGAACGGCGCAACCAAACGCACTCTGCCGCTTGCAGAATCCACGTAGCGCAGTGGAGTTTTTTGGTCACTTCGCGGAGTTCTGCATAGCGGAACTCCGTGAACTCCGCCCAGGCCTAAACTTAACTATCCTCCCACACAATCCAAAGCACAGAAATTTCAAAAGGTGATTTAAAAACATTGATTTGAAATATATTTACATTTTTACAAATAATATGAACACATTGCATGGAAGAAAATAAAAGATAATAAAATACCAGGGTTTGGGCGATGTACACTTACATTTTCAGATGAAGATGTTACCTTGCAATGTACTAGTAAAAGGTTACTTTGGTATTCTTACTCAGACACAACTTCATAAAATGAGCACCAGTAGATGAAAAAATGTAAAGCTTCATGTGCAAACAGAAGGCACACGTTGTTTCGTGATGCGGGCCTCGGTATTCTCTAATATGGTGTTTTATAATCTTGTGTTTTCTTGAAGGATATTGTAACCCTCTGAAAAGCACTCTGTTGCCCACATGAATCTTCTTCACACTATGTAAATCCACAAAATAAATCCTGGCAAATGCTGATGGGAGCTACATTCCTATTGTCAGCAAGAGAGAGATGTTTTAACTCAAACTAGCTGAATAACATCACTAAAATGACACACCAAAGCATGCTAATCCCTACAATCTGTCAAGGGGTAGAATGCAAGAGTGGTACATATTTGAAAACTTCATAGAGTGACTCATAACCACGGGTGCATGATTTAGGCCCATGGCCCTAGAACCCAGTGGTGTTAAATATTTGTGTACTCTGCTGCTTGTTTAGAATCTACTGTGCAATTATCTCTTGGACATATCTTCAATTGTTGTAATAGGTAAAGAGTGTTGACTGACTTCCAGTTTAGGGGTGTAACGCAGGACCCTACAGCTCCTACCGCGCAAGGGGAGCCCCCAACTCTTCAAGGGGCCACAAAACCTTGGGAGGGGTGCTCCTAAAGCCCAAAGCCAATGAATATCTGTGAAATATGGTAGTCTCGAGGGTTCCTCAACAAATTCAAATTCTGCAGGTGGGGGTAACATTTTGCTTTAACCACTGTTCCAGTTGTGTGGCTGTTGCATTGGTATTAAGTGGTTTTGAGGAGGTTGCACGGTAGATAATCTCAGGTGTGTTGTGAGCTTCTATGTCAAATTGATTTGCTTTGGTGCGAGATTTTTCAGTTTGTATGTGCCCTGGAAAGCAATCACAGTTTGCTCTGAATAGCGTCTGTGTCTAAATTGGTGTAATTTTTGTATTGTTATAAATAGTAATAGATTGTTCCATTTATACATTGTTTTTTACCCCTGTTATAGTCCTGATGTGCTGTTGTGGGCAGTGGCACTTGGGTAAGGTACCTTGTTTGTCGTGCATGGTTGGCAGCACTCTAGTTTATACTGCTTCTGGTGTGCTAGGCAAGGTTGGTAGATGCTAGGCAAGGTTGGCAGAGTGTTTAGTTTGTAGTGTTGTGGCCCGGGTGTGGAAAGCATTGGATGTTATGCATGGTTGGTAGCCTGTTCGTTTATAGTGTCACTGGTGTAGGAAGCGCTGGATGTTGCACAAGGTTGGTAGAGGGTTAGTTTATAGTGGTGCCGCTGTGGTAAGTACTGGATGTAGTTCATGGCTTGTAGCACGTTAGTTTGTGGTGTTGTCAGTGTGAAAGCACTGGATGTTTAGCATGAATGTTAGAGTGTTAGTTTATACTGTTGCCGGTGTGGGAAAGACTGGATTTGTTGCAGCAAACTTTACTTAAGCATGAAGTGAGCTTTACAACCCACAAACCACTTCCTTTTCAACCAGCCCATTACAAAACATTTTGCGGTAGATCAGTTCACCATGCCCGCACATACACACACCGCCTACACATACACACAACACTCTCTCTCTAGAGGAAGCAGGGAGTGCATCTTTCCTGTGCATTTTGTAAGTTTCACTCTCTCACTCATAAAAAACATAGATTTTGCAGCTTCCAGCTGTTGTCTGGTGCTCCATCTGAGCTCTGTTGGTGGCAACTTGAGGAGCGGCCTAGACTCACCTTATGATAATACAGGTCCTGCATCACTTACATCTGGAGGATGTTGCTTGATTCTGAAAATAACCTGTTTGTCGTAAAGTTATGACCACGCACGTTCATGAATAGAATGTGCCGCACCGTAGGACGAAGGACTAAAGATCTCCTTCAATGGCCATTCCCTTGTTTTCTTATTTGCTTTGTTCATTGACTACCTGTGGGGTTCTCTATTGCTTTTTCTGATTTGAGACAGCTCTGGGTGGTATGTCATATATAAAAAACTGTTCCTTCTGCTTTCGTTTGTTTCTATATTAAATACTCTCTCTACATAAGTGCAGTGTAAATGTACATTCTCTGTCAACGAGACTGTTGGTGTGTCGATTCTATAGAAACTGAAGGAGGTGAAGCAAGAGAGAGATGTCTTAACTCAAACTAGGTGAATAACATCACCAAAATGACTCACCAAAGCATGCTAATCCCTACCGTCTGTCAAGGGTTAAACGCAAGAGTGGGACATACTTGAAAACTTCATACAGCGACTCATAACCATGGTATCATGATTTAGGCCCATGGCCCTCTAACACTTCATCTTCCTCGTCATATGTGCGATGGTAATAGAATGGTTCCCTTTATGGCATAGTGTGTTGGATTCTAAAGATTGCACTGGTGCTGGTGTAATTTAGCACGGACATTTCCAGAGTGCATTGCTTTCACTTAAAGTTGTGCAATTTTGCACTAACATCTGCACCAACATTAGGATTCAGAGACCAATCCAAACTACTGTACCATGTTTTTTCTGCAATAGGCCCCTGTCAGTGGAGGTGGGTCATGAAAGCCCCAGTGGGAGTGGTGGAATTAAATACTGCACCCTCCATTGTGACGTTTCTCGGTGCCACATTCAGAGACTCGTGAGTACTGTGTGTCTGCTGAGGCACCAACAGCATGGCTCCTACTTGTAGTGCGGGTCAGCGGTCTCACATTGGCACCCCAAGTTGGTGCCTGTGATCCACTTTGTACCCATTCCCTTAGGGGGGCATTAATGGTGCAGCAAATGCGTGCAATGTCCTAGGTGGTGCACAGTTAATGCATCCCCCCAAGGGCCTTTTTGCCCATAAGCCGGGGTCTGTAATTTGTTTCAGGTGCAAGGACAAAGCCACGTCCCCTGGGAATTTATGGAAAGATGATTACATATTGAACAGGTGTAAAATGTGCTCCCAAGCAATGTGTATCACAGAAGGGGCTGAACCAGCATATGCAGACCTTACGCTGCCCCCACAGCGTTAAATGCAGGTGTAAATGCATGATGCACTCAATTGCACTTCTGTATTATGGCCACAGATTGTCTATGGAAAGGAAATTGCAATTTAATATGATCCTCCATTCTTTAAAAGTAATTAGGCTCATGCATAATTAGCAGGGCTGGGCAATAGGTAAAAACAAAAGAGCATATCCTTTGGTTAATAGATGTGAAAGGCATTCGGCATGTGAAAGGTAATGTATGTGGAAAATTTATAAATTCAGAAAATCTTCCTTGTGCATTTGAAATACCTTGAAGGAAGTAGATCACAAATATTTCCTAGAATTTAAGTACACAATAAGAATTTTCAAGAGTGGCAGATCGGAACTTAGATACAGCATGTAGTCTGTTAACATTCATATGCTAAGGCTTTAGTTGGGCTAGGACTCCCTAATTTGGGCCCCTGTGGACATGAAAATATTGCCTATAGACATGGCAATTTTCCCCTTCTCTTTCAATGTATGGTTGCCATCAGTTCAGGGAGTAAATAGTGAATGAAAAAAAGAGATGGAATCAGCTTGTTCTGCAATTGTTGCTTTTGATGTTGCGGTTCGCACATTTTGTCAGCTGAAATTTGCAGCAGCGGCCGGCATGACTCGCGGGTAGAGGGGCAGCTGGGGGGGGGGGGAGTTGCAGGGGGTTGTGATTGCGGGAGGGATCACTTACCTTGCCGCCGCCAGGTCCCGCGTCACTGCTGATGCTCTCCTGCTTCCGATTTCAGGAACAGGAAGCAGGCAGCCAGGCTCCCTCCCCTAAGCCAATTACAACGCTACAATTGCAACGTTGTGATTGGTCGGAGCGCAGTGACACGGTGCTCAGCCAGGGGCTAGAGGGGTGGGCATGTTCTCCATGCAGGCTGTAATGCAGCCTGCATGGAGAAGTGGAAAAGTGCGCATGACTGGTCTGGGCTGACCAAACAGTCACTGCGCAATTTTAGGAGTGGGCAAACCACTCCTCCACTGCCTTGCTTGCAGAGCAGCCCCGCCCGCAAAGCAGCCAAACATAAAATGATGATAGCTGAAAGTTATTATCATTTTATGTTTTTGCTTCTGCACGGCTTGGAAGCAGTAGGGTGTCGCTCCTCCGCCATAGCGGAGGAGCCATCCCTGGAAATTTGGCCATTTAAGTTTTCTGGCTGGGCACAGATGTGAGAAGTAAGAGGGACAATAACTTGTCAGTCAGTTCACAATTCCACTAAAATAGAGAGACATATGAAGACAATATACTTTCTCAGGCTCTCTGAAAGCCAAACGATTTTCAACATACAAGAGAACAATGAGAGAGCGTAGAAATAGGTGCAATCACAGCCACTACCCATATTCAATTTTCTGTGACAAATGATCCCACTATGACCCACTCCGGATTCGGTATACCACTTAATATGCCTTTGTGACCATCCACAAGGCCACTGGACCACAGGCCTTGCATCTGCTTGTGTTGTTTGGAGCATGGCTCACTTCATATGGCTTAAGCTCATTGTTTGATGCACCGTGCCGTGTATTGCTCATCGGGTTTGCACATGAACTCTGAGTAGGGTCTCACTCCAAGGTACATGGCACAACCAGGATGCTATCCTCCTTCACTGAGAGCAGGATGAAGCTTTGTTTTCTGAATGCTCAGGTATCAGGATTGTGACAACAAAGATCACTGTGCATATGGAGGCCTCCTGAATCAATGTCCTCCATAAAGCCCTGCTTGCAACATTCTACTTCTTAGTTTTTCATCATGATGGGCTGAAAGGCAAAAGGATCGGGGCCACCTCATAAACATAGTCAGTGTTCACGCACAGGCCCAGAAGCTGTCCATATGCAGGTTTTATTGAAACTGTGGTGCCTACATTGAATACATTAATTCAGAAAATCTATGAGTTTGTGTACAAGCTGTACCCAGCAACCACTTCTCTGTGTTTCCTAGTATGTGCTTCAGACAGCAAAATTTGGCCAAATAACATGGGCATCAACCCGTTCTGAACCTGTACACTGATGTAAAACAAATTCATAACTCAGCTCCCGCATTCACTAAGTTTAACATCAATTTCTACTGCCTCAGTGTCAAAATGGCACTCGGAACTATGGACTCTAAGATGTATCGTGCACTTTACATGTCTTTGGAGTGGATGTCTAATCCATGAGTTATCTCACCAGGATTGAAACTTGTGACCTGCAGGTTGCACTTAAATCTTTGCAACAACTTCATTAGTCCACCAAGCTCACTTGCTAATATTCAAACTTGTGACATGCGGACTGTACACAGTACCCCGCAACGCACACATAAATCAGCTGAGTTACCTAACCAGTATTGGATGTTGAGACCTCCTGGCTACACACAGATCTCTAAAGTATTTGCATTAACCCTCTGTGCTATCAGCTAAGACACTGCTTATGCACAGCCATGGCCAAATTGGGGCACCTATCCAAAAATCACAGAGAGTAGCGGGTGAAATGCGCAGAGGAAGAGGGGATATTCCCTTTTTGAATAAATAGGAGGGTAAGCTTGTGGTCAGACCACCTTTAGAAGGGTCATTCAGAATTTCACACTGATTTTAATTGATCTGCATTTGGAAGGTCAAAAAAGCATTTTAATTATTGAAATGCAGTGGAATGAAGGGATTTTCTATGAGTGAGAAATGTTGGCTTTGATAAGCATTTTACCTTCATGTTTAGTTAGAAGAGATCCTCTTCTTGATATTTGATATTAAAATTATCCATTTTGTTCAAAGCATTTCAATGACAACTTCAAGTGGAGGCCGCATATTTGAGGACACTCATGCAAACTTTGACAGGCTGTGAGCTATGTACCAGGAAGGGGCACATGAAGAAATTTGGGGCAAAGGTCACTAGGATGCACATCAGTGACCTAGAATGCTGCTGGTCTTGCGGTGATGGCATGTTGTCCTGTCTGCTGAGATATGTTCTTTTAAAAAGAGCTATATATTCTGATGGTACCTTGAAAATATAACACTGCTAATGGTCCTAGTGTATGTGTGTGGGAGTATATATATAACATACATATATATATCTATATACATAGATATATATATATATATAGCATGTGTAGCATGGAAATAGCATACGTCCTGGAGGCAAGTGTTACAAATCACCCAAAGTTTGGGGTGCAAGTATTACTCCATGTTAAACAAGGTAAAGGCTGAGCACACCTGATGTCAGTTGCAGAGGTATGCATCAAAGTAGGTTGTGGCTCAAATCCAAAGCTGTTTAAAGAATCTGTGAGAAAGGCCAAAGCTTCTGATGACTATAGATTATCCTCCAGTAGATATCTTGGTACATGCCTAAGTTGAAATGTTGTAACACAGGGCTGTAGGCATATTCTATGCAGTGAGGATGTCTATATGGTGTGGATGTTTCTTTCCAGAACTTCGCTGAAGATTTTGAGGCATTGCATATTGTTACATAATGTAGAATGTATATTCGGGGTGGTTTATCTCACACTGTTGTTGCAAGCATAGCTCTATGCGTGTGTGCCCTTGTTCCCATCTCAGGAATGTATGTAGTGTTTTTTGCCAAACTATGAAGTGTTGCCATAGACCTGAAATATGGTGTCTTTTACATACCTGTCAATCCCTTTATTTAAAATTGGGAGTCATGCGAAGTCTTTAAGAGGGTAATTCCCACTAAGGTGAATAGAAAATTGGCCACAGGCGTAGCATGTTGAATTACTTCAAGTCCACAAACCCCATAGGATGCTGTAACAATGACTGGATGATCTCATCAGTGATGTCATCAATATTGTCATCGGAGATATCATCAATGATTTCATCAGTGATGTAATTTAACATGTCGTGAGTGCTGTTTTGTGTGAGATCATAAGTAGTGCATTGCAGTGCAAACTAAAACTGGTGAATTTCTGTGTTTTTTTTTTTAGTTTTTAAATGTTAGCTTTTATCTTTTTTCAACCATACTTTGAGATCAATAAAGCTGAGGGCCAAACCAAAAAACTCTTTGCTAAATAATATCTCATGCTGTGTGAACTGGAAACATTTCGAAATTCACTTTTCCTCAGGACAGTATTAGACTGAGGTAACGACTTCTCCGTACTAGTTCTACACACAAGTACTAAGAATGTCAACCCTGAAATCTTCCCAAAGAATACCTGTTATAGAAATTATTCGTACAACAATCAAGTCCTACCTGTGGGATCACTAGTCAGTGTTCTGGGTACTTATTATACCCTCCAATAATCTTTCTTAATTTGAGATTTTAGCGATTCGCCTGTGACCCTCTTATCACAGGGTAAAACTCTCAGCTGAAAACTAAGGAGCCTCGGACCTCTCTCGGCAGATCTCAAGAGAGGTTCCTGGTAGGTTTCTAAAACTCTAACCTGTCTCTCCAGCTCCATCCTCAACATTCTGTGAAAGATCACAGACACTCTGCAGCCCTGGCTTGCAGCAGAATGCTCCCCAATGATAGCTTGCATAGAATTAACATAGAGAGACCCAACTTAAAATGTGATCAACAAGGTATAATAATTAGAAATCTAATCTGAAAAGATACTCTGGCATCGAAACAGAACTCGGACACAAATAATGGAACTGTATTTCTTCCAGGCGCTATATAACATGCATTTCAACATGAGGAAATTCTGCCAGTATAGTGTCATTGCTTCATTGGCATGTTTAGGAGTAGGATTCTGGGTGATCCTTTGTGAGGCAATCCGAAAAAGTAGGCCACCACCCACAAATTCTTAACTTTGGGGGAACTTACCACATCAGGGTATTGGTTCACCCTGGAAACATAAGTAAAAGTGCTCCTGTTAAAGGTGGTACTGAGAACACTTCATGGGGAAGATGGCAATGAGACACCGCATATTTAATAGGACAAAAGATGACGTGTGTATGTAAAAGGGAAGAAATACCCATACGAAGAAAATATGTATATTTGCCAACACACGCTTGGACAGTGGGAAATCTCCATGTGTAAATCTTAGGCATTGGGGTGCTCCGTGAAATCTTGAAATGTCGAAGATGTTCTCCATTACTCATGGGATTCTTTGGGACTGTTTTTAAAATCAGAAATGTGGCCTAAACATTGGAATAATCCATGGGAACAATTTTCTGACTTTTTTTTCCAAAGCCCTTTCTGAATCAGGAATCCAGCCTGCTAATAAACTTATTGTTGAGTAGAGACATAATGAATTATGGTTGTGAATATTCTCAGAGCTAACGTTGTATGGATATGAAATGTGTGTTTTAAATGTGTATTGGGTGTTTTGTTTAGTAATGGGTATTTTACATTGTTTGTATAGATTTCATTTTTTTTAATTATCATATTCTCTCATAATAATTTAAATTAAACTACAGAGCTATGCGATGCTAATAAAATGACACATAAAGTGCCTGTACTTTATTTTTTATTCCAAGCTCTTAGTGGATGGCTCCATCTATCCTCAGATTGATTTCTTGTTTACGTCACTTCCTAATATCCGCCATTTTTCTTGTGCCAAGCCTTGGAGAATGTTTGTGTCCATCCATCGCTCAACATCAGGCCAAAGCGCTGAACATCTCTCAAGGATGGGAGGCAGTGGTGCGCACTTTAACTAGTTCTGACGAGTCTTAGAGAGGTGGCCTTCAACATTCCACAAACACGTCAGTGAGTATATAAAATACAAACATTCTAACAGATTCCTGTTAGTTAAACTGCAAAAGTGTGCCCGAAAAAGTGATGCATACAAAAAATATTCCAGCTTTAAATTCCCATTCTGGGTGTTCCGAACATAATGAGGTGTTGGCTGCATTCCAGCTATTTGTTCATTTGTTATAAAGCAAGTTTTATGTTCACCTCTTCCTCCGAGAGAAAGGACATGAGTGGTGTTAGAATCCCCCCTGGTGCGCGAGCTGGTGATGTCATCAGGGCGCTCTTTCTTTCTATCGGAGAGAGGGGTGAGTAACTCTGACAGGCAGCTCTCTCCCCCCTCCCAGTCCCGCCACCACTCCCCATCGAAGCCAGACTCATTCCCCAAGCATGCGAGGCTGTAACGAGCGCGGCGGTGCCTGAGTGGGCAGTTTCCCACTCGTGGGAGTCTCCCCTTACCCCCAGCTTCCAGAAATCGCACACCCGCGCGAGCAGTGATGTCATCATCAGCTGCCTTGATAAGCTCGAGGACCTTCTTACCGCTCACAGATTCTTACATATGTTGAGGTGCTGAGCTAAAGGTCAGTGCGCAGTTACTAACACCTGGCCCTGAAAATCGAGGATTGCTCCCACTCGCAGTCTTACCTCCCAAAAACGCTTCTTAGAACCACTGAGGAGCATCACAGTAAACTCCAGCCAGGATATGTGGCTTTTTTTTTTTTAAATTAATAATATTACTTATTCATAAAGAGAAATAATAACCGACGTCTCAGAACAGGGTCACAGTGGGACAAAAAAAATAGGTCTGGCCACCAAAATAAAAGTGGCCCCATTAGCGGACCAGATAGCTGAAAAAAGAGCCCCACAGTTGCAAATCAGACTGGTTTTGAATTTGTAAAGATGAACTATATGACGTATTTTGCAAAGTAAAGGAGACTGCATGCCTTTGTGTTTGCTGCAGGCAATGTTTGGGGTAATATCAGGGTAATCAAAAGTTTAAAAAAAAGGGCCTTCTGGCCATAAAACCAACAAACTGCTAAAAAAAAAACGGGCCCACATACTGCTCTGTACGACCAGCCCATCGGGCACTGCTTGATCGCCGGATAGGCAGGGCCACTGCAATGATGCGATTCTGCGGCTGTGGCGTTTTTCACATAATTATAGATTTGCCACTTTTGTCACATCCGTCATCTGCTGCATAATTTTCAGATTAAAAATATATATATATATATATTTCTAACTCAAACTGATAAAAAGTTACTAAAAATGCGGCAACGCTTGTTGCTGTGCAGCGGAGGGCACTCCACAAAGGTTAACTGTTCACCTTTCAGTTGCATATTGCTGTCTGTGGGTGTTAAGTTAGTACCACTTAGGTGAAATCTTTGTCCAGACAGTGTTCACGTGTAGAAATGACAACATAATGAACCGATATTGTCACAAAAATTGCCGCATAATTTGTATTTTCTTACTCCATCATTTAGTAAACCTTGCCGCACAATTTGGTCCTCCATTGCTGCATAATTCCAGTGCCCCTGCCCAATGGCCAATCCTATCCTGTATCAGAATTATTCCCATAATGCAACTTTCACTGTTCCCGCTACTTGCTCAGTGAGTTCGTGATTGCTGCTGACATCCGCAGTGAGCTGAAGGTCATGAGTTTGAATCTTTGTAGACTCTGTCTTCCATCTTTCAAAGGTCTTAGTTTGAGTCTGTTTATAATGGGTAAAAGCAACATCATTTATTTATAGTGCTTAGAAATGGCAGAAGTGTGGTATGAAGTGCTACATATAGACAGAAAAGTTTTTATTAGTATATGTCCTAAATGTTATCTGGGTATAAAACACAGATATGTTCTCTGGGGAAACTGTGCACCAGCCATGCCTATGGTGAAGCCAAAGAGCAGTACAGAAACCCACCCACTAACCTCGAAGATAGGGATTACTGGTGCATACCATGGCAGGGTAACATAATGCACCAAGTGGTAGGTATTTTTTTTTAAAGTGAGCCATTTATTTATTTTCGATTACTTAAAAACAGTATATACGTATATCTTAAGAGACTAGTCAAAATAAATAGTACAAAACTATGATTAAGAAATGCATAAAATTATGCGTTAAAAAGGATTTTTTTCCTTTAAAAAGTTCTATGTTTCAGGGCCCTTGTCCTCTGGCCCTGGTGTCTCGCTGAGTGTGGTAGGTATTGTAACTCTCTGCTAGTTGATGCAATTTCTTTTTGCCATGATCAGTGATGCTCTGTGGTACAAAAAGAAAATCAGTATTTGGATTTTGCCAGCAAGATGGCTCTGTGCCAGGCACAGTTTTCTATGCCGATTCATGAGAAGGTCATGTGACATTCCCATCAAACTGACATCGGAGAACCCTGCCAGTGCTTAATTTGTAATAAAGTATGTGCCAGGGCCCTCGCCAGTAGGCCACTGCAGCTTTAAGCACCCATTGCCTTGCCAGTGCTGCCAACAACAATACCTATGCAACTACCAACCAGAACACTCCTAAAAGTGTGACAATTCAGACTATTCCAGGCCCCCAAAGCTATAAGAATGCGTGGGTGTCAGGAATTAATCGGTTTTAATGTATATTGAATTACTAAACAGCTGTTGGTCTGCCCATATGTAAATTACACAGAGAACGCCACCATGTGGCAGACTGTCATAGTGCGGGTGTACACAATTAAGTGCAGGTGCGGAGCACCGGAAACCACCGGCTCAAATTAAGCACTGAACTCTGCATGGGGGATGTGAATCCCCTCTGCAAACACATTTTTTTTCTCCATAGAGAACATATTTCTACGCATGGAGCAACCCTTTACCCTACACCCCCGCCAGATCTGGGGGTGATCCAGTCCCCTTTGCACCCTGGAAAGGAATTTACGCAAACCCTTTGCGGAGTACACATCTGACACTTTCTTGGGTTGAAAGGGTAATATGATGAGTTTGCGAAGTACAAACGAACATGATTGTGCACATTCATAAACTTCAACCTTGAAACGCCTAGAAATGCCCATTTTCCCACACCCTGAGTGGCCATACTTCTCTTTATGGCTTCTAAATATTTAAATGTACAGTACTGTTATCTTTCAACAGGACTGAGATTTGTTTCATATGAAAGTGCTGCCACTTTCCCATATGGCAGCTAAATATTTATGTTTAGTACTGCATTTCTGGAGCAATTACAATGTTTGATGTGAGCAAACAAATGCCTTCCCCCGGTTTTTTTAAACATTGCGTTTTACAGTACTGGCACTTTTCTACACGACCTCTACATATTTCAGTTTTTATACTGGTATGTTTCAGCAGAGCAGTATATATTGTGTGGCAGTGCAGGCACGTTTCTCTGGAACTTGTCCACACATCTTCCAAATATGTAATTTTACAGCGCTGGTATGTTTGTGCAGGACTGCAGCATGTGAAAGTGCTGGCACTTTCCTGCATTGCTTCTAATTTTAACAGTGGTGGTATGGTTTGGCAGGACTGCAATATATTTCACCTGACCACCCTGGCACGTTCTCACAAGGTCTTCTGAATATTTACTTTTACAGTGCCGGTATGTTTCTGCAGTACTGCAACATATGAAAGTGCTGGCACTTTTCCACATGGCTTCTACATTTTTAATGATAGAATTGTGTGTGTGACTACACTGTTTGATGTGACAGTGCTGGCACTTTACTCCAGGATTAAAAAACAATTAACAGCCTCTGTAAGGTTTTGGCAGCATTGGCACTTTTCCACGTGGCTTCTAAATATGTATTTTTTATACTGGCATTCTGCGGCAGAACAGCAATGTATTTCATGTGACAATGTTGCCACGTTTCCACGTGGCTTCTAAAATTTTATTTTTAGTAATTGCATGGGTTACGTGACTACACTGTTTGATGTGACAGTGCTGACACTTTTACACTTTTACTCCTGGGCTTTTAAATATGTAATTTACAGTATTGGTATGTTTTAGCCGCACTGGCACTGGCACTTTTCCACATGACCTCAAAATAGTTAATTTAACGTTCTGGTATGTCTCGGCAGAACAGAAATATATTTCGCATGACAGTGTTGAGACTTTTCTCAAGAACTTTTCCACAAAGTTTTCAAATATTTATTTTGCTGGGCTGGTATATTTCTGCCAGATCTAACATATTTCTTGTGACAGTGTTAGCACTTTTCCACATGGCTTCTAAATATATCCTTTTATTTACTGGCATTTTTGGGCAGAACATCAACATTTTATAGAGACTACTGTTGAAGTATTTATCTGTTTTTATTTGACATTTACTCATCACGTGTTCGTGCTAGTTCTCAGTAAGGGGTTGGTGTAAGCCCACATGTTATTGCGATGCACAGTACGGTGATGCCCATCAGGGCCGGATGACCGTAGCAAGCACCGGGCGTTTCCCCAGGGTGTGGGGCCATTTTTGTTACCGGGGGCCGGAGTCGGCCCCCTGTAAAAAAAGCAGCGGCAGTGTTTTCAACGCGCACCCCACCCCGATACCCACCCCACCCCCTTACCCCAACCTCTCGGCAGCCGGTCCGACTCAATTGCCAGGGCCAGTTTGCGTTCCCAGTCCGGCCCTGACGCCCATCCGCGTGAGGTGCGCATTATCAACATATACAATAAACTTAACATAATAAATCTTCTCGTGACAGTGCTGGCCTTTGCCCAGGACCTTTCTACATGGATACTAAGGGGCATATTTATGTAGGTTTTGCGTCCCCCTTGCTCCGTGCAAGGGGGTGCAAGGGCAATGCAAAACCTAAGTAGGGTTTATCAAGCCACGAAAGGCCGCCTTGCATGGCCCTGAGCGGCTTGATAAATCCAGAGTAACACAACGCAGCGCAAATGGCTGCGTTGTGTTATTCTGCCCTGGGAAAGCGTTCCATGCGTGGAACGTGGGTGTTCCCAAGCATCCACCCATGGATTCTGAAGCATTCACAGACTTACCTATCTTGGTAGACGTGGGAATGCGTCAGAATGCTACGCCTTCCCAGGTGAGGTGTAATGAGGAGAAATATCTTTGTTTCTACTCATTACTTCCTCTTTCTATGTGTTCTGCATTCTAGGTATATGCCTCAGGGGATTGTTTTTGTGCAGGAAGGGGCATACATTTATTTCAGCTGAGCTCTGAGACGGCTCCTGCATTCGTCTGTCGCACTGTAGGAATTTATATTTTTTCCATCTAATTGTGCAAAAGTAAATGTGTCAGTTTTCCCAGTACAATGAAAAAAACTGTAGTTGCAGAAATTTCGCTTCTGAAGTCAGAGCAGTTGCCTGGGAGCATTTGGGGATTTCGTACCCTATAAACACTTCAGACGCCTCTGAGCTGGCCTGGAGTTTTATAGGGTAGGAAAGCATGTGCGTCCCACAAAGAAATTCCGCACAGCAGGAACCAAAGGGAGGTGGTGTGTGTAGCAAAAGGGAGGAGAGAAAAACAGGCTGCAAACTGGGAAAAGTCCCTACAGAAATTAACCACAAAACAGGCTGGTCCTTTAACGGTAGATAATGCCCTGCTGAAATAAATAGCATGCATAAGGCTTTATAACAATAACGTTTTTATACAGTGCTTTTAGTGCACTTTGACATTTTCTAAATGCTGTGAATAACCAATGTTACTATTATGAAATATAAATTTACTCAATTGTACTACTTAACATGCTCCAAAATGCCTTTGAGAATAGTTCCTCTAACCAGGCAAGACAGCTACTAACAGCCATCTGCAGAATCAGCCTTTCATCCTACTGAGGTTGGTAAATTGAGCACAGCTGTTATTTACAGACCTTACAAACGTCATGAAATGGCATGAAAACAAATTATAATTGTTAGCCAGGAAAGAACAATTCAGTGAGCTGGCAGAGATAGCCAAGCCTGAGATTAAATTTGAAAACATTTGTCAATTGTACTAAGTTCTCACCTCGGAAGGATGGAAGACTGAATTGGCCTTTTTGGGATTCTACCTCTTGGCCTGCAGAACACTGCAAGTTTTAGTAGTAAACTTTCAACACACTGAGCCAGCCTGTGGCTTAACAAGCAGGTCACTATTTGTAGATAATAACCCATGCAGGGATTATAATTGTGCTGAAAGTTTACTGGGAAGAGCATTTTGCCACTCTTACCTGGGTTAGAAGTGCCCCAGTATCCTTACACATTTAGGGAACAAGAAATGTGGGCAAAGGTCTGGCGAGCTGCTGCACCCTTGGATAATGCTGCTGCCCGTGTCTCAAGTAGGGAGCAGTGCTTAATTTGAGCCTGTGGCTTCCGGTGCTCGGCACCGGCACTTAATTGTTGGCACCGGTACTTATGACAGTCCACCAGATGGTGGTGCTGTCTATCTAATTTTGAAATGAGCACCATAGAAGTTGTTTAATAATTATTTACACATTTAAAATGACTAGTACCAGCCCGCCAACCCATTCTTATAGCTTTGGGCGGCCTGGAATAGCCCACATTGTCACCCTTGTAGAAGTGTCATGGTTAGTAGTTGTTATTGCCAGCACAGGCGGGGCAATGGGTGGTGCAAGCTGCAGTGGCCTCCTGACAAAGGCCCTGGAACTTCTTTTTTTTTTTTATAAATTAAGCACTGGTAGGGAGATACAAATGGCAGGCAGCTGGACAGCGCTACATCCCCTTGCCAGGGAAAACCCTCTCCAACACCCTTCCTCATCACTAGGGCAGGGGCGCAAGGAGTCACATGAGGGTTGGACGGCTGACCAGCTCCTGCCACAATAAGGTTACTTCTGAGGTGGGGGTAAAGGGGAAATTCATGGCCCAGCTCCCAAATTGTGACCACTCTTCTTTGGTGGCCACAGGGATGGTTGTGTGGCTGTGGGATATCAGTGCCACACATGCTAGCCCTGTGGCAGACCTAGATATAAGCTTTATATCATTTATTTCCAAACCTGTTTGTGGAGGGCCCCCACCCCAAACAGAATGCAGGTGTAAGCGAAGTATGGAGCACATTTTGCTTTCTTATTATTGAAGTTCTAGGAAGTAAGGGAAAAAAACAAAGCCTGACAGGGACAGTGCCCGCTGGTAGGTTGTGCAGGAGAGGGAGAGGGTGCACTCCGTAGCAATACATACTCCTGTATTTTATTGGGACTTATATAGGGCTTTCTTACTCCTTGTTTGGTCCAAGGTGTCTTTACTATAATTTTCTATGCTTGAGTTTAAGCATTACAGGAACGTATACCAAGGCCAGGCTGAGGCATTGGACCAGCTTTAAAGCGAGAGGGGTTGGTATGATTTTTCCTGGCTGGCAGGGTTCATCGTACTTTCATTCTCTAATGCTGATAAAGGCAGATTGGTCACCATATATATTTGCAATGGAATGGATAAGTAGGATGAGAGCAAGTGGCCAGGAATTCAGAAAGGCTAGTCCAAGACACAGCAACCAGCCTTAAAGAAGTAAGAGGTAGTTTCAAGTTTTTTCTAAAATGTGCTTACAAGGCCCAAGCCCAGAGTTCATGGATGAACAAGGCAAGTAAAGGCACTGATCTCCCAGTACAGACTTTAGCTGCACTGTCCAGAAGGCTTAATCAACACACAGTAGTGGCTGGCATCTACGGAGGGCGGTGGGTGAGCGCGCAAATATTAATATTAAAAATAAAACTTACCAGAACCGACGTCCGCTGCTCTGGACCTCTTCTGTGGAACTGGATGCTGCAGTGCGGGTGCCAATCCTGGCTCTGCTCTGATGCTGTGAGAGCAGCACCCTGATTGGAGGGAGCGGCCTCACTCGGTGCTCCCCAGCGCCCTGGAGACCTGCACTTACTCTAACCTAGCTGTCTTAAGACAGCTGTTTTAGAAGTTTCAAACTGTGCATGTCTGGCTGGCCGTCGCAAGATGGCCGGCGGCCAAAGGGGCATGCACACTTTGAAAAGTGCACTAACAGCCCACCCTCCTCTCTGCTGCTGTCATTCAGCAGCAGCCTCGCCCCTGTCCTGACGCTTGGTTCAGGATGGGAGGATTACAAATAAAATGGTAATGAATTACCATTTTATTTTTCATCTTTGGGGGTAATTTAAGTGGGGCGATGCTCCTCCACTCCAACGGAGGAGCTGCCCCTGTCAACACACACTGCTGACTTGAGCAGGCATCCAGGGAAGTTGAATTAGGAGTTTTCCAGGACATGATATGACACCTATTGGTTACTACTGCCTGAGAGCATCGGCCTCTTGCCAGAGGTGAGAGTAGAGCAGCAGCGGCCCGTGCAGGTAAGAGCGGTGGGGCAGTGTGGCCGGGCCGAGGGGATTTCGACAGACAATGATGAGGGAAAAATAATTATTTATTTAATTTTTTCTCATGGTCGTCTGCCGAATTCACTCCCAACCCGGCCCCACTGCTCTTACCTGCACGGCCCGCGGCTGGAGTAGAGTAATGGGGGGAAGGTAGGACAAATGGGAAGAGAGCAGACAGAGGAGATCCGAAGGAAAGCAATTGAGACATAAGTAAAATATGTTCTTCACATGTCTCACTTGTCAGAGAAGAGCTGAACTAAGATTGAAGAAAATGAGAGCTACCGAATTGGTGCCATTCTGCCGCCGTTGCTGAAACAATGAAGGTGGAGTAATTCTCCTTTCACCACATTGTCTGTTTTTTACATAAATTGTCATTCACCACTAGTAATGAAAGTAGAAGGTGCCTGGGAGAAAGTTCTAGAAGGTCAGAAGAACTCCTTACATTAACTAGAAAGTGCAAGGGTCTCTGGGATTAAATGAAAGTATTAGGCTTGCATGAAGGGGTGAGGACAGAAGTGTGGCATGAGGCAAGCTGATCTGCTCTTGCGCTGTCAGTGTAGCAACCGACCAAGCGCTTTGTCTCACTCCCTTGCTTTTGGAAGGTGCCAGCTCGCCTGGGTTTGAACCACAGCCTGACTACAGCTAACATGACTGGGGCTGGTCTGCCTTTGTGAACTTTCGGGGGCTTGAGAGATGCTTGGAGGTGAACCCCAGCTCAAAATGCTGCCTTCCTTTGGTCTAGCAAGAGTAGGCGGAATCTGGTCCTTTGAAAGGTTGGGTAGTAGTTTCTGCTCAGGTTTCAAGCCTTGATTTCTCTTCCACTTCTTCCTTGTTCAAGGGGTGTATCTGTTCAGCAATAAGCAGTATCTATCCTTGCCTTCAAAAAATACATGCCTTTTGGCATCTTTCTACTCATTCGACATTCTACCTGGCGCATGTTGCCACATGGATCACTGGGCTCTCTTTGATTACCCCGTTTTTTGACGTACACACACTGAGCAGCTCACTGTCCTTACGGCCAGGGTGGTGCTGTGTAGCTACCTATATATTTTAGTCCTCATTAGAATTAGAATTTGGCACTCATCTCTCACATACCCTCAACCATCACACTGCCAGGAGCTGCATCCTACAACATGATTACCGCACCTCCATGGTCCTCACACATGACATGAAAGCACTTCCAAGCAAAACCAACACCCTCCCAACCAAACACACTGCGCTGTGTACCTAGCTTCATATCTGGGTAAGTGCTCCAAAACCCCACATGGGGTTGGTAAGCTCTATACAAATACTACAGTACAATACTCTGAGACTGTCATTTGTCTAACCACAAAATAAAGATGAGTAATGTTACCTACCAAGGTAACTCATGGAAGGAGTAGTAAACCAGGGACAGCAATTCACGTAAACCCATGCCCTGCTCTTCCATTTTGTTTCCTGCGTAACACTGTGCTCAGTTAGATTTGGAGCAATACCGCTGTACTTTGCCTAACCGTTGGGTGCTGCTTTTCAACGTCACACATGGAAAAAGAGCGGTGACTCTACGAGTGCCTTCCATGCATTCCCTTTTGATCTCTATAGAGGACTGTCCTTGATTAGATTAGATGTAATATCTTAGGCATTTAGCTGACTTTAATATGCACAGTGTAACTTGCCAAGGTCACACATGGAAGGAGTGGTGAAGCTGAGACTGCCTCCCACACAGACCCATTTTACTTTTTCATTCCTACAGAACACTGGCCAGATGTACCAAGCATTTTTGTGGTTGCAAAAGCTGCAATTCAGTGTTTGCAACAGCAAAAAGTCTTTTTTAAATGTACTAAACCCATTTTTTGATTCGATAACAGGTCCCATTGGGACCACTGCCCCTTCATGAATGTAAAAATAAAAGTTTGTTCAGGAGTAGGCAGTATTTCAGGGGGACCACTATCTATTCTCAAACAAACTTTTAATAAGTTTCAAACTTTTTTTTTAACTAAGTCATATTTCCTTTAAGAAAAACAGGCTGCTTTGAATTTTTTTTATTTAAAAAACAATCACAGACGTGATAAGTCTCCTGACTTTTATTTTGGTTGGTGTGCTAAATTCCACACTAGTCACAATAGTATTGGTTGCAAGTTGCAAGCAGTATTTTTACGATCAGTGTTTTGTACCTCTCACCCACTGTCCTCAGTTGGGTTTGGTGTACCTGTTAGGTAATCACTGACTGCCCTGGGTGGCTCACTCCCTGGAAACCACAGAGAGATCAATTATCTAGGGCTGTTTCACATTAGAGTGTCTACCGTTCCGGAATATCAATGCCCCCCACCTCCCCACGAACTCCCCTCACAAAGCCTTGTTGCTTTCCTCGCGCGGGTCCCAGCATTGCGTCAGCAGCTCGCAGCTGCCTATGGATCTAATCAGGAGAGAGCCTGAGTCACCGACCTCAGACCCCCTGAGCTGCCTGCCTGTGAGTCGGTACTTTGTACTGGACCCCTGAGAAGCCCTTCCCAGCTTGTTACAAGGTCCCTGGCACGCTGCGTCTGCACTGCAGACTAAACTAGGTTCAGCTGAAGCTCTGGGCTGTGATTCACTTACATAGCCTCGACTGTCTGCTCCCAGGAGTGCGTTGGGCCGTCGCAAGCGGCCCAAACAAAGCTTTGTTGCTATCGGCCTACAGCCACGCCCACCCCCTGCTTCCGGGTTACTTCCCTGCATCCTTCAGGCTCCAGCAGCGTGGATAACGGGACGCATGTGGTAACAGAACCCTAACACCACTCAGTCAGTGGAAACCAGTGGTAATCGCGCCAAATAACCAGTCCACGCTGTCGGTGAAGCGTAAAAGGCCCTTTATTAGGACAGGCTGTAAACATAACTTTAAACCATAACAAATACTAACAATAACCCCAACAATACTTCCCCCCCCACTTCTTCGTCTCACTCACTCCATTCTTTCCCCTTGCACCCCATCTCTCTTCACGTTCCACAACAACCCATTTCCGTTCTCAATCCACTTCTTCATTTGTCTCCTGACATCCTCTTTTGCATCACCTGCCATCGCACTCCTGCATCCCGCACCCCCATCAATCACTCTTCCCCCCCCGAGAGGTGGGTGGGCCCGTCCAGGACTCCCCCCACCCCTCCAAAGTTCCGCCTACCTCCCTACAACCTGCCCTAAACTGGCATGCTCCATCCACCCTAGTTAACACTTCCCTATTTTCTGTAGGGTGGGTGGGTGGTCAAACTTTTCTGACCCTCCCGCTGGCGCTAGGAAACAGGAAGAGGAAGTTGCTTCCCCTTCCTGCTCCCTTATAGCCCCTTTTACTCCCTCCCCTTCCCCTCCAGCCTGCTCCTTCTGGCGCGAATCCCCCGGGGAAAGACTAGACTGCGTCCTGCTTTCCCCGGGGGCCGTCATCGCGCCAAATAACCAGTCCACGCTGTCGGTGAAGCGTAAAAGGCCATTTATTAGGACAGGCTGTAAACATAACTTTAAACCCTAACAAATACTAACAATAACCCCAACAATACTTCCTCCCCCACTTCTTCGTCTCACTCGCTCCATTCTTTCCCCTTGCACCCCATCTCTCTTCACGTTCCACAACAACCCATTTCCGTTCTCAATCCACTTCTTCATTTGTCTCCTGACATCCTCTTTTGCATCACCTGCCATCGCACTCCTGCATCCCGCACCCCCATCAATCACTCTTCCCCCCCGAGAGGTGGGTGGGCCCGTCCAGGACTCCCCCCACCCCTCCAAAGTTCCGCCAACCAGGGAACCCCCTTTGGGCGGTTACCTGCCCCACCCTGCAGCCGTGCACCTTTCGCCCTCACACCCTTCGACACCAAATGGACTCATTCCAGAGCTTGCTGATCGTGTCCCTCATTTCCATCATGTAATAGGCATTACCCATCTTTGAAAGGTGCACCCCGTCATCCCTGAATAGCAGCGGCTCCTCCAGCCGAAGCCCATTGTGTGCAATCACTTTAATGTCTCTTTGTTCGCAAAAAACCCTCATCGCCCTGTTCAACTTTCTCCGGGCTTTTTCCACTGCTGCTGGTTTTACCGCTCCCCTCCACACTTTACGTGGCACAAATTCTGTCCACACCAAGCAGGTGCCTGCCATCCGTTGTTTCATAACGTCCAAGTCCCTTTGCATCTGTTGCATGATTGCCAGGCCTGACAACCGCACCATATCATTTTCCCCCAAGTGTAAAACCAGCAGGTCAGGACATCCTTTTTGCGACACCATCTTCGTTAACCAGGGCAAGAAAGCCCCCCAGCGCATTCCTCGTTTTCCCCACCATTGCACCTCATGATGGCTGCTCCGCAGTCCCAGGATACGGCCGTAAACCTGATGATCTGCATACTGTGCCGCCCAATGCACGAACGAGTGCCCGGCTATCCAGGTGACCGTCTTGGTCCCCAGGCCCCTCACACAACCTACGGCAAGAAAAAAGTGTTAAAATCCATCCTGGCCCCACCAAAACCTCCTTACCCCCCCCTTTGCAGAGACCCATGACGCCCGCCCATCGTCACTTCCGCACGTAGCGCTCGCAGCACCGGGACCGCCATCTCCCAATCTGTCGAATCCGATCCCAGGACCACCCCAAACGCGCCGCTGCCGTGGCTGCCCCAATCCGAAAAGAGTGCGTCCCAAATCCCTTCGGGTCCCGTCCCATCCGCTTCAATGCCATACGCATAACTGCCAGCAACTGCGCCGCCGTCAGCCTATCGCCGGATGCATGCTGGAATATTTCCCCTTTCCTGCTGGCCCCATCCTGCGAAAAACCTCCCACTCCCTTACCGGGCACACCCCTGGCACCCACTCTCATTCAACCATATCCACTTCCCCCTCCCTGCCTGATCCGTCTTAGAGTGGCCCAACCAGATCCCCAGTCGACCCCCATCCAATCTCACATCCTCATACTTTCTCCCTTCCCTACCTTTCGTCCCCAACAACTCCGACACCCTGAACGCTCCAAAAAACATCCACACCATGCTCAAACGAAACAAAGCCACTTCCGTGGCATCGTAGCAGCAAACGGGCAACATGCCCAATAAACCTTGTAGCACCTCAAATGTTATAGCTTCCCGGGGCCCCCCCGTAGCCCCCTCCCGTCTCTCCCTACCCCAACCCTTCAGCATTCTGCTGATAATCTCATCTTTCGCCGGATCAAAACCCCAAAACAACTTACAATAAAAGGAGATTCCCGCCAATTTCCCTGCGATCGTTGTATGTGACAACCCCCTCTCAGTACAGTGCAAAACAAAACGGATCACTCCCTGTTCCATCTCTTGAACGGACATGTGCCCACTCTCAGTGGTCCAGCCCATAAAGACCCCGAACTCAGTCCAAGCCAATCTGTAAGTGCGCCGTGTCGTCTCCGCTATCGACTTTTCCACTAGGCTGCAGACTCTCATTCTCCCCATGCCCAGATGCCGTCCGGCAGCTGTGTCTTGAGGACCTCCGCTCCGGGTGCCATGCGGCGAAACCTGCTCCACTGCGAACGAGACAAAGCATCCGCGATGTCATTACTCGCTCCCGGCACATGCTTCGCCCGAAAAACCACATTCAACTGCAGACACTGTAGCATAAAATACCTCAGCAACCTCAACACCCTCAAGTCCCTTGCTCTCTGCCTGTTGACCAGCTCGACCACTGTCATGTTGTCCACATGGAACAACACGGAACGGTTCCTGAATTCAGCACCCCACACCGCTAGCGCCACCAACAATGGAAAGAACTCAAGAAACGCAATGCTCCTCCCTTGCTTTAGCCAGTGAGCCGGCCAGCGTTCCGCGCACCATCTCCTGTCCCAGAAAACACCAAAACCTGCCACCCCCGCTGCATGTGAAAAAATCTGCACTTGCCACACTGTTCTGTCCTCTACGAAATCCAGTGAAACCCCATTGAAATCCGTCAAGAAAGTCTGCCATACTCTCAGGTCTGCTCGCACTGCCAATGAAATCCGCACCCTGTGGTGCGGTAGCACCGCCCCCGACATGGCCATGCCCAGGCGCCTGCAAAAGGTCCTCCCCACTCTCACCACCCTGCAAGCAAAATTTAACAGCCCCAAAAGTCTTTGGACCGTCCTCAGGTCAATCTTTTTCTCGCCCATCACCCCCAACAAACAGGCCTGTATGTCCCCCACTTTTTCCGCTGGCAACCGGGCTATCCACTGGACTGAGTCCAACTCAATGCCCAAGAATGTCAGTTGACAGCTGGGCCCAGCTGTTTTCTCCGGCGCCAATGGGACCCCAAAGTGCCGGGCCATCTCCTGAAACTGTGCCAAAGCTCGCCCGCATGCGCCCGACCTTCGCTGTCCGATGAAAAGGAAGTCGTCCAGGTAATGTGACACCCCCTTATGCCCACTGATCCTTTGAAATGCCCATTGCAAGAAGGTGCTGAACAATTCAAATAGAGCGCATGAAATCGCACAGCCCATGGGTAGGACTTTGTCCACAAATATGGCCCCCTCAAACTGCATGCCTAGCAACGGGTAATCCGCCGGGTGTATGGGCAGCAAACAGAAAGCCGACTTCACGTCACATTTCGCCAGCTCCGCTCCCTGCCCACACCTCTGTACAAGGCGGATCGCGTCGTCCACTGAAGCATACAGTACCCGCGAGTCTTCTTCCGCAACGAAGTCGTTCACGGACCTCCCTTCTGGCCAGGACAGGTGGTGTATCATCCTGTACTCGCCCGGCTCCTTCTTGGGAACCACTCCCAGTGGAGAAATAATCAATTCTGCTAAAGGCCAGTCGACAAACGGGCCCGCTATCCTACCTTCTTCAACCTCTGTTCTTAGTTTCGCTGACACCACCTCCGGCAACTCCTTGGCCGATTTCAAATTGTCCGCCCATCTCCTTTCCCTTGGACCCTGATACCCCACCCGGAAGCCCTCTGTAAATCCCCAGTGCAGCTTCAACGCTGCCTCCCTGTCTGGATATACCGAGAGCCACGGGCCCATGGCCTCAATTCGGACCGGAGTAGGCGCCCTTTGGTCCAGGCTGCCCCCGTCCGTTCGTGGCCCGCCACTGTTCTGATGGTGTAGCCAAGGTAAAACATTGGGTGAGGGCGTGTTTCCCACCACATTTGGAGCACTCATGCTTGAACCTACACGGATACCTCGAGCAGTATCCTTTGTTGTAGTTCCAACACGCTCCTGTGTTGCTCCCGCCTGTCTTCTGTTGTCTGCCCCCTGCATTACCTGCACTGGTCTGTTCACTAACCGCCCCAGACTGAGCGGAACGCGTTGGAAATGTCCGATACGTCACTGGCAGCCCACTCGCCGTGTGCGTCGCTGCTGACGACTGTGTGGATGACATCCACTGCATCCACAGTTCCTGGTCCACCTCCCCCCAGGGTTTGTCAGGGTTCGCGCCAATTCTGGCCCGAAACTCCTCGTCATAGCTGAGCCACGCGAACCCCCAAAATGCATCTGCGCCTTCCTAATGATGTCCATGTATTTTAACATCGCTATAGCCCTGTCTTGATGCTTTTCGCAATAGATGCTAGCATAAATCAAAAAGGCCGATGTCCAATTCTCCATGGTCACCGGCACCCGGGGTCTACGAGTCAGTTCCCATTCCTCCTCCTTGGAACCCTCTTTTGCCTGTATCTCCCTATGGAGCAGCTTAAAAACGTCCACGTATTCGTGTCGCCATATTCTGGCCCTTATTTTATCCGACAGATGCGACCCTAACGGCATTGCCAACCCCATGTACGGCAGTTTCTTGTGCCGCCGTTCCTCCCCTTTGTCCTCTTTTCCGTCTTCTTTGTCCGTCTGGACACTGGCCACCGCCTTCTTACCCCCCCTTGCCCAACTCTGCTGACGGCCCCCCCATCCCGGGTGCCGCACCCTTCGGTTCCCTCACTGACCCCTCCCCCACGCCCACCGACCGGCAGGTCTTCTTCCTACCCCGTCCCGGCCCATCGTCCCAAGCATCCCACCACTTGCCCTCACCTGACAAGGTGGTCTGCGCTTCTTCTTCCGTCCTGCTGTTGCCGCTCCTCCTCGAAGTGGCCGTCTTGGCCTGCGTTCTGGCCGCCGCCGGTGCCTGGAAAATACTAACACATTTTGTCGTTGACGCCCCCCCCACAGGCATCCTGGCCGGCCTTTCGTCCTCCTCACGCAACTCGCCTTCCTCAAGCTCATCACTGTCCTCCCCGTAATCAAGCATCAACTCCGCTTCCGTGTCCTCAGGCACCCATGTCAACTCTTGCACCGCTCTTTTCACACCTTTTCCAGTCTTGGCACGCACCACTACCCGTTCCCCTGACCCCGTCGCTGCTGCCCGCTCCCTCCGCCCCCTCCAACTCCCCCTGAACTCCCGGGCCGCGCACAACTCCGCCCACTTAGCCTCCGTGTCCCGAATAACGCGCCTCTGATCCCGGATTTTTTCTTCCAGGGTCATGAACTCCCACCTCCGCCCCCAGGCTGATGAGGGCTGCCCCCCGTCCTCCCCCCTGCCCCTTTTTTCGGTGCCTGTGCGGCCAGGCCTACCCCCCCCTGCCCTCAGGGGCCCCCCAGATGGGCACCCCCTTCCCCTGCTGTCCCTCCCCTGAGAAAGGTCCAGAGGGGACTCCCCCCCAGGATCCCCCCCTCGGGGTGCGAGCCCCCCAGTCCCGACCGAAACAGGTCCTGAGACCCCACTGCCCCCCCACCCCACCTGCCCCCCTGGTTCCCCCACTTAACTCCAGGGCCAATCCCCCCTCCCTCCCTGCTGGCTCGAATTGGCCCACCTGGGCCTCACCGAGACCTGCTGCTCCACCTGGTAAAGCCTGTTGCAGTCCCCCGGCCGTCCCTCCAGCTCACCCTTGCCCCCCCCTCCCGACAGCATCGACAGCAAGCACAGCAGGCAGGCTCTTCCTCCCACCCCCGCGCTTCCCGCCGACTTTACCCGGACCCCCCCCCTTCCCAGCCACGTGGTGTGTCCGCGTTGGAGACTCCCGGCATGCTGCCACTGCTGCCGCCACTCCGGCCGACGCGGACCAGGGGGTCCGCGTCATCCCTACCCACGCCTCATCTAAAACCCCCGGGTGTAAGAGATCCGCCCGCCCCGCCCTGCCGAGGACTCGCAGGGCCTCCTTCACGGCCTCCGCATCCGCTCCTGCCATCCCCTGAAACCCCAAAAAACTGCCCCGGGCGCCGACCGGCACCAGTGCAATACTTTCCCCGTTCCCGACCTAAATCCCCTCACCTCAAACTTTTCTGACCCTCCCGCTGGCGCTAGGAAACAGGAAGAGGAAGTCGCTTCCCCTTCCTGCTCCCTTATAGCCCCTTTTACTCCCTCCCCTTCCCCTCCAGCCTGCTCCTTCTGGCGCGAATCCCCCAGGGAAAGACTAGTCTGCATCCTGCTTTCCCCGGGGGCCGTCAACGGGATGTTTATTGGATGGATTTTAAGAATATCCCTAGCTCGTACCCAGACCAGTGGGGTACTAGTGACAGAGGACGGTTCAGACGGTCGGTAAAGGGCAGTCTGGGCTCAATGAAAATGTCTGAGGAGTTAACAGCAGTGTGCCCTGCACCAATGAGCCCGTCTGGCACCTGCAGTGCACCTGCGTCATCCAGCATTCCCTCACGGTGCCTTCCTGGGGTTGGCTTCTTGTTGTCCGGGCTTGGTGCCCCTGGCCTCCATCTTGGATGTGTCACTGTACGAAGTGTGCGCCAGGCGCGCACCACCCATAGGGCTAAATGGGCTTTAGCGCCCCCCGTCGTGTGTCTCAGCTCGAGCTGCTGTGGGCTCGGCTGGGCAGTGTCTGGAGTCTTATCTCCGGCACGCCCGAGTATTTCACAGGTCTTTTTAAAGACCATTTGCATAGTTACATACCTTTGTAAACTGGTTCCAGAAGCTTAGTCTTTCTTTTTGGTTCCAGCACCCCCTTGTCCCCCACTCTGCCTATTCCTTACATTTTACATTTACTGTCCTAGTGTGAGAATGCATTTCATGAAAAGAAATATAAAGTAGGGTTGCCAAAAGAAAAATGCTAGCCATGTGCTGTTTAAAGAGCCTGCAAAGACCTCGTCTTGACTCTAAATAGGGTATTAAATAAAAAGTATGTATTCATTTGTAATGTGACTTTTCTCTCTTTGTTCCCTTTAACTAGAACACAAAAGTGCTTTCTAGTTATATTTGCTGTTCGAAGCATACACAGATAAGTGCTGAAAATAGGGATTTAGGTGGCTGCTTATTTTTGTGCCGTCTGGGACATCAAAATAATGAGCTGGCAACCCTAATCATAAGACTGGAAGTTTGTTGCAGGATCAGCACATTATTTCCTCCACCCTCGATCCCTGATTAATGCCATAATAGCAATAGTTTAACTTATATCTGAAACCCTACGCCGCCGTCAATAACATGCTGAGTTACTTCAAGTGTCTGGGAATGCACCCTGCATTCAGACAACTCACTCCTCATTCACACCCTTCACTTTCACGCTCATCCTGCACTCACAGCTATCACAATGCACTCACACTGATCACCATGCACTCACACCATTCACCCGCTCACCCTGCACTTACAGTGATCACTCTGCACTCACAATGCACTTGCGCTGTTCATCCTATACCTCATCCTGCAGTCACACGAGCACACTACTCACCCTGCACTCATGTGACACTTTACTCACCTGTTCCCCTCACTGCTCAATCTGCAATCTCACTCAAACAAGCCCACCACTAACCATGCATTCATTCGTCCCACTCTGCACTTACATCCGCACCCAAATTCATATGGTCACCTCACTCACCCTGCAGTCACTCCTCTTACCCTACTATCACACTGTCACATCGCTCACCGTGCACTCACATGGGCACTCCTGCCACCCACACAGCGCAGATGGTTAATGTGCCTGCTACAAAGAACGTGTACTATGCAGATCACAGAACTGAGTGTGAGTAAACTATGAGTAGCGCTATAAAATAATGAAATGTTTGTCAGAAAGGTAATATAGAGAGATGAGTTGCATTGTTGGTGAGCGCTAGTGAGGGAATTCATGGAGAAGGAGAACATGGGGGAGGGGCGCCAAAAAAAGACTGTTGCACCGAGTGCGACCAGTGCTAGGTCCAGCCGTGGCTGGGAGTGTTAGCACCCCCCCCTTCCCCCCCTAAGTTCTGGTCTAGATGCGCCCCTGGTGTGCGCCCAATACACTAAAGAGTCACTACATGAATGTAACAACCACAGAGCTTGCCACTACATGGATTACCACGTGTTGATTTAGGGAATTGCAGTAACATTTAATATACAGTAATTAATTTGCTTTAGGGCCAGGGACAATTTGTTAATGTAGATTAATATACAAGGAGCGTGAGTTATCGTATTATTAGGTGAAGTATAACTTTATACATTTATTTAATTGCAATTTAATTTAAATTAGTTTAGAGTTACCAGTACATTTAAGTTAAGGACAATTATTCATTTCAACTTCAAATATTTAAGGACAAGTGTTGCCGCTACCTAAACGTACACATGGCATGCAGGGTGTGACATATAGGGATGTTTACAAAAACATTTTTGAGTACAGGCAGTAGTACTACAAGAGTTCTCTTTTACATACACCTACAAGGCTTTGTGGATCACCTGTGAAAGGTTCAAGAGCCCGTCAGTAAAAGTACAAAGATTGCCAAAGTCTCTTCCCATTTGCACTGCATCTGAATATTCCATGAACATTCCCATCCTAGCTCCATTTTGCATATTTTGGGGCCAACTAATAAATGTAAATGTGTGTGAAAGAGTCCTACAGGAGTACTAATTTACATACTCCGAAATGCCTATGCAAATAGGGCCCCTTATCTGATAAGTTAGCTCAGGGAGTTAATGCTTTTGAAATCCAACGTCAGACTCAGCCTTTCATCCTTCCAAGGTTGGGAAATTGAGTACCGCTGTTATTTGCAGTGCTTAAAAACGTCTGAAGTGTGTGATGAATACAAATTATTATTGTCTCCCAGGAGACAACAATTCATTGAGTTGGCTTTACTTTTCAGTGCTGTCCAAGCCTCAGATTGCATTTCAAAACATTTGTCAATGGTACTAAATTTGGCAGAGCCCGACAGAGTGGTTACTCCTTCAGAGTGACCGGACTGAAGTGTAGGAAGTCCGCCCCCCAAGAGACTGATTTGACAACTTTTTGAAGCAAAGTTCAAGTCTGTCCACTCTCCCAAGTTGCACAGCACAGACTGTCTTCACACAGATTCTTTTGTGTATTTAAGCCGTGTTACTTATTTCTGCATTTATTATTCATCTGGTTTCTTATCAATTCATTTCAACATTTTTTAACCTGTATGTTTTTTATATAGTGTCGCTATGATGGATTTTCAGTGTTCCGGCATCTGGTCACTAGCATCTTCAAAACAAGCATTGGCATAGCCAATAGGTCTCGCCTTTGGGACATTATAAGTGTTTAGCCATGCAACAGTTGATGTTGCACCAAGGATATTGTGCTGCATAATTAAATACTTATAAGGTCCCAAAGGTGAGACCTATTGGCTATGCCACTGCTTGTTTTAAAACTTGGAAACACTTAAAACCGCATAAGTATCTTCCTATGCACACCTATCCCTCAGCCCCGAAGATGCATAAAATAAAGTCGCTACACGGAGGGCTATGATTTAGAAGGGGCTTACTGTAACTATTGGCTGTAAGTATAGTTCTATAACTGGAAGTGCTGGCTCTGTAAGAATACTACGAGCCTCTTTTCTAGTTCTATAGAGTTGCCCAATGGGAAAAGATTATGCATCCTATAATAAGACCAAGTGAGGTAGTTCTGTATATATGATCCAACGTTGGTAGTATATCATTTTAAAACTGATATCAAGTGAGGCTCAATAAAATAGAGAAAAACAGAGAAACTGTACTGAAAGGTATTGGAATTGGAGCATCAACCTCTTGTGGTGAACGAGAAAAACTTCTGGATAAATAGTTTCTGGAACCCTGAAAGGAAGGGGTACGATAATTTAATTTTTTGCCTACACAAAATCGACCCACCACTTCGAAGATATTAGAATTTACCAACCAGAATGATGCACCTGACCTTGCTAATTAAACCCATTATTGTCTTTTTTTCAGCACCATTGTCACTAGTCGAAAATAGACAGCATGGTGTAAGGGCCAACAGTTTCCTTCTAGAAGTTGGGGGTATTCAAGTTTTCAGTACTCAAAGGGGGACAAAGGGCTTTTAGACAGGTCCAGCATAAAGGCCCAAGGAAAGTCTTCAACAAAAGAGTTATGCTGTTCCTCTGAAATGAGAGTCAGATATAGGAAATATAAACCAACCTGACCAGAGTAGTTCAAAGTTGGGAATCCATTTTATTGGATTATAACGCCCTCACACACCCTGTCGGGTGTCATGCTTCATCATCGGGCTGCTCCTCGTCGGGTCGGCGGTGCAATACCCGACGGGCTCCCTATAGTAGGGGCACTTTAACGGAGATCTTTTTCCAACAGTCGTTTGGTGAAGTGGGGGTGAGGGGCCTGGTGTGTGTAGATGAATGTGTATTTGTGTATTGGGAGTGAATGTAAAATAGGGTTGGGAGTACCTGCGACAACAACTTTAATCAAGGGTCTCCTACCCTAAGTAAAAACAAAAGATATAAGGCGCTAGGCTGAGGTAATGTCTCAGGTTGTGGCGCTCTTATAAGTGGTAGGTCAACATGTTTCTCGCCAAATGAATAGTCTGCGGGCGATTCGTCAGGACCAAACAAGGGGTATACTATCTACAACTAAAACTAAGATGGTGTTGTGGCTGCACACTCACATCAACCATGCGACTAACTCGTCGGATACCTGGTAGTACTGGAACTACCTGCAGAGAGAGAATAAATCACATAGGTAAATGTAGTTCATTTGTAGTGGGTGAATCCTCTCATATTCCGTGTGTGAAACTGACTCTCAAAATATCGTGGTGAGCATCGAACAGTTAAAAACAGTTAAAAACAAGGTGCCACACGGTGAGTGCACAAGGTGAACTAGCGTGAACTTCAGCCCTTGTGGCACACACAAACGTAGCATCCAGCACAGAGCACTGGGTTAACAACCACCCCAGGAGGGGTGGTCGACAAGGTTTTCAAGGGTTCCCTGTGCCCCATTACCAGGGACCAGCATATTGGCAATACCCCATGTTCCCTCAGGGCCCACAACCCTTTGGCCCACCAGGCATGAGCCAACCTTTTTTAGGCAGAGGTTGGGATAGATAGTATACCCCTTGTTTGGTCCTGACGAATCGCCCGCAGACTATTCATTTGGCGAGAAACATGTTGACCTACCACTTGTAAGAGCGCCACAACCTGAGACATTACCTCAGCCTAGCGCCTTATATCTTTTGTTTTTACTTAGGGTAGGAGACCCTTGATTAAAGTTGTTGTCGCAGGTACTCCCAACCCTATTTTACATTCACTCCCAATACACAAATACACATTCATCTACACACACCAGGCCCCTCACCCCCACTTCACCAAACGGCTGTTGGAAAAAGATCTCCGTAAAGTGCTTCTACTATAGGGAGCCCGTCGGGTATTGCACCGCCGACCCGACGAGGAGCAGCCCGATGATGAAGCATGACACCCGACAGGGTGTGTGAGGGCATTATAATCCAATGAAATGGATTCCCAACTTTGAACTACTCTGGTCAGGTTGGTTTATATTCCCTATATCTGACTCTCATTTCAGAGGAACAGCATAACTCTTTTCTTGAAGGTATTCAAGTTATGCCTCTTGTTTGACTACAATCATTTGCGAGAATAAAACGAGATAAGAGACTGTGCCCCTGTCTTAAGTCACTGTCACATCTCGGGCACTTTAGACTTTTATTGCACTATTTTTTTTTGATTCACAAGAGCAGCACTGCCGTTGGTCGATTCAATTCCTATGCCTCTCACGAAAAAGTAAATCACTGTTTCAAAAACGCAGGCTGGGAGCGACCGTTAACGTCGATTCACTGTGCGGAAAAACCCCTTTCACCATCCCAGCTTTAATTTCCAGACTGCATCAGAGAAAACAATTTATTTTAAATAAAATGGTACGCAGCCCTTTATTAAAAGTGACAGAGTCCGGAAGTCTGCCTCCCACCCCCTGCTTGGTCACCAGAGGGTAGCCCGCATCTCTTCAAGACTAGAGTGCCCGCCCCCGCTCAGATAAAGCGGTTTATGACACTATCGCTTTGTTTGAATATTACAATTGTATGCCAAGTTGTAAGCTACTATATTCCTACAAGCAATAGAAGTCATGCGGCATCACATTACTTAAAATCTGTTAAAAGTACAAGCTTATTGTTAGGCACCTTCTTTATAAAAAGGTTTTTGAGAATCATCACCAAAGTCTTAAGTGCTTAAGTCCTGCAGCTTTCTACGGCAAGAGCACTACCCGGGGCTTTCAACTGTCGTTATTTCAAACCTTGTCTCGACCAGTTTTAGAGAATAAAGTAAATAACATTTTAAAAATGTCAAGAAAAGTGGGTTGCAAAACTGATTTCCACACGCCCAAGCACAATGACTGCGTCCACCTGCAGGAAAGCAGCACGTGGCGCTCTCCGATCTGAAGGCCTGAGCATCCTGGCCTTTTGGCCATGAATTTTGTGAGAGGGTGGAGGCTGCCCTCAATTGGCATGTATGATGGCGATTCTCTTTCGTTTTGCTTTAACCGGGATGATAACTTTCCTGTGGTTTAAAAAGTGTTGGGTGCCGCACAGATGAAATACCGCGTGACGCTGGGTTTCAGCATCGCTAATGGGCAGTCCTTTAGGTTAACAAGCTGCTCTGTGATCATGTCGCTGTTAAAATTTAGGCTTTCGACAGGGATGAGCACGTGGCTGGCCTTTGACACAGCTAAACAAGCTCTAAGAAACTTGATGCGATCCCGGAGCTAGGGGAGGAGTCGAGAGCAGTCATCACGCAATCAAGCCCTAAGGGCATTGCAGCGATCCCAGAGCTAGGGGAGGAGTTGAGAGCCCTCGTCACAAGATGCTAACAGCTCTTTTCAAGCACTCGTGCTTGTGCTGGCATGCCCCTTGCGAGAGCGAGCAGCGGCGCATATGTTTTCAATTAGCGCGCGCGCCGCTGCTCGCTCCCGCAAGGTGGATGCCAGCACAAGCACGAGTGCTAAAAAAGAGCTGACCAATTTCTAAAGGTCATCTCCTAGAGCAGTGCATGCGCGCTGCCTAGGCGAGACCTAAAAAGACATAGAAAGTAAATTCCTTTAGAAAAACGCAACCGTGTTCACATATTTCTAAGTGTCAACCCGAAGAGCCATAATTCACCCCAACTGTAGTCCATATGTTACTCCTCTGTCATAGCGCATTCACTTTGCAATTGTAATGTCAAAGAGGCATTAATAGGGCTGAAGGAATAAGCATTTCACAGCTTGGAGTATGGGGCAAACCACAGCAATCCTGCATGGTCAGAGGGGGGTGTAGAGAGGGGGTCAATGATGTGCGCCATCGAATTGCCTCTTCCTCTGACAGTTCTTCCAGGTAATCGTCATTGTTGTAAAGTTGCAGAACACATGGCACTTTCCTTGGTGCAACTAGTCCCAGAAACAACGTGGAACCCATCCCCCCGCCCCCATGCCATTAGAATGGAATTGTTTCATGCATTAGCTGCAGTAGCCAGTGATTGTTTACAGTGTTGCTTATGCTCGATGGCTGTGTGCCGAGCCTATTATCAAAACATGGCCCGTGAATGCAAACTTGTAATCTGATGTCACCATCGGCTGCATTTTATCGAGTAAACTTCTTTCAAATATGGAAAACCCTTCAGAACCCTTTAAGAAAAGTATTAAAAGGTGGACATAGCCCCCAAATACACGTTGTCGTTTGTTGTACCTAATCCGGGCCACCACAGGATTCCCTCCCAAAAAGACCAAGAGGCATAAACCCCCCTGCGCCCCCAACCCAACTCAGGGGCTGAAACCAGCTCACCGCGTGCATCTTCACTTATCTAATGAGACAGTGGGCACCAACAGAAGCCATCAAGTACATACAGCAAAACACTACTCAGACGAGACTCCTTACCAGACAGTGTTTGTATGGAAAGGAAGACTGCTGCCCTACACCCCTGGGATCTTCAGGGACATCTTACGGATTTTGGGGACACGGGACGAGCATATTTTGGGGGCCCCGTTAGGAACAGTTTTGAATTGATGATCCAATTTCAGCTCTTTCATGCCCTCTTTGGCCAAGTCACTGAAAGTGCACAGGCACACTCGTCAACAGTGGCGGCTAGTGACTACTGAAAGTGTGAGGCATAAAAGTCATGTTAGACTTTTGCGGAGTGACCAAAGCAAGTGGCAGAAACTTACTCAAGGGGTTTCTTGTTGAAGGAAATTGTTTCCACATTCACCAGGCAGGCAGATGCATGCAGCATAATTCTGAAGAAGTGGGAAGGCATCTTAAATGAGTAAATGATGGAGCACATTTAGCCTTTTGTTCTAATTCACTCAGTTACTACATGCATAGAGTACTGTCTATTCTTTCACATGCACATTCATTGCATACAAGTTGGGCTACAGAAATCATGCTATACTCTGGTAAAGACGTGGTAAAAGACTCTTTCAGGCGTACACTACAGAAGCCCTTGGGTGACTAGCTGGCCACTGTAGAAAAAGGCATTTTGTATGAGCAGAAACCCAGTTCATGGCTTCTAGGCAGCATTTCTTCAGACAACATAAAATAGAAAAAGACATTGCATTGGCATTCATCAGGTAGGCAAGTGTATCCATACGTGCTTTATGTGCCAAAAGCAAGATCACCTTTTAATGTTTTGATTTTTTATGCATGATGTTGGAATTTTGTTTTGTGCCCATATTATGGTAACTAGTGCCAGGAGCTGCCAAATGAAATGATGGTGTATGGGCTACTATGAAACAATTATGCCAGGAGTCTTGTAGGATCAGATTGTCCACCAAGTCAGCTGGATTATTTGTAAAAATAAATGGTGCTTTTTAAATCATAAGTACAATGAGCAATGCCATCTGTAACCAGAAAAATCTCCACAAACCCTGATTGAAATGTGAAAAGCCTGTACTTACCTATGTTAGATATGGAATGAGCGCTTCATCTCACCTCTGCTGTAGTGTTTCACAATAAACTTCTTTCCGTCAACATCATGCTCATTTTTTTCTGGCTCTTTGTATGAAAGACATTTGGTAAAGCGCTGACATTAATGGGGAAGTCTCACAGGCAGTACTCTATGAAACCTGCAGCGTGCATGTTTCTATAAAACTGAAACATGCGCACTGTATCTGTTTACTGCATGTGACCTGGCGTCAGTGATGACGCCAGTCACATGCACTGCTTTCAATCCAAACCCTCGCTGATTGACACACTGCTTCGGGAAGCCCAGGCTTCAGCCTGAAGTGCCCATGTGCAATCAGTCGGAGAGGGTGGGGTTCATCAAGGGGGAGGAGTGGCCCTTCGCTCCGGCAGGCCTCAGAACCAAAGGCTTAAATCAGACAAGCCCTAAAACCCCTGCGAAATGCTCATGCACAGTAAGTACATGAGCCTGTCCGGGCTTTGACTGCCTGACCCTCGCGCAGAGTGAGGGTCAGAAGGTATGCTGATTACTGAGCAAGCAACACTTTCTGCAGGTAGGATTCATGTATTTAAAAAAATGAAAGAGGCAAGAATTATGGGGGGCGTAGCCCGCACGCCCTTTAAAAGAAACCGCCCCTGCTCGTCAGTATTCTAAATGTGTTTACATCTGATATTCAGGGATGGTAATGTGTGTTTTCACTATTAAAACGCAGCAGCAGCTCACTAATATTATTGCAAATAATCTCTGTGACACCCTCCCATTTCTCATATGCGAGGTCCTGATTTGATCCAAAAGAAACTTTTTTTAATGGATTTTGTATGTAACATAAACAACATTTCTCTGTAAAAAAAATGTCTGCAATAGACACTCACACATCATCCACATTAAAAATTAAACAAAGGAAAAAGGTATTTTAAAACAATCTTTTTAAGAATTACTCAAGGTCATTATGGCAAGACTTTCTGCAGTCAATCAACAAAAGGGGGACTAAGGGGCTTTTATAGAGGTCCAACATAAATGCCCAGTCAGATACTACTATCTAAAGGTATGTAGTTCCTCTTATAGTGGTGCCTAGGAGAAAAAGTAAGCCAAACCCCCCTCGCTTGTAGTTACAAACTCGGTGGAGTAAGGTGTGTGAAGGAGAGTGGGGGAATTCCTTCTTTTGGAACTAGGTCCTCACACACCCAGCAAGCTAGATGTCATGCTTCATCATATGGACCTGCTCCTCGTCGGGTCGGCGCTGCAATACCCAACGGGCACCCTTAAAGGGGCTCTTTAGCGGAGATCTTTTGTTCCTTGCCGTACGATGAAGTGCGAGTGTGTGGGCCGAAGCGTGTAGATATTGTGCAGGGGTGATTAAAAGGAAGTAGGATAGTCCAAATAAGACTTTTATTCTGGCTGGCTATCCACTTCGTTAAAAATAAACAGAGTGGCAGCCTATCTAACTCAAAGGTTTAGTTAGGCTATGTTCAACTCTACAGGTCAACATGTTTCTTGCCTAATGGTCAGGTTGATCCGTGGCAATTCTTCAGGACCTACTCAGTGAATCTATCTACACAGTGTGATGGGGTCAAATACTACCTACCACATGTTCACACTAAGAGTCAAATTTACTGCAGAGTATTCCATTAACCTAAAAGAAGAAGGGGATACAGAGTGAAATTATAGCTGTATCACATGTATTTAGGTTACACAATGTCCATTTTTCTCTCTCCGAGCACCTCATATATAACGTCGGCATACTTAAGTGGTGCAAAAACCTAGGCATGTGATGAATAAAAGTGGAGCCTAGTATTAGACACCCTGTAATGTGAAAAGTTAAAAATCTAAAAACACAGAAGACTGTACTCCCCAGTTAGAAATAACCACAGGAATGGCATTCATACACTTTTGTTTGTCTCATACTTTGTCTCATAAGTGCTCGTGAAAACCACCTATTCGTTTTGACTCAGTAATAGTGGTGGACCAACTATATATAAAACTCACCTCTCTACATTGAGGGAGTCACTCCAGTCGGTGTCCGGCGAAGTATGAGGACACCTGAAACATGGAGTCCTGTAAGGCATAGATGTTAAGGTTAGCTGCGAAATCAAAGAGTTACACGGGCTCTAATTCAAAAAACCCCAATCCCACACAGGTAACTCACAATGGTGTGCGATAATCAGGGAGCACGTAATTTATTCATCGGCATCCAAAGGTGTCTAGCGGTGCCCCCTAATAGGGGGAGAGAGCCAGAGGGAGGAACGAGGGGGGGACCCCGAGTGAGCCAGGTCAAAGCATTATCTCCAACATCTGTGTCTACTAGGTTTCTATACCAATACCCGACCTCCTTCTTGATGGGTTTTGGATTTTGAAGACGAAGCTCAATTTCCCAGTTTCCCACTATATTTACTTTTTCAGCTATATACCAGGAGGACAATTGTAGGTATTTAAATTTTGAAAAAGAACTTCCTATTTTGGATCTTAAAACCTCCCAAGGGTGTACTCCATCTGATGAGATAAGATCGGACCAGATCGCTATACCAGCTTTTTTAATAGGCAGCGCAAGACTGTCTTCCAACCATGTGGGTAACCCTGGGGAGTCCCAGATGGGAGCAAAGATGTTGCAGATCTTCCTCCACATTATCATGTCTGGAATAAGTCAGCCCTGGACGATATTGCTGTTGATCTGTTTGGTCTTTCATTACAGATACTTTATAAGTACGTTAAGCCAGCATCTCTTAAAAAGAACCATTTTTATGTTATAAACAGGCTTTATTATACCCCCATGAAAATAGCAAAATTTGCTCCTTCTTCCTCCCCGATGTGCCCAAGGTGTGATCTCATCGCGGCGGATGATATTCACATATTTTTGAATGTGCTATTTTAAATGGTTTTGGAAGAATGTTGAACGTGCCTTACAAGCAATTTTTAAAGTTAAGCTGAATTTGAATCTTCCATTAGTTATATTTGGCTTGGATAATGACCTTACCAATATGTTGCCGGGGAACGCAAAAAGGCCTGTTACTCCTTCTGATTCTTATTGCTCGGAGGGAGATTTGTAAACTCTGGAAAGATTCTAGGCCTCCTCTCTATGAGAACTGGTTGAATGCTGTATTTGGCATGGCCCGTCTGGACCAAGATAGTAATTCTAACATTTGGGCATTGCTATTATCATGGGGTAGCGAAATGCGATTAGTCTAATGCCCCTTGGTCCAATGATTACACCAAGCTTCATACAAAGAAGCTGGCCTGGCTAGGCCTGAAGCCTATGCAGTAGCAGAGACCGGGGTGCCCAGGTCAGATGGTGGTCTCTTTTGCTTTACTCTGCAGACGTTTCGGTGAGATGAGGACAAAAAAAAAAAAAAAGCATTATCTCCAAGATAGCGCGGGGCGCCCATACTCTCTATGGGGCGCCCACCCATCATCTGGTCCCACAATCTTAGCCCAAATCCCTTGCAATCCACCCAAGGGCGCACCGTCAGCACGATCGGCCGCGCGGTGTATTTAGTTAGCGCTGATCTGTCAGCATCCATAAAGTCTACCTGTTCTGGTATGCTTCAAAACCTAGCCCAGTAATCATTCATTACTCACCCTTCCGTCGTTCAGGAGGAGCCGAATCACCTACCCCCTATCGCCAGCACCGGAAAAGTGTGGTTCAGCCCCATCGCAGGTGCTGAAATACTCTTCCGGGTTTATGCGCGACAAGGGGCGGGGTCCAGAACACGTCATTACGTGTGGTACGGTGCTCAACCAATACGATGCTGTAGTGGCAGTGGCGGCCATTATGGAATAGGGATGATAGAATATCACCCTGGTACTATTAATACTATCGTTATCATGTCTGTATTGGCGCCAGTTGTTGTAACATCAATAAAAACGGAAACGGCGGTGTGTTGTGGATCACCCCTATAGCGCAAAGGTAGAATGTGGTAGTCACCCATTGTCGGGTTTGTGGTCATATTTCTTGCCCAATAGTGTACCACGCTGGCGGTGGTGGCCATCTTGGAGTGGGGAACGTCAAGCATATCCCCAATCCTATCATGTTATCTTGATTATGTCTATGTAGGCGTCAGTTGTTGTTCCTTAATTAAGTGCCACATATCAATCAAGTCCATTATTATATCCATTCATCATGTCTGGTCGTCTCATTACACAGTGTGTTGGTGGCTATAACGTGTACTGCATACGTGGGTACAGTGGGTCATGCATGTGTAAGGAGACCTTGGAATTGCTGAAGAAAAACCTGACCAGGTTAATGTTATCTGTTATTCAAAGAGGCCCACGGAATGTCATCGTTCAGTCCATATTGAGCTGTGGACAGACGGTGTATCCACCGTTGCTCTATTCTAAATAGTGCGTGGTGTGTAATGTTGGTGTGGGCTTCAAGAACAAGCCACTGTAAAGATTCTGGACTATGTCTCTGCTCTTTATAGTGTGTGTACATCTTGGTCGTGACTTTCTGGCATCTTATATTGCTCTTGTGTTCTGTGATGCGTATTCTGATTGCTCTCATAGTCATCCCTACGTATTTCTTATCGCACGGGCAAGTCAACAGATATATACATTTTGATGTGTTGCAGTTCGTATGGTTTCTTAGAGTCCATGTGAACGTGTCTGTGAGTATTATCGTCTTGGTGGCTTTCGTTTGTTCACAGACCGAACAGGTACCACACGGATAGTTCCCTGTAACCGGAGGAAGATCCCAAAGTGTTCTTTGTGCTCTTTTGTTCACAGTTTTAGGTCTTGTGTGTATAATGATATCTTTCAGATTTTTAGTTCTTTTAAAGGCAAACCTGGGTGTTGGGATCTCCATGTCTCCTGTGTTAAGTATTCCCCAATGTTTCTTAATGATGCCCTCGATACGTGCAGAATCTGGTGTGTATGAAGTAACACATGTCAGGGTATCTGTGGGTTCTTTTGGTTTGGTTTGCAAAAGCGCCTCCCTGGGATTGTTAAGGGCTCTTTTGAAGGAGTTCTTGACCAAATGTTCAGGGTAGCCTCTCTGTTTAAGGTTATTTTCCAGACCCCTCACCTCAGTCTTGTAGTCTGTGAGGGTACTACAGTTCCTCCTGATACGGAGGAACTGGCCAAACGGGAGGTTGTCTTTAAGGGCCTTCGGGTGGTGACTTTGGTATAGTAGTAGGCTGTTCCTATCAGTAGGTTTCTTATAGAGGGTGGTGCTTAGTCCTGTGTGGTCAAGTCTCAGGTTTAGGTCTAAGAATGGTATACTTGTCTCGGAGATGGTATGTGTAAATCTCAAAAATTCATTTTGTGTATTCACCCAATTGCAGAACTCCTCACAGGTGGCCCTGTCACCTTTCCAGAAGATTAGAATGTCATCAATAAACCTTTTCCACAAAGATAGGTGATTGATGTAAGGGTTGTTCGTGTTCATGATGAAATTCTCTCCGAAAGTGGCCATATATAGACAGGCTACACTGGGAGCAAAGGTACTTCCCATGGAAGTACCTTGTGACTGATGGAACAGTTGCTTCTGGTATTCAAAATAATTTTCAGTCAATGCCAAAGTGGCACACCCCATGATGAACGAAATTGGGGTTGGTGATGTCCAATTTTCCTTCATCAATAATGACTCGATGGCCGTCAGAGTAGCACGCTGGGGAATATTTGTGTATAACGCTTCTACATCTAGAGTGACCAGGAGGTTGATTTCATCCGTGCCCTGTGTACCGTCTATGATGTGAAGGATGTCAGTTGTATCACGTATGTATGAGGGGATTTTCTTCACTATTGGCTGAAGGAAATGATCACAAAAACTAGACAGGGGTTCCAGGAGTGACCCTATACCTGACACTATGGGCCTTCCTGGTACCGGTGTAGTGCCCTTATGTATTTTGGGTAGTGTATAGAAATAGGGCACCCCTGGATCCTTCGTTACCAGGAAATCAGCTTCTTTTTCGAAATCCAACCATTGGTTTCTGCTTCATACACCATACTACAGATTTCTGTTTTCAGTCTGGCGGTTGGATCTTCTGGTATCGGGGTGTAGTACCTGGTGTTACCCAGTTGGCGTCTACACTCGCGATCGTACTCAGCAGTGGATTGGATCACCGTGGCCCCTCCCTTGTCTGCTTGTTTTATTGTTATACTGACATCATCTGCCAATGACTGTGCTGCTGTCTGTTCAGCATTAGATAAATTATGGAAAGGGTTACCCAAAGGGATACCTGCCAAATCTTTCAGTACTGCCTTTTCAAAAGTTGGTATTTCAGGGAGCACCATCCCGTTGCTAGGGGTGAAAGTGGAGGGATTTTGTAGACCTGAGTCCTCTGTATCAACTTGGGGTGTACCAAGAAAAAAGGTTTTCAAACGGATTTTACGGAAGAATTCATGTATTTCACACGTGTCTCTGAACCTGTCGAGTTTGGGGGTTGGTACATACCCCAGTCCTTTCTCCAGAAGAAACTTTTTTTTATGGATTTTGTATGTAACATAAACAACATTTCTCTGTAAAAAAAATGTCTGCAATAGACACTCACACATCATCCACATTAAAAATTAAACAAAGGAAAAAGGTATTTTAAAACAATCTTTTTAAGAATTACTCAAGGTCATTATGGCAAGACTTTCTGCAGAACAGAGCTGCTCTATGGGGGGGCTGAAAGGCTGGGGCCCTGGGTCAGAGCCCTCTTTGCCCATGCCTTAAAATGTCTCTGGGGACCTTACATGGACCTGGGAACAGTGATTTAAATGGGCCGGCACTTAATTTTGAGAGGGAGAGTACCTGCACTTCTCAAGAAAAACGTAATATATTTAATTGGAGAGTACCGGCACTTCTCAGAACCAGCGGGTACTCTGGTACAGAGTACCTGCACTTCTATTTCTCCATTTCAAGCACTGCCTGGGAACCTTCCTTACAGCTACCTAGTCCCCACTGTCCATGCTTTCCTTCATGTGTCAACCCAGGCGGGTCTGTCGGTGGGGGCAGAGGGGTCATTATCTCCCAGACCCTAAGCTTTTTCATGGCCCTGTGCTCATGCTACAACAGTTATTTATAGATTTTTAAGCAAGCCCGCTCTGTTTATTAATGTACCAGTGGATGGTGCTCGATGCTGTGCTTGCTGCCCCGTGCCTGTAAAAACATCTGATATACCTGCGTCAACCGACTATACACGGAAAATTGCAAGACTTACAATCTAAGGCTTCTCTGTGTTCTTCATCAAAAAGATACCGTCATCCATCGCCATGGTGGTAGTTAAAAAGCAGCTAAGTTGATAAACTCCAAGCAGATGTTCCTGTGTAAGAGGTCTATTGAAGGTGGGGAGTAACCATGTGTCTGATTACCTCTATCCTCACTTTGAAATGTATACAGCATCCTTACCTTCCATCAGCCCCGGCTCAGCATCGTTGAGACACTTTGAACCTTGGAGAATCTCATCACAGGTGTGGGCTTCCTTCCATCTTGCCTTGTGAGTTTCAACCCCAGCAATGATGAAACCCAAGCCTATTAGTAAGTGTCTTTCCATGCTGGTTGTGGTTTCTGTTCCAGACCTTCAGGCCCGCTGCTTCACTCTTACCCTCACTCAAAGCATTTCTCAGACTTGAATGCTCGTGTTTCCCCATCACTATGTGTTTATCATACCTACTACAACTTAGGGCTGTTGTGCTTGCTTTCTGTTATAGGATGCAAGCTACAATGTCTCCACCCTACCTAAAGCAGGATTTCCTAAAGCACTGCCCTCTACCTCTCCCATGGACCCTGAATCTCAACAGCATTTTTCATTCTAACCAAACAACCGGCCTCATATCCAAAACTGTTTAGAATCTGCCGGATATCCACCATGGATGGTTCAATTTTCACCATTTAAAAATAAAATGAACCCAGGTCTATCTGCGTGCACCTAATCACCTGAAAGCTGGTGTAAAAGGTAATTTAATTTTACATACCAGGAATATTTCAATTCATACTGACAAATGCAGCCTTCATTGTGTGCTACTCTCTCAATACAAGGGGGAATGTGCTGTGTCAGGAGACGCACATTAAGCACTGTATCACTGCTTACAATATTCAATTTAATGGAGGTAGGTGAACAGGTGCATAAGGTGTGTGGTAGGCTAAAATCAGGGACGAAGCTTAGTCAGCGAGATTCAGGAGTGTGAATTTCAATTTTCACAATTAAAAAAGTAGTGAACTGCACGTTGAAGGGGTGAGATGACCGAGATTCAGGATGGACTGTTTCCATGAGGAACAGGGTCAGTACTGATCAGTGGCGGCTGGCGGAGTCTGAAAGTGGTGAGGTGTAGGACCAATTAATGAAATTTGGTGAGCTAGCGCAGCGAGCAAGCTGGGCTTTTCAACTGGAGTTTAAGGGGGCTTCTCATGCCTAGGATATTTTTAAACCTTAGTGTGAAAAGGTGCAGTTTCCAGCATAATCTCTTTAAAGGAACAGTGTGGGCCACATTTATTGAAGAGGCTTCAGTTGACCCACATGACATATTCCGCAAGTGCTCAAGTAACCACTGAGCTGCTGCTGGACACAGACAGCTATAGTTACACAAGGAGTGAAACATCAAATCAGGTGACAGGGAATTGGATTTAATAATGAGAGGCAAGCAGGGGGTTACCCTGTCTGATACTCCTGAATTTCCAGGTTGCAGTGAACATGATATAAAAAGTCTATCATTATACAACTGTCAGTGGTGTTAGGTACAGCACGCGTGTCGGAGATGGCACGGGACGGGGCCTCTTCACTCCTCACACACAGCAAAGAAGAAGCACAACCAACACAAAAATGTGTAATCTGGGGAGCTCGAGCTTGTCAGTGTCAACCTTCCCTATAAAATGTTGGTTAAGTGACGAGCAGACATTTGTACTAACGCAAGCACCACCATGCGGTACCAACAGCCTACTAGGCAGCATGCAGGGCAACCAAGATAACGTGACCCTAACTAATATTTAAAAAAAAAACTAAAATAAAAAAAAGCATTTAAATGGACGACACAGTTTTCAAAAAGAAAAGGTTGAATTTCAAAGGAGACAAAATATGCAATTCAAACGCAAAAGTCATGTGGTTTGATAGTTTATTTATATTTTCAGATTACAAAATATAAAAATCCAAAATAGTTAGTCGGTGGCGAGTGGGCATTTCTTAGGAGAAGAATTTAAAATCAGTATTAGGTTTGTTTTCATTTTCATTTGTCCTGGTAATCAGTGCTTGAAATGGAAAAATAGAAGTGCAGGTACTCTGTACCAGAGTACCTGCTTGTTTCTGAGAAGTGCCGGTACTCCCCAATTAAAAGTATTACATTTGTCTTGAGAAGTGCAGGTACTCTCCCTCTCAAAATAGAAAAGTGCTGGTACTAAGTACCGGACAGTACCGGCCCATTTAAAGCACTGCTGGTAATGTTGTCGCTCTCACGAAAGTCGGCCTTACAAACTATTCTTTACTATGTTTTAACATTAAGTACCATGCATAGCCCTTATGAGAAATGGAGGGCGACCTCGGCTCAGTTGAGATTCGGTCACCGGCACGGAGTTCTACAGCAGGCAAAATAACCCACTATGTTCTTCACAGGCAGAGCTTCTGCAACGGCTTTAGGGCAGGAGCAAAGCAGACCAAATAACTGCGGGGCGGACAGGAATAATGATTTACTTTTCCCCAGCGGATATTCAGAGGAGTGCTTTACACCAGTTCAGGAAGGGAGTGTGAGGGGTGGAGTTGCCATACCACTCATATGTTGGCCTGGTGAGACTGCCAACAAGCTGTGTAAGTGTAAATGTTAGGTTACATAAATGTCATTTCATAGTGCAGATTTCTAAGCATTTCAGATATAGGAGCGGGGCGCATGCTTAGGCACATGCGGGTAAATTCATTTGCCCAGGATCAAACAGTATGTTAAAGTTGGGAAGCAGGGATTTTACTACACGGGCCATGAATGTATTTACTACACCACACTAGCATTCTTTCCACACACACAATTTTACAAAACAGTAAACGATACATGTTCATAAAGAAATGTATCTTCAAACTCACTCAAAAGGGGGTCCTATAGAAAAGGCAGCCCTGTTGGTTGTCCCGTGTTAGTAATCAAACCGCGTATCCCCTTTTCTCACTGCACATAAATCTGTCTCCCAGGAACAGATAAACGGCCAAGCAGATTTGGAATTCGGTCATGCGCAGCAGAAACTCAAAACTGATGTGTTCAATTATTAACAAACCAAGTAAGTAGAACAGCATATTATTGTTTATTTAAAGTTGTTTTTTTCACCACAATTGCTGGCACTGGGGAGGTAAGTGAACTGAAAGTGATTCAAGTTTCTCGTATGGCCACCCACGGCACAGCACCGCGACCCGGGCCCTGGGGGCCTAACCTTTATTTAATTCTCTGTGTCCCTCCACTCAACCCCTCACCCTTTCCCACCGCCCCGCCCTCAACACACTGCTATGGCTTCAGGCACTTTACAGTGCTGTATTTAAATGATCTCATTCCTTCATTCACAGTCTGTGACATCAGTAGCACTAAACAATACACTCTATCTTGGCGAATGTAGGCGCTTGAGACTTCAAACATTTAATACGGCAGCACGTGCGAGGTAATAAATGTCCTCACTTTAGCGCTCTCTCCCTTGCAGTAGGCAGTCCACGGAACTCTCACATAGCCCCGTCTCACCTTGCACAATATACCTAGTCCCCGGACGGGGTGTGGTGCATCTTACACCTGCCCCCCATGGATTCATGGGCACACAAGCCAAAGACTGTGACCTGGGAACCTCCAAGATTCACAGCACTTGACGAGAGCCGGCAAGTAACCATACATAACGGGGAAAGTTGTATTTTTCAGGCAAAAAGTGCCCACTCACTTACCTGCGATCTTGTGGTCGTGAGCTGTGAGCGAAGGATTCCAACTTGGTGGCTGTAGTAATTTAAAACATGTAACCAACGATTGTCTCTGTTCATAAACCACCGTCACGCTGCATGAAAGAGAGATCGACAACCTCCTCCCACAGCTGCGCTGCCTCAGTAACGTCACGTACGCATATTGTTGAGCCTGCACCAGCCAATCCAGACGTTGCTTCTACTGTTACAGCAGCCCTTGGATTGGCTAGGGCAGAGAACCACAATACTCATATTGAGACCGGGGGCTGCGGCTTTGAGTCACCCCCGGCTCAATGAAGCACAGATGGGGATACGACTTGGAGGCCTCTAGTGCGCATGTCGGGCTGGCCAGGAAAGGCAGCCGTCCAACCCAACATGCGCACTTGGACCAGTCCCAGGGGCACTGGCTCACAAGTCAGTGTCTGTCACTGCCATGTTAAGCAAGCCACACCTCCCTCAGCCTTGATTATGCAACTGGCCTGTGGCGAACGCTGACTGCCGCGGGCAGATCGTGGAAGCACTTAATTTAAGTAAAGTTAGGTTTTCACAATAATTGGGGGGCAAAATATGTGGGGCAACGCCCCAACGCCCTAATGGGCACACCGCTGCTGGTACTGATTTACAATAGCTGGGACTCTTTCTTGAATGGCAAAGTGGGCAAAAAAACGATGGGTTGGAATGCTACTTAAGCGATTGCCACAGGTTTGACTATTTGCAAGCATTCATCCCATCCCCTTTTGGGTGCTTGATTGTCCGTATTATGCCTGGAAACCTGAGACTGGTGCAGCCTTCCAAACCTACTACTGACTATGTTTGTGGATTCCAAAAAGTAGCACATTTGTACCTAGTGAATGAATACTTCTATAGGTGCAGATTTTATTTTTTTGATAAACCAGTCATTATATAAGCCTGATTCACAAAGATAACTTACACTTTTGAGTAATTTACACTTTTGAGAAAGTTTACTACTTTTTGGTTATTGCCAAAACCTGAGGGTAAATGTATTCCAAAAGTGTAACTTACATGTCTCCACCAAATTGAAGGTCCTGGGGGGCTATTCACAAACTATATTTTGTAGTACGTTTGTCAGGGGCGTAACACAGTCCCCCGCATCCCCCGTGGTGCGGGGCGGCCCCCGAGCTGCAGGGGGCCCCCTCAGCACAGTACTCAGGCCTGAGCGCTCCGGATTAAATCCAGAGCGGGGGCCCCTGCGTGTACATTGCAGGGGGGCCCCTTAAACTTTCGTTACGCCACTGACGTTTGTAGAACTACAATAGTACTACAAACGGACTACAAAATACTTTCCACAAACTGCACTTCCTAAGGTACTACTGCATAGAAAAAATAGTACTTTAGAAGTGCAGTTTGTGGATAGTATTTTGTATCATGTTTGTACTGCTATTGTAGTAGTACAAAAATACTACAAAATGTGGTTTGGGAATAGCCTCCAGGCCCTTCATGTAAACTCTGTGGCCTAGATTCTTATTGTAGGTGGAGTAACAGTATAGTCTATTGAATCAATCACGAGGCGCTTGTACATCGCACATCCTGAACTCAGGTATTTAAAAGTGCTCTCATAGGTGAGAATAAAGTAAAAGGAGGTTCTGAAATATCAGGTGGGGAGGACAGGTGACAGCCCTGTTTTTATCACACACCACCTGTTATGTTTTAAGTTGTCCTTGTTACATTAATGCCCACCTCCCCGGTTCGCAGATTAATACATAATGAGCGCTTACGGAGCTGGCATGCTCTAGGCATTTACGTGCCACAGAGCTATCATGATCACTGGTGACTACTACCCGAGACACATATGCACACAGTAATATAAGTACATTGCAGACTGAACTGTGGATCTATTCTGATTGAATTTGCATCGCCATATGCTCATTAACGGTATGCTCACCAAATGGCTACCACTAAAAGAAATATATACTGTGTATGTCTGGATTGTTAATTAAAAAATCGATAAAAACAGATTAAAACAAAAAAAAGAGGCTCTGAACAACATGTTTGCGGAGGATCACACAATTTGGACAAGCAGGGAAGCCAGTATTGATTTCAGGTTATCTCTTTTAACATTTTGAAATTCAGCCACCAGATTAAATATGCGTCTCTCTCTTTCCTGTCTTACAGCAAAGGTCACTGTGAACCATTATACAGGAATCTCAGTTTGTGCCTTGAAAGATAATGTGTGACCAAGGCTCTAAAATGTACATAGATGGGGAATTCAGCGCCCTGAAGTGGCCAGTGGGTCAAACCTAATAATGAACTAATGGGGCTAGGGGGTGTAAATTACAACTGACTCTTACGTTCATATGAACCGCCCTCTACTGATCACAGTATACTTGCTGTTAAGACTCTCTAGTAGTCTTATCTAGATTTCTGAGACCCTGGCAACACATAATTTGGGCCTCCATGATTTGAGCAAATTTTTTAAATTTAATTACTAATTTTCTACTAGTTCAAAACCTGCATGGTGTTAAGTAATAATTATACATTACATTTTCAGAGATGGGGTCACTTAAAAACAGTTGCAACATGTCTTGGGTGGATCTCAAAACCCTTACACAGACATGTCAGAGCATGAAATATAGATAAGCAGCGAGAAGACAGGCTGAGAGGTAGAAATAAAGGTGATATGGAGAGAAAAATAAATTCCCCATGACGCTCCTTAGAGGATAGCGTCCTGGGCGGTTGCCCAGTTTACCACTGCCTAACAATGTCTCTGCCGCCTTCTGTACATTCAAACGGTAATTGAAACAATTAATTTCTACTCTGAAGAAATGCATATATGGCTGAATCCTCTGTTTGTTTCCAACACAAAAGTATCTGGGGAGTTGACTTTTTTTATTATTATGTTACCCTCCTCTAAAAAAAAAAAAAGTAGTTCGTTCGTACTAAAATAAGTGGGAGAAAAACATTCTGGCCGAGTTGTAACTATTGTTGAGTTGAATCGGTTTCTTCTATAGGAAAGTATGTTGTTATCACTGCGTTCAAAAACACCCTATTAAGAGATGTATTTATTTCATTTCCATCTTCACCCCTGCATTCTGTATTCCTTCTAATGATGTGTTCCTATCTACAAAGTCATAGTGTGTTACCTTTAATACCTTTCTTTTTTCTGGTCCTCATCTCTACGACGGGCGCGTAGGGACCATACAGATACTGTGTATGCGTGCTTCAAAAGCTTAATACTTCAAACAGAGTAATGTAACATACCTTCATAGAGTCTCCCTCAACATCTTTTCATCTCAGACACAGTTACGTAGCCAGTGAGTGTGTCATGGGCCCTAGTGCGAAGGAAGAAACTTGTCCTCCTGGCTAAGGTTAGAATTGTAAATACATCAGTAATCAGGGTTCAGTGCACTTTCCGGGCCTCTAGGCCCCGGTGCCACTGCACATGCTGCACCACTTAAAGCCACGCCCCTGCTTAAATAGCATCCTCACTTCAATTAATCTACTAGTGGGTTGTCTCATTCTTTCTGAGTTTTGCAGGCCTGTACATACAGGCGCTGTGGCCTTGGAACCCGGAATTAGACCCCTTTAAAAAATATGTAAAGGACTGAGTTCACTTTCGAAAACACCCTGGTGCCCCTTGTATCTGAATATGTGGGCGAAATGTCCAGCTCTTGAAAGCGTATGTCCTTACTATCGTCCACATAAATTGTATATCATTTTTATTCAAAGGAGATATTACTGTCTGGTTTTCATAAAATATCTCAGCAAATTGCATGTTTCTTGACACCACAGTTCCTCGCGTCGCTTGCTTACGTCACAAGGTAGTGGGAGATTTTTGATTTAACCATGGAAGTGCTGACTGCCTTCTGAATCCCTTACAGCATGGCAGATGTTCACGAGTGGGCTGTGTGCGGTGGGCTATACATGGGAGTCTATGAAAAGAGCAACAAGCATTTGCAATGCAATAGGTCTCGCAGTTACCCGAGTTTAAGCTAATGGCATTGTAATGATAATGCCTTTTATTTATGTTTTTAAAACAAAAACAAAAATAAAAGGCATTGTTATTTGCAATGTCAATAGCTCAAACTCGCATAAATGCGAGACCTATTGCATTGTAAATTAAGTTGATTAAGTTAAAGCCATTTGCTTTGCTAATGGTATTGTATAGCAAAGCAAATAGCTTTAACTTAATCAAAGGCGAGACCTATTGCATTTTTAATGCTTGTAATTTGCTTGAGCTGCAGATTGTCTGTGGGTCATTGCCAAAAGATGACTTGTTTCACTTGTGAACTATGTCTTGTGGAATATATAAATTGAAATAAACTCTCATAAATTGGTAGATTTTTGTATGCAAGACTTACTAGGCTGCACTCATACTTTGCTTAGATATATGGGAGGAAAACCGGACCTGTTTTCCTCAGTGCTTAATTTGCAAATAAATAAGTGCCAGGGCTGTCTTCAGGAGGCCACTACAACTTGTACTACACATTGCCCCTTCCAGCACCACCAATAAGAGTAACAACACAAGTACTAACGTTCACACTCCAACAAATGTGACAGTTCGAACTATTTCAGGCCCCAAAGCTATAAAAATAGCTTGGGTGGCAGGTAATATTCATTTTTAATGTATATTGAGTTAATAATTAACTGTTGTTGTGGTCATCTCTAAATTATCCAGACAGCGCCACCTTGTGGTAGACTGTCACAGGCCCGGTGCTCACAATTAAGTGCCGGTGCTGAGCACCGGAAATCAGCGGCTCAAATTAAGCACTGGTTTTCCTGTTCATTCAGACATGAATCAAAAACTCAAATGAGGTGCAAATACATTTTAAAACTAATTCATAGTGTAAAATGCATATGTAGTTTGCTAACAAACAATGCTCATAATCCCAGTGATGATGCCACTGAGAATGTCACTGATGACAGGATATTTGATGCCATCAGTGATATGGTAACTGTATTTTATTCGTTTCTTTCATAGTGTAAGAAACTTACCAACCTGACTAGCAGAGATTTCTACAGCAAATAAAAACACTGTGACACAACAAATTTCAATCCAAGTGACACCACGAGAACTTCATTTTCAGATAAAACATTACAGATTTAGGGTCTGATTCTTACGTGTTTGTGTAACTTTACTATTGTTTATTCCCAAACTACGAGTTTAATTTTACTAATAATTATTTTACAACTGCGGATACTCTGAAGTCGGGCAGAACTTTGTACATGAAAAATAGGACAGGCCTATCTTTTTATGTGCGTAGTCTCTTCCACGAGTGCAGAGTCAATGCACTCATAATGTTTCTACTAGTAACACTAAACTCATCATTTGTGAATACAAAACAATAGTAAACTTACACAAAAGGGTAAGCTTGCCTTTGTGAATCAGGCCCATAAACTAAAACCTAGAGTAAACTGATGAATGCACCCATACATAAATCACACATGCTGGGTAAGTTTTAAAAGAAGTGTGTTCAACTACTTCCTAAAATTCATTAGAGATGATGAAGATTTAGGCATTAGGAAAGCAAACTCAAAAACGGGGGGCGTCTATTGTAAATAATTGATCGCTACATCAACTTTTGTGATCTTTATTAGTAGATAATTTCAACATGTTTGCTAAAGTTTCAACTTTGGAAGTGAATAATGCTGAATCTGAAAATGTAATCCTAAATTATAATTATTCACCAAGAATATGGAAGATGGAGGAACAATATTCCTGATGAGCTGCTCCATCTTGTCATAGTGGTAACTATGTTTTTTTGCCAGCACCAACTGGGTTGTATGACAGAACCACGCATGCCTAAACCACGCATGCCTCAACCATGCGGTCTTTACAATGACTGTGTCTTTACCACACATGCCTTTACCACGCATGCCTTTACAACGCATTTCGTTGTAAAGGCACGATTGGTAAAGGTATATGTGTGGTAAAGATCCCAACCCAGCCCCCCCGCCCTGAGTCCTAAAATCCGTCCCTCCTACATTGTAATCTTCCCGCCACAGGCCCTATTAACTACTCCAACCCCCTACCCTGAGCCTTAAAACCCAGCCACCCTAGCCCAAAAAAAATTACCCTGACCCCAGCACGTCCACAGTGAGCCCTAAAAACTGGCCCCCAAGCCTGAAAATTGCCCCCCAGCCCTGTAAACAGCACTTTCCTGCCTTCCCTGAGCCCTAAAATTCGACCCACTGCCCTCATAACGGCTCCCACTCCAGCCCCTGCCTTGAGCCCTAAAATCAGCCCCCCCCTAAAATCTACCCCCACCTCCCCCCAGGCCCCAGTCCAACATACCAAGCCGCGTCCTGGTCCTTCTTCCTGCCGCGATCCTTACGGTTCCTCTCCCCACCCATCAGCTCAGACAGCTAGAACACTGCGGTTAAGGCATATGCGTGGTTAAGGCAAGCGTTGTTCTGCTTGCTGGGAAACGGCACGCGTACTTAAGCCCGCATTGTAGAGGCCGTTTCCCCACTAACTGTAGTAAACTATCAATCCTTAATTAAAAAAGCTTTGTATTAAACTGTTATTCTGGTATAACTTGAAGCTGTCATAGATTATTTAAAATAAAATAGATACCCTACCCACTCTGCTCTATAAATGTATGCAGGTTCTGGCTAAAGTTGTGGTCACTCTAAGGGAGCAGCTGAAGAATACTGATGAAAGACGGAGCCGCCCATGTTTTTGGAAATCCAAATTAATGCCTCCTGACATTTAGAACTATTGGGAAAAGGTCCTGACTGCCACACAAATACACACGATGAAACCCCTGATATTATTAACCATATAATTATGCTGTAGGTTGGAAATGTTGCATGTGCAGAATGGGGAAGTTAAAGGCTTGTCACCTTGGGCCTGCAATTAATAATAAAATCTAGCAAAGTCTCTTTGGAGATACATTTTTGCTGTGTACACCCATTTGCGCACATATGGCGGACAATTTTGTGAAATGGTCATTTACATTCTGGTCTAAAGTAGTTAAAACTTTAGTTTATGAGGTGAAATTACCCCGTACTAATGAAGAGTAAAGGACACATGGAGGGGTTTTAGCTAAGAATGGTTTTCAGTTTATTCAGTCAGTTACTACAAAATGTATTCGCTTTAAGAAAACCTTTCATAGCTTGTCAATTTGAAAATATTAAACAAATTGGTGATTGGGTACAAAGGATGTGAGAGAGCTAGCTCATATGCTTTATTGCCACAAGCAGCAGTAGAAGTGGAAACCGACCCACATTACAATATTAAAATACAAGTGATCTTTTCCCTTGAACCCTGTGTGAACCTTTGCTTGGATTGTCAGAGGTGGAGCCACATGCACATGTGTTAATTCACCTTATTTATGTGGAGGTCAATTTCCTGATTTCGAGGCATTGGAGACATAGTCGTCCACCAACATTTGATGAATTAAAATCCACTGATTGGTGGTTGCTAAGTTTGTGATAAGGGATTCCCCACTTTACTGGTAGAGAACATATGTTGTGCTCTAAGTTGGCGCACTTCATCAGGGTGACGTTTTGCATTAATATTAGAGAGGACATGACCACTGGGGAGACACAGGCCTTGCTTTGATCCGACCTTGGGTGAATGTTGGATTATGAACTGTGCATTGTGTAAATTAATAGCATACGAAGAGATATCAACAATTCATAATGAAAGCTCAGCTTTAAACATTAATTGTTAGTCCACTGATAAAAAATTATTCAGGGTTGCTGTATTTTTTCTCAGTGTTTACGGAACACTAAGGGGCATATTTACAATAAAATGTTGGAGCGCGGAGCTGCGCCAAATTTGGCAGCGCCGCGCTCCGACATTTTGAAAACGCAGGGATGCGCCATATTCACAAGAATACGGCCCACCCCTGTGTTTCCCCTGGTACTGGTGCAAAAAAAGCTGCCTAGCACCAGCGCAGGCACCCTGCCGACATGTTGCAAGGGTGTCTGCGCTGCATGGGTGATTGTTTATGTGCAGGTAGGGACACCTTCCCGCACAAAAACAATCAATAATGGTGATTTGCACCTTCTATGTGTGCTGCAGAACGCAGCACACGTGGAAAGAGCAAAAAACAAGGCCAAATTAATCATTTCTGCTCGTATCGCCATTCTAACACCTGGTATTCATGGCGTTAGTTTTGGGCGTTTCCTCAGTCTTGTAAATCGGAGGCAGCGCCAAAAAGCAATGGGTGTTGCTGTGGACCGCCCACTGCAACCCCCATTGCACACCCCTTGGACTGCAGCTGGAAGGGGCATATTTACAAGGTGGCGTTAAGCCACGCAAAGTGGCCTAGCACTGGCGTTCCGGTGGCGGTGAGGGCTTGTAAATATGCCCCTATGTCCTTTCTTTAGACACTGCTGGCAGGACAAAAATGGATGACAATGATTTTTGAGCCTGTGTTTGCATTACCGACTGTTTATGACTGCGAGTGAATTCAGCCCTTCAGCTTGCGGTCAGAACTACCACAAGCCTTCAGCTGGTGGTAACTGTCATCAACAAATGTGGAAATAACGTGTGAAATATGCGAAATACCATTGGCTGAATTGCTTCATGTCTAATACATTATAGACTGGATTTCCCTACCTCTGGGGTTATTGGGCAATACTGAGCCCATTCGTAACCAGGGCCTTATTTTTTATTCTCATTGAAAAAAATAACCAAATAGTCACTTACAGGTGGATGCTAGCTGCCTTCCTGGACAACAGTGCAGACCACTACAAATCACATATTTGTGGCAGAAAACACAAGGGGTATTAAAAATCCGAATACCATCTCTTTCTTCGGGCTTTGTGTCGGACACCCTCCTCCCCCAGATCCTATTTCTCACCCTCCCCTCCCCCCCACCCCCTTCACCTGTTTGTGGAGAGTTGAAACTAGATTATCCCTTTCTCTCGTTTGGTTGCTGATATGCACTAAGTGTGGAGTCGTTCCAATGCTGCAGTCATTTGGTGCCTTGTGTTTTTTCACATAGCTGCAGACTCGAAGGGAACTGACTCCGAGGCATTACTTTCCTTGGCTTGCAGGAGAGTCGCTGAGGGATATCATATGGTCCTCTGGCCGAAGTACAAAGTGGCCCTGGCTGTTTGATCTGCTGTCTTAAACTCAAATGCAAACTCTGATAATTGGGTCAGGCCGGGGAATCACATTGCTAACAATCTTCATTTCCTTTTCCTTAGTTTTCCTTCTCATCTTTGTCCTTCTTTTGTTCTGACTCACTATGCCTTCAACAACCTTAATTCTGACAATTCGATGGCAGCAAAGGTGCTCACAGAGGAAGCCTGGTTAATGAAGCTGAGTTAATGAATTCTTTAGATCTGTTTATGACGGGGGTGTCCAACGTGTGTCCAAGTTACGAGTTCCAGGCCAGATTTTCAAAATAGCCTCTGATTATGTAAATTTGTTCCATTTATATTCACTGTATGTAAATGAATGTCAATAGTAGGCAGAATGGCTATCACAGTAGATTTGAAAATGCTAACTTTGAACCCTGCCAAGGCTTATTTAACTTTCCATCCTTCGGAGGCTGTTAAATTGAGTTCTTTTAAATTGTACAAAAGTACTGCTTCTTATTTATAGAGCTTAAAATTGCACAAATGCAGTATGAAGCACTACATTGAAACAAGTTTTTATTATGTTATCCTGAACAGTTATGTTGGTACAGACCTCCTGGACCTCAACTGGACACTCCTGCTCTTTGACCGAGTACATTGTAGACAAACGTATCCACACATCCTTGCTGGTTTGGGAAAGAACCCATCAGACTATTTTGTGTGCTTTGAAACATGCTTTGGAAATAGCAGATGTGGAGAGTGGTACTTTTTTATGATTTGTTGTTGCATCCATATTGATGCTGACTTGGCAGGTGGAAACAAAATGGGGTCTGTCAAGGGAAACAAGCATTGGCATAGCCAATAGGTCTCGCCTTTGGGACCGCATAAGTGTTTAGCCGTGCGGAGCCGGCTATGACCGATAATAATAGATTGGGGGCAGGTGGGGTTGGTGCGTAAAATAAAATTACAATAAGTGAACTAAGGTTGCTTGAAGAAGCCGACAATCTGGTTCTCCAACTGGCCTTTCAGACCTTGGGCTGGCGCATGCCGATCATTCAGCAGCGTCCGATTTCTGTTTGTTTACAAACATACACTCGAGTGCACACCAGCATCAATCCTAAACACAAACTACATCCGCGAGAGCGTGGTCACGTGGGAAGGGAGCAACGTGGCCGAGGAGAAAGGAGCTCGGGGCCAAGGCATTAAGGACTGCACGAGTTAACGATGACTAAAAAGGGGCGGGGCTGCCTCGTAAATGGAGAAGTAACAGAGATGCAAGAGTCCTGTCACAGAGATCTAGGGGGGAGATAGGGGCATAAGAAAAAATATTAAAGGCACAGAGGCGGGACAAAGAAGATAGATGGAGGGAGATGGCGCACAGCGCGTTAGGGAGTTTTGCAAAGTGAAAAACGAGTGAGTATAGACGTCATACTCTTGGATTGCAGGCTTGACTAATATGTGCATCTGTTTACTTTTCGGCTTTACAAATCCAGCAGTAAGGGCCCCTTTAATGGCTGTGCCGTGCATTTGCACTGCTTGGGCACATTGGTGACAGTGGTTAACGGCGTGGCGCTACATTTAAGTAACGCATGCGCCCTGGATCGCCTGCCAGCGCGCTGCGGGCTGCTCAGATTTCCACGTGCGTGCACAGGCACGGATGGAGACATTACTGCAGGAGGCGCAGTGACCCAGTGACCCAGATCGGAGCGGGGCTGGGATCTCTAGCCGGGGAGTTATATAAGGAATTAGAGAGATACTGTACGCCAACCCCCGGTAATTAACATCCACCAAAACACAACTGTTTGGTTGACAAACGGCTCCCCCGAGTCCCATCAGCGCACAACAGTGGGAAGAACATAAAATGTATGGTGACAAGCATAACGGAGGCCCATGCGAGGCCATTAAGAGGGATAGGGGCACGGCGCGTGAGTGGCAGGTTTAAGAGGAGCAGAGGGATAAGAGGTGGAGGGGAAACGATTGAGTCAATTAGCACTGGCAAACAGTAACACCGGGGAAAAGGAAACAAGGAAAATATTTGCTGGAGGAAATAGAATCCAATAATGAAATAGACAGGAGGGAAAGAGAATGGAAACAGTGGCAGGGATAAGCGAATGCTAATGATGAAGTCCGGGGAGCAGGGCTGCTTTAAAAAAAAACAAGCCCGCGAGTGGTGCGCGCGCGCGCTGTAAGGAATGCCGCTGCACGCGAAAGTGAAAGCTAATTAGAAACCTGATCCAGAACAGATGGCACCCTGCGCGCTCCCGAGACCCCTAGGCCATGGGAGTGAAAGTTTTGAGGAAAGGCGGGACATGCACCCGTCTTTGGCCATTTGCGTGCTTTCAATTATTGAAAGCCACACGCAAAGGCCAATGGGATGATGTGTGGGAGGAGGCACACCCACACGGAGAAGGCTCTTGGAAGTCTGAAGTGATTCCAAGAGCCCTCTCCTAGGGCAACGCATGCGCGCTGTGCTAGGCGAGACCTAAAAAAAGGGGAGAAGCGAAAGTGATGAGAATCATTCTTTTGTGACTGCTGGTCTTTAGCTGTCTTTTATCACTGGCACAGAGCCTGGTTCTTCTGCACAAGCATTGATGGACGAAAGTGGAACCTCACATCCCGGCCCCCCCTCTAACAGGCTCAATTGAATACATCCTGCCCACCCCCTGTCCACACAGCACAGCCTTCAAACTCTCCTGCTTCCATGCAGCTAGGCAGAAATCACACAGTGAAATAACTCACACATGACTGCTTCTAACACATATCATATCATTACATTTGTTTGAAGGGTGAGCACATGGTACCAACCCGTTTTTAATTGCCTGTAGAAAAAGAACTTAAAGTTGCCGCAAAGCAACATGATCCCACTACATACAAACCATTAAAAATATATGCTATTTTATAATATTTGAAGGGCACTACGACTACTATATGACCATTTCACACCCTAATATTAGGGCCTGGAATGTTATTTAATTGGTTGCAGCATTTAATGACATATCAGCCCATAGAACATTGCTAGTGTTCTAGAAATCAAACGTGCACTGTTTCTCAATAACGTGTATACCAAGTTTGAGTTAAATGTTATTATTTTAAGTTATGGATTCCTACACCAACTTTTCTGAGGGTGACTGATTGTTATTAGCATTCATCTCTTATTGTCACAAATGTCTGTAACACGTGAAAATAGAATTGAAATTAAAAACAGAAATTATTGGTTAGCATGCTAAATTAACCACGTCCTCAGATGTGGCTGTGGAGATGGGATATCTCAGCGAACAGGATGTTCTCGCCACATACAGTGTTATAATTGGAGAAGGAGCTTAGCTTTTTAGAAATTAAATAATCTATGGCTGCAAGTATTTTAGCAGATATTTTAGCAGGCAGGAAGATGTGGAGAAATAAAAAAACATGAGGTTGACCACAAAGGCTCATCTTCATGAGATTAAAAAGTAGTGCAGCCACGTGCAGATGGAGAATAAATGAGAAAACCACACCATATGTAATACAGTATACACACAGGGATTTTGTGCACAACTTTTCCAAATATGTCACTGTGCAATACCTCTTTAAAAAATGTTAAGCGTTCCTACAATCATACATTTTGAGGTCACCAGGCAGCAGGGGCGGCTCCTCCACTAGGGTGGAGGAGCGTTGCTCACTAGCTGCTCGCAGTGCGAGAAGCAGAAACATAAAATGGTAAAACTACCATTTTATGTTTCTGCTTCTCGCACTGCGAGAAAGCAGAAGTGTTTGGTTGCGGGCGGGCGGATGGGTGGGGCTGCTCTAGGATCAGGTTCTGGGCAGGAGAGGAGTGGTGTGCCAAACCAGTCCTGCGCATTCTGCCTTTCCTCCATTTAGGCTGCATGCAGTCTACATGGAGAAAATGGCCGGGCCATTAGAGCCTGGCTGGTCGGCGTCCCGACCAATCACAACGCTGCTTGAGCAGCGCTGTGTTTGGCTTAGGGGAGGGAGCCTGGCTGCCTGCTTCGGCTTCCTGTTCCAGGAGAGCAGAGAAGACCCGGGACCCGGCCAGGTAAGTTTAATTATCTTTTATTTTACCCCCCCCCCCCCACCCGCGAGTCGTGCCGGCCGCGATTGCCGGGCAGAGAGCCAGAAACAAAATAGTTTTACATGAACCCACCAAATCTCAAAGTTTATACAACACCAATCAAAGTGCAAGTGCTGTGGTGGAAGATTTCTCCAGGTACATGGATCTACACTTAGACTCCCTCCTCAAACATTAGCATCATACAAACTAACTTTTGTACTTTTGGAAAGATCTAAAAACTCACCTTCATCATCCGCATTGGAAATTTGACTTTCACTGATTGTTTCATCCCTGAAACTGCACAGCCATCCTTCAATTACCACCATTGTGACTACTCAGCACACACAAGAAGCTCACACTGAAAAAGTCAAGAGGATTACTCAAAATGACTAAACAGCAAAAACAAACTGTAGGAAATTGGGTTACTGGTTGAAGGGGGGTGAAACCATACTCAAGCAGCAACCACAATTCATGTCAAGGTGAAACACAAGCAAACCTCAAATTAACCTATGCTCAACCCTCTGGTAGCTAAGGCACTTAGAGGCAATGTGTAAGGTATCTAAGCAGCACTACAAACAGTAATAAAGTGAAAACACAACACAAGAAAAATACAACACCAATTTAGAAAAATAGGGTAACATTTAATGAATTATTTGAGACCAAAGCAACAAAAATCCAATTAGTAGAATTGGAGTTATGCAATTTTAAAGATTTAAGTGGAAATAGTGCCTAGAAGCACAAAGTGCCAACTGTTGTTATCTGGTCGCACCGGACCAGGACAATGTCACAAGTTTACGCCAACTGCGATTGAGTACAGGCCAGATACAGGGACCAAGTTAGGCTCAATAAACAAAGGGGCAGATTTACAAGGACTGGCGCATCTCTGCAAATCAGCAGTGATGCGCCAGAATAGATGCGACACGCAATTCTCCCCTTGCGCCACCACGGATGAGTCGCATTTACAATGCGGCGCACCGTGGCGCAAGGATAGGCAGATGCGTGTCGCATCTTGTGGCGTAAGGGCGGCGCATTGCTGGAGTCGTGTCACAAGCGCGATGCAACTCCAGCAATGCTCAGCGGCCGCCCATACTTAACGTGGTGCGTCACTCCTTACACCTGCTTCAAGCAGGCGTAAGGGTTTGACGCAGCGGCGTCGTAAAATTGACTCAGCGAAATCTTGTAGATTTCACTGCGTCACTTTTACGGGGCTTTCCTGCGACGGAACGCCCACATTAAACCTGACGCAGGTTTCATGTGGCGCAGTGCTTTACAACGTGACGCATCTCCCTAGATGCGTCACGTAGTAAATAAGTCGCAACGTGGCGCATGGTTTACACCGCCGCTGCGTCACAGAAGTGACGCAACGGCGGCGCAAATGTGTCGCAAGGGGCTTGTAAATCTGCCCCATAGTACCTTAAATTGTGGTTGTGGAGCATTGCAAGATCCTGCGTCAAAGATGCGGTTCTGAAGAAGTTGCAGGGTTGCGAAGCAACATCTGGTATCAAGGATGTGTTGTGAACCGGCCGTTCTGAGGAGCTGCAGGCCGCAATCCGATGTCCTGCATCGTTTTCGAGGATGCCATCGATGGGGGCTTGCAATGCGAAGTTCGCTGTCAAAGATCTGTCGCACAGTGGCGGTGATAACGCCGATTCTTATCTAATTATCTATAAGAACCCTCTGGCCGCCAAGATCTTTTTACCTGTTGAATAGTGTAAAGGAGAGAATCTCATCAGGTTAGATATCAGCATTCATTTTGTCTGAAAGGACCACTGACTCCGAATTCAAGTTTGAGAATTTATTATCGCCAAAAATAACTGAACGTGCAAGCACCTCAACACGAGGTTAAAGAAATAGATGGGCACTAATACAAATAATAATCTACGCAGAAATCTCATCCGACTCAGGATAAGGAGAATAGAAAGTTCTAGCAGGATCAACCAGACTATGATTGCTCCTATTTCTAAGTTACTCTTCATTGGCCTAAGCAAGCTTAAAATCAATTGCTGTCCCTACACTAACGCTAAGTGACATCCCTGCATAACGTTTTTCCCAGGCAAGAAAGAATAAAAGGTGTCAGCTGTGAAGACTTCCTAAGAAGTGCAATCACCATATACCTAAGCTCAGCTCTGTCCTTCTCTCAGGTCTCCCCTACCGCTTCTCTGGCCTCCTCCCTCAGGGCACTATCCCTAATACAAAACCATACTACAAAGGTACACGCCTTGTTTACGCCCTCTTGGCCAGGTCTTCTTTCTTGTGCTTTTCCATTGAAACGGTGACTTCATCCTGGACGGTTTCGTTGACCTTGAGTCCCAGGCGCCTTCTCCGCTGAAAGTATCATCCCTAAATTCCATTGCACTCCCCGTACCATGCCTCCCATCTTTCTAACTTCTGAAAACAAAGAGTTAGTCTTTACTAACGAGACATGTGTCCTTGCACCTGCAACAAAAGATACGTTCAACAGAAACCTTCTACTGTGCTAATTAAATCTACCGTTTGATGCCCAGAGAGCCTTTCCAAGAGAAACCCTTTTCGGCCTACATTATATGCTAACATAAGAATATACCAGGCCTTCCTTAAGCATATATGTAGTCAGGCCCTTACATATAACTTTTAAACACACTTCTTACTTTTCACTATAAGCATATTCATTACGATTCATTATGCAAACAATGAATTACATGTGCAACTTTAATATGGTGCACGTTTAAACTACTGCAATTACATTTCATACACGAACTAATTCCTCTATGCATTATGTTCACACAATTCAAAAAGCATTACATTACCTCATTATCCTAACACCATTATACTGCTGAATAGTTCACTTCGTTTCAGTGAACTATTCATTCTTTGCTAAACATGCATGAGTATACAATGGATATAAACGAATATATGTCTGAATACATGTGGGTGCGGCCTATCAGTGATTATGATGCACCCCTACAATTCACAAGAACATTTCGCTCTATCAGTTCCCCCTTTGATGACTCCTGTCATCACATCCCATTCTACTCCCTCGGAGAAGGAACCGACCTAAACAGAACTTGTTCCCATCTTCCCTGATCTGAAGTTCTCCATGCTCTTGAGCCTTTGATACTGATTGTCCTGCAATCTTGCCAATCTCATGTCATTTTCCCTCAAAGCTCTCTTGACTCTGCCTGCTCGATACCATTTGTAGGCCTTGATCATAATCCACAAGCCAGCCACACAAACCACCAAGATAAGGAGTGGTCTCAGGAAGTACCCAAGGAATCCCTTTCCTAGGTTTGCAAACCAACCTCCCACTTGACCAAAACCCTTTCCGACCTTTTCCCAGGCCCCTTCCTCGGTCAAATCCGCTATCTTTGTGTGGACCATAGTGATGTTACTTATATATTTCTCCAGATCCTTGCTACGGTCTGGTATATAAGTGCAGCACTCTTGAACCTTCAGCATTTTACAGACTCCGCCCTCTTTTGCCAATAGGACATCCAAAGCAAGGCGATTCTGCAAAACCATTCCCCTTATCGACAACATCTCTCCTTCCACCAACACCAACGATTTTGCTGTGTTCATCGAAAATTCATCCACCACAGTCGCTAACCTCCGGATCTTCACATCATTCAAGACTACTCCTAGACTAGGTATCATAGCTCCAAAGATATCCCCCACAACGATTCCTGCACTTGCAGCTCTTCTCGTTCTTGAATGCTCTCCACCCTCCAGAAGATTTAAGTCTTCTGTATGGTAAATCTTTGGAAATATTATTGACAAATAACAAGTTCCATACCAATTTGCAGGCAACCTCACGTAAGCATTCTTCCCACATACGTAATACACCGTAGGTATCACTTGTACAGGACCTTGGAGAAAATCTTTTGCCTCATCTGCCATGGTGAAAACGTGATCACAAGTACTCTGTCCCACTGGAACCTTTTCGTAGTAAGTCTGATAACGCCTTATACACAACTTACCCCTCTGCTCCTTATCTAAGGCTATAGGACCATAGCTTCCCTTGGTCTTATGCAACCGTTCCTCCTCTGTCCAATCTGTCCTGTGATGCCCTAAATCTCGGGATTCAGTCAGCTTTCTATACCTATCTTCAACCTGATCTACAAACTTTCTCTCTACATCCGACATCAAGCAAGTCAGATTGTGTCTGTGTGCGAATGCTGTATCCAATTCCAAACTCGGTATGAAGTACTTCCTCAGTCTGTCCTCGGTTTTGTAATAATCATACTTATTCAAATGCTTGTAGGCTGGGACTTCAGGAAGCACTGCGTCGAAATTGGAAAAGAAATACTCGAACTGCTCTCTCTCATAAAACAAACTAAGCAAAAGACTACAAGAAATACCATAAGTCAGTGGAAGATGATGATACCTAATGCCCTCATCCACTGAAGTAGGCAACTGCATACACACATAACAATCTTTCGCATCCATCACGTCAACATACTCATACAACAACTTAGCATACGCATTAAGCTTAAAATCACCCTTAGACAAATCTACATGTAATCTACGACTTTCTTCTAATATCATAGCTCTATCAGCTGCCCTGTCTACCCCCTTCTGACTAGGTGTGATAGGTGTGGGTGTCCCTGTCACTGCCTCTACTTCCGGCTCATGCGAACCAGTATATGAGACTACAACTACTATGATTATAGAAATTATCACACTACTTATAAGAATGCCTATAATCCATTTTGCTCTACGATTGGGATTTCCCGGCTCCATGATTTCGAAAGTTCTCAAAAAGTCTTGGTTATCGCAAAGAACTCAGAAAAGTCTCTGTCCTTTATTTATGACTTGCTTAACCAGCTCGAGCAACCATGAAATCTCCGGGCTTTCCCTTTCCGATCACAACTTATTTACACAGTCCAGAAAAAGACTTCCCTAGTTTTCGTTCCTCTCCTTGTGGAAAGTCCCTAAGTTTATTCTTCTTCCACTCGGACCTAGGTTATCTTCTTCTTTTTAGACTTTTATTTACAGTTCATTACTGATCCATAATGAGATCCTCATTAAGCACGACCAGAACGTGATACAAAAGTTCAAGACGCAAAAGCAGCACTTCGTGTGAAAACGGCTCAGCTCCGAAAGGCGGGAATTCGACCCGATGCAAAAGCAAGTTTCGGACTTCACTCAGAAGTGGGGGATTCGGAATCGTGAGTGTCAGTGTTCCGTCTATCTCGAACCCTGGCATCCGCAGCACCACCTTCACCACCAGTTTCGGGCTCCGACTGAACACCTCCACTGACTTCAGTCTCCCTGTATTCACCACCCCCTGCATCAAACACAGTGTAAGTCCACTCAGGGGTAGAGTATCTGCGACAAGGCACTCTTGTTCTCTTGGACCTTCGCCGACTGTCTTGTGCTTGGTCTTCGTCGCTTGCTTCGGTTTCAGATACTTCGGACACTGGAGCAAGGTCTCTCTCAGGTGCTAACCTCAGGTTCAGTCGCCTCTGTCTTTCAGGCCAACTTTCAGCACTTCTGTTCGTTCGTCTGCCTTCTCCTTCTATGCCCAGTGCACTACTTCCTCTTTCTGCTGCCTTTGACTCTTCTCCGCCCACTGCACCTTCTCCTTCTTCGGTGCCTGAATCAGGGTTCGAACTGTGGAAACCCCTTCAGCTTGCTCTAGTGCACCACCAGCTGTGTCAGCGACCCTTACAGCTTGACTTGTCCTCTCATGTGGCCCTACCACATCAGCTGGATTTTCATTTACGAGAGGAGCTGTTTCTTCCAAGGGTGCTGGAACTCTGCGGGTATGGGAAGCATGCACCCAGTTCGGCAATCCTCCACACTTTACTGCTGTGTTCGTGATAAGTATCACCTGATACGGGCCACGCCAACGGGCATCCAAACAACTCTTCCTCACGTGCTTCCGGACGAGCACCCAGTCACCGGGACACAAGTCGTGGCACAGATCACTCGAGGCTGGAACCACAGCTGCTTGCACCTGCTGGGATACAGAACGGACCACATCAGAGAGTCCTTTACAATAATCGAGAATCAAATCATCAGTGATGTTTATCAAGGCTGTAGTTGGTACTGCTGGCAGTCTCATTGCCCTCCCCATTATTATTTCATGGGGGACAACCCGGTCTTTCTGTCTGGGACACTTCGCATGCTCATGAGCACCAGTGGCAAGGCGTCGGGCCATTTCAGGGATGTTGAAGAACACATTTTTGCCATCCGGGCTTTCAAAGTTCCATTAACTTGTTCCACCATCCCAGAAGCCTCTGGTCTGTAGCTACAGTGGAGTCTCTGGTCAATGTTCAATGCTGCACAAAGTAACTTCATGATTTCGCTATGGAAGTGCCCACCTCTATCTGATTCCAAAGAGGTCGGGATCCCGAATCTAGGGATAAGCTCCCTCAACAGTAATTTAGCCACTGTCAGAGTGTCACACCTGCGTGTGGGGTATGCCTCCACCCACCGTGAGAATATACATACTATCACTAGAATGTACCTCAAGCCATTGCACCTAGGCATCTCCACGAAATCCAGCTGTAGTCTATTGAAGGGCCCTCCTGACCTTCCAATATGACTCAGTGTAACTACAGTTTTCTTTCCAGCATTCATCTGTTGACATGTAACACACCTCTGACATACCGTCTCAGCCATTGCTCGGAAACGTGGGTTATACCACGTCTGTCTGAACACTCTCATCATTGCGTCTCTACCCAGGTGTGCCTGTCCATGTATCAATCTAGCCATCGGACTCAACAATTCTTCCGGCAACACAGCTCTCCCATCGTTGGATACCCACACATCCACTTCTCCTCTCTCGCACCCAGCTTTGATCCAGCCCTCTCTTTCCTTGGTTGAGACTTCATCTTGCAATCTCTTAAGCTCTTCCCAAGTGTCTGCCATGGCCAACATTATGCTGAGATCGGTTCCCTCTTGGCTCTCTTCTATCTCCCTGCCTGTGTATATGCATCCTTGTTCTGCGCAGAAGCGGGCTACCTCATCTGCGTAGTTATTACCCAAGGATACAAAGTCCTCCCCCTTCCCATGGGCTGAACACTTTACCACAGCAATTTCTTTCGGGTGCTGTAATGCTTCTAACAATTTTCTTACATATTCTCCATTACGAATGGGTGAGCCAGATGATGTCAAAAATCCCTCTGAGACCATAACTGCCCGAAGTCATGCACCACGCCAAAGCCGTATTGGCTGTCTGTGTAAATCGTGATTCGAATTCGATCAGCGGCCAAACAGGCACGGGTCAAGGCAATGATCTCAGCTACCTGCGCGGAGCGTACTCCTTCCAGGCAAGCGGCGTCGACCACTCCTGAAATAGTACATACAGCAAACGCTGCTCTCAATTGCCCCACACTGTCTCTTAAGCATGAACCATCGACAAAGAAAATTTCATCTGGGTCATCCAATGGCTCATCGACAATGTCAGGTCTCGGTTTGGTGCAAAGTTCGGTCACATCGAGACAGTCATGGTCCTCACAATCTTCATCATCTGTGTTCGGTATAGGCATCAATGTCGCAGGGTTCAAGATGGAGCACCTTTTCAGAGTCACATTCTCTGCGGCAAGTATGACTTGCTCGTACCTCGTTAACCTATTGTTCGTTAGGTGCTGGGTCTTGGTCCTGGTCATTAATAACTCAACCGAATGTGGCACATGTACAGTCAATGGATGTCCCATTACAATGCTTTCACATCTTTCAATGCTGACACCTGTTGCAGCAACGGATCTTAGACATCCGGGCAACGCAGAAGCTACTGGATCTAAAGTAGCTGAAAAATAGGCAACTGGTCTACGGACACCTCCATGGTTCTGAGCTAACACTGCTAATGCACATCCTCCTCTCTCGTAACAAAACAATGAAAAGGCCTTGTTGTAATCAGGCATTCCCAGTGCGGGAGCCCTGCACAAATCATCTCTTAGCTTCAGGAATGACATCAAGCACTCCTCGTCCCATGGTACCGGATCACTCACATCCTTGTGCGTAAGCCTCTGCAGAGGCTTTGCTCTCAAGGAGAAACTAGGAATCCACTGTCGACAATAGCCAACCATTCCCAGAAACATCCTAACTTCCCTCTGTGTAGTGGGTACCGCCATGCTCATTATTGCCTCAATTCGATCTGGTGACACCTTCCTCTTGCCTTTTTCTAATCTGTGTCCCAAGTACTGTACCTCATTCAAACAGTACTGCAGCTTGTTCGGGGACACCTTATGTCCATTCTCTGCTAAGTGGTTCAACAAGGCTACTGTGTCAATTCTGCAAGCATCTTCTGTTTCTGAGGCAATGAGCAAGTCATCTATGTACTGCACGAGAACTGAGTTCTGCGGCAACACAAGACTCTCAAGGTTCTTCTTCAGGATCTGGTTAAAGATCGATGGACTTTCCGTATACCCTTGAGGGATACGACACCATGTTAACACGCGATTCTCTAGCCTAAATGCAAAAAGAAATTGGCTTTCCTCGTGGAGCGGTATCGAAAAGAAGGCTTGACACAAATCGATAACCGTAAACCACTCGGCTTCACATGGGATCTGGAACAGTATTACTGAAGGATTCGGTACCACTGGACAACAAGGGACAACTATCATGTTGACCTTTCGCAGGTCTTGCACGATCCTGTATTTCCCGCTCGGTTTCTGTAGTCCCATTATGGGTGAATTACAGGGACTACCTCTGATCTCCTTCAAAATACCCTTCTCAATGAAAGTCTCGATCACAGGTTTTATTCCTGCAATCGTTTCTATCGATAAATTGTATTGAGGTGTTCTGGGAAATCAACATTCTGTTTCACCTCAATCCGCACTGGTTCAACCCCTCTGATTAAACCTATTTCGTCTCCTGCGAAATCCCACACCACAGGCGACACTGCGTCTCTCAGATCATGTGGAAGTTCTTCCACAGTCACCATTGGGTACAGATCTATACACAGATGCTGATTGGCCATCTTAAAGTCAGCATCATCATCTCTCGTCTGGACCTCCACTCCTCGTGGTGTACAATAAATCGTGCAGTTCAATTTGCACAACAGATCTCTTCCCAAAAGACAAACTGGACTCGTGTCACATACTACAAACTGATGTCTAGTTTGGAAAGTACCTATCTTTACTAAGATCGGTTCTGTCAATGGGCTGCTCATCTTCTTGTTCGCTACTCCGACAACCTGGATTGATTGTCCCGAGAGGGGTAGGTTAGGGACTACTGCAGATCTTACAGTAGACCGGGTAGCTCCAGTATCAACCAAAAGTGTTGCAGGATTGCCCTCAATCTCTGCCTCTACAAAAGGTCCTCTCTGGTCTACCTCCAAGACCGCTCCAAGTGTGCAGTCTTCCTCCCCCTCAGGCACCGTCAGGATAAAGGGTCTAAGCTATCCTCAGCATAGCGTTCGAACAGGGGCATCTGTTGGTACGTTCGTGTTCCTTGTGAAAACTTTGGAGCTTGGGGAATCTGAGCATGAGAATTGTAAACCCCCCTTTCATCGTTCTAGGTCTCGTTATTGTGTTAACCACCTCTTGCGCGGGTGCCTGAGCCCCCTCTTCCTCTTCCTGTACCTGATTAGCTGGGTTCAAAGGACACTCGCGTTTCCAATGTCCGACCTGGCGACAAAGATGACACGCAGTGGTCTTCTTTAGTGTGGCCACGTCCACTCCTGTCTTGGGGTCTACTGGTTTTCCCTTTCCCTGTACCTGCCCATTCTGGTTTCCCTGGAAATTTCCTTGCTTTCTCCCCAAGGTCCCTCCACTAGGCTGATTCTGTGCTGTCTGCATCTGGACAAGCATCAATTTGTCTTTTAGCTTTCGATGTTTTGAATCCACCTCATCACTACAGTATCTCGCGTACCGCAAAATTTCATCTAGTGGCTTGTTCTGCCAGCAGATCAAATGGTGCTGTATCATGAGGCTGATTTCCCCTCTCAGACCCGTTACAAACTTTGAGACAAACTGTCCCATATCCTTAGGGTCCAAAACATCTAACCCACTATACTGTTTAAAAACTTGCAGAAGTCTTTCATAGTATTCATGCACCGTTTCCTTGGGTTCTTGTACAGTCCGATCTATCTTAACCCAATCTATATCCTGAGGCGAAATCTTCGACTTCAACCATGTAATCACCTGCTCATACTTTTTCATGACATCAGGTGATGGACCATTTGTAACCGCCTCTCTTTTCGGTTCCGAAGTCGGCCACTCAATAGCGACTTTACATGCTGTCCACAAATCTCCTGGTACCACTATGTCAAACAAAGTGTTCAAATCAATCCACAATACTTTTGAAATCTTCACAAACCGCTCAACCTGCTTGTACCACTCCACCGGTTTTTCCCTCAGCCGAGGAAAATCATTTGTAAATGCAGCCAAATCACCTCTATTCCACGGTACATGCACGTACCCTCCATTCTGTACTTCCCGTAAAGGAAAATTTCCAACACCCGTCGCCCCCCTCCTGGCGGCGGCGTTTCCCCTTCTGCTCTCTTTACTGGTTTCTTTTTGGACCACCTTTCTTCCCATTTGTCCAACAAAATCCATATTCTCATTCCTATGATCAGGTCTCTGGTGTGCGTCTTTAATCCTGTGATTCTTTTCTCCTCCAACTCCTGATCACTGTAATGCAATCTATGTGGTCCCTGTAACGCTTTAGTTTTGTTCAGGTCCACCTCATATCTTTTGGCCAATTCCTTCAATCTATCATGTGCCATTCTAGCTTTTCGAGTCACATCTTTTGCTACAAACAGCAGCTCATCTGATCCATAAATTTCTATCCTTTCCAAAGGCAGACCCCCACTGATCATTTCGTCTACCTCTGCTTTCAGCCTCACTACGTCTAGCAACCTTGCCTGTACTGCACTCCTCAGTACATCTCGACAACCTGAGCCGTCCCGCTCATCACAGTCACTATTCTGTCCTTGTGACCTATTCCCTTCCATATTCCTGGAACCTGGTCTGTCTTCCGAGACATTTTGTGCCCTATCTCTTTGCATCCTATCCTCTTGGTTCGTTACTGTTGGTGTCCACTCCCTCAAAGCTGACTTAGATTCCCGTAAAGACCTCGGTCTTTCCGGTCTCTCCTCTTCTTGTCCACATGAAGAGTCCGCAGTAGCCGGTAACGGCGTACTTGTGTCTATTGGTCTTGGGAAATGAACCACCCTTACTCCAAACCCATTCCCACTCTCACTGTTTCCTTCTTCCCTTCTCATCGGCACGGAGCTCCCTTCTCTCACTCGGTCTGGGTCATATACCGGTACTATAGGGCCAATGGTAACCGGTACTGTCAAGGAGTCCGGTAATCTTGTGTTCCCCGCAGGAGGCTGTGTTATCATAGACGCCGTAGCCCCCTCCGTTCCTGTGGAAATTCTTCCCACTACTCTCATGCTAGTCTGGTTCTGGCTCTCATCAACTATTGCCACTGCTGGGGTTGTCTTTCCCTCTTCTGAATCTGGATTAAATGGTGGTGGCCTCTCCGCCAACATCCTATCCAACAGACTGTCATCTAAATCACTGTCGTCCTCATCGATTCTTGTAATCTTTCCATTTTGTATCAGCAGTGGGTATAACTTATCTCCGTCTATCGTATCCGCTCTCCACTTTTTCTCCAATGCATCCCACCTTGCATCTTGGAATGCCCTGACCGATTTCTTCACCCTTTCTTGACACCTTTCCTTCTTTCTATCATACGCTGCTCTTATCCACGCATGTAGTGCCTCAAACTGTGTCGGTCTAGGTAGTGGTCGTATTGAAGCCATTACACTCTTGAGCTGGTACAGCACCTCTAACCTGAAAGTACCATATCGAGGGAACGACAAATCTCCTTCTGTTTCTGTCATTTTATGCCAATTCTCGAGCCAAATTATAGTATGCAATCCTACATTCTTTGCCATATAATGTGCTGGTGTGTCCTCAGGAGGAGCTTCCTCTCCCTCCCGAACAACCACATGTCTATCACCTCTACAAAGTTCCCTTAAAGCTTTAAAACATTTCATGATGAATCAACTTTGTATTTGCACTCAAAATGTCCGCTTTTACTTCCTGATTTCAATCCACCAATCCCAGCGCGGTTCACACCAACCGGCCTATCGCAGCGCGGCTCTTGTCTGACGTCACTTTTCCTCCGCTCGCAGCAGTTCCCCTCCTTTCTAATTCTCTTGTTCTCACTCGCATTCGTCCCAATTATACTCTGAAATAATGTCCGTCCTACCGAACAATTACCTCTCTGACCGTCAGTCTTACCAATGACCGATCAGCCTCTTGAGCTTGTTGACCTCAATCTGGCAATCGTCTGTCCACGAACGACTGGACAATCGCCTCTAATACTCGATAGGATTCAATCACTCGATGTTCTGCACACAATAACCTACGACCTGCGTTGGTTATTCACACACTCACACATGTGTCCCTATCTTCTGTGGGTCTGTCAATGACGTCTCGTGACCCCCACAACTCTGGTCAACGTTCTCAACTCTGGGTGTATTCTACACCACAATAAATCTCCCGGTCCCGCGCGCGCTCACGGTCCGTTTCTCAATCACACAACTTTCGTTCCAACTCCGCAAGACATCACACAACAATATAACACCGCAATCTATCAAACATCACTCTTTTCATACTCACTCTACTACGAACTGCTACTTCCGCCGCACCGTCACTCTCCGTCAGTTTTCCACGACCTCCGACATCCGTCTCTCGCGGTTCTCTGGATCTGCGTCACTCGGGCTCTATGGGGCAACTTAATCTCCTATCTTGCTCTAGATCTCCCCTTACCATCAAAGGTAACCATCCTACTCTGCTACCAACTGATAACGCCGATTCTTATCTAATTATCTATAAGAACCCTCTGGCCGCCAAGATCTTTTTACCTGTTGAATAGTGTAAAGGAGAGAATCTCATCAGGTTAGATATCAGCATTCATTTTGTCTGAAAGGACCACTGACTCCGAATTCAAGTTTGAGAATTTATTATCGCCAAAAATAACTGAACGTGCAAGCACCTCAACACGAGGTTAAAGAAATAGATGGGCACTAATACAAATAATAATCTACGCAGAAATCTCATCCGACTCAGGATAAGGAGAATAGAAAGTTCTAGCAGGATCAACCAGACTATGATTGCTCCTATTTCTAAGTTACTCTTCATTGGCCTAAGCAAGCTTAAAATCAATTGCTGTCCCTACACTAACGCTAAGTGACATCCCTGCATAACGTTTTTCCCAGGCAAGAAAGAATAAAAGGTGTCAGCTGTGAAGACTTCCTAAGAAGTGCAATCACCATATACCTAAGCTCAGCTCTGTCCTTCTCTCAGGTCTCCCCTACCGCTTCTCTGGCCTCCTCCCTCAGGGCACTATCCCTAATACAAAACCATACTACAAAGGTACACGCCTTGTTTACGCCCTCTTGGCCAGGTCTTCTTTCTTGTGCTTTTCCATTGAAACGGTGACTTCATCCTGGACGGTTTCGTTGACCTTGAGTCCCAGGCGCCTTCTCCGCTGAAAGTATCATCCCTAAATTCCATTGCACTCCCCGTACCATGCCTCCCATCTTTCTAACTTCTGAAAACAAAGAGTTAGTCTTTACTAACGAGACATGTGTCCTTGCACCTGCAACAAAAAGATACGTTCAACAGAAACCTTCTACTGTGCTAATTAAATCTACCGTTTGATGCCCAGAGAGCCTTTCCAAGAGAAACCCTTTTCGGCCTACATTATATGCTAACATAAGAATATACCAGGCCTTCCTTAAGCATATATGTAGTCAGGCCCTTACATATAACTTTTAAACACACTTCTTACTTTTCACTATAAGCATATTCATTACGATTCATTATGCAAACAATGAATTACATGTGCAACTTTAATATGGTGCACGTTTAAACTACTGCAATTACATTTCATACACGAACTAATTCCTCTATGCATTATGTTCACACAATTCAAAAAGCATTACATTACCTCATTATCCTAACACCATTATACTGCTGAATAGTTCACTTCGTTTCAGTGAACTATTCATTCTTTGCTAAACATGCATGAGTATACAATGGATATAAACGAATATATGTCTGAATACATGTGGGTGCGGCCTATCAGTGATTATGATGCACCCCTACAATTCACAAGAACATTTCGCTCTATCAGCGGTTCCAATGCAGTGCTGGGTCAGGTCTGCTTGGACCACAGCTGAGCTTCAGGCCCACTTCCAAGTGTCTAGGACTGTGGATGGACCACTTGGGAGGCAAAACTCACAGAAGACGAGTTCTGGTGCTGGTTCAAGGTGGCTGGAGCCTTTTCTGTCCCTGAGGCTCTGATCAGGAGGCCAGCCACCTAGTCTTTGGAGTCACTCTGGTGGTCAAGACGCAGGTCCAGCATTTCTCACTCAGGCAGCAGGGCAGCAGAGTAGAAGGGTAGCAGAGTAGCAGTCCTTCTTGCAACAAAGTAGCACAGCAGTCCTTCTGAGTCAGTCTTCCACAGGTGTACTGAAGAGTTGGGTCTGAGGGTCCAATTTTCATACCTAGTGCCAGCTTTGAAGTAGGAGAAGGTTCTGGAGGTTCTTACCCCCAGAAGGGCTTGGAATTCCATGCCTCCCTGCCCTGGCCCCAGCTTGTCTGGGGGAACAAAAGACTTGTGACAAACCTTTTGTGAGTGTTATCAGGCCAAGGCTTTGTGATGTGCAAGAGTGGTAGGTAACAGCTCCTCCCCCTCATCAAGTCAGAGATGGCCCATCCTGCCAATACCTGTTCCCCCTTTGACTCACTGTCTTGCAGCAATACACAAAGACTAACTGCCAGCTACAACTAGTCATGTGACCCAGGATACAGGCTGCAGACCACCAAATGGCTAGGACAAGAAAATGGCAACTTTCTAGAAGTGGCATTTTCAAAATTGTGACTTAAAATCCGACTTTATCATTCAAGAGGGTTTCAAATTAGAATTCTTTAGACAGTAAACTAAACATTCCTACCTGCTCTAAACTGAAAGTTATCACTTATTAAATGTAATAAGGTAACCCAATGTTATCCTATGGGAGAGGCAGGCCTTGCAATTGTGAAAAACGAATTTGAGAGTTTTTAATTTCCAGGACATGTAATCCTTAAAAGTACAGGGCCAACTTTTAAAAAACACTGCTTCCTGCCCTCTTGGCTATTTATGGCCTACTCTAAGGGTGACATATGCATTAAAAAAGAAAGGAATAAACCTGGCAAAAGGTTTATTTTGCCAGGTCGAAATGGCAGTTTAAAAGTGCACACACAGGCTGCAATGGCAGGCCTGAGACAATGGTTAAAAGGCTACTTAAGTGGGTGGCACAATAAGTGCTGCAGGCCCACTTGTAGCTTTTAATTTACAGACCCTGGGTGCATGTAGTACCACTGTACTAGGGACTTACAAGTAAATTAAATGTGCCCATTGGGTGTAAGCCAATTTTGATATGCTTAAAGGAAACACTGGTGAGCAGTGGTAAAGTGTACAGAGTCCTAAAGCCAGCACAGAACGAAGTCAGCAAAATCAGGAGGATGGAAGGCAAAAAGTTGAGGGAAAACCACACCAAGAATATCAGGTCCAACACAAACCAAATAAAAGGAATTGCTGCATTCATAAAGTAACACAAATGCTTCTTTTGTATAATAGTTAAAAAATAGCCTTTAGGAAACTTTGCTTTCAAGAAGCATGTATTGGTCATGACTGGAAGTTGGTTGACTCTCCCCAGATAAGCTGTACCTAAAAACAAGCAGAGAAGGGCAGATCATAACTAATCAACAGACCCAATCCCGCTGCACTCAAAACAGACTGACTGGAACAGCGAGGGCCTCCTCTCCACACCAACCTCCGGCCTCCATCCCCCACTGTGCACACACATGCAGTTTCCAAATAGGGAACCGGTGCCCATTCTATTCTAAGAAACAGCAAAGCAAGCTACAATTCACATCTGTAACCACTGAATATATGTTCTTACCCCGCATTCCAACACCACGCATACCATCACAACGCATTTGTAACAACGCAAGTGCTGTTACAACGCGTTACCATCGCAACGCATACTTTTACATCGCATATGCCTTTACCACACATACCAATACAACGCAAAGGCATGCGTGGTAAAGGCATATACTTTGTAAAAGTATTTAAGGTAAGTATATATATATATATATATATATATATATATATATAATATATATATATATGATATATATACATATATATAAATATATATATTTATATATATATATTTATTTATATATATATTATTTTTAAATACCCTCTTAAACCCCCAAATTATCCTTTGTACCCCAATAACTATACACCCCCAAAATTCTAAAATTACCCTGGGCACCCCAAACCCCAACCCACCCTGAACCCTACAAATTCCTGGGCACCCCAAAACCCCAACCCACCCTGAACCCTAAAATTACCCTGGGCACCCCTAAACCCAAACCCACCCTGAACCCTAAAAATACCCTTGGACCCCAAAAAACAAACCCACCCTTAACCCTAAAAAAACCCTTGCACCCCAAAACCCAAACCCACCCTGAACCCTAAAATTACCCTGGGCACCCCAAAACCCCATCGCACCCTGAACCCTAAAATTACCCTGGGCACCCCAAAACCCAAACCCACCCTGAACCCTAAAAATACCCTTGCACCCCAAAACCCAAACCCACGCTGAACCCTAAAATTACCCTGGGCACCCCAAAAAACAAACCCACCCTGAACCCTAAAATTACCCTGGGCACCCCAAAACCCAAACCCACCCTGAACCCTAAAAATACCCTTGCATCCCAAAAAACAAACCCATCCTTAACCCTAAAAATACCCTTGCACCCCAAAACCCAAACCCACCCTGAACCCTAAAATTACCCTGGGCACCCCAAAATCCTAACCCACCCTGAACCCTAAAATTACCCTGGGCACCCCAAAACCCAAACCCACCCTGAACCCTAAAAATACCCTTGCACCCCAAAAAACAAACCCACCCTTAACCCTAAAAATACCCTGTGCACCCCAAAACCCAAAGCCACCCTCAACCCTAAAAATACCCCTAAAACCTATACCCCTACACCCCTACACCCAAACCCACCCTATACTTACCTTATACATACATGTAAAATATATATGCCTTTACCATTCATGCCTTTACAACGAAATTCGTTGTAAAGACATGCGTGGTAAATGCATATGCATTGTAATGCCATGCGTTGTAATGGCATTGCGGAGTAGTGGTAGATGCGTTGTGTTGGAATGCGGGGTAGTGGTATTCGTTGTGAAAATGTCGTTGTTATGGCTGTTTACCGTAACCACTACCAGCACCATGCTTTATTATTATTATTGTCATGAATAACAACAGCAGCAACCCTGCCGTGCCTGATGCTACCTTGCGGGACTTGTTCTTTCCCAGAATGCAAGGGGACATAGGCCTGCACAAGACTGGTTTCTCAAAACAGTCCTACCTCTATGTCTACTCATTCCAAGTAGTAGCCACTACTCATGTCCCTTGACCTGCACGAAGACCATGTTAGCCCAGTGCAGTGCGGGATCTCATGGTCCATGATAGACTGGTGTAGAAGAATGCTTATGTACGCGCTAGAAAGGCAGGTATGCGGCACAGCAACTGTAGAACACACATTCAGCTGTGCTGTCATGTTATATCTGAGTTATAACACCTAGCAATGACTGCATAAGTAGGCCATGTTTGCCCTGCTGGCTCCTCCTGCTTCTTTCTGGGCCATTTCTATTTGGGAAAGGAGAATCTTACTACAATAATTGAAAGAATGAGCAGGAGAAAAGCCCAGTCAAAGAACCAACTGGTCTGCTGCATGATAGTATTATTACTAGACCAAACGGGGAGACTGAAACGTATTGATTGGTGCTTTATCACTTACTGCGTGAAATAATAAGGAATTCTAACATTAATTTGGCTAAAAAAGAGCAAACAAAAAGGAGCCTAACTACAAAATGTCATTAGTTGGCCTTAGAGCTGCTGATTGAGCCATTTGGAACACTGGGGGGCATATTCACAAGGAGCTATCGCCGAATTAACTGCACTTTATCGCTGCCAAAGTCGTGATATATTTACCTCCCCATTCACAAGCCGGTGTTAACAGCCCACAGCACCAGTTTACCAGCGATAGCAGCCGCAAAAAACATCGCCACAGAGGACCCCCGCAAATATCGCTAATGAGATGCAGAGTGGGCGTTCCCGTGACAAAAGCAGAGACAAAAGCACACCTCAACATTCACAAGGACCAGCCACATCGGCGATAAAAACACAAAACAGGCGATAAGGCACGTTAGCACCAGGAAATCTACACCTGCTCTGACCTGGTGTAAAGTCGGACGGCAGCCTGCAAACCAAAAGGGAGCACAGCCCAGGGCTACATCGGAAGGGCAACAGATGCCATGGAGCCACCCATTATGCGGCCCGGACACCCAAGAGGGCCACAACACCCACCGCCACCACCCCCAGGACCACCCCTCCCTGGCACCCCCCCCGACCAAAGACATGCCACATCAGCCACACCTAAACATGTACAAAATATTCCGCTTGATGCCGCACAACCACAACTGGTGACATGGATGTGTTGTCACAGAAATGACAACACATCTTTCGAAGCAACAAATGAAACTTTATTAAAATAGAACAACGAAATGAAATGAAGACACATGGCCGCTCCCCTCCGGACAATACGTAGGTCACAGCATGTAAGACAAAAAACATGATGAGAAGGTGTGTCCCTGCGCACATCAGAGTACAGAGAGAGAGCGAAGGAGAGAGAGAGAGAGAGAGGGAGGGAGAGAGAGAGAGAGAGAGAGGGAGAGAGAGAGAGAGGGAGAAGAGGAGAGAGAGAGGAAGAGAGGGAGAGAGAGAGAGGGAGGGAGAAGAGGAGAGAGAGAGGAAGAGAGGAGAGAGAGAGAGAGAGAGGGAGAAGAGGAGAGAGAGAGGAAGAGAGGGAGAGAGAGAGGGAGAGAGAGAGAGAGAGAGGAAGAGAGAGGAGAGAGAGAGGGAGAAGAGGAGAGAGAGAGGAAGAGAGGGAGAGAGAGAGAGAGAGAGAGAGAGAGAGAGAGACAGTGCCGCCCCTGCGCACCCAGGCCACACTGCTCACCTGCTGCCACCGGTGTGTCTCCAACCACGTGCCGGTATGTAGTACCGTTCACCAGGCCACACATCTCATTCAGAGCCGTCAGCTGAAACAGAGCCCAGATACATGACTGGCACAGTACACACACTTGCACAAGACAACATCGCCTGCCCGCCCATGCACACCCAGGCAGAGGCACCCCAACCTCCCCCGCCGCCCATCAGAGCATGCCCGCCCATGAACAGCCAGGCCCCAATGCTCACCTTCCGCCACCTGCGCGTAGACAGGAGGTCCCACCACGTGCCGCTGCAAGTCACAAGCCCGGGGCCCGCGGACATGGCACCCTCCACATCATGCAGCCCCACTCCGCAGGCCACCAGGTCTCACGTTTGGTGCTGGGTCTTGATTACTCCATGGCAGAGGACATACCAGTGCACCAGGCACCATCGCAGGCTGCACACCCGCTCAGCAGCTCAAGGTGCCACTGACTCAGTGCACCCAAAGTCACCGTCCCGTGGCGGGGTGCCTGTGCCGTCCGCAAGGCCCCGGGTGCCACTAACCCTGTGCAACACCAGTCTACGCCACGTGGTGGTAGGCCCGTGCCGTCCGCAAAGCCCCGGGTGCCACTAACCCTGTGCACAACAACTCATGGGCCCTATATGTGTGAGAACCGTGGAGAGGCCGTCATCCAGACACCACCGGAAGAGGGGAATGTGACGTCGTCGGCGCCTTATGTTGGCGCAGTCACATGGCCTGTGACGCATGTGCAGGATGGGTGTGGTGTGTGTGAAAACCTGCCCTCAGGGAGTGGTTGTGACATTCTGACAACTAGACCAGTGACCTGCACACCACCAGCGAGTACGGCTGCGACGGGTAGCAATGAGGGCCCCCCTCGGGGCGTTAGCGGAGTGGTCTGGCCTGCCGTACGCCCGACCAGCGCAGGGCTTGCAACAATGACTCGTGGGCTCTCGGCGTGGTCCAGTCCATGTCCGGACAAGGAAGTGACTGATGCGTGTGTCCCTGTTGTAGTGTTCACGGAACCCGCTACACAAAATGCAATGTCGTACCCTCTGACTGGCATCCCACAGGATGAACATCATTGACGCAAGGGAAGGCACTGTCCCCACATTCATCCACACATCCATACAGGAATGACGTAAGACATTACACAGCAGTGCGTCACTGGATGTTTATTTGCACATCCAGTGCAGTCATCCAGCTGGAGCGGTACAGGGCAATGCCGAGCATACTACACAATATGGGCCCGTGGAGGGCCAGCCAGTGTCCATCCCGGGATGAGCTGTACTGCGGAAGAGGAAGGGTACAGTCCGCAGTCTGTCCGCTGTGTCATTGGTCATCAAACATAATGTGGCAGTCCATGTCGCTGTCCAGGGTGAGTGCATCGGAGTGTATCGGGGGTCAGTGGTAGGTCCTGAGGCCATGTGCGGCACCAAGCAGAAACAGGCAAGGTGGCGGAAATGGATGCTAGTGCCTTGCCCTCCTGACCACAGTCCCATCCACGTCCTCGTCCCCGGGTGTGTGCCCTGCCCCACCTGTGGGTGTTGCAGTGCCGGCTGCGGCACTGTGTGCCACTGACACATCAGTGGCCGGAGTAGGATTGTCGGCCGCACTGTGTGGCAGTGACACATCAGGTGCCGGAGTGGATACGCCTGCCGCACTGGGAGGCACTGACACACCAGGGGGCGGAGATGTGGATGGTGTGGGGGCAGCAGCATTCATCATCGCCATGCCTGGTGGCAGCAATGCCATGATGAGGACATGCAGGGCACGGTAGATCCCAGCTACATTTCGCTGATGTGCAGCGGAGGCTGCCATCCTTTCCGCCTCCATCCGCACCATGTCCTCCATGAGCCTCCGCATGTGTGCCAGCTCACGGCTGGCATCGCTGGGGCCACTCTGAGCGGACAGGTATTCTTCCCTCCGAGTCATGACTCCAGAGATGTCAGTCAGGGCTCGCTGGAGTCCATGGGGCGGACATAGACACCCAAGGTTGGCGTCCAGTTTGGTAGCCATGAGCTCGAACCCCACCCGCACCTGCTCGGCCGTCTCCCTCTGGCCCTCCAGCACACGGCGTTGGAAGGCCATGTGTTGTTCCTGGGGATCTTGGGAGGGTGCCGGAGCTGTGGGTGCATCCTGCTGGGTGGTTTGGGTGGTGGGTGGGGTCTCATGGATGTAGCTGGGCTGCCCTGATCCTGGAGGTGAGTTGCGGATGAGGTCAATGAGGTCTTGGATGGTTTGTGTGTCGATGCTGGTGTTGTCCTTCTCCTCGTCATCAGTGAAGAGTGGCTGTGACTGCTCTGCAGGAGGTGTTGAAGATGCCCCTGGGATGTGAAGGGGAGATGGTGTATTACAATGTGTCCACATGTATGTAGCCCCATGGTACAGGTTGACATTCAGACAGCATGGCATTGTACATTGTGACAGTCTGTGGGTCTGGGCGAGGACCCAGAGTGATTATGGGTGTGCACTGTGCCCTGCTTGCTTGTGCATGTGTGCCATTGTGGCCATCTCCCCCGTCCCCCCAGTACCTGGTGGTCACTCACCCTGTTGCAGTTGTGTTGTGTCCTGTCGAGCAGTGTCCGGTCCCCCGACTCCGGCCACAGTCTCCACACTGATGACTGTCGACACCAGCTCCTCCATGTCATCCAACTCCAGCTGTGGCGCTGGGTCCCCACCTCCGGTCTGAGTTGCTGCCTTCAGGTTGGCGGAGAGTTTCTCCTTGGTCTTCCGCTTGATGTCATTCCATCGCCTCTTGACCTCGTCCATTGTCCGCTTGTGCCCTCCGACGGCATTCACCTTGCCGATGATGTCCCGCCATATTCCAGTTTTGGTGCCCAATGACACGTTGGAGGTGACGAAGAGTTGTTGATGGTGTTCCATCACCTCCGTGACTATGATCCTGTTCGCCTGCGGACTGAACTTGGTCTTCCTGGTCTTCTTGTCCTTGCCCTTCCCTGTCCCCGAGGTCCCAGGCTGGTCGTCCGGGGTGCTTGTGGGGTTGCGCTCGTCCTCTGCGCCTGCTCCAGCTGCCTCCATGGTGCTTGGGTGTTGGTCAGTTTGTGTGTGGGTGTTTTTTGTACTTTTATGGTGATTTTTGACGCCTGCCAGGTGTGTGTTGCAGGCCTGGCGCTGCTTGTCGCTGGTTTCCTCATCGCGCTTTGGCCCATCGCGTGTTTTTTGGTGTTGTGGTTTGTGTTTTTATCTCCATCGTGGTGGTTGTATCGCGGACTTTGTCCGCGGTTTCGGCAGACTATCGCATGGTACCGCCTTGTTGTGAATTCCACGGTGACGCGGGGTTATTTTCCCGCGATGGGCTGCGATATTGAAAGTTGCATTACGCTACTCTTGCGGTAGTTATCACACGTTCTTGTGAATATACCCCTGGGTTGTGCTAACATCATGACTTGGGTTGTGCAAAGTTCGCATAACCTGTTTTCATGTATTTATGCAACATTTTGGCAAAATTACGTGAAATTGCATGAAATGCAAATCCATCATTTTGCTTATATTTTAGTGCAAAGTGCATCCTTGTATGTAATTTTTATATGAGGATGCATTTTGTGCTAAAAAAGTGAAAAAAAAGAATCGTGGAAAACAGCCGCTTGCGTTTTGTTCTTGTGCGTTCTCAGTAATATTGTACCACGAATGGCACAAGTGTGGTAAATGTTTACCACAAATTGGATGTAAATATATGAAGGGTCTAATGGCCTAATTTCTGTAATTTCTCGTAACAAGTTTACCGCGAAATTCCCGAAATCATGCAAACTACACCGGCATAATTTAAATTTCACCCGTGCCTAATTATGATGAAAGGTGGAGCCAGTACCAAAATTGAAGAAAGACTGCCAGATTTTGTGAGGAAGAAGAATAGGCTGCCTACCTATCAAGGCCTCTCGTTCTTTTCTCCCTGATGTCCTTCAGCTGTAGGGTCTCTTTCCCATCTCTGAGGCAGTCCATGGGAAATGAGGTCAGAGTGACATCAGAGGGTTCATGGAACTAATGAAAGAATCGACTTGTATCCTGTCATCCCTGTGCAAGTAGGAGAGACATGATGTTCGTCAAACAGTAATGAAATGAAGATACTGTATTTATTTATTATTTGTTGGTATATTCAGGGTTTTGCAGGGCACTGCTAGCCACCGAAATGTGGCCTGAACCTGCTCTGGGGTAGGTACATTTAAGATGAGCAGGTCTCAGGAGAATGCTATGCAGAACGTTGTGATGAGAACCGGGTAGAGTATCTGGTAAGAAGGAAGAGGCATATCTGGGTGCCCGCCATTGAATAAGTCCCAAAGAAGATAAAAAAGATTTTTAAAAAAACCCTCAAAAGAACAGAGTCCTGACAGCCAATGGTGAAGAAGGCATGCTGGTCTTAGGCATCCCACCAGATAAGGGGAACACCCAGGGGAACATAGAACAAGAAGAGGAAAGGTGAAGAGGAGAAACTGATGAGAAAGTAAGAGAGTAGAAGCAATTTTAGTCCCTGAGAGAGAAGGCAAGCCACTCTCAGGGCAACTAGTTTAGGTGATGGGGCACCAGGAGGCAGTTTGCAGGTACATCTCTCACAGACTTGGCAATAACACCAGAGGTGGGTAAACGACTAGAGACACCAAGGCCCATATTACAGATCAGGAGCATTGCACCTGCTTGTGCCGCGGTGCACCATTAGCTGGGTGCATCGGCAAAGACTGGCACAGTGCGCCCTAGTACAGTACATGCACAGTTCCTAGTACAGGCGCACACTTAGATATGCACAAGGAAAAGCACAATAGAGTAAGGAGGAACCGCTGTTTGAAGCCCCCGGCCTTTCTCTCACCGCAGGTAACAGACTTAGCCTCACTCTGAAGGGGGAGCAGGGATACCCCCTCAAGCAGGTGCAGTATATAACTACATCCACCCTCAGGTGGAATCCTGTGGGTTCCTGGAACCCCTGTGCCCCTTCCCAAGAGAATCTGTCAGTGCGCACTGATTGCCCGACACCTCAATGTGATACACAATCAGTGTGTTTCCTGATTGTTTCTTCGCTCCTGTGCCCACTTCAACAACACAGCACAGGCACAAAGCAAGGGGCTTCCTCATTTTCATGGGGCCACACCCCCATACAAATGAGGGAACTCCCCTTGTGACCACACCAGCACACATTTAGCACCTTTGTAATTCATATAGTAGAAAGGGCCACTTCTGTAATACCAAAGTGCAGCGGAGCTCAAAAAGCTGGTGCACGCACCCATTGTGCACCAGAGCACTTTGTATAATACGGCCCCTGGTGTGCAATAAAGAAATACTGCATTATAAAACTCACCTCCCATTGCACGTCATTAATCAGGTAGCAACCGAACACAGAAAAGAAAATCATGCATGCCATTATGGGCAAAAAGGGAACTAGACACTGTGAGTAGAAGAGAAGCAGTGAAAGGCAGCCATTGTAGTGTAGGACCGTGAGGAAAAATCAGGGATGTGAAGTGGAACAGCGAGTGAGTCTAATTAGACATACCTGCTGCTCTTGAGCACGACAAAGATGGTGGCATTGGAAGAATGGCCGATTAGAGATGCAGGTCATGGGCACAAAGACCACTGTAGCATAGTGTTCAACAACTATTCTGAGTAACCTATTCTTAACAGAAATGAGGAAACCTATACACAATAGACTTAAGCCTTCGACCTCTGTAGATATAAACATTTATAAGAATGCTTAAAATCCCCAAAACTATATAGAAATGTACGAAAACCATAGTTTGTTGGAGAATACTTTGGGGGTGTTTCGAACATTCCCATTAGCCGCACGTCCAACTAACATAAACATAACATGCATATTTGTAAAGTGCATGCTCTCCCAAGGGTATCTCGGTGCTAAATAACAGATGTTTATTGTTACCAAATGGAACTCATTTTATCAACCTCAGAAGGATGAAAGGCTGAGTGGACCTGCCCAGATTTGAACCTGTGACGATGAGGTTCAACACATGCCCCTACAGTGGGCGTATTAGTCAACTAAGCCATCAGACCCTGCTTTCCCTGAAAGTCCTAGTCTTGGCACCCTTTATCTAAACGCATCCATGTACCCACTCTGTGACTCAGGATGCCATTTTATGTTGGAAGCGTTCATTTCTACACACCTAAAGTATGCTTATTTGCACAAAATAAGTTCAATGCCTTTATCCCTAAATAATGACTGTTCTTTACCCAGTGTTGTATCTTATGCAGTAGGCATCACTTTGAGCTTTGATACATAAAGAGGGTAAGGCCTTTCTATGCAAAAAAGACTTCACAAAGGCTAAGAGACCTACCAATCTTCTATATTTTCTGTCTGAATGCTTGCAGTACTGGGCTCTCAGTACATACTTTTTTTATTGTATGACCAGTTACAGTACAGTATCTTCCATACCTATAATCGATTTAATGACTATCCTTATTGTGCGACCGCATTGGTACTGAGCCTTACGTACTTAAAGACAATTTCACGTACTCATCTAATTTGAAGACTACATTCAGTACCATCCCTTCGGTACTTAAAGCCCAGTTCAAGGAGGATCCATATTTTATGAGTATACAGTGTTATACCTTCGGTAAGTAAAGTCCATTTTAAAGACTTTTTTTAGCGCGTACGCACATTCAGTACTGGGCCCTTGGCCCATAACGCCCATTTCAAAGGCTATTCATATTGGGTATTAATGGCCTCAGCTGTGTACACAAATGAATTGTGTACCTAGAATTACAATGAACCACAACGACTCAACATTGTGGAACCAAAGGAATTCAGGCCCTCTCCCCCTTTCTGTTCTTAATGTATGTCTACGTGAAGCTCTTTACCTCAGGGTTTAAAGGCAATTGCAAGGGGTTTTCAAATGATTTCATCACAGTACTGGGTCTGTATCTGGTACGTAATGCAGATAAGAAAGACTTTTTCTATTGTGACCTATTACAGTACTGTGCCTTAGATGCTTGATGCCAATTACAAGGTGTTGTCTAATTGTATGACTACTTACAGTACTGGGCCTGTTTCTGGTACGTAATATAGATAAGAAAGACTTTCCTTATTACGTGCCCTGTTACAGTACTGTGTCTTAGATGCTTAATACCGATTTTAGGGTATTTTCTAATTGTATGACTGCTTACAGTACTGGGTCTAACAGTGGTACGTAATGCAGATGAGAAAGACTTGTCTTATTGTGTGACCTGTTACAGACCTGTGCCTTGGATGCTTAATACCAATTGCAGGGTCTTTTCTTATTGTATGACTACTTATAGTACTGTGGCTTTGGTTTTTCATGGCAAATCCAATGCCATTTCTTCTCGTATGCCCATTTTCAGCACTGTGCCTTTAGTAGTTAAGCTGACTTCAGGGGCTTTTGCGGTGACCTTGAAAACTTTTCAAATATTTTCCTTTAAAATTGCATACCATGCCATTAAAAAAGAAAGTTTACTTTCAAAGGCGCCAAGGACGTACCTCGGCTGTTTAAGTCCAAATATACTCAAAAGGAACTCTTCTTGACAGTTAACATAGCGGGTTTTCACTTGACGTCTTGGCTATTAAGGAAAAAAGCAGCGACATCCCCTGTAGTTGCTTAATGCAATTACTTGATTGGAGAAAGTCATTTCATATGGAAACCGCTACAGGAATAAGCAATATAGCTGTCGATATTCTTTCTGAAGGGCCCAGGGTCTGGTGGCCAGCGCATGACCACATCTTTACATGGTCATTAGCACATTTCCATCAAGGCTTAAATATTCACACCAGCAATGCCTTCAAAACCTTGAGGGACCTCGCTGATGTGCCAATGGCGGCCTCTCCATCAATTTCAGCAGCGCTCTTTTGTTAATTAATATGCATTGCTTCATAAATTTTTACATCCGTGCTCCATTTGAGTTCTCTGGTGGTATTCTGAGGTCGCCTGTCGCTAGCCCGGTGGCACGGGTGAAAAAGACCACACATGGATTTTGTCAAGCGAATAAGGCCAAGTCACCAGCGCGGAATGGAATGATAACACCAACTGCACGGCAACATGGCGGCTTTGAGGTGGTTTTGGAGAACTAACTGGGACACCGCTTAACTTCTCTGTTTCAAGCAGAGGAGAGGTTTATGGGCCTTCTTCTCGATGGCATTTTGGGTCAGATCTGGAGGTCTGGATGGTTTCGAAGATGGTCAAGTCACTTGACCAAATATTGGCCACATTGTTAACAGTTCACACTTTAAAACTGTAAACTAAAAAGATCTGCTGTCCTCTCGTTATGTAGCTACTGCAGTTTTTATGCTGTTCACCCTTCCCAGATTGCCTTCTGTAGAATGGGTAATTAATGTTCGTATATTATATATTTGTCTCACTTATTGTTTCTGGTTTTCAAACAGCACACAAGGTCCAACGTACATATGTAGAATAATTAGCAAAAAAAGAACTAGAAGAGTAATGTGTAACAAATGAGTAACAAGTATATAACCTAATGCAAATGAAATAGAAGGAAGAGATAAAAATGAAAGTAGATTCACAGTCCAGACAATAAATTCCATTCTGAGTGGTTTAACATAGGTGGTAATAACTACAGATACAGATGTGTGTTTATTTATTATTTTGGCAGTTTATATAGCGCTACATGTCTCCTCTGGGTTACTTTAGAGCGCTGTCTAGGTCAAAATATATGTTGATATTTTATGGGGAGTTTGACTACAACCAGTCGTGAGTCATGGCCCGAATTCAGTACCCCTCGCTCAAGTCAAGTTCATAGTTCTCTTTTTAAGAGTTTCCTCAATTATAGTTGATTAAGTTTAGTCCTTAGAATGGATGTCTCTGCCATACAACAACAGACCCCGACATGTCATCTGCCACTGGATGTTTCCGCATAAGGTACCCAGCCATCCTTCTACTATGTTTCTTAGCTCCACTCAGTAATTGGTTGGCATTAATGGAAGGACCTGCTTGAGCATGGACAACTGTGTGTTAACACCCTCTTAGCATACCTAGGGAATTCTCCCCCAAGCTCTAGTTCGAGTCAACCTATCTACCTACTGCTAATATCCCTACAGAGTAATGGGCAATTCTAAGAACTGGACGAGATAGGTGTTGTAAGTAGGTTCAGGACACTTCCATTTAAGTTACAAGTAGTTTTATTTAAGAGCACAGCTGAGCGCACACCTCGCCAGCTGACCAGACCATCAACTGACAAGAGTGGAACACTCTAGTACAAGTTAGAACACTCACAGGTATTCTGGGAGTCTGGGGAGGTGGGAACACAAAGGAAGGCCTAATGACCGCAGGTGGCCATGTTGAGAGAAGCACAAATATACAACACATCTTCCTCCTTTACAGAGAAAAAAGAAATAAAGAAACAAAACACAAAATGCAGCTTAATGTATGGAAGACAACAACAATAATCATTAAGACAGGTAGGAGGTCTACGACGTCTTGAACCTTTTAGTTCGCGAAGGCAAAGGAGCGTTTCGGGGTGAAGGGTGAAGTGAGGGACATCACCAAAACAACCGACAGGCATCACCACCACCTACTCCCCTAAGACTGACAAAAACAGGAAGAGACAGTCTACTTTCTCCAATCTGTCCTTGTCCAGCAAAAACAGGAAGAGACAGTCTACTTTCTCCAATCTGTCCTTGTCCAGCAAAAACAGGAAGAGACAGTTTACTTTCTTCAATCTGTCTCTGTCCACCACCGCTTTCCGCTCCAAGTTGAAGATGAACAGCTCAACAAATGCCTCCATGCTTTCGATTGCAAATATCTGGATTTAATGTTCCCGAAGAAATTGTTGAAGCCAGTTCTTTCTCTGTCCTAGTTTTGGACTAGCTGTCCCGGTTCTGATTCTCTTTCTCCGGTTCTAGACTTCTTTCTCCGGTTCTGGGCTTCTTTCTCTGGTTCTGGGCCTCTTTCTCTGGTTCTAGGCCTCTTTTTTTTGTTGGTTGTGAACTCTCTCGCCCAGTTTTTTTTTTTTTTTGGGCTCTTTGTCTTAGTTCTGTGGGCTCTCTGACCCGGTTCTAGTTGCGGGACCTTTGTCCCCATTCTGGGCTCTCTGTCCCGACTTTGGTTTTCTTTCTCCGAGTCTGGACTCTCTGTCCTAGTTTTGGACTATCTGTCCTGGTTCTGGTTCTGGGACCTTTGTCCCCATTGTGGGCTCTCTGTCGTGGTTCTCCATCATGTTTCTGGGACCTTTGCCCCTCTTGGTACTGGTTCTGGGACCTTTGTCCCCTCCTGGTTCTGGTTCTGGGGCCTTTGTCCCCGTTGTGGGCTCTCTGTCCCGGCTCTCCATCGTGGTTCTGGGACCTTTGCCCCCTCTTGGTACTGGTTCTGGGACCTTTGTCACCTCCTGGTTTTGGTTCTGGGACCTTTGTCCCCGTTGTGGGCTCTCTATCCCGGCTCTCCATCGTGGTTCTGGGACCTTTGTCCCTTGCCGGTTCTGGTTCTGGGCTCTCTCCCCCAGTTCTTGGCTTTCCCGGTTCTGGACTTTCAGCCCCAGTTCTATGTTCTCTGTCCTGGTTCTAGTTAGGCTCTCAGTAGCCATTCTGGTATCATGGGCTCTCTGATCCACAAAATTGCATGTACAGCACCAGGTAAGACCGCTGTCTGTCTTGGGGTAATGATACAAATCTGATCTGGCTTGGCATAGGATAGGAAGTGGCTGAACTAATGCACATAGCAGATCTACATTTCGAAATATTGTTAGCCAAAAAAAAATAATCTGGGACTCCTTTATGATGTGCCTCGTCTTTTGTTTCTTCGATTATTGATGCCTTCGTTTTTAATGATTCAGCTAATTTCTCCTCATCTTCTGTTTCACTGTGCCATTCACATTCTTCGTCTGTTGGCTCAACTTCACCATTGACAACCTCTCGTCTCTTTTCCAAGAGAGTCTGGTACAGTGCTGCATATTTTATCTGCAGATCATGAACCTCTTCATAAAACTTTGCTTCTATGTGGGCACATTTCACTTGCAGTTGTTTCAGTGCATTAATTCTTCTCTTCACTGTTTTCGGTAAAGTTTCAACATAACTTGAAGGCGTTTGAGACACATGTTCAAGACGAATTTGAGAGTTCTGCAAAACTTTTTCTGCCAGCTTCTGTGTTTTTTTCACTTGTGTTTGTATCTTCTTTTTCCGCTCCTGTGATACTAACACTTTCTTTTAGGTCAAGCACAAATATACAACAATAGGCTCACTCATGTAATGTGACATGCCTCATCCTTTGCCACCTCGTCCCACCCTGGTGAGATTATATTACCAGGGCGGACTCAGCCTTGGGGGGGGGGTTGACCTGAAGGAGTTCTTAGAAATTAATTATTTTCTCTGGATAAAATACTTGGCTCTCTTCAATGTTTTAAAAAAACTTAGGACATGTCACAAAGTTTCCTTTATTCAGGTGTTGTCCTAGGCTTGAGTAAAAAGTACCATAAGGTAATCTAAGAGGACATACGTGGTTACTTTAACCCTTACGTACCGCTGAATTGTCATGCCGACATGTTTCTGCCCTTCCACTAGAGCCTACCGGTCTCTGGCATTCATCAGGGCTGGATATATGTATCCCTACACATACTTATCTCGTCTTCGTGTTTGAGATTCTAATTTTGGTTCCGGCACACTATGCCAGTTGTGAGATACCACTCTCACGGTTGCGAATATCAACCCTGGTCTGAATATAGCATGCTGACAATGACACTATCTATTGGATCATTGGACTAATAAACACGGCGATGAGATATACCACAGTCATAAGTAGGCATCTGTCAAATGACAGTTCTGATACTTTGGAACGATTATAATAGACATTACGCTAGGACGGTGGAAATCTATCTCGGCCAACATTAGAGCCAACATACTCCAAAGCCCTGCAGAAGTCACTGTTAAGAGACGAAACTAGTTGGCTACATTAAGTGTTAAGGAAGAAAAGTTAGGAAAAAAAAGAATAGGATTTGAATAAAAAAAATATTTTAAGAAAAACTTCAATGGAATCTGTGCACTATGTAATCTAAACCCTTTGTGATGCATAAAGATCCTACATAACTTATTCTGGGTGCTGATCATCTTTCTGCAATTATCCCTTTTTCAGAATGTATGACCCTACATCATAGTCGCAGAAAGTACACTGCATCAACCCCGCAGTGCCAGCCAGCTCCCACTAAGCCCACCATGTTATGACTGAAGTATTTATTTCCTACATGGTCACCTCTGATTACCCAAAAGTACCACCTCCACAGATGCCAGAGTGTGCTCTTTGCGGAGAAGTGGAAAGGCACCACACTCTACGAACCAATAAGAGGCATAGTGAGTATTTGTTATGAAATGGGTGAGTGGTGTCTGACCCTCCGGGAACACATGGACAGAAGAAAGTCTCCAACATCACCCCAAATGTCTATCCAGCACACTCCAGTGTAGTGCGTGCTGTGTTTAATCTCTTAGTGAGCTGCTGCGATGGTTTTACTGGGATGTTCACAAACAGATACAAAACTCTAGAGAGAACCATCCTTTTCAATAGGAAGATCCGTACTTCATCGGGGGATTGGTAATTTGGACCACTTTTTCAACTAGTGTTTCAAATCTAGACACAATCTTACATTGACCAGAGGGCAACTGAAATGGTAAGACATGGCCAGGTGAACAGACTGCTGAACAATCTTAAGAAAGGGGGGGCATCGGGGGCAGAGATCATGCCATAGATTTCCAACTTTAATAGTGCAATATCTTACGTTCATGCAAACGGTAATAGGTTAAACCTTATTTTGGCCTCTGGCCGGGAAGGTTGCTCCATAAATGTTATTCTTTGGCTAAGAATTCCCTTTTTTTCTGACTCCTTTCCCAAAGTGCTGTTAGAGTGCTTCGGGAACTTCTTTATAATTTCATTACCTTTGAAATACAGATTCATTTGTATGCTTGACGTAGGTTGTTGTAGAGTTCCAGAGTGGAGATCTGTTCTAGTGGTCGGAATGCTGAGTTTACTTAGCTCCAGCACGTGACCAAAAAGTTATGTTTTTTTGTGAATATGGGCAACGTAAACAGTAACAATTCAATTTATTGCCCTTTTTAAATTCTCCCTCCTCACTCAAATACTTTTTTTTAGGGCTGCTACAGAGCGTTTGAGATGTTTTGAATACCTCACGTCATCTCTTCTTTAAAAAATACGACAGGAAGCAGAGAGAGAGAGTGAGTTGTTTTGTCATTGTTTGGATGGCTTGTCAATAAAGTTCATGCTAGCTAGTGAAGAGCTGCATTGTCCCACTTATTTTCCGATTAGATCTTGGAGATGCCCTCGGGTAGCCCTTTGTTAAAAGAGAGGCAGTTTGTGCTCTTTGATATATTTGATTTACTGACAGAACAACATTTTACATTCTGTCTTATGGCTTATTTGTTTAGAAGGCATTTTGTTTAGCCTACTTAAAAAAAACAACATGTTTGTCACTAATCAATCTTGCATGTTCATTTGTTCTACTTTGCTGGGGTGATGATATGGTGTGAAAATTACTTAGTGACGTGTGTGCATAGTGTTTTTCTTAAAGCTGTATATACAATTAAATATTTTGCTGTGTACGCCTTTTCAGTTCACTATTTATATTGTAATCTTCATGTTCTGTCGCCTTGTAATCACGCTGTTGTTTGAGAGTACAGCTTACCTCGGATAATGTAGTTTGTTCAGAAAAGAGGTCCCACCCACAGCTTCCATATTGTTGTAGGACAAGACATTGCTTTAGGCAGAGATCGTCTTTCTAGGACAGCTGGGAGCATTACACAGAGTTTCCCAGCTAACGCATAAAGATGTCCTATAACAAAAAGCCCAACCTATTGGCTTTGCCAATGCTTGTTCTATACCTTTACTTCAATTGGGATACACATATCATACAGTACTGTGTGCAGCACCCCATGTTTGAGCTCTCCTGCCACAAACGTTCCAAGGAAAGTGCCCCACACCTCCTTGGAGATAGGACTACACTAAATGAAATGCATAAGCTCAATTTTTAAAGAAAATTCTTCATTTTCCACTATTTTATCATTTTACGAAGGCATTTTCATTGGGTCCTTTAATTAGGGAAATATCATGGTTTTTTTTGTCACTGTTTAGTAGCTTAATACATCAATATTCACATACCTTTGATTCCCTAAAGGCTGTTTATGTACAGCTTGGTTGAGGCACAGTGGTAGTGCTGGGTGTGGGCCTTTGCACTGCCTCCTCACTGTTGTTCCATGCATACCGGAGAATGAAGCACTTTAGCCATCGGTGCTCTCTATCCCCAGATATCTAATGTCATGTAGTTCCTATAAACCTATATAGGATCTGCGCGTTTAGACAACATACACTGTAGGATTGGTGTCCGGACTGATTCTAGACACCCCCACCGGGTATGTTAGCCTGTGCACCAGCTAGCTCACAGTGCCACTAAAAACCCCTCTTACCAAGGAGAGAGTAGTTCTTGGCAACTATTGAACATGACAACCCTGATCCCTCAGGATCGTGGAAACAGTGCAATACTTTTTGCTCAGTCACTCGTGCTCACTTTGTCTCAGAGAGATACACAGAATAAACGGTGGGGACGTTTTTCAATAAGCATTTATTGAACCAGCGTCATTTTAGTGTAAAACAGGTGTGCTGAAACAACCATTAGACAGAAACAGATATAAATGATTCGAAGCGCTAACAGAGTAAAAGGATGGTAGATTTCTACCATCGTGCTAAAACAATGAATGCAGGCAAGTATATAAAATACATGACAGTAATAAATGCGCACTCCTACGATGTGACCCTAACTAGATGTACCTAAGTGTACCTAGCATGTATGTAGGTGTAAAGCTAAGAATCCCTCTAGGATAAAGTCAACCCCGTTACCTGAAGTGAGAGACTGTGGGACCCCGTCTTGGTCTCGAGCTGGACACCCCGCAAGGGATGTCAGACCACTGCGAGCTGGAGTATCTGCATGCAGGAACCTCAGCGTCTCGCGTCAGTGTGTCAGCATGGAAGCCCTTTTCTCCTCTGACTACCTCAGCAAGATACAGTGTTTATATACCCAAAGTGGTACCCTCAGGGGTTCTACCTTGCTGTGTCATGTCGGATTTAGGATGACGGAAGGAATGACCCTTATACATAGTTATTATGCAGGAGATGGTAGTCCTGCTGAGTTTCCAAGAATCCTCACGCATAATGGATGAGGCTAGTTTTCAGGGAAAACCCTACGTCCTGTAAGCAGTATCATAACTAGGTAAAAGGACAGTCCCAAGAACCGTTATGTAGTGTAATGGTAGGGGAGAATATAGGCGAAAGGTTAGGTGACTACCTATATTGGGGTACCTATATGAAACATAACACCCACTCCTCATCCGACTGGACGACATACTAAAATTTTAACGTACTTCTAGGCATTTGTACGCAAACAACTAATTAGTTCAAAACAGTAGTGCGTTTAAAAAATATTTTTTAAAAATGCTAAAATCATATTTCAAGCGATAGAAGTTTTACTAAAATATGTTCGTATATATAGATCGAACAACTATGAGTGACTGAAAGGATTGGTGTCCGGACTGATTCTAGACACGACCACCGGGTATGTTAGCCTGTGTACCAGCTAGCTCACAGTGCCACTAGAAACCCCTCTTACCAAGGAGAGAATAGTTCTTGGCAACTATTGAACATGACAACCCTGATCCCTCAGGATCGTGGAAACAGTGCAATACTTTTCACTCAGTCACTCGTGCTCACTTTGTCTCGCGTCAGTGTGTCAGCATGGAAGTCCTTTTCTCCTCTGACTACCTCAGCAAGATACCGTGTTTATATACCCAAAGTGGTACCCTCAGGGGTTCTACCTTGCTGTGTCATTTCAGATTTAGGATGACGGAAGAAATGACCCTTATACATAGTTATTATGCAGGAGATGGTAGTCCTGCTGAGTTTCCAAGAACCCTCATGCATAATGGATGAGGCTAGTTTTCAGGGAAAACCCTACGTCCTGTAAGCAGTATCACAACTAGGTAAAAGGTCAGTCCCAAGAACCGTTATGTAGTGTAATGGTAAGGGAGAATATAGGCGAAAGGTTAGGTGACTACCTGAGCCTATATTGGGGTACCTATATGAAACATAACACCCACTCCTCATCCGACTGGACGACATACTAAAATTTTAACGTACTTCTAGGTATGTGTACGCAAGCAACTAATTAGTTCAAAACAGTAGTGCGTTTAAAAAATATTTTTAAAAAATGCTAAAATCATATTTCAAGCGATAGAAGTTTTACTAACATATGTTCGTATGTATAGCTCGAACAACTATGAGTGACTGAAAGCCATGCAGTTTTAGCAAAAGTTTCTGTTTGTTGAAAATTCCAAATTTGGATGTTTTGAAAAAGCCAAATTTTTCACAGCACACGATGAGCCAAATGTTTATGTGTCCTGGCTAGGAGACGCAACATCACTGTTGCCTGCAATCGCAGACGACGGTCCCTGCAACACCTCGCAGATCAGGTTAATCGAGCACAGATGTTCCTCCGTATTCTCCACAGCCACCGCTGGGGATGCCTGTGTGACAACCAAGGCCTGAGTACTTGTTGAGGAGCCGGTATCCGTTCCGACAGGAGCTGAAGCATCCTGTGGTGGCTCTAAGAATGCAGACATCAACATTGGAATACGCTGAGGACACTGCAGAACATGGGCCGTTATCGGGTCAAGTAAAGCATCAACGTCCGGTGGCGCAACTGATGGAAGTGTTAGACAGAGGTCCAACACACATTCTTGTCTGCTCAACAGGCATCGGAGGACAGGCAGAATACAGTCGATCCAGACTGGTCTAAATGATAGGAACCAAGATTCACTTAGTTCGCGAAGGCGAGGTGTGCCCAGATGGAGTACCATGCGATCACGGTATCAGCGCTCCAAGAGCATTTTTTCCATCTCCTTGGTGACTGGGACGTCAATTGAGTAGCAGTAAAATGACAATCAGGATACCTGCTATTAGGAACAGGATCAGCGGAAGCCCTCCAAAAATGCTTCCGAATACAGAGTGTATGAAGTTGGGAATAACTCCGAGGATTGTCTGAAAGGTGCTTAACAGTCCAGAACCTATGGTCTTAAATAGGTGTACTATACCCGTCGTATCAGACATGTTAAAGATACGTTGTACCATTTCTGTGAAATGGAAAGGGAGTTTATCGTACTAGTGCCTGTATCTCAGCCGAGGACCTTGCAACCTGGAGATCATAAGTTTCTCGGGCGGAGGTTAAGGGCACGGTTGCTGTAAAAGCATGGCTTTCATTTGGCTCAGAGTATCAAATCGTATAAAGGAAACATTCAACGAAGGCCATAACAGCGCCTCCCTGACTGTATGGGTCGGTGGAAACAATACTTGCATGCAGCAAGTAACCCTGGAGCTTACAGTGACAAGATATGCGATGCCCGGGAGCATCCCACAACAACCTTGATAATTCAGCATCAAGTAACTCCCATTTGAAAGCAACTTGAACACCGGATTAATCACGGCAGCTGGGGACCCTTTCAAGAGACAGGAAAAGTTAGCAACTGAACTATTACAGGCCCCGTGAAGCATGATATCCTGGCATATGAGAGATCCACTTACAGAGTTCTTGCAGTTTGTACCGCTTAGAAACACTTCCATGTCCCCATTCCTGCATCGAAATCTGTATGGCCTACCCACCGCTTCATATCTGCCTGCCTGTTGTTGTTCTAGGCAATACTGAAACTGGAATGTTGTGACTGGTATTGTTATATGGCCATGGATTAACCATTCTGTGGATGGTGACTCTGCCACAGTAAAAGGTAATTGGTCCATGTTTTTAACATAATAGAACATAGTTGAGATTGTCCATGTTGTAGTTTGGACAAGTCCTGTTCTAGTATATCTATAGCAGAAGATATGTTGCCCAGTGAATAAATCCTGGATGTTAAAGTAGTCATACCATTGTCAACTACAGCTAACGCCTTTTCTAGGTTAATTCTATCTATTTCACGAAGTCTCTCCGCAGCTTCTTGTTGAGAGATCTTCCAGATTTCATTATAGACAGTGTATAAGAAATGTTTCTGTCGCGGCTTTCGGGGACCTAATAAAATATCCCTTAGATCCACCTCAACTGAGAGTAAGGATAAGTGCTGTTTCACCTGGGACAGTGCTGAGGTTTTTAGCCAATCGAGGCACAACTTCCCAACACTGTAGGATGTCACCACCCCCGGATGTTCTCTTTATACATATCGTTGGTCTGGCCTATGGATACTAAACCCTTCGGTGGTACCCCTGAATCTTGATTGACATCTGTTTGTGTCTGTGGACCAAACTAACCATCCCTTCCAATTGGGGTCTGATGTTTTGTACTGCATGATGTCATGTATTGTATACCCACTTCGTGATGTAAAATTGATGTGTGAAGGTGTGGGAATCTGAGGTGTGTTCAAATCCTTGTTCTTGGCTAGTCCAAGACAGGAAGTCTGTTGCACAGTGTCATTCAGAAATATTATCTGCTGTGGAATGAGGCACGCTCTAAATAGTGCTTCTGTTCCCTGGACTTGCCATTCCTTTGAACCCCAGACTGATTTTATGTCTATAGTGTCCTTCCATAAGTCGAAACCCTGTTCAGATAGTTGGGAAATAAAGGATGCAGAATATATCTGTTTGGTGTTAGCATATTTTTCTGTGCAGTTGTGGGTGCAACCTTATAGTAATATGAGGTCGGGTCAGAAGTGTTAAACCCTGAAAAATAAGAAAATTTCTGTGCAAACGTTTTTGAACTACCTTTTGGTGGTGTTGGGCAATGTTCCCATTGGTGGTATCTGAAAATATTTAGTGGGATACTGTATTTGTGTAAAAAGTGATGACCATAATGATGGTAACAGTACATAGTGTCAAAATCAGATGTGTCCTCTAACATTTCATTGCTTGAAAATGCAGCGGATTGTTCTAAATCAGAAAACATATTATTTACAGTTTCAAAATCCCAATCATCAGAAAATGTACTGGAGGTAATGATATCATTTAGAGAAATTTTAAATAAATGTGGTATTCAAAAGTTCAGTGGAACCAAATACATCATAATCAACCTTGTCCCAAACTATACCATCAGGAATTGGAACAGCTGTAATGTTCACGAAAAACAGGTCTCTTTGTTCACGATGAGATGATGTATGAGGTTTCAGGACCAAGTTCACATTTGATACTGCAGAGCGTTCTGGGAGATATTTTCCATTCATGAGTAAGCAAAAAACAGTCACTAGCCTAATCCAGAACAGAAGAAACAATATTCCAGTTATTATCCAGAGCTGAAGCCAAGGTGATACTAAGTAAATCTTTTTCAGAAAAGTGTAGAAGTCACAAATTTGTTGCTTACGGGAAACTGGAGCTGGCGTTGTCTCGGGTTCACTGGGATCAAGAGAGAAGGTATCAAAATCGATGAAGTAGCCAGATGCAGTTCGATATATCTTTGGTAGCTCAGCAGGTTTTGTTGAACTGGCAGACGTCTCTTGTAGAGGCATATTGATGTAGACATCGATGTTAGGCCGACTTGAAATTTGTCTTTCATTTGTGTTTTGAAGTTTTGTTTCAAGAGGACGAGTTCCATTTCATTGTTGGAAATTCCATCATTTTGTATTGGTGACTCTTCAAATGTTATGAGTCTTTCTGTCTGAACTTCCTGAATGGTAGCGAGAGAGGAGCGTCGGCTACCCAGCAGCCCACGAGGCCTACTATTCAGTATCGGCCACATAGTGTGGTTTGATCAGATCAATCGAGATGAATCTCTTTTCTTTTTTTCCGGCAAGAGGCGGAAGAAGTACTGTTCTTGTTCCTTCGACAGCCAGGACAGGAACAGGCTTTCTGTATGATGGCCCAAATTCTTTCTTGTCCTCAATCTTTTCTCTGACCAGATCCCCAACTTTTAGGATCCAGGCAGGTCTTGCCGTGACTGATTTGACTTCCCCAGTGGCGGTGCGTTTTACTTGCACGTTGCTTAGTAGTGCGCGGGATTCATTCAGAACCTGTGAAACAGCAAAACGCTTATTGATGTCAAATGGTTCTTCATCCGCCACTGTGCTTTCATAATCGAGATCAGGTACCCACATTCTCGTCCCAGATAGGACCTTGTAAGGAGTGACACCTCCTAGGGAACTTCTTGGCATATTATTAAGGGCTCATTCGACCCCATATAAGTGATTGACCCAACTACCACCCGAACCTAATACTCTTGCTGTTAAAGACTGCTATAAGTCTCGGTTTTTCCTCTCCATGACCGAATTTCCCTCAGGATGGTATGGAGAGGAGTCCCGCAGTGCAACACCCAGACTTCCCATGGCTTCCTTGTAAGCCCTAGAGCTAAACGTGGGGCCACAGTCAGAATGTAATGTGCCAACTGCGTATGTCCCTATAAAGACTCACAAATCTTTTATAAGAGTTCGAGCACAGGCCAAGCGCTGAGGCCATACCCATAGGAATCTAGAGCATTAATCTACTGCCACTAAGATATACTTGTAAGCCCCATCCGATTGTAGGGGGCCGCAGTGGTCCAAATAGACACTTGCGAGTGATCTGTCTGATATTAGCAAAGGTGTCTGCACCGGACGCGCCACAGTGGAACCCTTCATCTGCTGGCAGATGTCGCAATTAAGGACAAAATTCTTCATTTGTTTAGATAATCCTGGCCACCAATAGCGCTGTTTTAATAATGAAACTGTCGCGGCAATCCCTGCATGTGCAGAACCTAGACCCTCGTGTGCAGCTAGTATTAAGCCTAATCTGCGATCCATGTTTAGTATTACTCTATCCCCCACTCCTGGAATCTGAGCATACTGAATCTTGTTTGCATCTAACTTGTAGGAGTACTTGAGTGGAAAACCTTTCGGTAAGGCTGTGCTGTTTTTGCGTGAAGCCATGACAACTACCATTATCTGTCCGTCTATTCTCGTTTTTGAATGAGAGATTGCAGCTATGGCAGCAGTTCGTACTGCTTCCTTTGCGGCTTCATTGGTCAATGAATTCCCTTCAACGTGAACGCCATCATGTTGATGACTCAGCGTGTTTATTTTGTGAGCTATTGGTAGTTCGTTTTTCAACTCAGCTACCTGTTCCCATAGCATTTTATGCTTAATTGTGCCACCTTTTGAGCCTTTAAACCCATTTTGACCCTAGTAGTGAAGATATTCGTTGTATGACTGGACACAATAAAAAGAATCGCACACAATCAGTGTGGGGAATTCTCGATCTGTACTTATTAGTGCCAGTAACAGGGCTTTAATTCTGCTAGCTGTGCTGTGCAGTCTCCTAGAGACTTTGGGGTCGATTCCGATCCCGGTCGGAGGCGCACCTAACACTATTCGCCCGGGAAAAAACCCAGGCGAATGCGTGTTTTCCGACCGATTCGTACATACGTCCGAACGAGCAAGTACGATGCGCATAACTGCCCAGATCCCGACCCAGTCGCACTCACCCAATCCAGCTCCTGTTCTCCGACCGAGCCTGATCCGGAAACGCAGAATCGAGTCGCACGGAAGCCAAAATGCAGCCCCGTCCGGCCGGACTAGTACGATGCGCACTCCGTACGCGCCGAACCCGTCGCTACGCACGGCACGTCAAAGCATCCGGGAGAGGCGCAGATAAGCTCCGATTCGCGCCACAAGACGATCCACGGCTACGAGACGAACACGCCAGCCACGAGTACGAGTCGAAACAACGAGAAAGACGAACAAGACGAACCAACGTTGAATCCAATCACGCAGATCCTACCAATACTCTACATCTATTACCGGAACTGGTACGGACGCGTACGGCGCAGAAGGTAAGTCAGACACCCACCACACAAACAAACCACACGTACCCGACATATAACACACACACATAGGGATGCAGAAATTACTTACACCAGCAACAGCAGCACCATAGGGGCGGGATGGCTATCACCAATGCCATATACACACATAGGGGCCTGGATGCCAACCACTAACATCACCTCTACCCATGGAGGGCTGGATGCCTACCACTACTACCACCCCTACTCAGGGGGGGCTGGATGCCTGTCACCACTACCATCCCTACCCATGGGGGGCTGGATGCCTACCACTACTACCACCCCTACTCAGGGGGGGCTGGATACCTGTCACTACTACCACCCCTACCCATGGGGGGCTGGATGCCTACCACTACCACCACCCCTACCCATGGGGGGCTGGATACCTGTCACTACTACCACCCCTACTCATGGGGGGCTGGATGCCTGTCACTACTACCATCCCCACCATAGGGGGATGGATGCCTACCACTACTACCACCCCTACTCAGGGGGGGCTGTATACCTGTCACTACTACCACCCCTACCTATGGGGGGCTGGATGCCTACCACTACTACCACCCCTACTCAGGGGGGCTGGATACCTGTCACTACTACCACCCCTACCCATGGGGGGCTGGATGCCTACCACTACTACCACCCCTACTCAGGGGGGGCTGGATGCCTACCACTACTACCACCCCTACTCAGGGGGGGCTGGATACCTGTCACTACTACCACCCCTACTCAGGGGGGGCTGGATACCTGTCACTACTACCACCCCTACCCATGGGGGGCTGGATGCCTACCACTACTATCACCCCTACCCATGGGGGGCTGGATGCCTACCACTACTACCACCCCTACTCAGGGGGGGCTGGATGCCTACCACCCACACCACCCCTACTCATAGGATGGGTAATGCATGACACAACCAGCATACTCCAACATAAGGAATGTAGGAAAAACCAGCCTCCCAAAACCATGACAAGCATGTGTAGACTGTGTCAAATGCCTAAAACACTGAACATGACATTGAACATACAATGTGACCCCCTATCACATGTGTCACACATAAATGTGTGTGGCCTCCACAATGCAAGCAGACCCTGACCACTGTGGCAATGGAGTCCAAGCCCCCATCATCACAGTGACCAAAAGGTAAGTGTGGGGACCATAGCTGAAGCACATTTTGAACATTGTGGCAATGGGGTCTAAGCCCCCATCATCACAGTGACCAAAAGGTAAGTGTGGGCTCCATAGCTGAAGCACATTTTGAACATTGTGGCAATGGGGTCTAAGCCCCCATCATCACAGTGACCAAAAGGTAAGTGTGGGGACAATAGCTGAAGCACATTTTGAACATTGTGGCAATGGGGTCTAAGCCCCCATCATCACAGTGACCAAAAGGTAAGTATGGGCTCCATAGCTGAAGCACATTTTGAACATTGTGGCAATGGGGTCTAAGCCCCCATCATCACAGTGACCAAAAGGTAAGTGTGTGGTCCATAGCTGAAGCACATTTTGAACATTGTGGCAATGGGGTCTAAGCCCCCATCATCACAGTGACCAAAAGGTAAGTGTGTGGTCCATAGCTGAAGCACATTTTGAACATTGTGGCAATGGGGTCTAAACCCCCATCATCACAGTGACCAAAAGGTAAGTGTGGGGTCCATAGCTGAAGCACATTCTGAACATTGTGGCAATGGGGTCTAAACTCCCATCATCACAGTGATCAAAAGGTAAGTGTTGACATTGAAAAAGCTGCAACTGCCAAACTGCATGGATGATTCCTGGTCACAGAACAACAAACACATCAGTGGCAAAGTAGTGGTTGTGTCCCATAGCAACATAGATTGGGTGAGGCAAACAGTGCAGTGCAAAGAAGACATACCTTTGGCCATGTGCAGACAAACTTCACCCATGGGGGCTGACACTGTCAACATTCATCAATGACACAATGACAGAAGTGACCATCATAATGCAAACCCACATATTTGCACCAATGGGCACACAAATGGAGATATCCTGTGGAGACTGTAGATGTGAGGTTAACAGATACCATACCATGGCAGCAATGGGACACACAAACCATGATCATCGTGCTGACTGATGACCTAGGAGTCCCAGGGACAGCAGGGGGAACCCACTAAACAACATACAGACAATGGCACACCGAAGATATGCCAATGCAGTGGTGCAGATGCACAAACACAAACAGGCAGCCCCACACTGCACATCAAACACAACAGGTGAGGGGGGGAGGGGTGTGCCAGTGTCCCCAGGCAACCACACAACACATGATGAGGCCTGAATACCAATTACACAGATGCGCATACAGTGCCACACAAAAGTAACTCATGGATCCAAATCCCCTATGTGGGCAATAAGGCATTGTTAGATGAGAGGGAGCACTAATCACACATGTCACACAAGCATGTAGGAACAGTAACTAACACAGCAAGACACAGACACACCACAGCACTACCCCCAGGGTCCCCACAATGTGGTGACCCTGGGCTGCATGAGTATCCCACTGTGATGACAAAGCTAGATGTCGTACACACTGTGAACCACAGTCATGTGTCCTGAGCAACAAACTACCATCACACCTACACAAGCACAAATCAATCAGCACGGCCAGTCAGCCAAGGCCAACATGGAGGCAGGGGCCTAGCCGGGCAACAACTCTCATCTGCACACACTCAACACCACACACCTCGACCTCCAACAATGTGCAGCAGTCAAGATCACATGCACTGGTGACATTGCACATGCACCCATGACAATCCCAGGGGTGGCGGTGGCAACTAAGGTGCAGAAACCCATCACACATGGCCAGTCAACAAGACTCGTGAATGTCTGTCACACTGCACAGTACGCTGTATATGGACATGACGGCAATACCACACCAACCAATGGGATCCCGGCCACAGTCACACACCAATGAAGAAGCCAAGGTCACCCACAAAGAACACACATAGACAACTTCCAACATTGCAGCCCTGACCCTGAGGAGTGGCAGCAGTCACACACACAACGTGTCACAATCACTGAAAGATAACACAAACTGGAAATTACATGACAGGTGTAAACAACAAGTGCCAAGGGGAATCCTGACTGTGTCCCATCTGCGTTTGCCCACAAACTCAGCCCTGACAGCAAACACACCTATGGGTGACGCCCTGATGACCAGTAATGTGCCATGCACCCACATCCCAGAGAACCCAGGGAGAAGACTTTGGGGGAACATAGGTCAACTCAGCAAGCATCACAAACAGGAACATCACTAGGGATCCCAGCATGCCCAGCAACATGGAAGTGAACACACACAGACATGCTCACACAACACACACCTTGGGCTCAGGCAATGTCACAGAATTACACACTGCCATGAGGGGACCCCACTCCTGTGTGAGGAAAGCTGGCCCATACGTTGCCTCAGTAGGGCTCCATCATGTCAACAGAACACTTGGTCACACAGTCAACAATTAGCACAAAATGAAGGCTCCCGTCATATCAGCCTGGTCATGGGAGTGTCACCGAAATCATCAGCACAGATCCAACACACATGTATAGCAAGTTGCACTGATAACACAGATGAGTCCTTCCCCATTGATGCACAAACTTGCATGTCCAGTGGAGATGGCCACACGGTCAGGGAAGTAGACTAATTGAACAATGGCAAGCACAACAGATGTGCAGGGCTGTAAGCCACAGATGTGATATTGCCAATAAAACCTAGGAATTCCCATGCCAAATCTTGGAAACATGACACCCTCATATGCTGCAAAGGATGACATGGATACACTACAGGATAGGACACATTCCCCGTGGACCACATGGGTTCCTGCACAGTAACACTTCATTTTCATGAGACCAAAAATCAGCATCACTGCAGCAAGGGCACGGTTAGCATCATCAACAACATGTACATCAGAAGCAAAACAACTAGAGAACATAAAGTTGCTTTATTCAGCATTTGGGTGAGAGAAGTGAAAGAAAATATATAACAAAGGCCAATGGCCAGTCCATAATATGAGTCCAAACAGGGTGACAGTGCCAGATGTCACCCTTCGCATGCCTGCACTGCTACACACCAGGGACAATCCCCTCGGAGGGGCATACGGGGGGGCAGGCCAGGCACCGCAGGGACAGGATCAGGGCTCACCAGAAGGAGGCAGGGAAGGGGTGGTGGGTGCTGGAGAGTCACTGACAACTGCAGTGGAGGTGTCTGACATGGTGTGTGCCGGCATAACTGGGGGGCATGACTCAGATGGTGTGGGTGCTGGCACGACTGCAGTGGGCTGTGCAGATGGAGTGGACAGGTTCCCCACTGCAGTGCCCAAGTCAGACGGGGTGGTAGTGGACTCCACTGCAGTGCCTATCTCCAGGGGAGGAGAATGGGGTTCAGGTAAGGTGGGCAGGACAGAGGGGGTGGACACCGTCTCCACACCAGTGGCACAGACATGCGCAGCGGGGGGTGTGGTGCTGGAAGAGCAAGTGGCAGGGGGAGAAGGCCGGATCATTTTGGGGATGGTGTATCTGTGGGTGGGGGAACCTGGGGCAGGGTGTGGTGGGGCACCTGTGGAGTGGGGGCCTGAGGGATGGAGGAAGGAGACTTGGTGGTTGAGCTGCAGGGCGGCGGCGGGGTCTTGCTCTTCTGGGTCCGGGGGGACTTGCGGATGGGTGCCTCAGTCGGTCTGCGCCTGGGGGAGGGTGTCAGGGGGCGAGGGGCACTCCCCTCTGTGTGGGTGGACTTCCTCTTCCCCCGGTATGCTGGATCAGCTGGATCGGAGGGGAAGAGGCCGAGGTCACAGAGGAAGACCCGCTGTGTAGGTAGGGTTGCAGGTGAGGCAAGGGAAGGGGCCTTGGAGGGAGAGGTATCGGAGGACTGCGGAGTGACTGTGGATGCGTGTGTGTGTGCCTGGGCCCCATCCCCTGTGGGTGTGGTATCAGTCCCCTGAGGATGCCTGCGTGCACGTCTTGTTTTTGGAGTGGGTGTGTCTGTGCTGCCCGTGTCTGTGTGTTTGGGTGAATGTGCAGGTGTGCATGTGCTTGGGACAGGTATGGTGCCAGGAAGTGTGGATGGGGCAGAAGTAGGAGGGGTGAGGGACACTGCTGCCGTCAGGGAGGAGTCCATGGACCTATTGCTCCTCTGTAGGGCAGACATGCCCGATGAGATGCCCTCCATGAACGACACCAGCTGAGTCAACAGAGTGGTGTGGGCATGGAGGACACTCAGCATTGCTGTCTGCCCTACATGGAGCTGGCGAAGGAGGTACACAGACTCCTCACTCAGGGCAGCAGGGGACACAGGGGCAGGGGCTGCGGTGCCTGGCACGAAGGAGACATGCTCCCGAACACGGGAGCCTCCACGGACCTCTGGAATGGGAGCCGATGGGAGGGCGGTGGTGGTGGTGGCGGGGACAGCAACACTAGCTGGGGTGTGGTGGCTGCTGACACCCGCCTCCACAAGGGAGTCATCCTCCGAGCTGCTGTGGTCCTCAGCTGAGGTGGATGCTGCTGAGGACTCCTCGGTGTGGCTCCCCTTGCCCTCCGTGCCACAGGGTCCCTCCGACCACTCCTCGGCTGCTGACCCAGTCTGGCTCTGCGGCTCCTCCTGGTCCATGGAGCTGTCCCCTCCTGTGGCCGTGGATGTATCTGCAAACAATAGGGAAACTGACAAACATCAGTCACCTGCACCGACCGCACACACCACAGTAAGTACAGCACATTACAGACCAAGCCCTGGCATCCTTAGTTGAACACTGCCAAAAGTGCCCAAACAGAGTAGGAGTAGCCAATTGACAGTCTGATGGTCAACCATGGCACTCACATCCCTCCTGGCCTTGCACCCATCTGTCTGGTGTCTGTGGGATGGCAATACCCCAGTGTGGACACATGCACCACCTACACAGTAGTTGGACAGTGCAGAGAACACGGTGAAGTATGTGAACATGCACACATCACAACTCTTGCCACTGAGTCAGTACAGATGTCTGGATAAAGGGATGGCTAGAGTCAATTTTGAAATGCATGTGATGCATACCAGCACCAGACACCATGATGCACCCATGTCCTGATAGTCATTGCCACAATGGGGTGCATGTAGCACGTCACTCCCCTGCAGGATCACTCATTGGAAGTTTCATTCCATGGCACAGGCATGCCTGCTAAGTCATACATCACTGTCTCCAGTCACATGGAAAGGGCAGCCAGACAACAGCAGTCTGCACTGTGTCACAATCCTAGGTCATGGGGAATGCAAGTCCTGGGGCTGAACAAGTGCACATGTCCATCCCCCACACACCACATCATCTGAACTCTTATTTGTCCACGTCATACCAATTGGACATATGGGAGACCTGTAACACAACCCTCGGAACCTGAGCACCTCACAATCTGCTGTGAATGGGAAACAGCTGCCTGAACTTCACATTCGCATTCCCCAGTCTGCACGGTCAAGTGATCAAACACCTATGTGTCACACAAGTATCGTCTCCTATGGTCACATCTCCGGTGGCATGCTGAGCCCCAACCGAGAAACACCCCAGTAGTCCTGACAACGAAGCCACAGCACAATGACACAGAGGCAGACACCTGAGGGGACATATCACTGAGCACAACGTGTCAGCTGATACACGGGAGTGGGAGTACAGAGTGTATTGTATGGCCTGGAGTAGGCATGACTGTCCTGCCCCACGTGAATGAGGGATGAGCCCTGGACAGTAGGCAGGTGGCTAAGTATGTGTGACACATTTGATATACATTCTCCTGAGGCCCAAACATTGTTCACACCCACAGCATGGGGGTGTGCCAAATACCCCAGGCACATGTGGTGGATCAGCTCAGCAATTGGACCACATATCAAAGTAACACGCAGATTACATGTCAGAACACAGGCATTGTGTAAGCAATGGACCCACCCATGATGCCCACCACAGAGTTAGGGGAACAAATGCTGTCCCCCACCTTGAGCTAAGCAAAATGCAAGGACACAGTACCCAAGTGACACAATTCCCTGACTGTAAGGGCCACACCTGGGTATCAGATGAGGAGTGGGCAGTGCACAATTGAGGGACATGGGTCCTGGACCACATGACTGATGTACTGTGGAAGTTTAACCAGGCCAGAGGAGGGCACATAGCATGGCAGACAAAGTTCACAATGCAGTTATGGACTCACCCCCTCCTTGCTGCTCTCTGGCCTTCAGCTGCCCATCCAGATCAGGGAAGACCACCGCCAGGATCCTGAGCATGTGGGGTGTCAGGGTACGGTGTCCGCCCCTCCTGCGAGGAGGCGACAGCTTCAGCTGGACATGTGCGATCCTCCGGGTCCAGCCCCGAAGGTCCTGCCACCTCTTCTGGCAGTTGCGGATCCGGCGCTTGTAGTCCCCCACGGATCTCACTGCCTGGACGATGGTCAGCCATATCTTCTGCTTCTGGTGGGCATCAACCTGTGAGGATGACAAAGTGAAAAGCCCATTACTACACATGCAACATTTCCGTGCATCACACATTTGGATATACATGTCTAAATCACAGGGGCACATGATGTACACAGGCAGTGCAACAATGGCTATGAACAGTTTGCCAGCAGTTACTACATGGTATCATTGCCTGGGAAGTAAAACCTCGTTTAAATGCAGTGTTACTGCACTATACCTGTTTAGTGCATGTAACTACACACTATGGGGGGTGACAACTACTCAGTGAGCCTGCTAGCCAGTGGCGTGCAGACTGTAGGTCTTGCTAGTCAGACAACATGCACATTTAGTTAGGCAGTGGACAGCACACTCACCTGCTCCCCTGGTTTCCCATACAGCTTGCTGTACTGTGGAAGGAGGCTGTCCAGCAGGGCCTGGTTCTCCTCAGTGCTGAAGGCTGGGGCTCTCTCCACAGTACGTGCCATTGCAGGATCCAGAGGATGCAGAGACAGCAGCAGCGGTGGTGGCAGATGTAGTGCAGGCAAGTGAGCTCTCAGGGGAACAGCCAGCATTATATGTGTGCTGCTGAGGTAGATACTGTCCCATGTGTCCAAAGTGATAGGTCCAAGTCGTTTGCATCTTCTGAATCTGGCCAATCCATGGATTTGCACCACTTACACACGCCCACAGCATCCTTCAAAAGTTCAACTTCATGACACCCATGAATTTGCAACATTGTTGTGGGTGGCCAACTGAATTTACAGCATCCGACTCGTTGAAGGTTTGAAAACGCGTCCGTTGCCATGCCAGGCCATAGCCAATGCGTGCGCACCGATCAGACCATTGCTGTACAACGCGTACCCGCTCACATTGTATGCAATGGCCAATGCGTGCGCACCGACCGGACCATTGCTGTACAACGCGTATTGCGAATACAACGCGTACTCGCTCACATTGTATGCAATGGCCAATGCGTGCGCACCGATCGGTCCATTGCTGTACAACGCGTACCCGCTCACATTGTATGCAATGGCCAATGCGTGCGCACCGATCGGTCCATTGCTGTACAACGGGTACCCGCTCACATTGTATGCAATGGCCAATGTGTGCGCACCGATCGGTCCATTGCTGTACAACGCGTCCCTGTACAAGTCACTGGCATATGTCACCATGCCTGTCACAGGTGAACGTATGCCAGCCACATTTACTTCCCAGGGAGTGAGGGGCACACCTACAACACCACAGCCTGTCCACACTGTATCCTAAGGCATGTAAGGCTGCATCACCTGTTCCGTGTATGGGGGTCAACATGTGGTTTTGTGGGTGGCACTTGGGGGCAGCCACTCCCAGGCTGTGCACGTATTCATGGGGACAGTATCCTTGGTGTGTTGTGCACATGAACACTGTGGTGTGCAACTTTTCATTTCAGAGCATGTGGCATGGTCACATTTCACGGTTGTGTATGTGTATGTCATGTCACATACCCCCTGAGTCCCATGTGGGACGGTATGTATGTCACAAGGTGACCCATTGCCACAATTGTGATGGCCCTCCACAGTCTGTGTGCATGTTGTGTTTACAATGTCTCTGATTCCATGTGCACAATGGGAGACAGTCTCCACATCCACGTTGTTTGTGCATGGACTTTGATGTTGTGCGTGTGTGTGTCACAGACGCCCATGTCTGTCCTGCCGAGGCAACAGGGACCACTACCTGTGGGGGTCATGGTTGTTTAGCTGTGGTGTATTCATGATGCACCATGTCATGCCAGTGTCCATGTGGCAATACAGGGTCCCTGGGTATCTACCTGTCGATGAGCTGTGATGCCTGGGGCACATCTGTCCTCACATGTCGCTGTGGTGTGTGTTTGGAACGTGAAAGCAGTACATGGGTACTGTGACACAGCCTAATGATATCCCATAGCACAACCTGGGACTTGTTGACGACACATGTTGAACTGTGATGTTAGATGTTAGCCATGTAGGTGCCATACTTGTCCTTACCGAACGGCACACGCATCATGTACTTGTATCTCGTAATGATGTATCATGTGATATTGAGTCTGGTCTATGCCACATATGTGGGGTGACTGACAATCTTTCTTCCTTCACCTATGCACTGCAGGGCACCAGCTGTCCATCGGCCATTCCCTGACCTTGCAACAATGGTTGAACGGGACTGCATCCGACGGTACCGCTTCACCAGGCCACTGATTGAGGAATTGACGGTGCGGTTGGCCCCACATTTGCAACCTGGCCGGACATACCCTACAGCGCTGACCCCCAAGGTGAAAGTGATGGCAGCCCTACACTTCTTTGCCACCGGTACCTTTCAACACACTGTGGCGTCTGCTGGTGGGATGTCACAGACCATGTTCAGCCGTGTGCTCCGCGATGTTTTGGAGGCAATGTTGGGATACCTGAACCAGTACATCTATTTCCCTAAACGTCAACAACTCACTGATGTCAAGAGTGACTTCTATGCCCTGGGGAGGATGCCGCATGTCATTGGCTCCATTGATGGGACACATGTGGCTTTGATACCACCACAGGCACATGTGCAGGCATACAGGAACTGCAAACATTACCATTCGGTCAATGCTCTGGTGGTATGTCTTGCAGATATGAGCATCTCACACGTGTGTGCCCGTTTCCCCGGTTCTGCACACGATGCCTACGTGATGAGGAGTATTCGCATCCCGAGGATGATGTCACAGATGCGGAACCAGCGTGCCTGGCTTATCGGTGTGTACTGACTTTTTGTACCATTGTGTGTGTTCTGCAATGTGGTATTCCACCCTCTTTTCCAACTCAGCTAATGTGCAATTGTCCGTATGTAGGTGACTCCGGATACCCCAACATGCCGTGGTTGCTGACGCCCCTCAGGAACCCTGTGACGCCAGCCCAGATGCGCTACAATGGTCGGACCAGGAGAGTGATTGAGCGGACATTTGGTCTCCTGAAGAGCCGCTTCCGCTGCCTGGAAAAGACAGGAGGGGCCCTCCCATATGCCCCAGCAAAGGTGTGCAAGATTGTCATCGTCTGCTGCATGCTACACAACCTGGCAGTGCGGAAGGAGTTGCCTCTCATCCTGGATGACGATGACCAACATCCGCCACCTGTGGAGGATCCTGGCCTGGACCACGATGCCAGTGATGATGATGATGATGAGGGTGATGTCCGCACACAGCTCATCACCAACTTCTTCAGCTGAATGTGAGTATCCGGAGATGTCATGTCAATGATGTGAGTTTGCATGATATGTGTTGGTGGTGCTCTGGTGCTGTTTGAGTGTGTCCATGTGCTACATGACTGTATGTGTGCAGCGATGTGTCCTTACAGGTAGTCTGTACTCCCCAACAGTGTTGACATGCTAACTTGGTTCTGGGTGGGTATCTTGTGACATGTATTGGGCATGAGTATTGCAGTTCTGTCCTGTTCTTCAGTGCTTTTGACTGTGTGTCATTTCTGTCCTTCACAGGGTACTTTCAGGGTTGTTTGGTCAACTGTGATCCCCGACACCGTGAATCAACTTCCAGGGTGGTAGCTGTCGTTTCCCTACAGGTGATGTGCGCCACACCCATGGACTTCCTTTCTTCTACACTTGTTGACTGTGTGCCCACTGCCAGGTGGGATTACCTTGCATCTGTAGTGGTTACAACATGTTGCAAATGTGTAATAAACCTGTGCTTCACTTTGTGATGTGCGTTGTCTGTGGTCACACATCTGACTGACATGTGCTTACTGCACCAGTGGGCTAGTTAACACAGACTGTGAATAGGTGTTGTGTCTGTGCATTGCACCGTATTTCCTGGCAACATCAGTGTAGGCGATGAGTCAGATGGCCCTGGTGTGTATGTGTTGTGTAGCCCTGGTGGTGTGTCTCCCTCATATGTGTCACGTCGCCATGACTCACATGCCGGTGTTGTACTTGCTGTAGCAGTTAGCATGCACAGTGTCATTTCGCAGATCATCATCTCCATGACAGAAACAACGTTGGAATCACAACAGAGGCAAGTATGGTGTATTAGTGAGTTTATTGACATACATGGTGAGTATAGTGCACAGGATGGTGGGTGCTGTACATTGTGATTGTAATCCAAAGTTCCTAGATGATTTGGAAGTACTGGTAGCAGAAATGTCCAGAGTAAAGTCCACAGTCATCTGATACATTGGTCCAACTTGAACTCCCCATGTCATGTGGGAGAGTTGTGTTGAATTCGACAGGGTGAACAGTTTGCGCACAAAGGTGATTTTCCAGAACAGGTGTTGGCTTCCTGGGGGTTGTGCATGGCCATCGGCCTCTCAGTCGCCCTTCCTCGGACGACCCCTCTTCTTTGGGGGGGGACCCTCAAGTGCAGGCTGCTGCGGTGCAGGGGGCTCTCCGCCAGAGTCATCCTCCCTCCCTGTGGCAGTTGCAGTTGTTGCGGCACCAGATGTTGTGGGCACACAGGGAGGTGTTGACATGTTGGTGCAAATCTGGCGGAGGCATTGTAATATGTCCCTATGCACCGCCGTCAGTTCTTGCAATGTGTCCCACTTGGACTACATGCGGGACATGTGGGAGTCCAAGCGGGCTTGATGGGCAGCCTGCTGCTGTTGAATGTCCCTGAGGATCCCCACTACCTGGCTGACCTCTCCGGTGCTAGTCTGGTACGCATCAGCTATGCGTACCAGTTGTGGGTCATCATGCAGTCCAGACCCCTCTGCAAGCAGCGACCTATGTCTACCACCCCTCCCACCACCCCTGGGGACACGTGCAGGACCTGCGGTGGCACGCACAGGTGACCCTGGGCCCCCTTGGGGGTTGTTGCTGGTGTTGGTGTCCGTTGCTCCACGTTGGGCCGGGGTCCGTGTGCTGATGGTGGTGGTGGTGGTCCTTGGTCTGTCCATGTCGGCAGGGGTGGTCTGTGTGTTGGCAGTTGTTGGAGGGGTGGGTGCAGGGGGTGCAGATGGTGGTCCTGCTGGTGCTGCATGATGACTCACACCGGAGGTGCCAGGTAGGTCTTCGCCATCCGAGGAGGGCAGAGGCTGTTCCACACCAGTGAGCTCAGTGTCCCCCGGAGCCTGGGACAGGGACTCCTCATCGTCTGCTGCTGAGTCCCCATCATCACCTGTTTTTGGGAGAGACACACAATGTATGTTATGTTTCTGCAAGCATCAATGGTTCACACACCTGACAGTTGTGACTGTACCTCTGGATGCGGGCCTGTACATTGCATTGTCCTAAGTTGTCACAGTCAGAGGTTGATATTGGTGTAGCACATTGTCCTGTATACTTTGAGCATTTCAATATGAATGTTGAGGTGTGTACATGGCCAGCATTGGTTGTATTTGGTGGACATCTGGCCATCCTTCTCCCCCCAGCCCAGTTATCCCACCATGAAGCATGCCACCCTTGCAGTGGGTTCAGGTTGACTCTCAGGATGGCTGACAGTGGTGTCCTGCTGTTTGTTCCCAGCATGGCCTTGTGCTCCCCACAACAGAACACCAGTGTCAGACATCTTTGAGGTGGCTTTCCACTCCCTGTGAGGTGTGCATGCTTCAGTGTGAGCTTGCTGGGCCATGTGGGTGGGGGATGTTGAGCTGTGACTACCACTCCCATCATGCTATTGCCTACACCCCCTTCCCAGCATGCCCATACTTCCTTCCTTTTGAGTGGACTTCACTGTGTGTGAGTGTGACAGCAATGGCAAGATGGCTGACAGTGGTGTCCTGCTGTTTGTTGGTGGCCAGTTCCCAGCATGGCCTTGTGCTCCCCACAACAGAGCACCAGTGTCAGACATCTTTGAGGTGGCTTTCCACTCCCTGTGAGGTGTGCATGCTTCAGTGTGAGCTTGCTGGGCCATGTGGGTGGGGGATGTTGAGCTGTGACTACCACTCCCATCATGCTATTGCCTACACCCCCTTCCCAGCATGCCCATACTTCCTTCCTTTTGAGTGGACTTCACTGTGTGTGAGTGTGACAGCAATGGCAAGATGGCTGACAGTGGTGTCCTGCTATTTGTTGGTATCCAGTTCCCAGCATGGCCTTGTGCTCCCCACAACAGAGCACCAGTGTCTGACATCTTTGAGGTGGCTTTTCACTCCCTGTGAGGTGTGCATGCTTCAGTGTGAGCTTGCTGGGCCATGTGGGTGGTGGATGTTGAGCTGTGACTACCACTCCCATCATGCTATTGCCTACACCCCCCTTCCCAGCATGCCCATACTTCCTTCCTTTTGAGTGGACTTCACTGTGTGTGAGTGTGACAGCAATGGCAAGATGGCTGACAGTGGTGTCCTGCTGTTTGTTGGTGGCCAGTTCCCAGCATGGCCTTGTGCTCCCCACAACAGAGCACCAGTGTCAGACATCTTTGAGGTGGCTTTCCACTCCCTGTGAGGTGTGCATGCTTCAGTGTGAGCTTGCTGGGCCATGTGGGTGGGGGATGTTGAGCTGTGACTACCACTCCCATCATGCTATTGCCTACACCCCCCTTCCCAGCATGCCCATACTTCCTTCCTTTTGAGTGGACTTCACTGTGTGTGAGTGTGACAGCAATGGCAAGATGGCTGACAGTGGTGTCCTGCTGTTTGTTGGTGGCCAGTTCCCAGCATGGCCTTGTGCTCCCCACAACAGAGCACCAGTGGCAGACATCTTTGAGGTGGCTTTCCACTCCCTGTGAGGTGTGCATGCTTCAGTGTGAGCTTGCTGGGCCATGTGGGTGGGGGATGTTGAGCTGTGACTACCACTCCCATCATGCAATTGCCTACACCCCCCTTCCCAGCATGCCCATACTTCCTTCCTTTTGAGTGGACTTCACTGTGTGTGAGTGTGACAGCAATGGCAAGATAGCTGACAGTGGTGTCCTGCTGTTTGTTGGTGGCCAGTTCCCAGCATGGCCTTGTGCTCCCCACAACAGAGCACCAGTGTCAGACATCTTTGAGGTGGCTTTCCACTCCCTGTGAGGTGTGCATGCTTCAGTGTGAGCTTGCTGGGCCATGTGGGTGGGGGATGTTGAGCTGTGACTACCACTCCCATCATGCTATTGCCTACACCCCCTTCCCAGCATGCCCATACTTCCTTCCTTTTGAGTGGACTTCACTGTGTGTGAGTGTGACAGCAATGGCAAGATGGCTGACAGTGGTGTCCTGCTGTTTGTTGGTAGCCAGTTCCCAGCATGGCCTTGTGCTCCCCACAACAGAGCACCAGTGTCAGACATCTTTGAGGTGGCTTTTCACTCCCTGTGAGGTGTGCATGCTTCAGTGTGAGCTTGCTGGGCCATGTGGGTGGGGGATGTTGAGCTGTGACTACCACTCCCATCATGCTATTGCCTACACCCCCTTCCCAGCATGCCCATACTTCCTTCCTTTTGAGTGGACTTCACTGTGTGTGAGTGTGACAGCAATGGCAAGATGGCTGACAGTGGTGTCCTGCTGTTTGTTGGTGGCCAGTTCCCAGCATGGCCTTGTGCTCCCCACAACAGAGCACCAGTGTCAGACATCTTTAAGGTGGCTTTCCACTCCCTGTGAGGTGTGCATGCTTCAGTGTGAGCTTGCTGGGCCATGTGGGTGGGGGATGTTGAGCTGTGACTACCACTCCCATCATGCTATTGCCTACACCCCCCTTCCCAGCATGCCCATACTTCCTTCCTTTTGAGTGGACTTCACTGTGTGTGAGTGTGACAGCAATGGCAAGATGGCTGACAGTGGTGTCCTGCTGTTTGTTGGTGGCCAGTACCCAGCATGGCCTTGTGCTCCCCACAACAGAGCACCAGTGTCAGACATCTTTGAGGTGGCTTTCCACTCCCTGTGAGGTGTGCATGCTTCAGTGTGAGCTTGCTGGGCCATGTGGGTGGGGGATGTTGAGCTGTGACTACCACTCCCATCATGCTATTGCCTACACCCCCCTTCCCAGCATGCCCATACTTCCTTCCTTCTGACTCTGCTTCCCTGTGGGGTAGTGTGCCTGTGCTGAATGGATGGCTGACAGTGTTGTCCTGGCGTTTGTTTGGCTACAAGTCCCATGTGTGTCCCTGTGCTTCCCACAGCGTAACCCAGGGTGGTGGTTCTTTGTGGGATAATTAATTTTAGTGTGAGGCAATGCATTTTCCCAGGTGAGTTGTGTGTAGTTTGTGTTAGGGGTGTGTGTGAGAAGAGCTGCTGATAACTATGGTCAGAGCTGTCAGTCCTCCTTCCCACCCAGCCAGATATCCCACCATGGAACGTGCTTCCATTGCAGGGAGTGCAAGTTGTCTTTCAGGATGTCAGTCAATGGTGTCCTGCTGTTGGTTGGTGCACAGTTGCCAGCAGGGCCTTGTGCTCCCCACAGCAGTAGCCAGTGTCAGCTATCGTGTCAGTTGTTTTCCACTCCCTGTGATGTGAGCATGGTTCAGAGTGGTGTTGATGGGCGTATTGTGAGGGTGGGCAATATCTGTGACTACAACTCCCATGATGCTATTGGCTACACTGACTTGACCAGCATACACAGAATTCCTTCCTTTCTGTGGGATTCCCTGTGTGGTGGTGTTCTAGTGGTGGCTACATATCTGACTGTGTTTGTTGGTTGGATTTGTGCCACTGCCTAGCTTTATTTGTTGTAGGGTTTGTACATGTCATGACACAGTTACATATCACTATGAGATGGCATGTATTGTGTTTATCTGACTGACATACACATCTTGGGATGAATCTGGTTTTGTTGCTGTGGATTTGCTAAGGGTGCATGGTTTGACTATCCCCTTGACAGTGATGTGTGTATATTGTCACATGATATTGGGTATATTTGTTGTGTACTCACCAGGCTCTGGGATGTTTGATAGTCCATATACGCTCACTGGTGGTAGGATGGCCCGCACCTTCTCCTCCCAGGGCCTGAAGTATAGTGGTTTGGCAGGAGGGCCACTGCCGGTGTGTTGGCTCAAGATGTAATCCTTCTTTAGTAGGTCCCTGACCCTCCTGCGCACATCATACCACCTGTTCTGGATGTCTTCCTTTGTGCGCAAACATGGTGATTGTGCGTTCACCCTGTCGACGATCCTCTCCCACATCTTGGTTTTCTGTGACATGGGGGTCTGTTGGACCAGTGTACCAAACAGCTGTGGCTCTACCCTGAGGATCTCATCTACCAGGACTTCCAATTCACTGTCTAGGAACTTTGGATTCTTCTTTGGGGGCATGGTGATGGGTGGTGGTGGTGGGTGATGTGGGTGTTGGTGTGCAAGTGAGGGTGTGTGAGTGTGGGTTTTGCTGGGTGTATGTGAGGGTGCTATTTGTTGAGGTGCTGATGGTGTGTGGCTTGTGTGATGGATGAGCTGTGAGTGTGTGTGTGGTTGCTGTCTGTTGGTGTTCTGTGCTGGCAGGTCATTTGAATTTGCAAAGGATCATGGTAGGGATTTGTGTCCTTTATATGGGTGGAGTTGTGTGTGTGTCTTTGTTCCCTGTTTCCCCCCCAGTATTTATTGGCTTTGTAATTGCTTGTTTGGCCTTTTTTTTTGTGGTTTTCACTTTGTACTTTTTGTGCATGTAGGAGACGTTCTTCTGACCAAGTCGGACCCTGCAGTTGTCTCGTGCGAGCTTCTCCGAGTCGTTCACGCTGTGTTTGTGCTGTGTTTCATGTGCGGCGTACGCGTCGGTCGCGGAGTATTGGGTTGCTTCGGCTCGCTGTTTTGTATGCGTGTCATCCGTACGGCTTGTACTCCGTGCGACTCGGTCGGGTTTTCCACGCGTTGCATCGTACTGCGCGGGTCGGACTTTGCGGGTACGTTTCGTTCGGGTTCATTCCTGGTGCGTGTCGGTCGGTTCGATTCGCGTGGTTTTCCGGCCGGATAGCTGTTTTCCGCGCGGTTCGGTAGTTCGGCTTGTGTTCCGTACGAGTCGGTCGGATTTTGCACGCATTTCATCGTACTAGGCGGGTCGGGCTGCACCGGTACGTGTCGGTCGGAATAGATTCCCGATCCGAGTCGGTCGGTACGTTTTCCGGCCCGAATCGGAATCGGCCTCTGTGTCTTTGTACTGCTGGGATGGAACTTGTCATCCTGCATACGACCCTTCACAATTGCACACGCGGAGCTGTATTGCTATTTACTTCCTGTGGCCAGCTGAGCAGATCCGTCAGTGTAAATGATATATTCATACTGATCTAGAGGCATTATTTCAATTGGTAGAGGATATTCTTGTTCATATTGCAGGAATGCTTGTGTTTTTAAACTAGGGTCATATCTGTATTCTACATCCGTTGTAGAGAGAGAATTAGCCCATTGTATCCATCTTGGATGTAAGGCTTTAGCATTAAGAATGCTTGCCTTTGTAGCAGCCTCTAAGGCTGGTACCGGAGTTACGACAATTATTCGTTTCCCCTGAGCCTGTGCTCTTTCTCTTACTACAGCCTTTTGTACTGCTGTCAGGATTTTTTCTGTAGAAGCAAAACGCATTTCAGCGTTTGTGTACAAATGTGATTTGTATGCAATTGGTACTGTTTCGCCTTCACTGAAGGTCAGGTGCCCAGATTAGCCCGCTATAACACGGATCACCAGGTTGCGGATATTAACGCGTGTCTGCAAGTGTTTTGATGCTATCATGTCAGCTTGTAGGGAACAAAGGATATCTGTGTGTTCCTGTGTCCAATGTCTAACTGAAAAATCAGGTCTTATTAAATCGTAGAAAGGTTTTACTTTTTCTGCGTAATCTAAAATGTAAGTTCTACCAAAATTTAGGAATCCCAATATGGATTGCAAGTTTTTCAACGATTTTGGAGGTTGAAGCAGCGCACACTTTTCTAAAAAGTTAGCTGCAAGGCTTTTCCCTTCACTTGATAACTCATATCCCAAAAGAAGGACATTGAGGTGGGATACTTTTGATTTTTTAAAGTTGAATTTGTAGCCCTCAGAGGCGAACCCAAAAATTATGTTGATCACCCTGGTCAAGTGATCCTGTAAATCATCATCCTTCAGAAAAATATCATCTACATAGGATAATGCTTCTTCATCCAAATTCTGAAGTAACTCTGTTACCCTAGCGGAGAACAACCGGCTATTGTTATATCCTTGGGGGAGTCAACAAAATTGATGCTGGGAACCTAGCGCTGAGAATGCTGTTAAATATCTGCTCTCAGGCGCTATTTTTTGGTAGAAAAATCCATTTGAAATATCTAGTGTTGTTTTGTATTTTTTCCTCACAATGTTATTCATTAATGCGGCACTGTGTGCATTCTGTACTGCAAATGTTTTAGTGCATGTGTTCAGATGTCTGTAGTCCAAAACTAGACGGTATGAATTATCGGGTTTCATTACGGGAAACAAAGGATTATTCATTGAAGAGGTGCAACTTTCAATTACACCCTGGTATTCAAGTTGATCTAGGATCTCCCTGACCTGTTTTTTCGCTTCTTGTTTTATTAGATACTGTCTCTGTGGAGTTGGAGTAGTTTTTACTGGGATTGTATGGTGAGGTGACTCAGCATCCCACCCAACATGGTTGCGATATAGTGCTGGAGCAAGTGCTACTGCCCACTCCTGCGCGTATGTATGTTTTAAGTATATTGGAACGAGGTCGGAAAAAGCTGGTAAAATCACTGTTTCTCCCTTTGGGCAATCCATAACAATTTCAGGCAGCCAATCTTTTTCAGCTAAAAGGATGTCCTAGCCAAAAGTCAGGTTCTCCCAAAAGAGACCTTTAGTTTTTCTGGGTTTGTCCCCCTCCATTTGGAGTGTTATCTCATGTAACCTATGTGGGACACTCACACTTGTATCAGGTGTTTCCACCGTGATATGGTCATTCAACTCCAATGTCACCAGAAATTCCATCAGGTTCTGGTGAGCTATTGTTACTTCTGCTGCGCTGTCTAGCATCGTCAGAGCCCATTCCCCGTTCAGAAGTTGAGTCCTCAGAATTCTGGGCATGTCGAACTTTATGACCTGCTACTTTTAAATTGAGGTTTTGATTTTGGCTTCTCTTCTTTTTTGGAAGTATAATCTGAAGTGCGTGGCGTGTCTCTGGACTTTGTACGCTCTTCTTGTCTGTGTTCTGACCGTCCTTCCCTTTCAGAGTTTTTGATGAACCCTGAAAGGAACGAGAGGAACATGTATCAGAATCCTGATACCTGTCAGGTTTTTTAATGTTATCACAATTCCTAAGGTTGTACCTCCTTTCGGAGGGCTCCTGTTGAGGAGACCCACCCCTGGATTGTGATCTGTTCTCTCTATACTTTTGTTTTTTATTGTTATTATCCCATTTCTTATTGGAAGAATCAGGTGCTTGCTTGACGTTATCCTTTTCAGGACCTCCCATCAGTTAAAGTTTTGTTGCTCTAGCTCCCAAACTATCTCTATCTAATTCAGCATAGGTGTCTTCAATAATTTTAGGTAATTCACGTTCCTGTTGTAAAGGAGTGAAATCCCTCAAGCCTTGGCGTATTGCCACTGCTGCTGCATCCTCTTTAACGTTAGCTAATATAATAGCTGATACTTGGGCAAAATTACCTAATAATTTCATCCCTAAGTTCAGAGCAGGTTCAGCTCCATACTCATTCTGTATTTGTCTTAATACATCTGGTATTACTGCTAATGACGGGATACCATGAGTTCTGGTATATATGGCAGCGAAAACTGTACCCCAAGTGGTACAATCCCCCATCTGGGGAGCTATCCCCATTGGCAAGCAGATTGTTAACATTCTGTGTTTTCCTTGAGGGCTTGTGTGTGGAAATACTGCCTCTAGCTGTGTTATTTTTTGAGCTATCCAGAATGGCATTTGCTCACGTTTAGTGGGCATTTTACCCATAACTGTGTGTAGCATTTATGGTGTTATTTTAGTTGTAGATGCCTGAATTTGTCCTGTTTGTGTAGCCCTTGTTGGCTGAAGTGTGAGAGTTCTCATCACGAACTGTGTCAGGTTTCTGTAAAGTTTTATTATTTCTTTATGAAGTGGACGTAAGTCAGCCACTGGCATTGAGTCAATGTCACTGTATGGATGTGGTGTATAAGCCGCAAGGACTGGCCAAGTGGCTCCATCTCTTCCGAGTGGACCTAGTCTTTTGTGTGGGGGAGGGCGCCTTTAAACCAGTTTATGTGCTCCTGGTAGGTGAGCGGAACTTCAATGTCCTCATATGGACAGTATTCCTCTGGTGTTTCATCTTCAGTGTAAGAATGAAATGTATTTGATTGTGCATCTGCTTGTGGGAATTTGACCCATGAATAGAATACCTCAGTTCTATATGACTCGTGAGCCTCAATTACGAATGTTACTGTCCCACCCCTAGCTGTGACTCCATAGTCTGCTAGTTTTAGAGTAAGGGCAGTTCTAACATTTTCTGAAATGTTTATTCCATCTTCCTCTCCTTCTTCCCTAACTGTAGCACGTTGTGCTCGCACAGCGGCGTCTTCGTCAGCCATTGTTTTTGAAAGAAGAAATTTCAAGGAAACTGAGATAAGGTTTTATGCACAATAGGAACTGTTAGTCCTACTAGCTTGATAAACCTACAGCCAATACATAGGATATGCCTACTCAGCTGTGGTGGATAGTTCCCTTCCCACGCCAGACGTCTCTGGGGAAATGTGAGTAGGAGTCTCTGAGACTAGCACGACCGAACTACTCAGTTTTGACTGTTAAATAAGTACCAAACCAACGTTGGAATCACCATGTCTTGTAATTACTATACACCTATATAGGATCTGCGCGTTTAGACAACATACACTGTAGGATTGCTGTCCGGACTGATTCTAGACACCCCCACTGGGTATGTTAGCCTGTGTACCAGCTAGCTCACAGTGCCACTAGAAACCCCTCTTACCAAGGAGAGAATAGTTCTTGGCAACTATCGAACATGACAACCCTGATCCCTCAGGATCAAGGAAACAGTGCGATACTTTTCGCTCAGTCACTCGTGCTCACTTTGTCTCAGATAGATACACAGAATAAACGGTGGGGACGTTTTTCAATAAGCATTTATTGAACCAGCGTCATTCTAGTGTAAAATAGGTGTGCTGAAACAACCATTAGACTGAAACAGATATAAATGATTAGAAGCACTAACAGAGTAAAAGGATGGTAGATTTCTACCATCGTGCTAAAACAATGAATACAGGCAAGTATATAAAATACATGACAGTAATAAATGCGTTCTCCTACGATGCGACCCTAACTAGATGTACTTAAGTGTACCTAGCATGTATGTAGGTGTAAAGCCAAGAATCCCACTAGGATAAAGTCAACCCCGTTACCTGAAGTGAGAGACTGTGGGACCCCGTCTTGGTCTCAAGATGGACACCCCACAAGGGATGTCAGACCACTGCGAGCTGGAAATCTGCGTGCAGGAACCTCAGCGTCTCGCGTCAGTGTGTCAGCATGGAAGTCCTTTTCTCTTCTGACTACCTCAGCAAGATATGGTGTTTATATACCCAAAGTGGTACCCTCAGGGGTTCTACCTTGCTGTGTCATGTCGGATTTAGGATGACGGAAGGAATGACCCTTATACATAGTTATTATGCAGGAGATGGTAGTCCTGCTGAGTTCCCAAGAATCCTCATGCATAATGGATGAGGCTAGTCTTCAGGGAAAACCCTACGTCCTCTAAGCAGTATCGTAACTAGGTAAAAGGTCAGTCCCAAGAACCGTTATGTAGTGTAATGGTAGGGAAGAATGTAGGCGAAATGTTAGGTGACTACCTGAGCCTATATTGGGGTACCTATATGAAACATAACACTAACAAACATGGTAAACGCAGAAGGCTGTGTGCTCAGCTCAATGAAAAGAGTACGCATTTTAACCAGATTGTTAAGCACCACACTGCCCCAATGGCAGAAATTAAATAAAGCTCTCTCAGCACTTTCAAACATAGTTGAGTCTTTATTAAATGTCAGTCCCCAACAGAAGTGACATGTCTGTCTGTGTTAGGCAGAAGGCCAGGTCAACCTGGGTGAAGGTAGAACTTTCAAACGAGCAATTATATACATTTGCCAACTAAAGCTGGATGGGCCTTTGACCTCCGACAGAGTTCCTTCAGCTTGCTGCACAAAGAGGGTGCCAGACTCATAAATGATAAGAGAAAGTGTGTTTTGTCTTTTTTTGGAATAAAATAAAGATAACATGTTTTGGATATTGTAAGAAATTGGGTAATTAGTTCAGAGGGATGAGTACCCACCTCATGTAATAAGCTCAATCCTTGTCAGGGTGAACCACTCAAGTCACTAAATAGACCTATGCTCAACGCCCTGGTAGCTATGGCACAGAGCAGACAGGTTTAACTTAGAGGCAATGTGTAAAATATTTATGCAGTACCAAAACAGTAATAAAGTTGAAAAGCAAAACAAAAAAAACAACAAAAAAAATTGTAACAATAGAGAAAATTACACCAAAAGGACACAAATCCTATGAGGGGAATCAGAGATATGAATCTTGAAAGTTTTAAGTAGAAATAACACCAAGAAGCTCAAAGTGCCAATGATAGTCAATGGTCACAGTAGACCAGGACCAAGGCTCAATTTGATGCTGATGGCGATGGAGCGTGGGTTGCATACAGTAACCAGGTTTATCCTGGTCAAAGATTTTATCTTCAGATTTTAGCCCTTTAAGTCCCAATCCAAAGCAGGATTACACTTCTAAAGTCCCCCAGGACCTCAGGGGAGGCACCCAGAGGCTCACAGGGTGGCAGGCAGAGGCCAACAAGAGGGTCTATTCCAGGTCCAGTTGCCACTGGTCAGCTGGGCAGTTGCCGGAAAAGTCCTAGCTTGCTTTGTCCTTGTAGTTTGAACAGGAGGTCACCCTTATGACCCTTGAAGTCTACTTCATTGTCCTGGGAACAAGGAAGAGAGCTGGACACGTCCTCCAGGGCTCTTCTCAGGTTTCAGACAAAAGGATCAGTGCCCTTCTGATCTTCCTCAGGTCCAGGAGTGTTCTGAATTGGGTACCTGGGGATGCCACATTTATTCCTGGCACAAGTCTGTGGGTGGGAATGACCCCTGGGAAGGCCCTAACCAATTGGGTAAGTTTCCCGGGACTAACCCTACCCACTTCGGGTATTTTCAAGATGGCCAAAATCTTCGACCATACTAAACTTGGGCTCAAAAGGCTGAAGGTTGGGGGTGTGAGGAGTGTGCTATGGTAATCCTAGTCCCTCCCACATTTAACACTAAAATCTAGTTTTAGGCAGTCCCTGGACCCCCAACTAACTAAGGGACAGAGGTTTGGTAGAACAAAGTTGGGCTTTCAGCAACCAGACAGTAGATATCCACAAATTGTTTTGGCATTCTGTTTCCCTGCTTTGACACGTGTTCACAATGTCATATAAAATACCCCAACAGACCTGTCAGGCAGGATCTGACACCATGAAGTCAACAAGAGGCCCACTGGGGTAGAGAGTCTGGCAGGGGGTATCCAAAAAGGGCGCAGGCCTGGGTGCTAACTACATCTGCTTGCAACAGGGTAGGCTTCTTTGAAGTAAATCAAGTCCTTGGGCCCAGCCTATAGGCCATCCTGTCAAGGGCACAACAATATTTCCCCAAAAACAAGGGCTTTTGTCCCTGTCCTGGGAACAAGTTCACACCGTATTCACGTCCATTCAAATGCTAATTACTGGCTCTCCAGTTTCTGGAGAGCAAAATGCAGTTAGCTTCGAGGGACTTCAAAAAGTAACTTTCTAAAAGTTACTTTTCTGTAATACCTAGAAAAATCCAAATTCACCATTGTGTTGGTTTTTTAATACCTATTAAAATAGCTGTTTAATTATTTTTCTAGCTAATCCCATTCCTGAGATACAGTATTAGTATTTAATATTGCATATCAGTGCTTTCCTATGGCACAGCCAACCCTGCTACAGCAAAGATAGCTTTAAGGGGCTAATCACAGTAAAGACATGTGGAACATAAAACTTTTACATGACTACTTTATGGGCACTAAGGCCTACCTTAGGGTTGGCTTGTCAGTGTTTTAAAGTAAGGTTTTAGGCCGGTCAAGAAGGTTTATTTTGACGTATTAAATTGACAGTTTAAAAACTGCTCTACCAGGCTAGAATGGTAAGCCTGGGGTCAGTTTTTTGTGTGACTGCAGTGGGTGGCACAATGTGTGCTGCAGCCTACTGGTGACATTTAACTTACAGGCCCTGTGTACACTGTGCAAAATATACTAAGGACTTATCTACAAATTAAATGTGCCATCATGTTCAAAGGGGGCGCATAAGCACTTTAAAACTGGTTAGCACAGGTAAAGTGCACAATGTTCTATTGCCCACAAAAACCGTCAAGGCAAAAATCTGGGGGAATGTCATGCAAAAGATGGTCATTTCCAACTGATATTGTTATGAGAGCTGTACATATTACTATAAAAAGCAGATGTTGCCATGATCCAATTTAACACTGCTCAGTTTCGACTTTGGAAGGACAGAATGCCTTGCAAGAATATTAACTTGTCACTTGCAGGTCACAGCAGGTATAGCAGCAAGAGTGTAGATCCACTGAGATGTTTTACTGGTTAAATCTTTCCCAAAATGCCATTCCCTCTTTACTACCTAGTGATTGCACACCCTCTGATCCCTCTGTTCTGCAGCCCACCATTGGAGAATAAGAGGCTTACGCTTCAAATATTACTATTAAAACAACTTGTGTGACTTCCCTTAAGGTTATGGATAAAGCACCTAGAAAAGGTGTGCTTCATAGTGTGCTACAATAAATTACTCATTTATTCATTTACTGACTATCGCTGTGAGGAAAAGTATTGACTGCCAGGAGGATAGCGGAAGTAGACATTCAAAGTGGACCTGCCTGGCACCTCCAGCTGCTGCATACAGAGGACAAGCACAAGAAGTGATTTTGTTTGTGATAAATCTGAAAAGCCGAGTCAGCTTCAATCCAACCTGTAATCTTCAGAACAAATACATTTCTAAAACAAGAAGAGTTCATGTTAAAGCTATGTTTCAAACAGTGTACTTTTTGTGTTGATTTAGTGTTTCTCATTGTTTCTTGGATGCAGTAAGCGCAGGGGAGGTTCCAAGACTTCATTCAATATGAGTTATGTTCTCTACTCTGAGAAGCAAACACAAGGAGATGATGGACTGAGCACTGAAACTTTTCAGACACTCACCCCCAGTCACCGATCTGGGTCGAATCCATCATCGTTCTTTAGCTCACTTCGCCACCCTAGGTCAGACCCAGACATATGCAAATCAGTCTTAACCCTGTTCCTCATGTCAATATGAGTTATGCTCTCTACTCTGAGAAGGCCTTTCCCCGACCCACCCTATTCTATTCTTTGATGAGAGCGAGCCAAGTTAATAAAATAGTTCAGTGGATTCATGCACTCCCTGCAGAAAATTCGGTGTATATTCAGATCCTGCAGAGGACTGACTCAGCTTGTCATTCTCCTGACGTTGACTCAATGAGTGCACTAAAGTTGGGTAATAGCAACATGTATGTGACAGGCTTTATTAGAAGAGCCATGCTGTGGTGCTCACTCCATAAATGGTCATTTTTAGTATGAGATCATTCGACCTAAAAAAGTTGTTCCGGAGCATCATCATGAGTTGCTTCATCGCTACGTCATCACATCCCGGCAGGTGACATTCACCCATGGAGATGGACAAGCAGAAGAGGTCCTCCAAGCCAGTCAGTTTTTAAAGCCAGCGGTAGCGGATTGGTTAGAGGGCGAGGGGATAAGATCAGGTGGAGAGCCATGAAAGAGAGTGAAGAGGAGGGGGGTTTCCATGATATGGAGACTGGAGCAAGATGTTTTCATGGAGGTGGGAAGGAAAGCTGACGTTGATCTAAGTTAATACAGTGAGAATAGTCAGCCACGGACTAAGGGAGAAAATGTGCATTGGCTCAATATTTACCAAGGAAGAGCAAACAAATAGATGATTCAGTTTATAGGGAGGTGAAAAGAAAGATGGCGCACAGCAGAGGATGGAAATAGGAGGCAACACTCTGAGGTTGAGTGAGTTGTAACAGGAGACCATGAAAGAGCATGGAAATGTGATGGGAAGGGAGAGATAGCAACAGTCAGGAAAGTATGAATGCAGTTCAATTAGAGGCTGAGAAGAGAACGTTTATCGTTGGTCAATGAATGAAATATGAAGACCAGAATTAAAGGGGAAAAAGGAATGTGAGCTGAATGAGGAAAAGAGGCAGGAACTATGAGTCCATGTATGAGCAGAATTATTGGGCAGAATGTGGAAAGGGGTAAGGAAGGGTTCAGTTCACAGGGGCAGGACATGGGAGGAGATAAAGGAAGGCACAGAAATGACCATTGAACAGATGTCATCAGAGAAGACTGCATTGAGACAAGAGGAAACAGAAATATGATGAGTACAGAGCTGACAAGAATGCAGAGAGTAGCCTACAAAGTGTGAAGGAATGACCCTGCACGCTAAAGAAGGAAAGGGAGAGAAGAGTCCACAGAGAGCTCAGCTGATCAGGGTGTGACGAGAACTGAAGATAGGAAACCTTAAGATAGAAAGAGAAGAGCCTCTTGGGGAGGAAATGGACAAAATAGCGGAGAAAGGGGAGGTGAGTCAATGTGGTGAGAAGGAGTGGATACAGAAGATTGCCTGAGGGAAAAGAATAATCCAGCATGGCAGGGAAGGGGATACAACAGAGGGAGGAGCATTGAAGGAATGGAAAAGGAAATTCCAGCAGGAAACGTTTCCGGATAAAATGATTCGATGGAGGGGGGCATTGCATCTAAGTGCAGGCAGATATGGGGAGAGGAGATGACAAGCGGGAAAAAGACAAGCAAGTGCGGCAGTGAAGAGACGATCCAATGGATGGGGGACCAACACACCAATGGATTGAAAAAGAACGCAGAGACAAATCTTCCAGAAAGATATCTGCAAACTTTCTTCTCATTTAGATTCAGACATAGTGAAGCAAAATATCACCATCTCACCAGTCCAAGCAGGACCACAGGGAGGACGCTTCCTCCAGCTCTTTCTTTCAATGACAAAATCCTAAGGTGCAGATTCCATGAATTGCACCAGAGATTTCTTTTGTTTTGGCGCGGTGCAAATTTGTTCTGACCTCTGAACAGATTTTCCAGTGAGAAAATCACATTATGCACCAGTCTGCTGGTGCAAATGTCACAGTAAAGTTGGCCAGCACCCGTGCAATTTACATAGCGTGGCCCTACTATTCACAATTTCCTTTGTAGTTGCCATTTAATGCTAAACCATTAAAATATTTAGTTGTCACGAGGCAGGATAAAATCATGGTTTATACATAGAATAAAACAGCTTTATTGATCTAATATGACTGGCCTCTTCAGTGGCTGGGATGCCAAATGGAGAGAGGAGGGACTTGGTGAAAGCCTTCACTGTCCATCAGTCTTTTCACTTCGTCTATTAACATTCTTAAGCAAAGATTGGAACCACTAGTTACTACTACTGTTCCTCAAGTGTTGTATTTAAACAGATACATAGTTAGTTTGCTGATAACAAAGTGTTTTTGGGTCCTTCATAAAAATCCCGCTACAAAGTTGTTTAACTTTTAAACAGGTAACTACACAAATAAAATAATTTTAATTCCTGTAAATAAAATTCAAATAATGATTCAGGGCAACAGGAAAATGAAACGAGATCATTTTCTGATATGCAGCACTGAATTCAATATAGATACAACTCCTGAATATCTTGGAAGTCATTTTACATCTGAACTAGGTTGGTCTCCAAACATTAAGACCCACAGCAGGCCTTTCCATGACCTACCTACCATGCAGAAGTTCATCATATATTTTGGGGGCCAGGCATTCTTGCATGTCCTAGCCTCATGCACGTGCTGCTTTTTATTGAGTCAAAATGTGGTGTTTGCTGATTGGTTCAAGCCAAGTGGCAACTAAGCGGTCTTCAGAAATTCATTGATGACCTTAAATTGCTTTGACTGTTATGGGGTATCGAACGAATAAAGGGTCTCACAGATTTAATAGTACTTTTTCTACGGGGAACATGTTGGTCATCTACTGATCATTGAATAAGGAAATGTTCTTAGGAAGATCCTAGCTATAGACAACTTGAAGAAGCCGAGACACGCTCTGAAGGGAAGTCATAACCAGAGGAATCACCTGATAGGCTGCTCAAATAATATTTGATAACAACCAAACAATCACAGTGAGGGTCTTTTATTCAAAATATGAAATGAAGGCCCATGTATGACAACATATGGACACCAAAACATGTTCATCAGAAGTCACTCACCTAGTTCAAAGCACATTATGCAAATTTGGGTGAGGATTGCTACCAGTAGCTACAATGTATGGCCACTGTAAAGGCTGGCCTTTGTTTCTTTGTGTCTTGTAGCTTTTCTTTTGTATTACATGGGGTAAACCAGGGGTGTCCACCATTCAGGGATGGCCTGATCAAGGCCGGATTTTTGGGACAGACAAATAAATGTGCATAGAATTTGAACTAAATAATACTAATTAACATAGTTAGAGGTTATGCTGAAAAGATGGCATAAAACCAGCCCACCTGAAAAACACCACTTGTTTAAACTTGTACTGATAACACTTAAAGGCGGACATCTTGCATCACCAACAATTCCCAACAATAGGAGATATAGAATGTTGCTTTGTTCGATAACATCCGCTTGCGCTCATTCATCGGATGGCCCCTTAAAAGCTTTATTCATTGTCCTCCATCACAACATACTGCAATGCAATCTGCAAACGATCTGTTTCTTTGTACGGCATGGAGACTTCTGAATAGATTAATCAAGAATGGTTAAAGATGTGATAGGTTTACCATATAACTCCAAGACAGGAGGACATCTTATTTCCAGCTTCAAGTTTTCATATAAAACATAAATACATTCTGAGATTTGTAGTTTTGGTTTAGTTCAATTGAACCCAGCAGACAACAATACCTGAAAAACAATGACTTGCATGGTGAAAGTCCAGGTCTGGATACACTCTGAGCCCGTGACTCGGAGTCATTTGGTAACTATGTAGTGTAAGGCTGATCATGTGTTTCCTTATGTTAAACACACAGAAAGGTTTTGTTTAAAGCAAGATTTGAGTTTTCTACTAAATGGTGACCTTTTAGGACCATGAGTTCTTTTGGAGGTTGGGGTATCCAAATGTCATTCTGGTGTCAGTCAAGTGTTTTTGGTGTCATTAGCACACAAGATAAATCAAACTTGCTCTTGAATGTTGAGTGGTTCAATTGGACTAACCTAGGAAAGTCTGATTAGTTTTATTTCCTAGTACAATTTTTATCAGTTTAGATGATGCTCATGTTTGCTTATGAATTTTACTGTGTTGCTTGGAAGTGTGTGCTTTGTTTTGTGGTAGCTCTATAACCAGCAGAATCGAAAGAAACGAGGACTCTAACCAGTAGGAGGAGAAGGGAGATAGTAGGGGGAGAAGCAAGATAATAAAAAAAGACATGAGTCTAGAAGAAAAGGGAGCTATAGAGGGGCCCATACAGGAAGACAGGATGGTTTGACAGAAAGGAGTAGGCTTGATTTAAAAGGGTACCATGCTTAAGTTGGTCCCCAAAACTGTTTTTGTCATGGGAGGCTGCACTAGGAGGGAGTGTATGGGCCAGGGAAGGAGTTCTTACCTGTTTCGGTTTCGGATCAGTTGCAACAAGCACCAGTACCGTCTGGAGCCCTTGACCTCCTCTACTACCTGCGTGCCTGTAGGCTCCACAATGAGCCTGGCTGGGAAGCAGCATTCAGACAGCCCGGTATATGACCAACGGTCCTTTGTTTATTTCCAGTGAGGTTCTGTAACTAAATGAAGGGCTGTCACGACACAGAAGAGATCACTGTATTGGCTGTCCATCTTCTGTGTCGGATACGCCACTGCTTCAACTGACACGAACCACAGACTGACCATCTTGAACTTCCTCTCCACCCAGGAGACCACCTTCATCATGAAATCCATCCTCTCGGGAGCTCCCACAGACCCATGCCCGCACCACATCTTCAATCTCAGAAACCAAGGGTTCGGCCAGAGACTCACCACACTGCTCAACACCTCAATCACCACCACAGCCTTTCCCGACACCTGGAAGCACGCAGAAGTCAGACCACTACTCAAAAAACCCTCCACAGACCCCAGCTAACTTAAAAACTATCAGCCAATCTCGCTGCTTTCCAAGCCAAGGTAATGAAAACGATCATCAACAAGCAACCCATGATGACACCTGGAGCAGAACCAGCTACTCAACGCCACCCAATCCGGCTTCCACAGCAATCACAGCACCAAGACCACCCTAATCTCAGCCACTGATGACATCGGAACTCTCCTCAACCGAGGAGAAATAGCAGCTCTGATGCTCCTCGACCTCTCGTCAGCCTTCGACACCATATCTCACCATACGGTGATCACAAGACTCCACAACATCGGCATCCAAGGGGACGTTCTCAAATGAATCACCTCCTTTCTCACCGGAAGAACACAGAGGATCCACCTCCCACTTTTCACCCCTGAACCCAAGAATATCGCCTGTGATGTTCCCCACCGCCCATCCCTCAGCCCCATGCTCTTCATCGCATACATGACTCCGCTAGCCGACATCGTCAGACCGCATGGTCTCAGCATAATTTCCTATGCAGATAACACCCAACTCATCCTCTCACTCACCGATGACCCCACCACCAGGACCAATTTACACAGATACATGACGAGTGTCGCCAACTGGATGAAGAACAACTGCCTGCAGCTGAACACAGATAAGACAGAAGTACTGATCTTTGGTAACAACAACAACCCATGGAACGACTCCTGGTGGCTATCAGACTTAGGACCCATACCCACCGACCACACAAGGAACCTCGGAATCATCATAGACAATAAGCTTGCCATGAAATCACAGATCCACACCATCTCCTCCGCCTGCTTCTTCACTCTGTGCATGCTACGAAAGATCTTCAAGTGGCTATCACTGCACACAAGATGCACCGTGACACAGGCCCTCATCACCAGCTGACTGGATTACGACAATGATCTGTGCATAGGAATTGTCACATACCTCTGAAAGAGACTTAAACCATACAGAACGCCACAGCCAGGCTCACCTTCTTCCTCCCCCGACAAACCCACTTCACACCCCACTTCAGGCAACTCCACTGGCTCCCCATAAAGAAGAGATGCCAATCCAAGCTGCTGGCCCACGCACACAAACAAGAACCCACCTACCTTAACCACTGCCTGAACTTCCACCAACCAGCGAGAAGACTACGCTCCACCTCCCTATCACTGGCCCATACTCCCCGCATCTACCGAAGCAGAAGAGGAGGACGCTCCTTCTCCCACATCGCAGCAAAGACCTGGAACAGCATCTCCACGCAACTCATGACCATCACCTCACTTCCGGAATTCCGAAGGGCCCTCATGACCTGGCTTTTCGAATGAGCCTCCAGGACCTGCCACGCTTTACAAATACTGATTGATTGATTGACAAGCCTTAGTAGAAATGAAAGAGGGACTGTGCTGCAGACTAGGGCAGTGCCGGTCCTCCTAGTGCTAGTGGTGACCACTGGCACCCACCAAGACCAATTAAGCACTGAAAAAGGAACACAGGGGTTGGATAGAGTCAAATGTGTCCATGAATAAAGAACACACCATGTGACACAACCACGAAGTGAGTGAATCTACAGAGGGAGCCAGTAGGGTCAAGATCCAATCCTGGAGAGGGATAGCTGGTGTAATGTTTGAGAAATCCACAGGGGAGGAACAGAACTGTAAAGGGTGAGGTTCCATTATGGCGCGAGATGGCTGTGGACGGGGAATGCTATCCCATGGTCTAAAGAACTGGAAAGCTATCCTTGACACAGGAAGTAAACAGGCACAGAAAACCTCTGATGAGATAGGTAGCCATAATAACAACAACATACTGTGACCCGGGGCCCGAGCTGCCTGCGGTGGTGACAGAACTATAGCTGCAGACGGCTGCAGAAATCCAGATGTTTCACAGCAAGTGCCTGCTTCTGCATTCAGCACTAAATTTAGCCCGGGCACTATGTAAATGAAACCAGGAGACTATAGCCGAACAGCTGCTCTCAGCGAACAGCTGCTTGTGGCCCCGGGCAAATTTGAGATCTGTTTAAATAAAGAATAAACAGCATTCAACGAGTGGAAAACTGGACGATTCAGCAGTCTGACAGCCTTTCATCTACAGAGTGATATGTCAAATCCAGCCTTTTTTAGTAGTGACCAAAATGATTAGCAGCTGGAAGCTGTCTGGGTTCTTTTGTTAAATGTGTTGGTGGCCTTAGGCCAGGGTGCTCTGAGCAGGTGTTGGCTTAACTAACATTCACTGTCACAGTGACCAGATGTGCTAGAAGTCTGTGTAAAGAGGCCACAGTCTGAATGTGCATGGGAACTTAATGGCTCACTTACAACTTCAGGGAAGCATTGAGGACCACGCTGATGCAGGCACTGTGAGGGGGAAAGCCCTGCTGCTAACCATGTGGGGACTGGGCTGATTGATTGTGCATCAATCAATGACTGCTCGCACAGGCATAGAGATTTCATTGTGCAGTAAGTGGTGGCTCATTGTGCAGTGATAGACAGCTGATCGCACAGGCATAGTGATTTCATTGTGCAGGAAGCGATGGCTCATTGTGCAGTGATAGACAGATGATTGTGCATCAATGAATGACTGCTCGCACAGGCATAAAGATTTCATTGTGCAGTAAGTGACGGCTCATTGTGCAGTGATAGACAGCTGATTGTGCATCAATGAATGACTGCTCGCACGGGCATAGAGATTTCATTGTGCAGTAAGTGATGCCTCATTGTGCAGTGATAGACAGCTGATTGTGCATCAATGAATGACTGCTCGCACAGGCATAGAGATTTCATTGTGCAGTAAGTGATGCCTCATTGTGCAGTGATAGACAGCTGATTGTGCATCAATGAATGACTGCTCGCACGGGCATAGAGATTTCATTGTGCAGTAAGTGATGCCTCATTGTGCAGTGATAGACAGCTGATTGTGCATCAACGAATGACTGCTCGCACAGGCATAGAGATTTCATTGTGCAGTAAGTGATGGCTCATTGTGCAGTGACAGACAGCTGATTGTGCGGCCAGAACGGACAGAGACTACTCCATGGAGGGCGCATAGTTCAGCCACAGAGAGGTGACAGTTCATAGAGGAATTACTGTGCACAGAGGCTTGTCTGTGCAGCTATGGAAGAATGACTGTGCAGTGATTGAAGGGTGATTGTGCAGTCATAAAGCACTTAGCTACTGCGATAGCACAACAGTAAATGTATCAATATAAAAGAACAGGCAAGAAAAGAGGAAAGAGAGAGAATGCCAGGAGAGAGAGAATCCTTGGTTAAAAAAAAGACAAGAAACAAAAGAGAAAAAAATGCAGCAACAGAAGTAAGCAGTGTATCGAATAAAATCTGTACATTTAAATCTCTACACATTCTCAAAGGAGCAGAGGAGACCACAGGCGAGCTGTGATGAGCTCCCTGCAGAAGATGGACCTAGCCGCCCCCAGAGGTGGAAATAATGGACATAGTCTGCAGAGAGGAGACAGAACCAGCAGCCCAGACCCAGGGGGAGGCCCAGCCTATAAAGGACGCAGCTTCAGATGGAACACCAACTTCAGTGGCCTAAAGCGTACACGGACTCTGGAGGAGCCCAGCCAGTGGCACATCACAGCAGGGACCAGATCAACAACAACGCCTGTAGTGCCAACCAGCCAGACCGACCAGCTTCCAAACCAGGCTCCAGCCCACCACACACTCTCCTCTCCCATCAGACTCCACCCACCACCCAAGGACACAAGGCTGGGTTCAGAGGACGGCAGCACAACAAGCTTCCGAAAAGGAGGGTGGTCGGAACAACCCATGCCAATCAGGGACTACTGTAACACAGCCCTACCTACTCGGGGCAGGTGTGCAGTCATAGAAGGCTAAGACCCTGTGGTGGAGTGCTGATTGTGCACTCAGGCAGGGCTAGGGTGCAGCTGTGGTGTGTTCATTGTGAAGCCAAAGAATGATTGTGGGGTCACAAAGAGTTGATTGTCCAGTGTGCCGTCATCTGGGGCTAACGGTGCAGTCGCAGACAGCTGACTGAGTAGCCATAGAAGACTGACTTCCCAAACCTAGTCATAGAGAACTGATTGTGCAGTCAAAGAATGATGATTGCGCAGTCTTACAGATCTGGGGCCAGATTTATCAAGGGCTTGTGTTGCCCTTAATCATGTAAGGCGATGCAAAGCAACGCGGGACCTTAAGTTAGATTTATTATGCCACGCAGCGCCACCTTGCAATGCAAGCCAGCGCCAGTTGCTGCCTTAAGTTACTCTGAGCGGGGAAGGCGTTCCATGGGTGGAGCTGGGTGTTCCCACACGTCCACCCATGGTTTTTGCCGCGTTCACAGATTTACTAAGACTAGTAAACCTGGGAGTGCGTCAAAATGCTGCGCCTTTCCAGGTGTGCCGTAACGAGGATAAATATGTTTATTTCTCCTCATTATTTCCTCTTTCCACGTGTGCTTTCCACATGTTTTGCAGCACACGTAGAAACTGGAATATGTCTCTAGGGATTGTTTTTATGCAGGAAGGTGTCCCTTCCTGCACAAAAACTATCCTGCCTGTAACATTGGCGCTTGGCAGCCACAGGTGCTCCAGCGCAGAGAGACAGCAGGAATGCGCCATACGTTAGTAAATATGGCACATTCCTGCTTTCTCCATTTGTGACAAGTTGTCTTGCTGCGTTGCGCTGCGTCAGATGTTAATAAATCGGGGCCTAGAAAGTCAGCATGGAGTCAGGGTGCGCGCCATGGAGGGCCAATCATGGACTCCTAGAACGGTGACGGTGCGAGCAGGGAGCTGATTGGACAGTTTCACGGGGATGATTGTGACCTCGGCTAAGCTGATTCTTCGTTTATAGACGGCTCGTTATTAAGTTACTTGGGCTGTTTCCGCTGCCACGGAGATTGCCTTTTCAGTTTTCTAAACTCAGCACTTTTAATGAAAGTCAATCTCACATTAAAAAAGTTTTTAAAAAAAGGAAATTAAATAAATGTTTTGTGGTAATCTGCCTATCACATTCCTATTTGTACCGTAATTCTCACAGATATTTGAACACACTTTGGGAACACACATGTAGAACGTTCCAGATGACAAAATGCACATCTGTTGAGCAATTAAATCTGATCTTCATTATCCTTTCAAATTAACATATGAAACATCCATTATGGTTGGAAGCAGCACATTTGGCTTACAAAAGTAATGCAATTTATTTCCGTTCATATATCATTCTGCTTGTTAGATAATTTTTGGATTGCCAGAGACCGTTTATTGTGCTGCAAAAAACAGATCTTAACGAGAAGTAAAAAAATAAGAATTTAAAGAGTAGAAGCGAGGAAGCCAAGAAGGGGGCTAGGGTTCGGTGTGTCCTCAAATAACCTCATTACCTCCAGATATTGAGGAACCTGGACAGAGTGGGGAGGCTTATACCAGGACTGGCCAATGTTTGAAACTTCACCCTTATACCGCCATGGTGGCAAACTCTGTATTTTAGCAACTTTGCGGAAATCGCCGAGTTTACTAACTTCACTTGAGGGAGAAGTTTCTGATGTAAAAATAATTTTAGGCTAGAAGATTTACAACTTAGGTCCTGATTCCAATTGGCCCACAATTGCGGGTACAAATTGTGTACCTGTATTGTATAGTATTGTAAAATTGTACTTGTATAGCGCTAACTACCCCATGTTGGCGGCTCCTGAAATACCATTTGCAAGGTGCAATTTGAACTAAATCCTGAGTTGCAGTCCCAGAAACAAGGGATGACGATCTAAATGCATTTTCCCTCATTCTGAGATCTGCAAAATGGGATTGTGTATTATTCTTCTTGCAAATCAAATTTGAGGCAAATTTACCTGCAAACCAGGAGCGCAAATACCTTCATTGGACTCCATTTGCGACCAATTTACATTCTTGTTTCGGTTGCAAACAAAGGTGAACAGCATGTTCCTTGCAGCAGACAGGTACAAGTTATGGCAGACAGCAGCAGAGGAATGTAAAGTGGATGAAAATGAAAAGGGGAAAATTATGAGCGCTAGAACCAAAGTGATTTATTAAAACTTGGACATGAAGCACTGAGGTATAAGCGAGCCAAGCATTTTACCGAGTCTGGATTGAATAACATTGCATGAGACAGGAATAAGAGAACACTGCACAACTGATTTAAAATATAACTCATTTGAAACAAAATACTGCAGTCCGAATACAATTGAAGGACATATTTAATGAAAAGTGGAAATATCACTGTTTTTGAGGAACAATTTGATTCATCTCAAGTTAAGTGTGCCATTTAAGGACAATGAGCTTTGGTAACTTAAACAGGAAGTACCCCTTTCGGATATAGAGAACAATAAAAAAAGTTGTTTCACTGAAATACCACAAAGGTGAGGCTGGAAGAAGTACAAGTCTATAATCTGCACTAAACTTCACATGTTGAAATGTTGAAATCTATGGCCATCCTCAGCACGAAGCTATCAGTACTGATGTGTAAAAGCTGCAACCCATGAAATCAGAGTTGACAATTGTATACAGGCAATTGGAAACTTCATTTTGAGATAGATTGTAGGGGTTTGATTTAACACACTATTGTGTATGTCTACTGAACTCAAAAGGTTTGAATGATTCTGAGAGACTTTGAGTGAGTTTGACAGAGTATGAATGACAGTGTGAGACACTTGTATATTATGTAAATTGAAGCTATTAATTTCAATATTCATTTCAATTATATGACATAAGAGTCCAACACAGGCTGGTAATTCATCTAACCAACTTCAAATAGCTTTTTCTCCCTCAAGAAGTACAGGAAGGAAAATTCTCACATACTTTTGTAAGAACCCCTTCCTTATATCTGTTTTATGAAAATTCATTGCCACTAAGAACGTCCGGAAAGGGAGCTCCAGAAAGCTCCATGTTTCCAGGGCTTGACGGCTGATTCAGCAATGTTTGTGTAGATGTGCTTAGCATTAATATGTGCTGTGTAGGGCCGGGCCCAATTCTCATAGGCTGATTCCTGCATAGCTTACTCCCATGAATATTTATTTATTCATTGCCCATGTTCAAAACCCCACGATTTAGTATGAAAGCATATTGGGTCAAAGGTGCTGGCTACCTTGAAGACCGGCGTGCAGCTAAAATCAGAAATCTACGCTCCTCGTTGGCGCAATTCATCACGTCCCTTTAAGAGATTTAAGTATGGCAGTAGAAACGTGGGCTTCCAGGGTCTTCAACTATGTAACAGCTTTTACCCACACCTGCAAATTCTTTTAGTTCAAGAAACTCCTGAAAATCGAACTTTTCAGACAGACTTCAAGCACAAACATAGGGGGTCATTACGATGTAGGGCGGATCGCCACCGCCCGCATGGCGGTGGCGATCCACCCTACATTTCCCTCCGCCCGCCACCCATTTTCCCCCTACCATATTAGTATGGCGGGGGGGACCCCGGCGGACGGAGAGACCGTCCGCCGGTTTTCTGCCGGTCGACCAGTCGACCGGGCGGAAAAGGGGCTACATATGGTGGCGGTGTCTGCTAGACACCGCCATCCATATTAGCATGGGTGCGGGAAGCAGCCTTTCCGTGGCGGCGATGCCGCCACGAAAAGGCATGCGGAGTTTGCTGTTGGGGGCCCGTTGCGGGCCCCCAGGGTATTGGGGGGGTGAGGGGTGCACATGGGGGGTACCTATGGTACCCCCCTACATTGTCATGGACAAGGTGGCAGGCACCGCGCGGTGCCTGTCACCTTGTGCATGACAATGCACACAGTGCATTCCCAGCATTGTGGCGGGCGGTGCTGTGTGCACCGCCCGCCACAATGCTGGGAATGGAGGATGCCACGGTGGCGGTGGCATCCTAATCGCTGGTGTGGGACCGCTGCACCACTGGCGGCCGGTCCCAGCACCGCTAGGGTGGTGGGCGGACGAAAGTCCGCCCGCCATTCTAATAGGCCCCATAGTTCCTTGTCAGATGTACCAAAGAACGCCAGATCTGAGTTCACGCTACTTTCTCGGCTAGGGTCTAATTCTCATATACTCTGAACTTCTCACTGTTGTGTTTTTCCTTTATTTTTCACCTCTGAAATGATCAGGTGGCGGGTAGTGCTTTATAAAATCCCCAAATAGGAATTGTGGATGTGCATGATTTTGGATTGTTACATAGTTTGATGTGTGTTTGGGTATTGTCGGCATGTATGTCGTAAACCAAGTTTTAGCTGCTAATGTGGTTGGATAGGACTGCTCTAGACAGTGGGCATGAGACAGTGCTGATAGTCGTGGGACTCACCAGAGATGTCAGTAACGACAAAACATTAGGAAGCCAACTTGGTCTAATGCGTCCTGTTGAACAAGGCTTTTGTGAACCATTGAACATCCAACACGCCCATGTTTCCAGCTGATGAGAGCTGGATGAAGCAAGTTTTGTGGTAAATAAAAAACACTGTAAAGTTGAGGAAGCTTAGAGCGCAGATGTGACCTTGGTCTAGAGAAGTGAGTAATTCTTCCACCAGGATGAAGCCTCAATCGTAAGTCACTTAGGAGAGGTTGTTCAACTCCAGATGGAAGGGCTGCTGTGAATTAGCCACAGTTTTTAATACAGTGGAGGACATGGACTGGTCTCTAATTCATTGTCAAGGGACTCGGGTTTGGTAGTAGACTTCATTGACATTCAAGGTATCAAGATATGTTTGAGCTGCTGGGTGATGTGCCAGTGTTTGAGGGTGGTGTTACTCACATTTGTAAAGCAGGTGTGAGGGTAGGGCAGCAGACAGGTGGCACATGTGTGTTGCAGTTTTTGCAGCAAGTTAAAATGAGCTCTTGAACAAGCAGTAAGCTTGATGAACAAGGCTGGGTACCTATTCTTTTCTATATTGATCCTGAACAGGATGCATTGAAGATCTTAACCCATACTGTGGTGAATTAGGTACTAAAAAGAGGTGAGGAGGGGAGGAGAGGGAAGGGGAGGGGAGAAAAGTGAGCGAATGGGAGTGGAGATGAGGGGAGGGGAAGGGAGGTAAGGGAATCCAAGTCTGACCCAATATGAAGTTGAGTCCGTAATATACTATCATACTATAGGCAGACCACTTCTATAATAAATTACAGACCGTGAAGCTCTCTGCACTCTTCCTTAATCATGGACTGTTTTTTGACATTTTATGTGAAGGAGTGGGTCATCATCACTGACCCCAATTTAAGACATAGGATATGGGGGTCGTCTGCTCAGATGCTCAAAGCATGGTTTTTGATACGGTTAGTATGTGTGGAACCATATCAAAGATTGTTAGACTACCATGCATCTAAACAATTAGGCTAGCACAGTGGTGTAGGTGAGGAGGTAAGCGAAGAATGCATTCTGTGGACCACGGAACTCAGAATGCTTGAAGGCCTTTTCTAAACCTCCACTCTGTCCACAACCATCGATTCTGCTTTTCGAGGAGGATGTCGTAACCAGGAGAAAGGTTATGTTGGCAGAGTGGGGAATGGATAGTGGTGGTAAACCCGGTAGTCAGGAGTGTTTTTTCAAAGTTGCTGACACAGATATGACAGGTTGTGAATTCCAGCTGGGTTGGGTGTAGAGGCAGTAATTAGGTTGACTGGTAGATTGCAAACATTTGCATGAAGTGGGGTACCGGGTTGTGATCTGGAGCTGTCAGGATGGTTGATTCAACATCGTTCACATTACAAGCATCTCATGGGCTGTTGTGTCATCAGTGGAAGGTGAAGTGATACCAGAGCAGGAACATAGGGATTGTCTCAAGAGGTGGACAGACTATCCTCACACAACTACATATCTCAGTGGTATGATTACAGATCTATACTACCACAACTTCTCAGTAGGGATGGGAAGGGTTCACATATTGAAAGACCCCAGTCCTGGAGTAGGCTGGGGTTACCCTGGGAAATGGGCTGGTGGGCAGAGGATCCCTACACCATCCTCACACAGCTGTGTCTTAAATTAGACTCACAAACTTTTACCTCTCCTAACAGGGACTTAGGCGTAGGGAAGGGGACACGTGTTAAAAGGCTCCATTCCAGAAACCAGTGGGCCTTCATATATTTATATTAGTTGCACTCTGGATGTTGGGAATGTTTTTTGAGAAAAATTAGAAGTAATAATCTTTTGTGAGGCAGGAAGAGTCATCCACCTATCATGTCTGTAGAAACCTCCCCCTCTGGCAGGAATCACCCACTCTTCCCCTCACATTAGAAGGTAATCACCTCTGTCAGACTCTACAGGCCGGAATGGCCTGTTTTGGAAACATGCCTCATTCTACTTGTGGACACGCCTCATGCTACCTCATACAGAGTTACTATCCAGCTTCAGGAATAGACTTAACTTGATTTCTATTGGACAAATCAATCTTTTGTTAAAAAGGAAAAGATAAGCAAATCAAAATAGTGACAAAAAGTAATGAAAGTATATGCTGTATAACTCTTTTCACACAGTTCCATACTTTAGCTTTTGTAGTGATCAGGGCCGGCTTTAGTACTGGTGGTACCTGGTGCTCCAATCTTTTTGCCCTTCTCCACCCCTGAATTACATCCTCCTCGGATTCCCTCACTACCACCCTCCAACAGTGCCCCTCATCTCTCCAGAGCCCCTCTCTCACATACATTTCATTTGTTTTAAAGCGCTGGTTGGGGTTGGCTTTACTAATAAGAATGTATTTCTACCCAAAGAACGTTTTTTTTTGCAACATAAAGATAGTAAAAGACTGGGGGGAAAAACATAACGTCTTAACCCATATAATCTTGTTTGCATGCAGCTCTTTGTTGGCAGTACATAAGTTACGGTTCTGTCATTAGGAATGTTCCTAATGAACTGCTGTAACAGAAGGATCTATGTGACAAAGGCAGTAACCCACTAAGCTATCCACATGTAATACAGTTCTGTGACCTGCATGGTGTGTGTTCTTTGCAGCAGGCACATTAACCCTCTGGGCTACTTTATAATGAGTCAAACTGCCACTGGACAAAATTCCATCTCTCTACAACAGGAACATTAATCACCAATGTTATCTTGACATTTTTATTGCTGCCTGACAACTGCTGGAAGAAACCCTGCAGCAGGTGCCTTTAAAACTATGTCATTTCTAAAGACAGCGCCACCGAGGTCACTGCCAGGTGCTGCTGCATCGGTCGCGCCACCGTAAAGACGGCCCTGGCAGTGATTGTCAATGGCTTTAAGGGTAGATCTGCCAAAGATTGGGAATGTCTTCTGAGTACTCACGTATTTATATTTCTAGGATAAAAGATGGAATAACAGGAGCAAGGAGGCGGTGTGGTCTACTGGTTAGACCACAGGACTTGGGATCAGGAAAACCCGACTTCAAGTCCTTGACCATCACTGACACACTAGTGATCTTGGGTAAGTCATTTACCTCTTTCAGATCTATGCAGCAATCATAGGGAGTGAACACTCTAAGTGGCTCCCTCTCTTTTGCCATATGTACATCTCATGAGCTTCTCTTACACCGTGTCGGCTCAGGGCTTTCAGTTGAGTAGGAAATAATGTAGGACATTGGCTCTACAACATGCCTTGTGAATTTGCCCAGCATATGCAGTGATTTTCGGAATATATGTAATGCAATTGCATCTTGGTGATTTACTTCTAGCTGTTGACTGTGATGGTTGGAAAATCGTAGGTTTTTAAATTGATAGTGGACTTTGGAACTAGATAGATGTTACATGAGCCCAGGACTTCCTAGTTAACCTATGCTAAATGCTGGAATTGATATTCCCATAAGCAAAGAAATGGCTGAAACATACAATGGTCTTCTGGCGTATAAGAAAAGTAGACATCAATGAACACTGTCAATGCACCCGCATGCAGATACCAAGCCTCTTTCGATTCTGTAGTAACCCAGAGTTAGATTTGATGGTGGGATGATCCTCATACAGGCCTAACTTGTGTCATGTTTACCTTAGAGAGTATGTTTAGAACTAGTCTCGGTGAGTATAACTGCCTCAACCTCGACTGTGCGTGCTATTACATTATTATGAGATATGAGTCAATGGGGTTTCCGAGGCAGAGTTTAGGTTGTGGTTAAGTTAATTTGTAATACTAACTGTTGAATAAAATATGTTTGGGTGCAATAATGATTGAATGAATTTCTCATTGGATGCCAAAGGCCTATCTGAAGCTTAACTGTACAAGGATGGGATGGTGGTCCTTGCCATTGACACCAAGCATTAAAAAGTACAAGAATCCAGCAATTCAGCTTGACACCTTCACTCTATGTCTCACTAAGAGCCTGGGTTTCTACATAGACACCATCATCAACTACAGGTATCACAAAGCAAACTGGGATAACAACGCCCTGGCACCAACAATCTCTATCCTGTAAAGTCAAGGCCTGGACCATTGACGCAATGGTATGATCTTGAAGTAATGTCCTTCTAACTGGCATCCCTCAAACTCACCTGACTCTATTGGAAAGCATCCTCCATTCTCCACCCTTCCCTTGATCAAAGAACTATTGAAGTTAGTACATTCACTGCTACTCTCTGAGAAGTCCATTGACTCCTGCTGCCCTCCCTCATCACTTTCAAAACCATCATCAGTAGGGTGGTCGGCTCATGCACTCCACTGGACCTGGAACCAATCATCTCATGCCTGCAGTACCATCACCAGGCTTGTGGCCAGAAAGTGCAGAAGAAGGCTGCTTCTTCTATGCACTGTACATATACAGGATTAGGGGCGAGAGCATTTGGGGGGTCTCTCTATCCCCACTCTCCCATCAGCTCCCCCGGAGTACAGGTGTAATGGTGACAGGCATAAAACACTCTAGTGTTGATTTCTTGGTTATAGCTTTCTTTAGTTCACATAGGTTTAAAAACTGGATACTAAGATTTGTATTGCCTGGTTTCTTTGTTAGCTATCACATCTGTTTGTAGTATATTCTGTCCCAGGCAGAAGAAACGGATTGTGTTTTTAAGCATTTCAGTGTAACTGGCAGAACTGCCAATGCCCCAAATTAAAGCCAGGTTTGTCCGCATCAGTAGGCCATGCATGTGCTTAAATCTTCTAGAGAACATCTTTGTCATGTTTGCATCCAGCCAGACTGTGGAAATCAGTAATTGTCCTTTCTCCACAGTGGCTGTGTAGGCAGGATATGCACAGGGCTTCCTAGTGAATAGTCCTTGGAAACGTTATTATAGTTTCTTAGTGAAAAGTAGATGTTCTATATCATGTATCATGCAATGGAGTAGCTGTACTTTAAAAATATATAAAAAATAGTGTGCCTCATTTATGAGGTTTTGCCATAGGTGAGTGCCGCAGGCCTTCCTGCTGCGCTGCCCTACGGCAAAAAAAAGGGCATTAATGTGACGTTTCTATCAGATACAGCGCATTCCTGTCTTTTCCCCTGCGCCGGCGCACAATGGGCTGCCGTGCACCAACGCAGGCACCTTTGCACCATGTTGCAAGAGTGCATGCATTGCAGGGATGATTATTTTTGTGCAGGAAGGAAAACCTTCCTGCACAAAAACAATCACAAGAGGCTTTTTCCTCTTTCTATGTTTGCTGAAGCACACATTTAAAAAGGAAAAACGAGGAGAAATAAAGATATTTCTCCTCGTTGTGCCTCCCTTACACCTACGTTTTTGACGCTGCCTCAGAGTTACGATTTCTCGTAAATCTGGGGCAGTGTCAAAAAGCCATGGATGTTGCTGGGAACGCCCCCAGCAACACCCATTGCACGCCCCTTTAACGCAGAAAGCTGCGTTAAAGGGAACAATATTTACGAGGCAGCATTAAGCCAAAAAAAGTGGCTTAGTGCTGCCTCGTAAATATGGAACAGGCTCCTGCGCCACGGAACATCACAAAAAGTGACTTTACGGCGGCGCAAAGGGCCTCATAAATGAGGCCCAGTATATTCAAGGCAAGTATAGTTTAAAATCAAATACACTGATCTCCATCATCACAAAATACAGTGGTTCGAAAATACAATAACTATAGCTGATGTCATATCCCCTTACTCCTCCAGTGTTTAATTTGTAAAAGAATTGTAAAAGTCCACCACTCCTTGTCCCTTTATCTCAAAATTGCAGGTTCCTGGTTTCTCGTCTGTCACGTGTTTTACTTCTTTCTAGTCCTCTTCTTTTCTCGTTGTGTGTTTTTTCACTCTCTTGTTCTGGCTCAAAGTCTGATGATGAAAAATAAGGGTTGGTCCCTAAAAATGACGATCCACAAAAATGAGAGCTGGTGGACCATACCTGCAGCCACCAGCTCAAATTAAGCACTGCTCGCCACACATAATAATAACCTACTTGGGAACACTAATTACACAGGTAACTCTATTCAAAACAAGGAAGTGTGCATTGTTCCTGATTTTGTAGCTACTGCAAAAGGTGCAGTTTGAACCCCTCTCTGACTGTGTAATGGTGTTCAAGCTTCACTAGTCCCTCAGAATGGGAAGATTTGGAAACCAGCTTGGAGCTTTCGGGGCCAGCAGAGCTGGTTGACGAAGAATCCAAAAATAGCTGATATTTGAAACAGATTTAGGGGCATATGTACAAGGACTTAACGCCGCCATAGCGTCAATTTTTTGACATTACGGCGGCTATTTTTTTATCGCCTTATTTACAAGTTTAGCTGCACTTTTCCAGCAAAAACGCGAATTTTAAAGATCGCCACTTCTGTTAGTGGGACTTAATGAAAATTAGATGCAAGGTAGGCGTTCCCGTGCAAAAACTGCCACTAACCCCACTTTGCGATATTTACAAGGAATTCCTTGAATGGTGCAAAACCCAAAAAACTGCCTCTAACTCCAGTTAGAGGCAGTTTTTTAAGACCAGAAAATAGCTGGTCTTAAACATGGTGCAAACACTTGGGGCCTCATTTCAGAAGGTATTGGTGCTGGACAGCGCTGCAAGGAATGTTGCTGCGCTGCCCTGCGACAAAACTACAGGGCAGGAATGCGCACCATCAATAAGATAGGGTGCATTCCTGGGCCTCATTCATGAAAAGTGTTGCATCGCTGCGACAAAACAGCGTTGCTACACTTTTCACCACGCCCTTCTTGCGACACCATGGATGCGCTGTATTCACTGTACGCCGCTCCATGTCGCAATTAATGACAGATACATCTGGAATCGTGACGTATCTGTCAACGCTAAAGTCACGCATTGCTGCAGTTGTGTCACAAGCATGACGCAACACCAGCAATGCATGGGGCCAGCCTATCCCTGTAGCACTGAGTCACCTTTACGCCTGCCATGAGGCAGGCGTAAGGTACTGACGCAGTGGCGTCCTACAATTGTTGCAGTAAAATCTGATGGATTTCACAGCGCCACTCCTATGAGGCTTTGTTGCGTGGGAACGCCCACCCTGCATACATCATACCTGATGCAGGTATAATGTGGCACAGGGCTTCACAAGGTCATGCATATGCCTAGATGTGTCACTTTGCAAATACGGCGCAACGTGGTGCAAGAATCACCCTGCAAGTACGTCAAGAAAATGACGCACCAGTGGGGTGAAACTGTCAGAAGGAGCTCAGGAATAAGCCCCCCTGTCTTTTTCCCCTACGTTGGCGCACAATGGCTGCCATGCGCCATGGTGCAAGGGTGGCTGTGTTGCTGAGTTGATTGATGTTGTGGCTCCATCTCTTCTCGAGACGTCTGCAGGTGGGGCTTGGCTAGTGGAGGGTGGGAGTGAACCAATTGGCCTTCTTGGAGTGTTGTTTGCCTGGTCTTTTCTTGAGGGGTGCTAGGGTGTCGGCGCAGTTGTAGATCCATCGGTGGAGGTTGCGCGCTGCAGTGTTGGCGTCTGTAAGCGTTGGCGGAGTGGTGGTGCTGAGGGAGTTGACAGGAAGTTCTTCAGTGGCCTTGATCCAGCTGCGATGGGTGGGGGGCAATGATGGCGATGGTGTACGGTGGGCGTGGTGAAGGCGTGGTGAAGGCGTGATGTAAACAATGATGGTCGGTACAGGATAGTCCTGTGGTGTGACTGTAGTTGAAGTTCCTGCTGGTGGAGAAGACGGGCTAGAGCGGGTGTCAGGCTATGTGGGTTGGTGCAGTGACAAGCTGCTTGAGTCCGATGTTGGCGAGGTTCCCCAGGAGGGGAGTGGTGTTCTGGTCACTGGGGTTGTCCAGGTGGAACTTGAGGTCTCCGAGTAGGATGTAGTCGGTGGATGGTTGAGCCTGGGGTGCCATGAGGTCTACAATGGAATCGGTGAATGGGGATCATGGCCCGGGGGGCCTGTAGATGAGGGTGCCACGGAGGGTGGTGTTGGGGTTGGTCCGGATCTGGAAGTGGAGGTGTTCCATGGTCACCGTCGGGTCATTAGAGTGAGTGGTCAGTTGGAGTGTGTCTTTTTTAGACAATGGCAATGCCTCCTCCTGGCCGCTCGGGGTAGTCCGTGAGGGTGAATTTGTAGGCGTCGTGGATGGTGATGGCGATTCCCGGTCCGGAACAGAGGTTGGTCCAGGTTTTCCGTGAAGAAGGCGATGTCTGAAGAAGTGGCGTCGAGGAGGTCCCAGATTTCTGTTGCGTGTTTGTGGAGGGACTGCATGTTGAGGAGGATGCAGTTGAGCCGGTCGGCTGCGCTGTTGGTCCGCTGAGCAGCAGGAGGCGCTGGTGTGCTGATGTGGCAGAAAGTGCGTTTGCAGTTTCGACAGGTGCAGGGTGCAAGAAAATTCTACAGTGTTGCTAGATGGCAGGCGGTGTGGTGTCCAGGGTTGATGGTGAGGAGGGTGCTGGCGTCGTAGCGGTGGTGTGTCCGAGATGAAGGGTCCTTGGTGCTGGGCGCGGTCCAGGGGCGGACGAATGCAGACGGGCTTGCCTTTGGCGCACCAGTGGTATGTCCGCTGCTCATGGCCACACAGCGGCCGCCATTAAGTAGTGCTACGGGGGAGCCTGGACAGCTGGGAGGCGGGAAATGCTGGACAGGACACTGGAGGGGTAGGGGACGCAGAGGGAGAGGGGGCTGTAAATATATTTTTTTTAATCTTACCTCGTGGCCACGTCCCGCATCTTCTGTGCTCCTGCTCTCCTTTGTCTGCTTCCAGGAACAGGAAGCAGGCAGCCAGGCTCCCTTCCCTTAGCCAATCACAATGCTGCAAAGCGGTGTTGTGATTGTTTTTGAGCACCGTGACAAGGCGTTCAGCCAGGTGCTGGAGGGGTGGGCATGTTCTTCATGCAGGCTCTAATGCAGCCTGCATTGCGAACAGGCAAGTGCGCATGACTGCTTTGGGCGGCCTGAGAGCGCCGACCAACCAGTCATTGCGCACTTGAGTGGGCATACCACTTAGCCCCTGCCCTGCTCTGTGAGTAGAGCAGCCCCAGCAAAGGAAACATAGGATGAGAATATCAGAAAGTTATCATCATATTATGTTTCCTCTTCTTGCACTGCTTGAAAGCAGTGGGGCGACACTCTTCCGCCATAGCGGTGGGGCTGCCCCTGGGAGTGCATCACCCACAGGCGCTAGGCATGGGCCTGACTCGACCCCCGGGCCTCCTCTGCTACGTGTCCCAGATTCTCCTCACCTGGACATTGACACTGTGGCGCAATCCGCTGCACTCTGTCCAAATCTGTGACTCAGCCAGCAGGAGCCTCAGCCAGGCGGGATTTCACTCGCCGCCAAGTCCGCTGGGGAACTTCCCGATGCAGGTGATGCAACAGGCCCCCCTTATGCGTGAAGTTGCAGCGCTCCCACCACACAAGTTTGGCACAGCTCAGGGACCTCACCCTCCACAGCGTCCGGCCAGCGCAACATCCTCCGGCCTGCGATGCAGAGAGGCACGGCCAACCATTGGTAATCCCCTCCATGCACTCTTTTGTAGTGGTGGCATGTGGTATGCGATACAGACCTCCCTACATTGGTGCGCAGGAGCACCTCTACTGTTCACAGCTCCAAGGGGCACCAAGCGGTCTTCTCACACAGGTCAGCAACTTGTCTCCATGTGACCTGGCAGACTTCACCACCAGCTATGGGCGATCGCCGACGCCTCAATGTCTACCGGCACAGCCCAGCAACTCCACAGCACCTCCGCATCCCACTCCGGATCCCAGACGCAGGCACAGTGAGGCCTCCGGCTTTCAAGTTATTGGCTGCCATGGTGTTGCAGGGAGGGCACTACGAAAAGTGATGCATCACAGGTTTTCCCCAGCGATGCGCCTCTTTTCATATATGTAGCCCTGATTCGCATTTCCTCTTCCCCTGGGACACAGGCTGGTCAGGGGTTTGGGGAGGTTGTTAATCTGTGCTGCACTTGTCCCTGGCTGCTCCATTCTGCATTCAACTGTGTTTCTTTTATTTTTTTCATTGGAGGTGGACTTATTGGCTATTTTTGCCTCTAGAGGCAAAAAAGGTGAAGTTCTGCTGACTAGAGTGAGTTTTCTGCCCGCAAATTGGCTTTTCGTTTGTTTTTGCATGCTAATGCCAGAATATGTATCGCCTTTACGCTAGTGTTAGCTGTAGTTTTCACCGCGGCTTCCTGAAACTATCGCCAAGTAGCGACGTATTGTAAATACATAGCTAACAGGGCGATCGTTTTTGGTGATAGGCCGCGTTAGGAAAACTGCTGCTAGCTAACGCTAGTTAGCGGCGGTTCTTGTACATATGCCCCTTAGTTTTAATTTAAAAAGGAAGTTTATCAACCAAAATGTCCACATTGTTCTATGTCTTTTCTTTAACTAATTCACACGCAAATGTGCATCTGCACAACTGTACAACTGCACGTGTGTCTGCCTACTAGTGTGCCTGCTGGGTTTTGTTCCACACCTGTAGAGTCACGTGAGCCCTCCTCTACACATGATGTGACCTCCTCTCTTGCACTGTCACCAGCACTGCAATATAAGGATGACGAGGAGAGATCAGTCGGTACCTTAAAGTGAGTGGCACATGAGGGCACTCACTTTATGCACCTATGAATAATCCGGGAATGTGCAGCAATGTGCGAGAGTGAAGGTTGGTGAGAAAGGAAGGGCAATGTGCAATACATACATCAAAACAATAAATGGCCTATCCAGCCACTTTCATGGCTAAACATATGTAAAAACCATGATATTCTGGTGATACAGGGAATCTATCACTGTTATCAATATATGGAAAACCGGTAAAGCCGTCGACGTTTCGACCCCAAAGGGGAGTCGGGTCCTTACAGTAGGGTCTTCATCAGGACAATGGGAGACACCTAGGGGTAATTTGAAAGTGACTTTATTAATTCTGGTGATGGGCAAAAGAAAGGAATTTTATTGAATCAAAAAATTGGGCACTTATGATTACCCTTCCATCCACCCGGAAGGATCCGGTGGGAATGCTTAAAGTGATGGGCCCACGGGCTCCTATGTCATAGAGAGGGATCAGTATCTTGAATTGTGTTGAAAATAAAAAGTATAGATGTATCAGCACTCATATGGTCTAGGGCGTAATAGAAAAACCATAATCTTAATTAAAGTCCCCAGAAACAGTGAATTACATACACTTACTCAAAAGGGTTTTCAAAACTATGCACGATTTGTCGTAGGGCAGAATTAATCCAGAAGCTCCAAAACGATCTGAATGGAGAAAACACATGGAAAAAGGAAATTAACCTCACCACAACCCGCAGGGTATAGGCAATAGATTTATTCTAATGGCGTAAAGAGGAGCGGGGAAGAAAGCATCCCTCCGCGCTGGATCAGCGTCAGATGTCTGTCTCTCAACCCGAGCCCTTATGGCATCCGAGTTAAATAGGAGCAGCGGGGCTGTCAACGTGCATGCGCTCCACGTAGCGCGATCAGCCGCTAGATGCTGTCCTCGCTCAACGGATGTCAGCGTGTGAACTGACCCGTCACCAAGCACATTGCTGCACATTCCCTCCTCCCCCCTTGGAGCACCTCTTCACGTTAATGCAGACGATTGTGCTGTTATGGAACATGATTATTATGTGTTAAACCTTAATAAATGTTGATTATGATTTACTCAAAGGTGATGTTGAATCTCATGTTGAAGTCATTTTCACTGTGACCACTTTCCTTTCGTACCGTACCTTACCCAGGTCATGTTGACCACCGAGCAGTAAGGAGGGGTGTAAGGGGCACATTGCAACTCACTAGCACCACCATCCTTCACGTTTTTTTATCCTGACCGGAGGATCCAGGAATAAAATAGACTTAGTGATACCTCCGAGTTAGTTTTAACACTCACCACACTACACTACACTTTCACCTCCATTGTTCCCAGTCACAATTTGGAAATATTGCTTTCTCTTTTCTCTTTATGTGTTGTTTGTCTTCCCCAACCCTATTGCTCCACCCCAGGCGTTGGCTGCGCCGGGGTGTTTTGTAAGCAGCCCTATGATGAAGCATGTCACACTTCGGTTTGAGTGAGGGCAGTATTAAAACCCACAGCACGTTTCCACATTATATCACAACACCATAGGACTTCACTCCCTACTCCTTACAGTGTGTATAAATCCGTTGAACGAGGACAGCATCTAGCGGCTGATAGCGCTACGTACAGCGCGTGCACGTTGACAGCCCCGCTGCTCCTATTTAACTCGGACGCGGCAAGGGCTCCGGTTGAGAGACAGACATCTGACGCTGATCCAGTGCGGAGGTATGCTTTCTTCCCCGCTCCTCTCTACGCCATTAGAATAAATCTATTGCCTATGCCCTGCGGGTTGTGGTGAGGTTAATTTCCTTTTTCCATGTGTTTTCTCCATTCAGATCGTTTTGGAGCTTCTGGATTAATTCTGCCCTATGACAAATTGTGCATAGTTTTGAAAACCCTTTTGAGTAAGTGTATTTAATTCACTGTTACTGGGGACGTTAATTAAGATTATGGCCTAGACCATATGAGTGCTGATACACCTATACTTTTTATTTTCAGCACAACTCAAGATACTGATCCCTCTCTATGACATAGGAGCCCGTGGGCCCATCACTTTAAGCTTTCCCACCGGATCCTTCCAGTTGGATGGAAGGGTAATCATTAATGCCCAATTTTTTGATTCAATAAAATTCCTTTCTTTTGCCCATCACAGGAATTAATAAAGTCACTTTCAAATTACCCCTAGGTGTCTCCCATTGTCCTGATGAAGACCCTACTGTAAGGACCTGAATCCCCTACACGCACCCTTGCGGTCGAAATGTTGATGACTTTACCGGTTTTCCATATATTGATAACAGTGATAGATTCACTGTATCACCAGAATATCATGGATTTTACATATGTTTAGCCTTAAAAGTGGCTGGATAGGCCATTTATTGTTATGATGTATATATTGCACATTGCCCTTCCTTTCTCACCAACCTTCACTCTCTCACATTGCTGCACATTCCCTCCTCCCCCCTTGGAGCACCTCTTCACGTTAATGCAGACGATTGTGCTGTTATGGAACATGATTATTATGTGTTAAACATTAATAAATGTTGATTATGATTTACTCAAAAAGGTGATGTTGAATCTCATGTTGAAGTCATTTTCACTGTGATCACTTTCCTTTCGTACCGTACCTTACCCAGGTCCAGTGGATTTTTGGGTCCCCCCATTGTTTTCTAACCCTGTGAATAATCCAGCATTATATGATTCTCACCTGTCTGACTGAACATTATGAAGCAATTCAAATCAGGGATTACAAGGACAGACGTCGTGTCACCGATTATTGCAAACATGTTACATTATGGATGTTTTTATGCTTCTAGTTATTAGGCAGTGTGTGAGTCATTCCACAATTTGTAAGTGAAATTCAGCACAGATCCTCAGAGGCCAACGTTTCCCAAAGGTATAATTGTTCAAAAGAATTACAGAAAAAAATAAACCCTATTCTGATTTCTTATTTTAAAAAACCCATTCTGGTGTTGAGTGACTTGAATGGCTCTTCTTTCTCTTTGTGCTTGTACCTGGCTCTGCAAATATCTGTCAGCATTTCCCTGGCTTGTCTGATACTGCAACATAATTTTCAATAACTATTTCTTCTTCAAACTCACATCCCTTACACCTTCTCTTTTTACAAACATACAACATGGTAAATGACATAGCAAAATCTCAAGTTCCTGACATTGCACGACCCAAACCACATTTCAAGATCACACGAGCAAGTGCACATATTTGGAGAAGAGAGCTGGTCGTCTGTTCCTTCGAGTGATCGCAGTGTGTACGGTGCATGCGCTGACGTGATAAGTCTGCGACTTAGCACGTGCGCAGCAGACTGAGCAGCTTGGAGCGGTTGTTGCTGAGTGTGGGCCTGAGCACATGCACTGAAGGCACACTGATGTAGTGGTATCCAGCTGCCGGCACTTTCTAGTTGTAAAAAGGAAAAGTGTTTTTTAAAAAGTGCATGTCTACCCTATCACGTGCCTGGCAGATCTGCCAACTTGCAAATAAATATCACTGTGCGAGGAGGGGACGGGGCCTTGGAGGGTGCAGGACCTCATGCCGAGAGCTACCAAAGAGGCACTTTGTCCTCTACCAAGCCCACCATCCCCTGGCCCCACTAAAAGAAACAGGATTGCTGAGTCGGTCGCCGACGTCCTGGGGTGTTTTCACACCCCTTAATGGACATGGGCTGCCTACTGCCTCCAAAGACAAGCTGGAAAGCCACTTTATGCAGTGGTGCCCAGCTTGTCTTCTCTGCCACCGTGTGATTTTGGCTCCTCACTGGGTGGCCGTGTGTGGGGTGAGGAAATTGTGTGACACGGTGGCACCGTGTGAATTGGCAGGTCTGGCCTGGTCAGAGTGAGTGTTAGGTAAAACCCATAACCGTAACTACAAGAAAGAGAGAATGACTGGGGAAAACGAAATGCAACCTTTTTATGTTATGTGTGGTTGCAAGAAAAAAAAAACAGGCTCCCTGTAGAAAGTCTTTTCTATTCAGGAGGTTCGTCCAGCATAAGTGGCGCAACATACTAAATGAGGTTCACCAGTGCCATGTGCACCCCACTTTTACTCTTCCACTGCGCCACATCCCTGTGTGCAACCGAACATTGCTCCTGGTCTTTCGAACATATCGGCAATATCTATGGTCCTTTGATATGATTACCCCACAAATCTTTCCCCATTAGCTGCTCAATCCCCATATTGTATTGTCCCTCAGGAGTTCCACACGCTATGAGTAAATAGTGTTGACCATATTTTTAGGTCTTAATTATTTACTTTTCAGGCTGTTAGATAGACAGTCATTTGGAGGCTGCTGGTTAGAAAAACATATTCGCCACCACTCTCAGGCAATAAACATGGGTCCATCGCAGCAGAAAAGATAATTGTAGGTATAGTAATGGAAGCGCTGTACCCTTGATGAACGTGTGACTACAGGAAAACGTCACTCTTGATGAGGCCCAAAAAAAACTAATGGGGTATTTCGCCTTTTAAAAGAGTTGGTCAGGTAGGAAAGCCTTATGCCACCTTATTTCATATACCCCTCTATAATTAGAAAGGAGTAGACGGGGAGGTCTAGGAGACCTGATGAAAGTTGATGGACCCGTTTGGGCATCATCTGAGTCGGCTGAGACATGTTGGCATCATAGGATGTCGAAACCATTGCATTTCCAGGAGACATCCAATCTTTGAGTTTTTAATCATGATATGGGTATCCATTGAATAATGGAACTTAGGGAATACCTATAATCATTTTTATGTGAAATGGACTTCTGCATTTGTCCAGAATATTGTTTATGTGAGAGCTTCCCACACCAGGTTGATCCCATCCAGGTTGGTATTTACCTACTTGGGTGAGGGGATACACCAATGATGAAGCATACCACCATTTGGTGTGTGAGGTGTCTCCTCTAAATATCTCTTATGGCCCTGTAGGATAGGTATTATCTAAGGAACAGGTAAGACTCATTGTGGTGAGCCTCATTTGTGATATATGGAAAGATATGCAAATGCCACTGTTGATCCTTGCTGTAGTTTTCCCCACATTTTGCCTTCAATCTTCCTGTTTTTTGCTGACTTTGTTTTTACTGGCCTCTCAGAATGGGCACACTTTACCACTGTTATCCAGTACTAAATTGCTTGTGCTCTCGCCCTAAAACCTGGTAACATTGGCTTCCACCCAATCAGCACATTTAATTTACCTGTAAGCCCCGAGTAAAGTGGTACTGCCTGTACCCAGGGCCTGTAAATCAAATACTAATAGTGGGCCTGCAGCACTTCTTGTGCCACCCACTTAAGTAGCACTTTAAACCTGTCCCACCCCTGCCACTGCAGTCTGTGTGGGCAGTATTAAACTGCCCTTTTGACCTGGCAAAATAAAAATGTTGCCAGGCCTACATATTCCTTTTTAAGACATATAAGACACCCCTAGAGTAGGCCCTCAACAGCCCACAGGGCAGGGTGCAGTGTATTTAAAAAGTCGAACATGTACTTTTACATTTTATTTGTCCTGGTAGTGAAAAACTCCTAATGTTGTTTTTCACTACTGCAAGGCCTACCCCTCCCATAGGATAAAATTGGGTTACCCTATTACATTTGATAAGTGCTAACCTTCAATTGGGAGCAGAAAGGAATGTTGAGTTGGGTGTCTAAAGAATTGTAGGTTAGAACACTCTTTAATGGTGAAGGCGGATTTTAAATCACTATTCTGAAAATGTCACTTTTCGAAAGTTGGCATTTTCTTGTCCCAGCTATTTGGTGCCTGCAGCCTGTATCCTGGGCCACATGACTAGTTGTAGCTGGCAGTTGGTCAATAGGTGTTGGCAGACTGGGCCATCTCTGTCAGGATGAGGGGAAGAAGCTGTCACCTACCATGCATGCACTCCAAAAACTCTCCCTTAGCACCCTCACAAACTAGTCTACTGTACCCCCAGACAAGCTGGGGCTAGGGCTTGGAGGAAGAAACTTCCAGACACCAGACTCCAGAAGCTTCCCCCACTTCAAAGCTAACACCAAGTATAAATAGGGGATCCTTAGAATCAAATTTTCATATCACTTCTGGACCTGTGGACTCTTCCAGGAAAAAGGTCTGCCCAGCTGACCTGCTTGCTGACCAAGGACTGCTTTTCTGCCCACAGCCTGCTGTTGCTGCATCAGGACTCTTCTGCTGTGAACTGCCCTGTTGAATCCAACCTGCTTGTGTGGACCCCGGACTCCAAGGAATCTCCAAGGGTCAGTCTGCTGGCCCCCTGTTCAAGCCACAGGGACATAACAGGCGTTCTCGACATTCACACAACTCTACACATCTTGACACAGCGCAACGCAGTTCACCATCAACACCAACCTAACGCAACGCAGCTTGTCCTCGACACATCTCAGTGCAAGTACTTGCAAGCCTCAGCAGCTTCTTTAACGATGACAGGGCTTGACACCGACACCCACCCAACATGATGCATAGCGTCCTCAATGCCTATGCACCACAGTGAAATACTTCGCAATCCCCACCCGGGTCCTCGCCGACGATGCAGGATCTCGTATCACAGGCTCCTGTCAATGACTCATCAATTACGCCACTGTGCGACGCATCTTGACACTAGACCTCGCATCACAGCTCCTTGTTGACGACTCCTCGACACTGGCCCGCGCAGATCGACACAAGGACTTCACATCCTTCCATCCTTCAGCTGACTGAACTCAGTACTGTATTTAGCCCGTGCTCCATCGTGGTCAGCCTGGACTTGTGACTTGGACCTGGTCTACCGCGACCAGATAACAGCGGTTGGCACTTTTTGCATCTTAGCACTTGAATTCTATGAAACCTTTAACATTTTATATCTCAGGTTCTACTAACTGGATTTTTGTCGCTTTGGTGTCAAATAATGTACTAATTGTTATTCTATTTTTCTAAATTGGTGCAGGATTTTTTGTGTGTTTTGCTTCCACTTTGTCACTGTCCGAAGTGCTGCATAAATACTTTGCACATTGCCTCTAAGTTAAAACTGAATGTATGATGTTACTATGCATACTAATACCATTAGTGCCATTTCAACGCTGGTATTACTGCGCTGGTACGCTTACAATGACCTACCATTACAACACATTCTTTTACCACGCATATGCCTTTACCACGCATGCCATTACAACGCAAAGGCATGCGTGGTAAAGGCATACACTTGGTAAAAGTGTGTAAGGTAAGTAACACTACCCTTCCCTAGCCTAAACACAAAATCACTACCCCTGCACAGCCCCCTGACCCCCGTCCCCCAGCCCTTGCCCTTTCTTAAACTCCTACCCCTGCACAACCCCCCCCAGCCCCCGGCCCCCGGCCCCCAGCCCCTGCCTACCCTAAACCCTAAATCACTACGCCTGCACGTCCCCCGACCCCCAATCCTTTCCCTACCCTAAATCACTACCCTGCATGACCCCCCGACCCCAATCCTTTCCTTACCTTAAACCCTAAAACACTACCCCTGCAAGACCCCCCGACAACCAGTCCTCTCCCTACCCTAAAACACTACCCCTGCACGACCCAGAACCCACAGACCCCCAGTCCTCTCCCTTCCCTAAACCCTAAAACACTACCCCTCCATGACCCCCAATCCTTTCCCTACCCTAAACCACTACCCCTACACGACCCCGTCCCCCTTTTACCCTAAAATAGTAACCCCCACCCCAGGCCCAATGCCCTTTACCTCTCTCTCCTCGTGGTTCCTCTCTCTCCTCGTGATTCCTGGTTCCTGCGGTCGTCTGAGGGGCGGTGCACGTCGCAGTGAGGAAGCGGAAGAGCCTCTGTTTCCTCACAACAACGTGGATCGCCTATATTTTTTTACAACGTATGTGCTATTACCATACATACCTTTACAACGAAATTCATTGTAAAGGCATGCGTGGCAATAGCACATGCGTTGTAAAAAAATGCGTAGTAAAGACTACGCGTTGTTACAATGCATGCGTGGTAACGCTTGCGTTGTAATGGCATGCGGGGTAACAGCTGCGATGTAATGGCTGTTACCCGTTAAAACTGACTGCTTTGTGCCAAGCTACCAAAGGGTTGAGCACAGGTACATTTGGGGTAGGTTTGTGTTTCACTCTGACAAGAATTGTGGTTGCTGCTTGAGCAGGATTCCACCTCCCTCAACCAGTAACCCAACTTCCTACAGCCACTAATTACCGGTCATTCTCTCTCTTTGTGAGAAATTAAAGGGGAGCCGAGAATCACTGGCAACATTCCCCAAATGTGCAAACATATTTATTCTCTAGAATTTGATAGAAATATATGTAATATAAAACTATTAACATATATAATAAATAAAGGAAAAAGCTCTTAGTGTTATCCAGAGTACTGGTGCCAATGTACCTATCCCAGGAAAATGAAAGCTGAGTACCCTTCCTGGTAATTAAACTTGTGACTTGCAGATCACAGTAGATGTCAGCAGCAAGCATTTAACTCACTGGATGTAAATGCCCTCCTGAACATAAACACCTGACTGCTGAAAATCCAGGTCACTGTGATTTTGCACAGTTGTAAGTTTCCTCTGCGGGCGCCAATGTCCCCAGAACATGATTCTGTGACTCAAGATCTGTAATTGCCTTAAATGTTCTTTCGGTTTTCTGATCCATGTAAAACTCTAGAGCTCTGGATCCAGCGGCGGCTCCTCCGTTATGGCGGAGGAGCGTCGCCCCCTGCCAGCAGAGACAAACTTGAAAAAAAAATTATAATAAAAGTTTTATCATCATTTTATTTTTCTTCAGGGAGCTGAATCTTGGGGGTGAGGCCATACTTACCCAAGCACTGGAAGCATGGAGGAGGAGTGTTGGGCACTGCTGTCAGTGCGCATGTCGGTTTGGCTGGCTGTCTGAGGACGGCCACACTGACATGCGCACTGACATCTCTCCAACCCGAGCTGCATTGCCGGGTGGAGAATTGCAGGCACAGGCTCCCAGTCCCCGCTGGAGTGGAAAACCAGTCTGCTCAGGCCAATCCTAGCGCTTCTCTCATGCTGAGTACCAGAATGAGAACAGCATCTAGATTGGCCGTAGGGGAGTCTGGGAGCCTCAGACTGTACACAGACGAAAGCAGAAGAGCGTCCAGCGAGAGGTAGATTTTTTGTTTTTTATTTTGTTATTGAACCCGCGCTGCCCCACTTTCACCTGATACGAGCCGCTACTGTCTGGACCATCAAAGTCCTGGGTGGAAACCCAGTGAACAGCACTAATCTGGTGCTGCCTAGCTAACTGCCAGATGGCAACTTATATAGAAGGTATCCAGTGACTGGGACTCAGAAGACAAGAGCCTGAAAGTCTAGTGTGCATACAACAAAATACTGGCAATACACCAGTAGGGATCACATAGGGATACTGCCAACATGCCTGTAGGGTTCACAGAGGGATGCTGCCAACATGCCTGTAGGGTTCACAGAGGGATGCTGCCAACATACCTGTAGGGATCACAGAGGGAAAGAGAGATGCTTTCCCTCCAGATGTTTCTCCAGTCACTTGGTTCTGCAAGCTCTTATCTCAAGGACCGTGGCCCTCAGCTGTGCGAATCATGCATGAAGAATGCTCTGCACATCTGCCACGTGTGCACGGGTGCATTAAGAAACGAACAGTGGACTGCACATGACAAGTCTGCCCACAAGATTGACAGGAGTAAAAATGTGTGTTTTTATCTGTAAATAAAGTGCAGATGTTTCTTCGTGTTTTGCTGCTGTGCCTGCCGTGGCCTGCTACCTGTTTTTTGTTGTGCTCAACTGCCCGTCAAGTACCACTGTGAGCGAAATGTGCACTTTCCCACTTGTGGTGGATGGCCTGGAGGCTGGCTGACCCCCCAGTGCCTCAGAACTTGACCTAGGACCGTTTACACGCGACCTTTGATAGATGCTCTCAGGCTGGGCGTGCTCTCGCCAGTCTGCTGCCTGTCAATCAAAGACGCAGTTCATTTCAAGTGTGTCTAGCACAGCTCTCTGCTTGGCAATGTATTGTGTCAAGTCTAACATGAGCTCAGTAGTAAATAGTGTAGTGTATTAGTATTTTATAGCGCTTTCCTACATTATAGATTTCTACAATCTGAGTGCTTAAATTAATGGTAAAATGCAATACAGAACTGCACGATTGTTTGTATAAAAAAAATCACCAGTAGAAAAGCCACATCAGTGATTTTTTTTTTAATTTGTACTTTTTTATTACAAGCACATGGGGGCCACATTTATATGGCGATCTGTTTTCAATTTATTTTTGTGACATGCGTGCAATAAAAAAATGTAAAACTTTTTACCATTGCATCACCATGCCAATGCCAGACCCGTGGGCTTTTGCCAATGGTAATTTCATGTTGCATTGTTTTCTGTCACCTATACTCCTGCGGGTCTCAGAGTACTGCAAAACAATGGAAAAATATTTATACGAGATAAGTTGTCATTTGAAAGATAGATACTGTACTTTTTTGGTCATTTCTTAGAGAGATATCTGTGGAGTGTCAAGGGTAAAACAATCATATGTGAAGAGAGAGTTATACAGTCCAAGCGATTGGCCAAATATTATAATAATGCAATAGAATAACAGAACAATATAATGCACTGGTAGTTATACTCACAAGAGAGAGCAGGCGAGTTTGCAAGAACAGGCTAGTTTTCAGTCGCGTAAACTACACATGAAAGAGTAATCAAGATGTTGCTGTATACTATAAGTACAGTAATAACAATTGGATGCAATTTTAAGGCATAAAATCTGGGCAGCCATATAAGTCCCTGGGACACTGAATATATACCGTTTTAAGGTGGAAGAAAAGACATTCTTAAAATCAACCCCACAAAACCCATCAAAACAGAGTTCCTACTGTTCAAAAAGAAAAACTAGCAAAAACTAGTCCAAACATGGTTCAATGACAAGAAACCAAACTTTCACTCAACATCAATTCACTCAGATTCACCCTGGGCAGCAGCTTCACTTCAAAGGAACATTTTGTCAGGAAAACCAAGAAGAACTGTTACCAGTTATCTTCACTAAAGAAAGTGAGACACTTCCTTCCAGAAAGTGACTTCAAAACTGCTGTTCAAACCCTCACACTCTTGCAACTGGATGGAGGTAAAGCCATACCCCCTGCCTCCCAGACTCCCCACGGGGTCCCCTTAACAGCATCCAATACAAAGCAGCAAACCTCATCCAGGGCCTGAAGAAATATGACCACATCACCCCCCCACTCTGATGGAACTCCACTAGTGCCCCTTGGTGTAGTGCACCATCTTCTAAATCAGCTGCATCATCTACAAAGACATCACAACTGGTCCCCCTTGGCCCTATATGTCTGAAAAGCAGACCACCTCTGATGGCTGTTGGCACTCTCGCACCCAGTGCCCCATCAAACTACAGATAAAGAAGTGCAAAGAAGGTAAAATAAGGCAACAGACTCACTATCTATGCACATAGGGCCCGATTCGCAAAGAGCCTCTGCACTCGTGGCAGGGGCTCCGCACTCGTGGCAGGATCTCTGCACTCGTGGCAGGATCACCGCAATGAGAAACTGCAGTGCGGAGATCCCGCTACAACAGTAGAGCCTCTGCCATGTGTGCAGATATTCTTTGTGAAACGAACCCTCACTACCTGGAATATCGTCCTTGTATTCATCAGGGCCTCCCCAACCCTACTACAAGTCAAGAAAGAGCTGAAGACACACCTCTTTAAAGAACACTACATCATGACAAATTTGAAGTTAACTTTCACTCTCGGAGCCCAGCTACTTCTCCAGTTACCTGTTAACTGACTGTAACTTTGCCTTTGACCCTGTACTGTACCCCTCTGCCTTTTGGCTAGATTCTCACTATACAAATGCCACATACATACTTACATACAGGACCATAGTGAAAAGGGAAATTAATGTACAAAATAGTGGATACAAAGCAGCATGTCAGAATATTGTGCACAGAATTATCATCTGAGATAAATATCATGTCCTAAATAGTGTTTGCAAATATATAGTCCAACTGGGCATAGATTTTCTCTTATTAACTCCAACTTGGTGATATCTTTGTAGATAATATTAGTGAGTTCCAGATCATTTGGATGTTTAAGACCAAAGTGTTGCAGATGAGAAACACCTGAGCTACATAGTCTGCAGCCCTTGGTAATAGAACCACACAACACTTGATTAATGTTGCCACTCAGTCATATTCACTTGTTCTGCACTACAGCAGATGATTATACCATTTTTTATATTCCAGTATTGATTTTCACTTTAGCTGTTCCATGCATTAAGTAATTCGAAAGAAAAAAGTTTGTGTCTAGCCTGCATCCAGACGGCCAGAGAAAAATGATGTTTCAAATGTGTTTTGGAGGCCTGGAAGGCAGATTGCCATGTCTTCACTGGATGTCTCTCTAACCTGGGACTGAACTAGGCAGCCATGATATCATAAAGAGGCAGGGATCACTCATCAGTGTCAAAATGTCCATTATTAAGACATCTTTCATTATGTCCTGTTCACAAACTTCTTTTGTCCTGAAAGAAATGGCTGGCACACCCTAATGACCTTACAGCAGAGCACTAGACTGGAAAGAGTTGTGGTTGACTGGTCAGGATCCAACTAAAGTATGGATACTTTGAGGTACTAATTTATAAAATGTGTTGGCATTTTGATTAATTATTGCTTGACTTAAGCATGGGAAAATGTGGGTGATGGAGTCCTGCATTGGTGACTTATTTCAAATCTTCAAGTAACAGAAAACCTGGCAGTGTTAATTGTGGAGTTAGGCCTACTAGGGCCTTTTTTTACTATATGAGAAAAAAGACAAAATGGCGGCATTTGGAACTGGCTGCTTCTTCAGAATTCTATAAAACAATGACACACTGGAGGGCTCCTTGGTGGAATAGTGCACCAATTATTAGCTTCTCCACCACACAGCACAATATTCAAGATCTCTCAGTTGAGGCAGGATTTCTAAATCCAAAGGGCCTGATACTAAGTGGCCTAGTTTTAAGTTTTGGTATAAATTCTGATCCAAAATGAAGGTTGACCTGAGGTTTCAATTCCAGGTTTGCCAGTAATGATTTCACTCCTCAGTTTTCCTCACACAGATTTTACAAGGAAAAGTCTGGTGAAATTCATCAAGGAACTATGCCCTGTCAAAAGGCAACTATGCAGCTTTCAGCACGTTTAACACTGAATCTGCGTACCATACCTCATTCAGAGGTGGGCACCTCTGTGTAATTATTGTATCTCGCTCCTTTGGTGAATTTGATGAGGATCTAAGGTGGTCTTTTTCTGTGCAAAGGTTTCTATTGGAATCTATAGCATGAGGAGATATAGCAATAGAAATTTCAACTCAGGTTGGGGCTCGGCGAATCAGTAGCCATCAGTAATTCATTTGTGCTGGTGGTTGTAGGAAATGACCACTGGCACTCATTTTTGGGGACTTACTTTTCATCATCACACTTTGACCCAGAGCAAGAGAGGAAAAAGACAGAAAAGGGAGAATGGAGGAGGAAAAGGAAGGCAGGAAAACAGTGACAAAGAGATATAGCAGCGATCGTTAAATAAAGAGAAGAGGTGTGTGAAATTACTGATTCTTTTTCTTGAAATTTCACAAAATTGTATGTGAAGGTGCGCTTTTGATCAATATGTCGTTTGCTGGTGTCTTGTGTGACCTTTTTCATGCAAGTGCATTTATTGTGTAAAATAGTCTTGGAAGAAGCCAGTAGAAGACTAATTTGAGTAGAAAACATTTCTTGACAAGAAATTTTCTTCACTAACCAGTCTCCCCCAGGACAAAATTAGGTATTACAAAATTTCACAAATTGCACCTACTACAAAATCTGATAAATTTACAAAATTCACTTGCAAAATTTAAAAATTTAAAAATATTGGACCTCTGCATTTATTATTTTTTTACAAGTTAAACATTACAAAGACGTGGTTAAAGTGACCTTTGTCTTGCAAACCTCCTATAATTACTGTGTATGTAATATTTAGAGCGCATAGGTCTCTTAGGGTCTCATATACAAAGAATGTGTTAGGTAAAGGGGTCTCAATTTGTGCACTGGCTTTTACCAAAGGCATTCTTATTTTACGAACTAATCTATGTATTATTAGGCCAATTCACAAAATACAAACTCGTAGTAGGTCACAATTCAACCTTCCTCATAAATATTAATGAGGTAGGTCACAAATTACGACCCACTATAATTGGTTACACTCACAGGCATGGTGAACTGCTGGGGTCTGCCGACCACCATGTCTGTGATTGCTTTTAAATAAAGCAATCTTTTTTTTTTTTTTAATGCAGATCCTTTCTCTATAGTGGAAATGAAATGCGTTTAAAAAATGAATATGAAACTGTTTACAAATTTTTGTAAGATTAAGTAGTGGACCATGGGAGCACTGCCTAATCTTAAAAAATGCTTTTTCACCATTCACAAAGGGGAAGGGATCCCCTCCCGTTTGCGAATGGGTTACTACCTCCTTTATGTTGGTGGCAAAATGTTTATGTTTTGCAACCAGATTTAGGTCATAAAACAATAACACATACCTTTCAGAATCGGTATTTGGAAGGAACGCCCTTGAAACTAGGGTTGGGCGTAACACATATTTCCATGTAGCGTAATCATGTGGAATTACCTAAGAATTCAGTGAGATTACACGTGAATTATGTGACAATAGTAAATCTGCGTTTAGTGCTATTTCTTAATGCAAATTTGCCCCCTTGTTTCCAAAATTAACGCAAGGATGCATTTTGCGTTAAGAAATAGGGCTGAAGGCAACAGAAGACGAATAGCAAGCGCGATCAGCCACTTGCTAAATGTGCTCTTGGGGTAGGATTATCCCCCAATTTACCACTGGCATTTAGTGGTATTTTTTTAGCCCAAAGGGCACCCTTGCATCCAAAATGGATGCGAGGATGCATTTTGCCCTTAGAAGCAGTGCTAACTGAAGTAGAACACAAATAGCGGCTGCTCGTTCTCGCTAAATGTGCTGTAGCAGTAGGATTTTTTCCCCACAAATTACTATTAATCACTCGAGCAGTAGTAAACACATAATTATCTGTAATTTGGTGATATGGAATTACCGAAATGACTCTTATTACTGTGGCATATTCGAAAATCTGCCCAGGTCTACCTAAAACGCCCCTTCCAAATAGCGATTCCTTAATATTTGCTAAGCCCATTAAACTATTGGAAAAACCTTTCCCAATCGTTAAATGAGTTCAGTACACCTAAAAAAGGGGTTTTATCAGTCACAAACCCTCAGATTTATTGAATGTAAGGTTTTGCAACGATTAAAACACTTAGGCCATGAAGCACTTAGTTTTCTTTGTGAGTCTTTTTGTTAAAAACTAGTTTGCACTCATGTTAAGCTTTCGTAAGAAAAATAAGATTGCCAACATCCATCCAGTACAGTTTCAATATTATGAATAAAATGATTTTAAAATTAATTCGTGAGAAAATGGCACATGCACTTTCAGCATCAACGAGCCTCCACAAGAAAATAATGGCATTCATGAGAAAAGGTTGTTTTGTGATGAAACAGTATGTGAGTGCTTGGATGGAAACACCGCATCACTTGAGTAGGCCAGTATTTAAAATCCATGTGAGACTTTGCTTGCAGGAGATAACTTTGCACACCCATACGCAGGGTCACTGGAATTATGCGATTCTGCAGCTGCAGCGTTATTCGCATAGTTAAGGATATACTGAAATTGCCACACAATCCTCTGCTGCGCAAACGCAAATTTTAACAAAACAAATGTGTCTAGCTCAAACAGATCAAAAGTTATTAAAAATGAGGCAATATGGGTGTATTAGAAGACCCTTCACAAAGATTATCTTTGCAAAGTCATCTTTCAGTTGCCTATTTATGTATTTGGTTGTTAAACTGGTACTAATGAGGTGAAATCTTTGCCAAGACAGTATTACCATGAGTAAAAATTACAATAATGAAGTAATACCATCAAAAAATGTGGCACATTATGCCACATAATTTGCTTGTTCTTGAGCCATAATTTAGTCAACTCTGCCACATAATATGGTGCACCCCTGACGCATAATTCCAGTGACCCTGCCCATAGCATTAAAGCGTGTCAGCAACACAGATGTAACACATAGAAACTGAAGGCAAAAACAGCAGGCCTGTCGATTGATCTCATCATCACTACAAGAATCCACCAAATTTTACACAATCTAAACCACAATCAATTTAGTGGAGTCCTCAACTAACAGCCCACAGATACACCTGCCTGAAGGGGTGGATTTTGAGTCTCTGTGTACTGTTTTCTAGGAGTTATTTCCGTGGGTTTGGAAAGCCGCACTTTAGCACAGATTGGCCTGTGGTGGATGCCTCTCAACATGCGGCCCTAATTATACAGTGTGGGTTTGGAAGACCATACATCCTGTATGCAAATCCAAGTATCTGGCATAGATTTGTGGTCTTGTGGCAGAGGAGAAAATGTTAGCTTTAAGAATCTACAGTCACTGCGTATTCCACACTTGATAAGTAAATGTTTCATAGAAATGTAATCTAAAGAGTGCAGCAGAACATCAAGTATTCATTTAAAGAGTAGGTTTTTAGAGATGTGTAACATTTATATTTGTGCTGCAGTGGTATGTATTGAATTTGGACGCCTGCGCCTATGGTGTATCACTTCCAGTCGCGGCCCGTGCATGTAAGAGCAGCAGGGTGGGGGCTTGGAAGTCGACATACGACGAGATAGTGAACATATGCAGCGAGCGCAAGGTAAGAGGTTTTATTTATTTATTTTATGTCCACTATCCCGTCAAATGTTGACTTCCACCCACCCCCGCCCAGGGCCGGACTGGGAACCAAAACCTGCCCTGGCAAAGTTTTCGGCTTTCCCCCTCCACCCCCCCCCCCCTCCAGGGTGTCGGGGGTGCGGCCGAGCTGTTTGCAAAAACGGCCCTGTAACAAAAACGGCCCCCCAGGGGCCCAAAACCGGACCCCACCCTGACGGCCCACCGGGAAAATGCCCAGTGTCCGCTACGGCCAGTCCGGCCCTGCCCCCGCCCCACCGCGCTTATCTGCCCGGGCCACCACTGATCACTTCTCCAGAAGGCAGTCTCTGTAGAGAGGATCCTTTCTGCACTGTCCTGTTCCGCCTTTCAAAGCACTCGTTTTTTGTAAAGATGTACATGTAGGTCTGTAATAACCAGCTGGAGAGTGCTGTTCTTTTGAGTCAGAGAGATGCGCCCTGTGGCCGCTCTTTACAAAGCATTTCATTGTTTACAGTCTCCCACATTGGATCAGGAACCCCCATACAGACAGGTTCTTTCATAAATCGAGTTCATAAATGCCCGAGCCAGCACATGGCACAATGCAAAGTGTGGCACATGGTGCACTGAGATGGTTGGTATAGAGTAGACAAAGGGGGCAGGACTTTTCAGAGAGAATGCCCCCTGTTGCCCCCACATTGCCAGCTATGAAGGAAATGTGATCCAGGGGTGTTATCAAAAAACACTTTTGGTCACTAATAATCCTTTCCTAGGTCATATATAGCACAGTTGTGAAATAGCCAGTAGCGGCCCGTGGTGGGAGTGCTGCCGGGCGGTGATATGGGGCGGGGGAGGGGCAGGATGGGGGGTAGTAAAGTACGGAATACGGCTGAATAGAGGTAAGTAAACATATAAATAAATAAAACGAATTTCGTTGCGCGCGCTGCATCGCCCATTGCGATGCAGCGTGCGCAACGGAATTCGTTTTATTTATTTATATGTTTACTTACCTCTATTCGGCCATATTCCACACTTTACTACCCCCTACCCTGCCCCTCCCCCGCCCCACGTCACCGCCCGGCAGCACTCCCCCACGGGCCGCTACTGGAAATAGCTAGTGTGGGAGGTCTCAGGGCAATCAAACGTTACTGAGTCCCAAATGTAACAATGAGAGCCAACTTATTCTGGTATCCTGAAGCCTCTGGACTGTGAACCCTAAAAGTGGGGACCAGCACCCCTTTTAATTCCAGCTCCTCGGGATAACCAGGCAAGCAGGGCAAGGGCAACACTGGAAGGTGCTGTGGGCTAAAACACAGAACTTCCTAATATATATTTATAACATTCAATAATGTCCAGTCAATGCTTTTGTTTGGAAAATAAAAAGTACTTTAATGTACTTAGCTGAATACTACACACGAAATTATAAATATGTAAAAATTATCATGGGGAAAAATAATACACAACCCCTCCTAAGAAGTCAAACAGTACTTTAATGTACACAGTTAAATATTATACACAACATTAAAAATATATACAAAATTATAGTGGGGAGAAAATGCACAACCCCTCCAAAGATGTCTAAAGGTACGTATTACATGGTGATATAAGTCTCCACTGACATCGCTGAGGTGAAACTTTGGTTCTTTATTCAAAACAGGATCAAAGCCTTGCGGGCAGCCGCTCACCAACACATCCAGCTTGTAGGCACCTCCAACCGTCCACTCACCCTCAACATTCCAACCGAATGTCTGAGCGACGCAGGGTAGAGGTGCAACGAGCTGTACCGTCCGCGAGCCGACTCCCCTAACACATTGCAAGTAATGCTTTACACCTACATTGGATATAACAGTACTTTAATGTGCACAGTTAAATGGTGCCCCGCAGCATGGCCACCCACTCTAAAGACACACTCTGCTGGCTCAGCCTGGCACTCACTTTTTTGAACAGGGGAGTACGGTATAGCCCTGGGAACTGCAATGGGGACAACATTAGAGTTTAAAGGCAGGGGCTGATAAAGCTGGTCCTTTACCTTCAGGTAACTTCATGTAAAATAACGCAGCAAACACCTTAAAATGAAAGATAAATTCAAGTAAAGTAATCAATGGGAAATGCACTCTAACATTATGAAGACTCATAGGTTAATGCTATCACTGCAGAGACAGAACTGATACATGGTTGCTTGGGGTAATTCTGACTTGTGTATTTGTACTGCCTCCAAAGAGTTCCTTATTGTTTACTGCTGCGATACCACAATTGTTTTATAGTACAATGATCCTTGAAAAGTATAATACGTTACTGCCCTTCTATTTTGGGTTTTTGCAGCAATTTCAATATCTTTTTAGAGCTTCTCATTGGTCAGAAGGGGGTCATTTCATGGACTTCAGTGCTTGGGTTTACTTGTGAGAAAGTGTCACTCTAAGTGTCACACATTTGGTTGTTGAATGTCACTCATAAGTAGACTGAAACCATGAACTTGTCACATTTACGCAGCATAAAAACGTGGCAGCGATGCCTAAGTCACATGACTGTGAATGGCTCTGCCGTTGGGCTTTGTGCATTACCTCCCTTCCCCCACTCAGTGAGAGAAAAGGGGGCTAGTTGTTGGCAGGGTGGACCATCCTGCCTGGATGGCTGGGGCAGAGCTATTCCCTACCCCACGTAACTTCACAGGGCTTGCCTGCAGCACACACAAAGGAACGTGACACCAGTTTTTTGTCATTCCAGAGTTCTTGGAGCCTTGGCAGGGGAAGGGAGAAATGTTTCAAAATCAGATGTGGGGGTAGCCCAGGATATCTCCCATTTCAAAGACTGGCACCAGGTATAAATATTAGACCCTCAAAACACCACTTCAGTACACTCCTGGATCTGTGGACATTACTGAAGAAGGACTGCTTTGTTCCCCAGAGGATTTACCTGCTGCTTGGGGCCTGCCTTGTTCCCCAGAGTACTGCCCTGCTGCTACCAGAGGACTGCACTGATGCTTGAGGACTGCCTTGGCCACCAGAGGACTGCCCTGCTCATTGAGGCCTGCCTTGCTCTCTGAGAAGGTAGACTGGATCTGCTCCCTCTTTCCCAGGCTAACCTGAGTGACTTCAAGGATTGTTAGGCTGAGCTACTGGGACACAACAGGCTCCAGAGGCCTCCCTGCAACTGCCCAGCTGGACCTGCCAGGACCTACCTGGACCTGCCGGCCTCTGCCTGAGTGAGTCACTGATCCCCAAGACGTGCCTCCCAAGGTACTGAAGCTTTGGTTGGCATCAGAGTGCACTCCTCTACAAGAAAAGATTAAATCTTGAAGTTTTGGGCTCTTCAATACCAAGAATAGCCTCATTCGCGCTGAGACTCTGCCACCCGCAATGACCACCAACACGAAGCTCCAAAGAAGCTGACTCTTCATGCTGCAGTGACCACCAGCAACGACCAGCACCTTGACATCTACACTGCGCTACAGCAACAACCATCCGCAACACTAAGCCTGCTCTTCATGCTACAGGAACAACCATCCATGATGCTCTCCACCCTCCTCGTGGCCCCCTCCACCGCGAATTGAAATCTTCACATCGTACTTTGAGAACGTAACTTTTTCAGCTGGACTAACCTGGTGCCTGTATCTGGTCCGGGCTCTATCGCCATCGGCCTGAACTAGTGACTTTCACCCAGGTCTAGCACGACCAGATGACCGTGTGTGGCGCTTTGTGCTTTTAGGTGCTATACTTACCAAAAACTTTTAAATTGCATATCTCCAGTTGTACTGATTGGATTTTTTGTCATACTGGTATCATTATAGTTATATTTATGAAAATTTACTCTAAATTGATTTAGGATTTTTCACTTTATTACTGTTTGTATGCTGCATAAATACTTTACACAATGCCTCTAAGTTAAGCCTGAGTGCTTTTGTGCAAGCTACCACATGGTTAAGCCAGGGTTAATTTAGTGACTTTTGTGGTTCACCATGACAAGGATTATGGTTGTTGATTAAGAACGGTTTTCACCTCCTCAACCAATAACCCAATTTCTTACAGTACAAATTATAATGGAAAAAATAATACACAACCCCTCCAAAGAGTTCTAAAAAAATAACCACGGTGGCAAGATTCTAACATAAGTATCTGTACGATAGAGTGGTTAACACAAAAACATTTGACTACTACAATAATCTGGAAATTCCAGGACACAAAATAACTGCCTACAGACCTAAACATGTGTTATTTACTCACATTAACACATACACATAACAGATCAGTATATGGTTGTGGTTGTGTGTTTGCAGAATTATTGTTATGGTATGCTCTGGTGGTTGATATGTTGTGTCCTGTTCCTCTCTTCTAATGTATTCTGCTTTTGGTTTCTTGTGTTGCACTACCCTTTGGTTGTGTTGCTGTGTTATCTTCCAATTTTGTTGTTCAATTATTTTATTGAGTTGTACTATGGTTCTTCTGTGTTGTGCTACTATTGTGTTCTGGTTAGGCCCGGGTGGAATTTTTAATTGGAGGAATTTGGCTGCTCCGCATTAAACTTTTAAACGCGGACTTCCAACCAAATTTCGTCAGTCGCCGCATGGCAGAATTTCTTTCCCATTCAAGCAACGCATTGACAACAGGAACAATGTGAGGCTCCAGCTAGCAGGCTGGTGAGATTTGGCGCCCCAGATGCAATTTCCAGTTGCTAGGAAGCCTTCTGGTGTGATTTTCTAATGCAAGAGGTCATGGGATTGGTCAGAGGTCTCCTTCTCAAGTAGATTTTCTACTCAAGCTGCAGCAAAATCAACTAGAATGGCTGAACGCTCCTGAGCACAGTGTGTTGCCATTCACGCAGATTTTTCAGCACGGGATGCACTGCCAGCGCTGAACCGCAGTGCGACATGCAATTTATCCGCCCATTGGCAGAACTCCGCTGAATCTCACGGAGTTTTATGTAACTCTATAGAATTCCACGGAGTGAAATTCCCTGAGTTCTTTTTTTTTTTTTTTTTATATTTATTTATTGAGGTTTATGAACAAAAGAAACAGGACAAACAATTACAATTGCCATAAAACAAAAACAACAAAAAAAGGAAACAATAAAAATCTGTCACAGTATACATACATCTGATTCAAGGAACATGCCTTCTAGTAGTGTGCAGAGGCGCCGGGCTTAACAGTGGAGGGGGGCAAGCAGCCCCATGAGGTCCTTTACAATCATAGTTGGAGCGATCTGATGACAATACAGGGGTACTCTGTATGGAGACAAATTCCGGGATAGGGCCCCCGTAGCGACTTACAGCAGCAATGTGCCTATACAGCACTTGGAGACAAAACCCCTAAGGGGAAATCGATACTACCTTGCAAATGTCCCCTGATGCATCCCCGCTGTGAGAAGGAGAAACCAGTTCCTCAGATACCCAACTTACTCCTTACCCGCTAAATAATCCTGGTATAGACTCCAGAAGTTCTTGGGGCGGCTTTGGGGGGGGGGGAGTAATTCACTATATAATTCGGACTGTGTGTTACAGTATAACATGTCACGAGACCATTGCGCTATGGTAGGGGGGGTCGTCTGGCCCAATGTATTGCAACCACCCGTTTAGCTATTAATAGTCCCATCTCTACAAGGCGCCTAACGCCTTTGCGTATATGTTTGGAAAAGCCCAGTAGAGCCAACAATGGGTCCTGGTTCAGAAGCACTCTAGTAATATCGCAAAGTTTCCGAAAAATAACTATCCAAAAGTTGGCTATGTCTGGACACAGCCAGGCCATGTGAATAAACCCTGCCGGATCCAAACCACATCTCTCACATTTCGCCGAGTCTCGGAGGCCATATTTATGTAGGCGGATCGGGGTATAATATACTCTGTTTATGAATTTGAAATGTATAAGACGGTGTCGTCCGTTCAGGGAGACGCGACGTGTAGCCTCACAACAATAACGCCAGGTGTCATCGTCTAATACGATGTCCAGATCGGTTTGCCAGTCGAGCCTGGCTTTAGTGAAGTGGTTCTTCCTATAGTCCTGTGTTAGGGTGTAAATACTGGAGATTACCTTCCGGGGTGACTCCGCTCGCAGTAGGAGGGAGAAGGGAGCAACCTCTGGCGGTTCAGTCAGTTCATCTCCCAACATGTCGCGGAGGGCGTGTCTAACCCTATAATAATGAAACGTCACCAATGGGGTGACTTCCTGCCCGTTCGAAACCAAGTCTTCCCATCCCCGTCCCACTCCATCCTCAAAAAGGTCACCTATGCGGAAAATACCAAGTGTCGAAAGTGCGCGAAGCACCTCCAGCTCCGTGAGCACTGGCAACCAAAAACACAGTTCAACTGGAGTAAGTGGAGAATATAGGATAGTGGCCGCCTGTCGCTTCAAAATATTGTACCATGCTTGTGTAGTGGCATTAATGGAGTCAAGTGTGCCAGCGTGTCTATGTGGGGCACGAAACAGAAATGCAGCCAGCGGGGAGGGCGCCGCAGCGACCTTCTCTATATGTAGATGGGGTGGGGGGGATTGTTGATGCAGCCAATAAAATGCGGGCAGACACTGCGCAGCATAATAATAGAGTTCCATATCCGGGGCAAAAAGGCCACCCATAGAGTATGGGAGTGTCAGAATATCGCATCGAACCCGAGGCTGTTTACCGGCCCAGGCCAGATGAATCAACAAAGACCTAATACGTTTAAAGAAAGGAGCGGGGGGAACCATCGGTATGTTACAAAACAAGAACAAGAACCGTGGGAGGACCACCATTTTCATTAAAGAGATGCGGCCCATGAGGGATAGTGGCAAGCGCACCCATCTGTTGACATCGTCTTCTAGTTTTGCCATCGCCCTGCCATAGTTATCATTTAATACCACTTCAGAGTTAGTGTGTACCTGAATACCCAAATATCGCACAGAGTCAGTAGTCCACTGAAGCGGGAATTCTAGCTCGATAGGCCCCAATGCTGGCGTTAGTGGGAAAATTGCTGACTTGGTCCAATTAATGCGAAGACCAGAGAACTCACCGTAACGCACCACCTCCCTAAGGACCGGGGACAGGTTTGTCTCAGGGTCTCTAATGTAGAGGAGGGTGTCATCGGCGTAAGTGGAAATAATTAGGTTATATCCGGGGAAACGAATCCCCCTATGACTGTGGTACTCCCTGAGCGCGCACGCCTACGGTTCAGCCACAATAGCGTAGAGGAGTGGTGATAGTAGGCATCCCTGGCGGGTACCCCTAGAAATATTGAAGGGCGAGGTGACCAGATTGCCCACTCTGACCCTGGCAGTCGGGGCATTATATAGAACAGACACCAACTGAGTGAAGAGGTCGCCAACACCCATCCTCCGCAAGACTAGCATCATGAAGTCCCACTCTACCGAATCGAAAGCCTTCTCGGCATCTAAAAATATTGCAGCGGCCTTGACTTCAGGCTTAGTGTGTTGAATGGCTCCGAACACTGTGCTTAAATTATGAGTGAGGGTGCGTCCCGGCACAAATCCCGACAGTTCGGGGCCGACCAATGTCGGCACCAAAGGGGCTTAGCGATTAGCAAGCACTTTGGCGAATAGCTTGGTGTCAACGTTTAACAATGAGAGCGGTCTATACGATGGGCATTCATCTGGGGGCTTACCGGGTTTCGGAAGGGTGACCAGTATGGCCTCCCGCATAGACTGCGGCATCGTCCCGCTCTCTCCCATTTCTTCAAATAAGGAAATCAAGTGGGGGACCAGGAGCTCTCTAAACTCCTTGCAGAAGGCCACAGTTAGGCCGGCTTGCCCAGGAGCACTCCCTGCTCGCATAGATTTTAGCGCCTCGTAAATCTCCCAAGCCTCAAGGGGCCTTATCAGGTATTCCCTATGTTCATCCACCAACCAGGGGAGCTTTATGTGTTCCAAGTTGTCCAAATCTACGTCTCTACTTCCTGTCGGTCTGGATTGATATAGTTCAGAGTAGTAATTCCTAAACCTGTCAGCAATGGAATCTGGGTCGCGCAGTACCTCACCGCTGACTGCACGGAGTTCCGTGACTCCAGTCCTTTCACGTCTGCCCTTCAGGACCGCCGCTAGTGTAGCACACGGGCGTTCGCCTTCACCATAAGTCTTGGCGACTGCATACTTCCCAAGAAATTTGACTACCCTGTCGGCCGTCTCATGATATTCGTCCAGTGTGCTCTTTAATTCTGCTGCCACCTGGCCTGTGCCGGCTTCTAGGGCCTCCTGCTCAAGGGCAGCAAGCTTCTTTTTTAGAACTACCAAGTATTCCCTGATGGAGAAGAGCACCCCTGCATGTTTGGACATGGCAATCCCTCTTATATAAACCTTAAAGGCTTCCCATGTCGTGGCAAATAGGGGGACTGAACCAATGTTAGTGTCAAAGTAGACCTCGATGGCTTCAGCCATTTCAGTCTTAAACACGCTGTCGAGTAGGGCATAGGGCGGAAACCGCCATGTAAAGGGAGCTGGCTTCTTCGACGGGGTATGAAGGTGTTATAGAATAGGAGAGTGGTCTGATTATGAGCTTGGGGAACCTCGCATCCGCTTATCGCGGTGTAGGGTGAGCTAGTGACAAACCAATAGTCTATCCTGGTGTACAGGTTGTGCGGGGCTGAGTAGTGCGTGAAACCCCCCGGATCCCTATTCCTAGAGCGCCAAACATCTATCATATTTAGTTTTGAGCTGTTAACGATGGTTTGCGCATCGGGCCCCCGGAGCAATCCAGAGCAGGATCGAGGGTGCAATTAAAATCCCCTCTCCAAACTAAAGGAAGCACTGCCCATCGCCGCAATCGCACTAATAGGTCTCTAAAGAATTGCAGGTTGTCGAAATTGGGGCCATATATATTAATAATAATAAACTCCATCCCTTTCCCTATGATCTTGGAAATTGCAAACCTGCCCTCCCTGTTAGTCTCTAAAGCCTCAATGGATATACTGCTTCTAGGGTTAACCCATGAGAGCACCCCTCGGGCAAGCGTGCAGAAGCCAGCAGCATGAAAGGTGCCATGTAGTCGCCTATGAGTGAGCATCTGGGAGTCAGCGGGTAAATGAGTCTCTTGCAGTAGTGCAAAGTCTATATTGTGTCTGTTGAAGTAGGCAATCACCTTCCTAGTTTTCCGAAAGTCGTTGAGGCCCCTAATATTCCAAGTTAAGAGCTTTAATTTATCGCCCTGTTGCATACATAAGAAATCATCTCATCCTGAGCTTCCCTCCTGTATCTAAATGGGTAAACCCTTCAGTTCTCCGCCCTATCTGCAGACGTCTCTGCTGAATTGTGTGAGCACGAAGTACATTCTGTGACTGAAAGAACCATATAAACGAACATATCGTAGCAAACCCCTCACACCACCCACGCCATGCAGACCCCAACACAGCATTGACAACACCTGCCCACCCCAATAAAGACCATAGTTCAGCTAAAACAGAACAGTGAGTAACACGCGGGGGCGGATGTTACCTGATTACCGCAAAAGAAAACTCTACAAGTTAGAAGACATAGCACTGCCAACCATTGCAAATCTGTAGCATCCATGCTAAACAATAATAAAGCTGGTCATTCAGCAGTAACAGCCTGTCTCCCCCCACCCATGCCTACGGGGTGTCGCCACTGCCATCTGGGCTTAGAATTTAGCAGTTCAAAGGTATCTCAGTCCCGCCACCCAACATGAAAAATTCAATAATACTTGCGATACGTTGGCTTCAAATATGTTGAGATGCAGGAGTAATGAAATCAGCACAAATCGACAGACTAATGGGATCAAGAGAGGGGGAGAGTGGGGGGGAAGGGGCAGGATTGTGCCTGACGTCTCTTTAAGACACAGTCCCAAGGAGCGCAGTGAGAGTCATATTATTCCTCGCCACCAGCCTCGCCACCGGTCACCTCGTCCAGACCCTCAGTCTCTTGGCAGCGTCCCGATGTCTTGGGGAGGACCTTCAAAGCTTTCTGGAGTGATTGAGGGTTGAGGAATATCCTTGAGTGGCCGTTCATATTAACCCTCAACCTTGCGGGGTAGATCGATGTTCTTATCACGTAGATGCTTTTTCAACGGGGCAAATTGGCGTCTGGCCTCCTGCACCTTCATGGTGAAGTTCGGAAACAGCGAGATCGCAGAGCCCTCAAACTGCAGGGTTCCCTTAGTTTTTGCCTGCCTTAGGGCCGCATCTCTGTCCCTATAATTTAGGAGCTTCGCAATTACCAGACGCGGCGGTGCCCCCGGAGGGGGTCAGGGGCCAAGCGATCAATGCGCACGCTCCACCACTAACATATCTGAAAAGATTTCCCGCCCTAGGAGTGTAACCAGCATCTTTTCAATGAAGACCTCCATATTGCCGATTGAAGTGGATTCCGGCAGCCCCGTAATACGTAAATTGCTTCTCCGGAATCTCGCCTCCAAATCCTCTGCCTTCTCCTGCAGCGCGGTTAATGCTTTGGCAAACTGCTTCTGGGCTGCGCCAACCTCTGACTGCACCTCCTCGACCTCAGTGACTCTCCTCTCGGTCATGTCGATTCGTTCGGCATGTTTATCTAAGCGTCCTGACATTCTATCCATCCGGTATGCCAATGAATCGATCTTACCGTCAATGATAGTGAGGCTTTTCTGTAGGCTTTTCTGCATTGTCATAAGTATCTGTTTGAGATCCCCTGCTGCCTCCTCCGACACATCGTCTCGATCCTCAGGGGGAGGGGGGGGCACCCTCCGTGTCCCTGGATCTTGATTTGCGCTGCTCAAAGTGCGGCTTGGATTGGGTTTTGTCAACCTTGCCCATGTTGAATTGCTGGGGCAGGGGGGACTAGAACACTGCACAGTCAGATTTCGCTCACACGCCAGTCACAGGGTCTGAGGCCGGCGCAATCTTCTCGCCTCGCTGATTGAGGCACCTCTTATTCACAGGGGACACTGGCCAGCCGGGCGCCCCCGGTCCTCAAAGTGTGCAACGCAGCAAGGGAAACCCCTCCAGTGTAGTAGAGGTGAAGCACTCCCCAGGCCCCTGCTATGATGTTTGTCCAAGAGGCACGTTCCAGGCAAGGGGGGAGCAGTAGCCCACTCTAACTGCAGGCAGGGCCTCGTGGGGTAGCAATGTAAAGGCGAGCTCAGGCCAAGGAAGCTATGCAGCCAAGCTCCCTCAGGAGAACTCAGAGGTTAGGCCGCCCCGCTCACACCTCTAATTATGGATCACCACAGCTCACTAACCGGTGGCCTCCTCACCCCCATCTCAGCTGCAGCACTCCGCTGCTCAACATTATATATGGCTCGAGCGTAAGCTCCTGGGAGGCAACGGGGCATCCGGCAATGGTATCAGCAATGCTGCACCGCAGGGCGCCAGCCGCCAGAGTCACCCGGCAGGCAGTGCCGGGGGAAACAAGAAGCGCAGCAGCGCTATGCCTGGGCACACTTCAGCTCCTCGCCCCCAGGCGTCTCAACGTGGCAGGGTAATGGCTGCAGCCCAATGTCCGGCGGCACGAGCACTCAACGACTCGTAGTGCCTCCGCTCAGCCCCAAGCAGGCACAAATCAATCCCCGGCTGCCGTTCACTGGCCCGTCCGCCGCCAGGTGACCACCGCTTCACTGCGCGGCTGACGCGGCCACGCCGAGCCACTCACCAGAAGATCAAGTTTTACGGAGTCCGCCCGCAGCTCTCCACCGGGCCCCCTTAGGTTTACAAGGGCGATCGGGACTAGCTAAGCCTCCGCAGGTCCGCCGCAGTCCCGAACACAATCCAAGATACTGCGCACCTCCGATCCGGCCTCTCACGAGCTGACCCAGACGGGGGTGCGGACAGATAGGAGAGTGCGCAGGCCATGAGCACAGGCCCCAGCAGTCAAATTCCGGCCAACAATCACAGCGGACTGTGGCACCGTTCCAGGTTGCCCCCTGCCGTCAATTAAGGCTCACCCTGAAGCCATGTATGCAGGATATTTAAAGGATTGTTACGGTGACTCGCGGAGCTCACTCAAGTCGCGGCCATCTTGGCCTCAGGCAAGCTCCGCCCCCCGAAATTCCCTGAGTTCTGCCCCCCTAGTTCTGCTATAGTTGCTACCCTAACTAAGAGACTTCAACAATTGCTTCATTGTCAATCGAGATCACCACATTACATAAGAATTGTATTGAAAAACTATAACTGGTCTAGGTCCACTCACTTTTTTAGTCATCCTTGAGTGTTTAAATTATGTCCTTGGGTAACAGTAATTGAAAGCCAGCAGTACCATTTTTACGTCAATTAGAATCATATTTTCCTGCAATGTTCATTAAAACTACAAAGGGTTTTTACCTGTCCTTAGCACCGTTGCTTAAAGGGAAGCACTCACACTGTTCTCTTATTATTGTTATTATCTTGTTATTTTTTTTATTTACATTTTATACTGCAAGCATATGACAGCCAGGATTAGGTGGTGGCATGGTTTTATTTCGTGGCACAGTCCTGCAGTAAAAACTAAAAAAATAATTATGACACCAACTTGCCACGGTCAGAACTATTGGCTTTGCCAATGCTTCTTTTTACTAATTATATATATATATATATATATATATATATATATATATATATATATATATATATATATATGTGTGTGTGTGTGTGTATACACATATATATATATATATATATATATATATATATATATACATATATAAACACACACACACACACACACAAAAGCTAGTGAGTACATTGTAACCACCCAGCACATGGATTCATGGTAATTTTTTCAGTGAATGTTTTCCCAGGAAATTCTTTCAACTTTCACCCAGAGACACATTGCTGAATCTTCATTTCCACCTCTCTGTAAACTGTGTGCACTAACACTATCCTCTCTCTGCTTGAGGTCATCTCAAACGAAGACACACAATTAAATCCCGGGCTGGCCACATACATCAATGCATTTCAGTGATCAGTGAAGCATCTGTTTGATTGTCGGGTGTTTTGGCAGCAGGGCCTTTTTCAGCACTGAACTGCATTACAATGTGATGATGTCAAATGAGGACAGCCACATGGTAGACTCATGTGACCATCCCCTCTGACACAACTTCCCCTTATTTCATGTGAATATCTTTTTAAGAAGCTTACATCGCTTCAATGTTTGGAGCAGGCCTACTGAAGAAGTCACAAAGTATCTTAAATGTTGTCTTTGTAGCGTGAGTTTTGCATCCCTGAATCTTCAAAGTGACATTGGATGCTGATGTAGCTTCACTGAAGTGACTGGCAACACAAAGAGCCAATAATGGCTGGCATAGACCTGCCACTCCAACGTTCCCATGGTCATCTTCTTGTTTAATTTACAGCATTATACCCTCATGGGGTGGAAAGATCTAATTGCATTATAGCCCTTCCGCCTCGGACTATAGCAGTCGTAAAAGGCCCTCTTTCTTTTAATAGGCCCTCACCTGAAGCTCGGGTCTATAACTAAAGTGGCAGGGCCTTTAATGATTGGTGGAAACTCTGCTGAAGATAATGGAGTGCCTGATAAATCTTCACCATTCTCCCCTCAGTGGATGGAATGTTCAAATGGAATGTATACCCCTTCTTCCGCAGGCAATACTCCCCACAGGCCTTCATCTGTGGCATAGGCCTACAAGGTAGGCTCAGTTACAGTGCGACATCGTGATATCAATTGCAAATGGGATTTCTGATTGGCTGGGTCAGGGCTTCCCATATTATAGCTCTTGGAACTTGTTTTGAAGTCTGGGGGCATGGAGTATGAACACATTTAAAAGTAGCTCCCTATTTGTGAGCTCGGAACTAAAAAGCACAATTTTCATTAGCTTGAGGACCTCTACTTGGAAAAGTAGAGGAGTTTGCCATTGCAGGAGATGAAGTATCGTGTATAACACATGGTCCAATTACATAGCTACCTAATGGCCACCACGTAGACGTGTCTGTAAATGAGGCTTTCGGGATTGGAATAGAGCAAATTATGGTTCAGTGATCTTACCTGAAACCATCCAGCCTGGTCTTTCCTAAACTTCCTGTAGGGATGGCAATGGTGGCAAGTATACACGATATCAGCACCCATCACACGGTCTCCCGGTGAGGTGCCGATATCACACAGTGGCAGGAAAATGAGCTGAAAACCACTGTAAATTATAGTTTTCCTGCTCCCTTTCCAATGCTTTGCACTGCCGACATCCATTAAGGGGTGTGAAAACACCCCTGGACATGGCACCAGCCTCAGAAAGTTTTTGGTGTGTTTTTTGGGAGGAGAGAGCTTGAGGGCTGAGTGGGTTTCAGAAGTGCCTCGTATGTACTTCTCGGCACAAGGTCGTGCCCCCTTCAAGGCCCCGCCCCTCCTCACATGGTGAGATTGTTCTTCAAGTTGGCAGGTATGAGCGTCCTATATAAGCATGCTGTCATGCATCTCCAGGACATGCTCTCCAAACACACCCTATGGACTAGCGATCTATCGTATGGCCGGGCTGGTGAGTGCTGGTATTGACTGGTTAAGATTCGTACTGCTTTCATTGGAACCCTTAATCGCTGATCTTGCATCTAATCTGGGCTTCAATCTGCATCTGTTTGAATGGCCTTTTAGACATGCATGCTACAATGGCACAATGTAAGGTTTTGTGTTTTGCAGTTGTATGCTAAACTCAATAAAATTCCCCAAATTAAAATAAAAACTAGGATCATATATAAACTGTAAATGTTGCTGCTAGGGGTTGGCGACACGGCATATGAAATGTGGTTTGCCGGTATCTCACGTAACTTTTTTAAGGACAGGGTGCATCTCTTGTAAACACGTTGTGAGATACCAGCCGTAAACTGGAATTAGAAGAAAATGTCTCTCTGTGAGACATTTTCTGTGTGAACCAATCTCCTGCACTTGCAATATTTTTTGCATGCAAGGTGTTTAAAAAAAAATTAAGCGAAACTGCATCATGTGTAATTTTGAGAAATTTCACAAATTTCATATAAGGGAAAGTTCAGTATTTTCATGTACTCCGCTGGCATCACTAAATTTCGCTCATGCCTGCTGATGACATGCATCAGTTGTGTTGCATCTGTGTGGAGGTAAGAAATGCATTACAAATGTATGTGGGTTGGCCTCACCAGTGCCTCTAGAATGACACATAATATTGTTTATTCCAGGATGAGAGCCATGCTTTGAAACTTCATGATTGCCCTGTTGCAGGAGGCACAATGAAAGCTACTTAGGTTGATGGGGGACTTCTGTTTTGGTCCTATCATGATTGAAGAGACTCCAGGGCATCCAGTCTTTGAATCCACTTCAGCAGAGCTCTAGACTCACACATTGGTCACCCTTCTTCATGGCAGAAGTGTATATGTGTGCCGTCAGAGCAGATGTGAGTATGTATGAGAAGAGACAGTTTGCATAAGCAGTTGCACGTAGAAAATGGAAATGAGCCAGAACAGAAGTGAACTCTTTAACCAGAAAGAGACAGATCTAGCTTTTTTAACTTCAGGTTATAAGGAAAGCAACCAGGGCTAATCTGATTTGGATACAAGTGATACTAGGAAAAGACTCCCATCAGTCACGGTGGCAAATCCTGCACTTAGATCATGTAGTATCGCTAGACACTCGTCAGCGGTTATCACCCTAGTACATCATTTCTGATGTTGAACAATGCCATTTCCATCCTGCCGACTGCAGTTCTTTGAGAAGATATGAGAATTCAAAGTGTTCTTCTATTTAGGATGCAACAATTTTTTAAGAAGATTGGATAAGGTGTGTTGGTGGTCTGTGGGTCAATAGTGGTGAAGAAGTGGAGGGTGACCAGAGTGCAACATGACTTTTGCATCCTTTATGGCTGCTTCAGTGGATGTTTTGCTGACATGTACTGCTGGTGGAAGATTGGGCAAGGATAGTTGCTCACTATTTAAAGATTGTGCTACTGGAAATGAGGACTCTGTGGTAGATTATTAGGTCTTGCTTAAAGGCAGGTTTAGCTGTCTGTTGTCAGAAGAACTCTTGTGACCAATACCAACACTTACAGTGGGCGTTGGGCCAACCCTTTGCGTACCATTGGTTGGCTTTCTTGTCAACATAATTGGCTTGCTTCTTGGTTAATAGCTTTCCTTCCTTTTCCACTGGAGGGTATCTTATTTACAATTCTTTTGATTGGATTACCTGTATCCTTCTTCTGCTTGCATTTAAGGACTTCTTTTCTTTTGCTTTTAGGATTCCAAAGGAGGGTGTTTGTTTTCCTCTCTCTCCACCTCTTCCCTGTGTACTGCTTCCCCTTCAGATCCTCACCCCTCCATATTTTGCCTTTTGCTCTACCACCCTTCAGATCATGTGTTGATTCCCCCACCCCTTTCCACCCTGCTTAACATTTTTTTTATAAACACTGTATGTTGCTCCCCTGCCCCTGATGCTCAACACCAATGCATGCTCATCGGTTGCTTTCCCACCTCTCCCTCTAATTTATTTACTTTACATTTTTACAAGGAGGTCCCAACATGTGTGTGTGCATGTGTCTGTCTCTCTCTCCCGGACAAGTTATATTTGCAAATTCAAAATGTCTGCTGGCATCACAATGTTTCTGCACACACTTTTATTATGAACGCATCATGATGTATGCATGCGCAGTTATGATGTAAGCATGTGCATGGTTTTTGTGCCAGCAGCAATCTTGGAACGGATTTCCTTTATTAGAAAACCAATTCCAAAATTGCCCTTGTGTGCCTGCATATGCGTCTTCATAATGCTTACACATACAATTATGTTACATTATGTTATGTTATATTATGTTATGTTATGTTATGTTATGTTATGACATGTCATGTCATGTCATGTTAAAGTTTTTTCAAGCGTAGCATACACTGCCCAGACGTATCTTGGTGCCTAGAAAGGCTGAAGCTACCACAGACCTATCATAAGAGCCTAAATGGGGAACTCAGAAGAATGTAGACTTTTCTGGAAACTGAGATAGTCTTATAAGCCTGAGAGGAATTCCAGGTCCTAGCATCCGCGATTGAGAAAGCCTGACCACCTGATCTGGCGTTTCTAACCTTAGAACCGGAAGTACTTTTTACATGTGCTAAGCAGAGCTGCTGCACATAGTTAAAGGGGTAATTTTATGTGGAATGCTTCCTGCTCCATGCACATGGATTGGAAGACGGTTCATTTCTGTGCAAATACATGATCTAAATCATTTCTTGTGATGTGGTACTGTAACTGCTGCAAAGTATTTCACTGAATACTGTGGGAGACATAGACACAGACTAATGATGTAGTCGAACCAAGCAGTGAAATCACTGCCTGCGCGTCATGTGGGTACCTATGAAAAATCAAAAACATCTTTATTAGCCGGAGATGGAAAGGGCCTTTTTTACCACACTGGCAAATTGGGGTTCCATTAATGGACTCCATCACTGTTTTAATGGGGTAAAATTGCCATTATGTCATGGTGGAGGTTACCAATATCTGTTTTTATGCAGGCAAGTGATTTTTTTCTATTGTTATGAAGATTGGAATGTTCATTGCTCGTTGTGATTGTAGATTCGATGAAATGTTTTTTGTGAATTGTAGAATTTGGGTTAGAACAGAATTTGAGTGGATATTTCTTTTTGTAGATATATGGTTTAACTGAGACCAAAGGGATGGTTTTGTGGTCAGTCGATGACACAATCATTCCTAATAATTCAATCACAATGTTCTTATATTTCTGAAAACAATAAGCTCTGGGTTTCATGACAGGTGTGATTATTTATTTCAGCGTGCATGTGGATTCCAAGGTAAGATGGCTGCTTACGCTCGTACTGGCCGAAGGGTGATTAGGAGAATTTGCCCAGAGACTGATGTCATGCTTCAAAATGACTGTGAGGAATCTGGTGCTTTGAGATTGCATTCAATGAGCAAGATATTATTCTCAGCCCACACTTGAAGCTTAACACCCGTTAGAATAAGCATACATGGGTGTGTGTGGTGTTTACAAATTAAACACACTGAGGCCTGTTTTCTAGCCATATATTGTCATTGTTTTGAGTAATTCCTCTTTTCACTTCAAAGCGCAGTAATTCTTACCCTGAGCAGAACTTAAAGAAAGATCTTTCAGGAGTAAGGTGCATGCGCTCTAAAGTGCATTTACTCTTACTTCTAAATACTAACCTACAACTCACAGGGTGGTGACAGCATGTGTCCAAGAGGCTCCTGACCAGGCATGTCAGACATTTTTTTAGGCCTGGGGTCAACAAACTGAAGAAGGGTCCCTCAAAGGAGCAGGATCTCTTTCAAAGTTGTAAAAACATGTCCGGTGAGGAAAGACAAAAGACTGCAGATCTAGCAACTTGCGTCATCTACTGGTGTATGCTGCCTCCCATTAATAAATAGGGCAGCTTTAAAAATCTACAAATAAAAGTTGCAGCAGAAGAACAGGGATCTCAAAAAATGTGCTGAGCCTGGAGAATTAAGATCTCTCTGCTCCTCCCTCTCCTCCCCTTCAGGCACGCCTTTCCCTACAACACACCTATAGGAACGTCCAGAAGCTCAATTTCTGTTAAAAATAAAATGAGTCATTCAGTTCCACACATATAAGTAACTTCTGCACTTTCATGATACAGCCTTATACCTATACTCACCCCTTTGTAAATCAGTTGCAACTTACACTTGCTTAAGTTGCCTCTTTTTTCCAGGCTTTAATCAAATGGATGCCCTGAAACATCATTTACAGACTGGGCCCAGGAGCTCATAAGAACACTTCTCATTGGGTGATAAAGATAAGCTGCTGTCCCCACCAAGTGAGCACCTTCAGTGCAGCGGGCCATCTACTATATCCACCACCACTGGAAATAATTATCATCCAGTCTGCACCTAAGGGTGCTGTGGGTGAGTGGTCTGAAGTTGCCTTACGGTTGAAGTTTTTGCACTCCTTTTGTAAATGCTAACTTGCCCCTCAGTGGAGATTGGCCACATTTACATGACCGATCTCCTGACGCAATCACGCAAGCGCCCACAATGCACCAAAGGCTATAAACGACGAGTCTCTACGTTCGATACGTGTGTAACCTACAAAACCATAGTTAGTGGTATTTTTATTACACCTGATAATCGGGCAAACGTCAGAATAATTTGACAGATGGTTCTTGGCTACAGTTTTCCAATTTTAAACGACTACTCATAGCACTGTAAAAACTACAACTCGGTCACACCATGACCATCTCCTAGGTCTAAGAAGACCCGCCTAGAGTCCGCGCGCATCAAGAGAATGGCAGCTGGACAGGCTAGACTCTCTACAATCATCCGTGGGTGCCGGAGGTGGTTCCAGCCGGGCGCAGGATGGGGGTGTGGCCATACAGTTACAGGCGGGCGGGAGGGGGCTTGGCCATACTGGGTGCAGGCAGGTGTCCGGGATTCAGGCTGGCCAGTTCAGCCCGTAATCTTGTACAGGATCACTGGGGGTCAATAGAGAGGATGGGGTGGGTGGCAATCAAGTGATTCCAGTTTCCCCCTTTCCCTGAGCGTATCCTTAAGGCAGCAGCTATAGTTTCCGCTGCCACAAAGGGCCACTGAGGCTGGCCTCATTTTTTGTAACTGCCTGAAGGTACACGCTCTGTGTAGATACCTGTAGCTTAAAGACAATTACACTGAGGTATGAGCTATCAGGATCCTCAACTTTGTACACTACTACATATATTTCACAGACCTACACCTTTCTAGATCACCTACACCTTTCTAGATCACCCCACTGTTGAATAAACTACATCTTTTTCCTACATAAGTCAGATGCATAACATATTCATGAAAAATCTTTCATCAGCCAGGTCTCAGTTGTTCTATCTAGTTCAGTACGACACTACTTCTCAGGAGGTGACACAATTCTTTATAAGAAACACAAACAACATGGCGGCTGAGTTAACTGTACTGCTGTCCCGAGCAGTTCTGGTACAGTGTGGCAGCTAGTATATTATTAGCAATAATCATTCCTTTTAACTGCATTAAAAGCTGCCCTCAGGCCGAGGCACTGCCTCTTGAGAGGGGGGGGGGCAGAAACAGAGGTTGCTGTGTTGCTTTACAGTTCTCAGGTAGCTTTTGAGAGTAGGTGGGATGAGGAAGAAAGTTAAGCAGATATCTCTGCTCTCTTTGTCCGCCCTGTAGAGCAGCTGCAGCGCTGCCTCCTGGCACCCGTTCCGCTCCCATTGAAAATCACCAACATCTGTCGCGCAGCAGCAGGAGGGGAGGTTTGCTACCAAGCATTGTCCTTAGATTTCCCGCCAGCAAACTCCAGACCTTCATGTGGTTTTTGATTTCTTCTTTAGAAAATTAATTGTTCTTCCCCCTTTCTTCTACAAAAGCTATAGGCATGTGTGTCACTGATGTGAAACATTTTCAGGATATCAAAGATGTGTGTTATCTGCGTCACAATCCCTCCTGGGACGATGTACTAGCAGCACAGACTGCTTAGAGGTGAAGGCCCAACATAATCTGGAAATTTAGACTAAAACTTCATGCTGAGTCTAAATTTGATGGCATCTTCGGGCTAATGCTTATTTTCCAAATTGACAAAGGTTTGTTGTTCTCATGTGACGTTCTCCCTAAACAACTTGGATTTATTTATTTATAGATCTGGCCAATGCCTCCCAGAGGCAAGGACAGGCAGCAGCCCGAAGACGCCACCTAGTGGCAACACCTAATAGGTCCAAAAGGTCTAAAAACAACTTTTTTCCGGGAACACGTTTTCCCGAGAGCAGAGAATCTTTGCGTCGTATCGGGTTTTGCCTAATAATCATGGCTTTAAATGGACCGGTACTGTCAGGTACTGAGTACCGGCTCTTCTTTATTTTTAAGAGAGAGAGTACCTGCACTTCTCAGCAGAGGTGCAAGACTTTTAATGAGAGAGACCTTCTCAGGTGCAAGTAGGTTTTGCAGTGATGAATTAATTTTATGGCAATGGTTTTAAATAACTAAGCAAATAAAATTAAACTTGAACTTGAAACAAGCAGTACTCTGGTATAGGGCACCTGCACGCCTATATTTACATTTCAAGCACTGCTTAGAATGAACACATTTCTTAGAAACAGGTGAAAACCCCATGTTTCAGAATGACTCATCATGAGTAGATAGATAGATAGATAGATAGATAGATAGATAGATAGATAGATAGATAGATATGAAGGTATGATAAGTTTACAACTGGACCTGTTGGTCAGACATTTTTGGATGAACAATATTCCCATCAGCCTTCTCTTCTGGAAACCTCGATGCCGCACCCGAAGATCTTCTTGGAATCTTGTTATGCTCAAGGTGAGTTGTTAAACGCGTTGAGGCGTGCGCATTGACAGAATCACTTGTGCTGTCCTTAGTGGGAACTCAAGGTTTTGAATGCTAACATGGTGCATCGCCAAACATCAAGCCAGAGGTAAGCTGTTCAGACCCCCACAAATCTTCATCAAGCTTGCCTGACCTGGATGATTTTGATGGCAAACATCTGCAGCTCCATCTCCAGTACTAGTCAACTTCCCTTCACCTTCAACAGAAGGAGAAATGCTTTACTAAGTCATATGGATCAGCTTTTACTGAAGTCTTGCCAAATCTGTCCACTGTCAATCTGACACATTACTCCATCTACGAGGGCCCCAGGCCTTGATTTAGAGAGGGACATGCAGAAAAATTGGAATTTGGTCCCGTTTGGGTTATTGCCACCTTTAAGCAAAATTTCGGACTATTCAGGCACTCACCACAAAATGTAGAAATTCCCCTAAAAACAGTGGTAGCTTTACACGGGTCCCCTATGCCCAGAATTTGAACAGGCAGAATTATAACTTGGTGGAAAATTCCCCATGCACATAGATATATGATCACATAAATGTATGCTTGTGTATGTAACTATTCTATTTCTCTATGAGCATTTTCTTTTCCATTGGAGAAACCACATACCCTAAACCCACACTAAATATGACATCATTCTTTTTACTTTCCGTTTGGAAATGCACTTACACCGGCCCTGGACAGAACTAAATTAGTTTGTCTTTCCATTGTTGTAAACTGTCTGCAAGGTGAAAGTGAATTCACACTAACTTAAGCATTTGTGGTTGTTCTTTCATTTTTACAGAAAGATCAACCAAGGATTGCACGGAACCCACCCTTAACTCTAACATTGTGGTTAATTCTGCCATTTAAATGGAATTGTGGCTCTGACAAGTGCTCTTTGGAAAGGTAAAAGTCTGATAGCTCTGTGAGTTTACTCTCACAAGTAGAATTTTGACCACTACATTTGAACGTAGGTGCACAAAAGGCTTTGAGAATCGGTCCAGCATAAGCTAATTGTATAAAAAAGGGAAAAAAAATAAAAAAAATCAAGTTAAATAAATAAAGGCATATGCACTTGTAGCTACTTGACCTCAATGAATGGTGTCCAGTGAATGAACACCATCCACCTCAAAGGAGGTTAGTATTTATTCTCATTTTACTGGAAATCATGTTATTTTTATCCCTTCTCAACCAATTTCTTACAGTAATTTCTTGATACTTCTTAATTCCCACCCGTCCCGCTGGCAGGTGATTGAGCGCAGTTTTCCTTTGACAAAGGATCCGGTGTCTGACACGCGTCTTCAACCCGCTTCTCTCATATCATCTCGGTCCTGGTGTCAGAAAATCAATCAGAGACTTCAGCAAAATCTTGATACTTTCCTCCTCCTCTCCAGAAGCTGGTCAATTATTCATAGCATCTCCTCATTTCCAGAAATCTTCCTCCCTGGACCTTAAAACTCTGCAGACTTGCAATACCCACATTGACTCGACTCTCCTGTTACCTGGCGTGTTCAGATCTGTGTACGTCAGGGTAACTTTGTAATCCAATGCCTTGAAACACATGCACAAAATTAAAGAGGTCAATATTCACCATTAAAGGTGTTCCTAACAAGATGTTGCATATAGTTGGACATAGAATAAAGCTGTGAGCTTTTCAATAAGTTTTTAGTTGGTTTTGTTGAATCCCAATATTCACTGTTTAAGTCGTCCATACCATATACTGATGTGTTTGTAAGGGTTTAAAATGTGAAGATTAGTATGGTCTTACATTTATTGACATCAGACAGATAAAAGGCTGCATCACGCAACCCATGATTCAAACCTGTAGTCTACACATCACAACCCGATGTCTGACGTGGCGTTCAGCTCACTGAGCTATCTTTCCAGCAAGTACTTATGGAACATGGGTGACATTTCTCCTCATTGGCCAGTTTAATAAAGGTGATTTTTTTCAGCTGTGTTTGCTTTAATGAAGAACTGTGGGCTTTCTTAAAATAGGAGCCTTTCTGGTTGTATATCTTTGGCAAAATAGATTTCTGTTTTCAAAAAGCTCAGTATTTGCCATTACAGCATCATTAAGATTGCAACAAGATACCATCAAGAGGGTAAAAAAAGGACCATAACGAAAATGTTGAGTTGAAAAATTAGTTAATGGGGTGAATTTTCATAGCATGGCAAGTTATAAATAGGTAGTTTTGAATTGCTTATTTCTTTTATGAAAGCTTGTAGGACAGGAAGTCACTGGTGCAGCAACCTTGTGCCATCTTACCCTTTATGTCATTCCTCTGACAGACCCCTTGCGCAGTGCCGCCTTAATGCATGGGAGGCTGGGCAGTTGCCAGGGGTCCCCACAAGCATAGGGGCATCATGCAGACCAGAATTTAACACAAATTTTCTGTTAAACATTTTTATTCCTGTGAATGGTTGTGTAGGCAGGGCTTAGTGCACTGCTTTGCCCGGGGGCCTATAATGCTGTAAAGATGGCCCTGCCCTTAGGCTTTCGTGTACAAGCCACTTATGTTAGAAGTGCCCTGGCCGGCCCTCTGCATGACTTTTGTGCTGCTCCCAACAAAGATCTAGAGACTACTGGACTGTGGTGGTCTTCTTAGAGAGGAACTCTGTTTAACATGAGTGACTGCCGCTCATGACCAGGCTGTGACATACCTTCAGCTGGTAGTACTGATTGACAGCAATGGGCCACACGTTGGGGAGATTGCCTTCCTGGGTTCCTAGGTAAATACAACACAATGTGTCATTGATGGACTTCCTCATTCCACCTGAGTGTGAGAGGTAGGTGTGTGTGTGTGTTGCACGCATGTGCATGCATGCGTGTCTATGCATGTGTGTGTCCTGCATGTAAGTAGCCCCAAGACTGTAGGGTGCTCCCTAGGGTTGCAGGTATAGAATTGCAGCACAATATATATGTTTATATGATTATGCCAGAGGCCAGTGAAGGACTGCACATCAGGAGTGCACTGTGTTGTTAACTTTGGTGATCACTTCAAAAAGGGCAAAGATGCTGTAGGGATGGAGACTGAATTATTTCATCACACATTAGTAGTGACTTCTCCAATGCACCCCACCACTTTCTCCTCTTCGCATATGATTGACTCTTTAGAGGCGACATTTAAGCCCAGGTCTCCCCATCGCCTTCCATCCATCCATCTATCCATCCATTATCCACCCATTATCCATCCATCCTTCTGATTATCCATGTCTCTGCACCTTCCTCTGGGTCACCATTCATGTGTGCCTCTACTTGTAATGTCTGTGAATATATGTGTGTTTACATATGTGATGCATAGTTGATGGCCTTTATGTATGTATGCATTTATGTTGACCTGCTTAAATGTGTTTCTACAGATCGGTGTCTAGAGATGTGTTACTTATTGTTACTCCTTCTGTGAAAAGAATCCATCCATCTGTCTCTCCATCTATTTGTCCATTTTTGGGACTGAATGTGTCTTGTTTGTCACTATATATGTGCCTGTATGAGTTTCGGCAGTGTGAGAGAATAGATATGTATGTATATATGTGTGCGCGTGTGTGCGTGTGTGTGCGTGTGTGTGTGTGTGGTGGCGTAACGAAACTTCAAGGCCCCCCCTGCCAAGTACATTGAGGGCCTCCCCTCCAGAACCCAGTCAGGAGCTCTCAGGCCAAAGGCTTGTCGCCTGTGCACAGTGCCGTAGGCGGCCCCAGGAGCTCAGCCCTCCTCCCCACACTGCGAGAGATGCTGGGGCTAATGTTACGCCACTGTGTGTGTGTGTGCGTGTGTGAGCATATGTGCCTCTTTGAGTTATGTCTGTTTCGTGGCTGTCTGCATGTGTGTTGATCTGTTTAGTTGGATGCCTGTATCTTTGTTGATCTGTGTGCATAAGTGTCTGTAAGTCAGGCGGTCTTTGTGTGTTGGTTATTGCCGATTTGCTGGTGTGTGTCCATTGGTGTCTGTAAGTGTACTGTTAGCATGGGCATGTAGGCGTCATCTATGGTTGAATATGTGCATATATGTTGTGTCTTTAAACACTCTATCCAAAAGCTAAACCTATTGGCTTTATCCGTGCTTGTTTATCTAGCTAGTAGAACCCCAATTTCTCTGTATCCAGCTCCCATGTCATGGCGTCATCCACTCCATCCAACCAATGGCAAATTCTTGCGGATTGGAATCCTATTCCTTGCTCACCACATCAATTTGAAGATGCTGTCTCAGGCACCACTGCGGTGAAAGTGTGTACCACGTTCACTCCTCAATGTGTGTTCCACTACCCAAGCCTCACCTCCACTCAAGCTCTGTGTCACACATGGTATTTGCCTCTCTTGCTTCATCCTCTCTGCTGCGTCATTTCCGCTGTTTATCGCATGTGTACAACCCCCTTCTTTCAGCTTTCCCCGGTAGCGCCCTCCTCACAGGCTGTGTTTCTAATGTTTAACTTTGTGCATGAGTTCCGCCCATTTGCTGTTGACTTTGTAGCTCTCCTGGTAAATGCAGTGCATTAAATGGGCAGGTACCTTCAGGTAATGGGTACCTGCACTGCTTTGGCGTTGGCTCAACATCCTGTGATTCTGGGCAAATCACTTAATCTTCCAGTGCCCATGGACAGCGCCTGGATACCCTCACAGGTGATAAGCTGCGCTATATAAATCTACAAATGTATTTATTTGTTTGATTTGGAAGGCTGAGTACCTGCACTTCTCAGCAGAGGTGCAATACTTTTAGTGGGAGAGTGCAGGCACTTCTCTATACTCTGCTATGATAAATACCTTGAATTCTAGATTTCCATCTCAAGCACTGTGTACATGTCACATGTTCCTACACCTGTCGTGTTACAACCTTTTCTATGCTCTTTACCGCACTGATTTACAAGGCGCAGAGAGCAGAGGTCCTGTGTTTGATGAGCAGATCTTCACTGGTAATTAAATGCAGGAGCAGCAAATCTGCCTTCTGTCCTGTACATTCATCTCACGTCCCCTCTCTCTGCCAGGATTCATTTCAATGGCATTTCACAAATGTACCATGTCAAATGTTTCAATAAGTCGCAGTAGAGTAGAGCTTCCAGTCGGGGCTTTAAGTGGGATGAAAAAACTTTGGGTTCTCACAAAGGGGCGCAGCCAATTTAATTAAGGGTGTGGCTTAAAAACATGCATGCTAAAAGTCTGTGCTTAGCATAGTGTGCCGCCGACTGGCATTTTGCTGCTACTGTCATTGCATCCAGATATATAATACAAGTAACATTACACCTACAACGAGTCAGGACTGTTGGCTTTGTCAATGGTTGTTAGCTGCATAAGATAATTAAGCAACAACTACAGCTTCGTTGTATAGAATATTGAAAATGCTTCAGTTCTGAAATGATGAGACTGTGAAAGAACTGTAACGAGTCTCTTTGAAGTTACATTAAAGGTAGGGAAGGGTGGTGGTGCTGCAGAGGTAAGATTTGTTTTTTCACCCTGAGGGTGAGGGCAAAAATGGACCTGTCTCAGCACCTGCTTTTTAGAACCTGACTCACTTAAAGTCCTGCTTCTAGTTCTGTTTTTTTATCATCACCAGAACTGGTACTTATGGCTCTGTATTTATAACGGGGAAAGCAAAATTACATGTGGAATGGAATGCAACGCTAAGAAGCAGGGTATATAAACAGGTCATGCCTGACACAGGAAAACGTACGCACTCACTGAATGTACGTGTGCTTGTATAGTGATCCTGACAGCCAAAAGGAAAGTGGATGGACCTGAGACAGAAAGGTAAACTTACATTTTTGTGTAAGTTTACAATTTTTTTTTCTATTCACAAACTACGAGCTAATAGTAAGTTTACGATTGCGGAGTCTCCGCAGTTGGGACAGAGAATTCCGCACATATACAGATAGGACAGGCGGAGAACTCTGCACATATAAAGATAGGACAGGCAGAGAACTCTGCACATATAAAGATAGGACAGGCAGAGAACTCCGCACATATAAAGATAGGACAGGCAGAGAACTCCGCACATATAAAGATAGGACAGGAGGAGAACTCTGCACATATAAAGATAGGACAGGCAGAGAACTCCGCACATATAAAGATAGGACAGGCAGAGAACTCCGCAGATATAAAGATAGGACAGGCAGAGAACTCTGCACATATACAGATAGGACAGGCAGAGAACTCCGCACATATAAAGATAGGACAGGCAGAGAACTCCGCACATATAAAGATAGGACAGGCAGAGAACTCTGCACATATAAAGATAGGACAGGCAGAGAACTCTGCACATATAAAGATAGGACAGGCAGAGAACTCTGCACATATACAGATAGGACAGGCGGAGAACTCTGCACATATAAAGATAGGACAGGCAGAGAACTCTGCACATATAAAGATAGGACAGGCAGAGAACTCCGCACATATAAAGATAGGACAGGCCTATAGTCCTATGTGCGGAGTTCTCTGTTCCAACTGCGGAGGGTCCGCAGTCATCAACTTACTTATAACTCATAGTTTGTGAATCAGGCCAGGCAAGTGTTTGAATTAAGTGTATTACAAAAGGTCAGGCAGAGAAATAAAGAAGCCTGCCTGCTGTTATGCCAGAGTTATTTAGTTGGTGATTTAAGATTCAAGTCATCTTTTAGGGGGTTTTGTCTGACGCTCTCTAGCACTTTTTTCTAATTTCTAATGGTGATTTGCAGAATAAGGTACAACTATAACTGGACTTTTCCTCTTTATTGAGATGGGCATAACTATTATATTGTGTTTGGGCTCACTCTTCAGAGCACATCCCTCGAGCAAGGCCATGACTCCTTTTCCAAAATATGCTGGAGAGTGAAGAAGGCTGTGTAGGCCAACTTTCCATCTTAAATCAAGTAGCTGGCATCCTGGGACCCTTTTAAATACTGGGCGCTCTGCCCTGGACTGCACTATGGCCAACCTTTAAATGGGTGTGGCAGGCGCAGACCAGGTCAGTGTGCCCTATCATAATGAATGTGCCACTTGTAGTGGAGCTGTGAACTCGCGACTGCCCTGAGGGCAGTGCATGTGTCAAAGGTGGACCGGGTCTTTGATGCCAGCGGCTCACATTTTAGAAAACACCCCAGTCTACATTTGAAAGGGGGACAAAAATCCTCTTTCAGCCAGGTGATATGAGTGACAGCACCCGCCCGCAGGGGGATCCCAGGGGGTTCTCTGCGACCAACCCCGCTTTCAAGGGAGGCCCTCAGTGAGCACACTGACTGAGGAACACCTCCAGGTGGAACACAGTCAGTGCTTCCTGGCAGTTGCTTTGCTCTGCACTCAGGTCTGTGATACGGCCACACCCCTATGCAAATAAGGGAATTCTCCCACGCCCTGAGATCGCAACAGTGCTACATATATGCACTGGTGTGATCCATATTACAGAATAACATGTGCAAGCTTCTGTGGCCTAGCCAATAACTGTGTAATGACCCAATTAATCAAGCTGGATCAACATCTCCCTCGCTCAAGGCGTCTTTACCCACTGTCTAAAAGCGGGTCAAGTCACTGCCCTGCTAAATAAAATCTGTCGACCTGGATGATCTGATCAACTTTTGTCTCATCTGAGTCCATCTGTTCCTTGAACAACTACTGAAAAACTTTGTAAATAATAGACTGAAACTATTAGTCAATGACAACAACCTCCCTGATGACTGTCAATCAGACTTTTGGGCAGCTCCCACACAGAAACGGCCACGCTACCAGTTATTGATGAGTATGTATCCTAGACAAAGACAATTCCTGCCTGCTGATTCTACTGATACTTTCAGTGGTCTTCAGCACTGTGAATCACAACATCCTTGCCCAGATATGAAAGTTTCACAGGGGCTTGGAAGACAACAATCACAATTAGTGCTTACCAATCTCAAGTTATCAAAATAGACATTTCCTCCTCCAGTCATGTTCCAGAGAACTGAGTTGTCCCTCAGGGATCCATCTTAGTCCTGCGTCGTTCAACTTCTACCTTGAAGCTCTTGGCAAGGTTAGCAGAGACTCAGGCCTATCATACCTTCAGTACGCAGACAATACACACCTGTATTTGAATGTCACCGATCACAAGAACATCAACTTGTTCAAAGTAACTCTTGTGAGCAATCAAACTTGGATGGCCACCCATCACTTTAAACCCAGTTCCAACAAGTCAGGACTTCTTTTCTTGTCACAACCTTGCTGCACCGTACTCCAGGAATCAATCCTCCCTGCCAACGTCTTAGCATGCGACTTGCCCACTATTGATAATTCCAAATCTTGACTACACCTTCAGAACCACATTAACTTATTTGCAAGCAATGCCAAGCACCAGATTCGTCTGATTTGTGGAATCGAATCCCTCCTCAGCGAACAAGACCTGAAATTGACTATGAGAATTCTTTCGTTTTGTGTATTCCTAAATCTTAACTTGCTCTGCTAAAAGCCTTTCTGACTGCTGTGTCACACTGAATCTCTAGGATTGGTCACTCTGATCACATCATTATTTTACTGCATTCACTATGCTGGATCCCTGTCGACTGCAGTGGCGTAACGAAACTTGAGGGGGCCCCCATGCAAAGTGCATGGAGGGGCCCCCTTCCGGACTTAACTCCGGAGATCTCAGGCCATGGTACTATGCTGAGGGGGCCTCCTGGAGCTTGGGGCCCCCCGCACTGCAGGGGCTGCTGGGCCTTTGTTACGCCCCTGGTCGACTGCAGATCGACTTTCCAACGCGTTTTCACTTGTGCATTTAAATGCGGACAACCTTTATTACCCGATAAGCAACCTGATGATTTCTGGGAGGTCCAGTCAACTACAAAGCTCAAATACTCTTTTTTCTTGAAACCCCTGGATGCAATCAGGATTTGGATTGCTAATCCAACACCCATTCCTATCATCACCTCCTCGTCTACATTCACAGGAGAACTTAAATTCTTTCTCTTTGATCAGCATCTTCCCTTGTCCTTTAGCTAATCATTGACAAACAATATCACCTATTTTGACTGCTATCTTATTTACTATGCCTGCTAATGCTTCAGGTCATGCTAATTTGCTTGCTCTACTTTCACTTGTGATCTTTTACACTACCATTGTTTGTATTGTTGTGTTTCCACTAAGTGTATCAGTTGTAGTATTTTCCTTCCTATTGTTAGAACTCTCACCTGTGTAAGTCTTCCCTCTGCAAAGCATTCTAATGCTATGCGACCTTGTGTGTGCTAGATAAAATGTAAATAAATAAATAAAGGTCAGACATCTAGCTTTAATTTGCTAATGCATGCAACAACTATTTGTCCATGCCTGTGTCTAAAGTGCTTAAGCATAAAACTACAACAAGCATAAATGCTGTTTGATTGCATTAGCACATTAAAGCCAGACTTGTTGGATTTTCCAATGCTGCTCCAGTTTACAAACCGGGGGGCATATTTACGAGAGGGTTGCATCATGTTTGGACTTGGTACATGCATGACACAAAACCTCCAAGTCACATTTTTTAAAACACTCAAAGCAGCTTTGCGTGGCTCCCAAAATCTGGAGTAACGCAACGCAGCGCAAATCGCTGTGTTGCATTTCTCTGTGCTTAGGAGGCATTCCATGGGCATTGCGTAGGTGTTCCTACTCAACTCCCGTGGGTTTTGACGCGTTCCCAGATTTTCAAGACCTTGTAAACCTGGGAATGTGCCAAAAAGATATGCCTCCGCAGGAGAGGCGTAACAAGGAGAAATATATTTATGTCTCCTCATTACTTCCTCTTTCAAATGTGTGCTGCATTCTGCAGCACACAAAGAAAGAGGAATATGCCTCTAAGGATTGTTTTTGTGCAGGAAGGTGCCCCTTCCTGCACAACAAACAATCCTGCATGCAACGCAGGCACCCTTGCACCATGCCGCAAGGGTGCCCACGCAGGGGGAAAAGTCAGGAATGCGCCATATGCCTTAATTACGGTGCATTCCTGCCCTTTCCCAGTAATACAGTGCAGTGCAGCAAGGTGACTTGCTGCACTGCACCACTTTTTCATAAATTTCCCCCAGATGCTTATTATTTATTAAAACGGTCTACTGGTGTGATTTTCTGTTTCTGCGTTTATATATGTTTACGGTTGCTGAATGTGAACCTAAACGTCTGTAAAGCAGCATATTGATGTAAAGTCTATCTACATTTTAAAGAAATAGTGCTACAATTAAATCTATTGTTATGCATGGCTGTACATAGTTGTGCTGTCAGAAACAAAGGAAATTCTTGCTCTCACAAATCTGTCTGTAGAATGAGTTTAACAGCACTGATTGCCAAGGGCATTCCCAGCTTCCCTACAGACCTGAAACCTTTCTATATTATGCGGTCATTAATACCGTGTGCAGTAATGTGATATATCTAATGTTATATTGGTTAAGTTACTGGTAGAGCTACGAGCGTCCGCTATTTTGTTTATTTTTTATTTATGCAATTTTATATATGCCGCAGACTTACCCAAAAGTGCTAAAGCACTTCACAGGACCAATATTTAATTACATGGAAGTTACATGAGGTTTAAGATAAATAATACAGCTTTAAGTAATTATAAAGATTGAGAATACAACAAGGTAGATCATTGCATAAAATAGAGTGTACAAAAGCTTTAAGACGGCTGAGGAAGTATACAGAGTGTACCAAAGGCATACATGGCCATACAAGGTTGACCTAGTAGACACCATAAAGGTCACTGAGGTAGTATAGAAGTCTGTGCCAAGAGTTGATTACAGTGTTTTAGTCCAAATACCATTAGAAGAGAAGAGCTTTCGGGTACGTTTTGAAAGTTGTCAGTGAGGGAGTTGTGCGAAGATTTGGAGGTAGTGAATTCTAGATTCTGGTTGTGCTTCCTGAGAAGTATTGTGCCATCAGTCATTCCTTTTTAAAGGATGGGGGTTCAAGGAGCATTGCTTCAGCATTTCGCAAGGGTCTGGAGCCGCCTGAAAGCTTGAGTTTATCCACTAGGTAACTGGGAGTGGAAGTGTGCAGAGCTTTATGGGTGATGCAGGCAGTCTTGTAGATAGCCCTTGCTTCAATTGGATACCAACAGAGCGAGAACCCCTTGGGGGTGATGTGGTCATTTCTTTTAGCCACGTAGACAAACCGTACTGCCGAGTGTAGAATTATTTTCAGGGGCTTCAGATGGGTTTTGGAGAGACCAGTCAGGAGAGAGTTACAATAGTCTATTCTGGAGATTGTCAGTATTTAAGATCTTGTTCTGGGATGTAATGGCAGATTCCCCACAGAAGATGTTATGTTATGTTATGTTATATATATTTGTATCGTGCTCAGCTACTCGGCAGAGTGTCCCGGCGCATGCAGAGGTAAAGGAAAAAATGTAGCAGGAAGACAACTAAAAGAGGAAAGTTTTTAACTTTTTCTTAAAGATCACTTGATCCTGAATGCACCGCAGCGCCAAGGGTAGAGCATTCCAAGCCAGACTAGCTTTCCTGACAAGTGAACAGCCACCCAGCCTTTGGCGGTTGAATCTAGGGGTCTGCATCAGAAGTTGAGAAGAGGAACGCAACTGTCTCACTGGATTATAGAAGGCAAATCTCTTCTGAAGGTAGGTGGGGCCCCTGCCATAGAGAGCCCTATGGGCAATAGTCAGCATTTTGAATTGGATTTGGGACTCCACTGGGAGCCAATGCAGGGAGCGCAAATGAACATGCACACTGCACCTGTTTGACAAGCCTAACAGGAGTCTGGCAGCGGAGTTTTGGACTACCTGCAGTTTCTTTAGGAGGTAGCCAGGAATGCCCACATAGAGTGCATTAGCGTAATCCAGGCGAGATAAAATCAAGGCACGGACCACAGTTTCTTTAGCAGGCCCTGGGAGAAAGGGAAGAAACTTTCTCAGCGCTTTCAAGGTGCCGAAACAGGTCCCAACGAGCTTCTTGACTTGAGTGGAAAAGTTCAGGTTTTCAGAGAACCAGACTCCTAGATTTTTTGCAGCATTATTCCCAGCACTAGGCAGGGGGAAGCCAGGGGGCCACAGCTTCTCTATGAAGCTGTGGCTCATTGATAGCGAGCTCTTTTGGCCAGGGTGCTGATTGGAGAATCTAAGTTGAGTATTTTGTCTAAGATGACTCCCAGAGACTTGTCACTGTCAACAATAGTGGGTTTACTGCTGAGGATGTTGTGTGAGTCCATCCAGGACTGCAGCAGAGATATTGATTTCAATGGGGAGATAAGGAGAAATTCCGTTTTTAGAAGGTTTAGGTGAAGGTGATTAGAGGTCAGCCAGTCAGGAACAGAGTTTAGAGTGGTGGCAAGCAACAAGATGTTGTTTGGTGAGAAGACCTTTAGATACAGCTGTGTGTCATCTGCATATTGGTGATAGCAGATCCCTGACTTATTTAGAAGGACTCTGAGTGGCTCAATGTATAGGTTGAATTGGGTTGGAGCAAGGGTGGGCCACTGGAGGATCCTGTGGCCTACCACAATCGGTGAGAAGAGATGGCCATTAATTTTAACTCTCTGCGATCTGCCCATGAGGAATGAAGCAAACCATTTCAGGACGATGCCATCAATGCCCATTCGATTTTGGAGTGTGTCTAGGAGCGTGCGGTGGTTGACCATGTCGAAGGCTGATGATAGGTCGAGAAGAATTAGGATTCAAAGGTTGTCTGTGTCTAGATTTCAAAGAGCAACGACCACCACCTGTAATAAAGCGGTTTCTGTGCTGAAGACCCGATTGGAACCAGATTCGAATTCTTCTAGGAGGTTGTTGTTTTTGATGTGTGAGGTGAGTTGGGGTGACTTGTCCAATTTTGGTGCAGTCAGGAAATGTTCCTTGGCTGAGCGAGAGATTCACTAGTTTTGTCCAGTGGGGAAGCATGTGAGTATTAAGGTCTTTTGCAATGTTGCCAGAGATCGGTTTTACAAAGTGGTTTAAGGGTTTCGTTTTTATGATAATCTTGAGTAAGTCTTCCTCTGTAATGGAATTAAATAGTTGCCAAGTCTCTCTGGATTTACACACCAGCGGAGTGGTAGGGTGGACATTGTCATGTAGTAGCCGTTAAACTTTGGAGTCGAAGAACTGTTGAAGCTCCTCTGCTTTTGATGGTGGGTCTTCCAAATTGCTGGATGTGGGTGCGGAGGGGTTGTTGGTGGGTTTGACCAGATCGAAGAGTTGCTTCGGTCGGTTCTTGGCTGAGTCCAGCAACGACCTAGAGTGTTTGGATTTCTCCCAGAAGATGTGTTTTTTGTATAGGGACCTAGTATTTCAGAGGCAAGTGAGGTTAGTGGTGGAGGGCGACTGTCTTAATTTCGTTTGTAAGATTCTTAAGGCTTTTCTTTCCTCATAAAGTGCCTTGTTAAACCATGGTGCTGATGGTTTAGGACGTTTCTTTTTACTTTGAAGTGCAGCTCCAATGTCAATCACATCAGAGAGGCATGCAAAGCTGTGGGAGGTAGCACCGTTCACATTTGTGGTGGGGCCAAAGAGGGGAAGTATCTTCTGAACAGTGGTGTCTTGAAACCAAGTGGTTGCTCATTTCGGATAGCCAATTACCACAGTGTGAAATAGTCGTAGGGAAGAGGGAATGAGGGAGTAGTCGGACCAGTCTACCATGATTGGATCATTCACATTCACTAAGAGCATGTCGTCCAGTGGATATTATTAGGTCCAGTATAGAGTCTTTAGTGTGTGTTGGCTTAAGGTTATATTGGGTCAAATCACTGTTGAGGAGAGTGGAGGCAAAGTGGTTCACTGTAGAGACTTCTGTGCCCCAGTGAAGGTTGAAGTCTCTCAGAAAGATCAATTTGTCGCTCCGGGTGGTTTGGTCGTTATGAGGTCAGTGCATTCCTTGACAAAGGCCATGTTATTACCTGCTGGGTGGTAGATTGCATTTATTCTGAAGATAGAGTTGTGTTGAGTACGTAGGTCTAGAGCAAGGCATTGAAATGTGGAGAAAGCACCATTTGGTATCTCCTCGCATTGTGGTGAATCTCTGTAGATGATTGCGATACCACCCTCTACTCTGCCTACTCAGTTCTTCCTGATGCTGGAGTAGTTTGGAGGAAGTAGAAGATCAAAGGTGTTGTGGGATGTCATTGAACCAGGTCTCAGTCAGGATTAAGAGGTCAAGGTTGTATTGAGAGATGGTGTCTGGGGATCGATAAAGCCTCCATGAAACGCCTGAAGGTGGTGCAAAATGCAGCCGCTAGGCTTATATACAGACTGCCAAAATATACCCCTGTTAGTTCTCTTCGTTGTGAGCTCCATTGGCTAGACATGGGAAAACATGTCCATTTTAAGGCCTTGTGCTCAGTCTTTTAAGCCAGGGCTTGAACTGCTCCCCACCACCTCAATGACTTGATAAAATCTTATCAGCCCACTCGTTGCCTGCGCTCTAGCAATCGCTCGCTGCCCACTGATTAAACTTGCCCGCATGGGAGGTAGCTCCCTCACGTTCCTCGGCCCTAAGCTCTGGAATGCTTCGAGAATATCTGAGATTCTGCACTTCGCTGCTCTCCTTACGCAGACAACTTACAACTTGGCTGTTTTGACTCCATCTGAGGTGGGAGACACTCTTCTGCTGCTAAAAGCACCGGGAAACCCCGAGGGCCTGATTCACAGAACTAACTTACGTCAGAAACGTAAACGTAAACGTAAAGTTAGTACTTTTTAGGTATTCACAGAATACACTTACTCATTTTGGTATTCACAGAATAGTACTAACTTTACATTTACGTTTACGTTTACGTTTACGTTTTTGACGTAAGTTAGTTCTGTGCCTGATTCACAGAGCTAACTTACGTCAAAAACGTAAACGTAAACATAAACGTAAACGTAAAGTTAGTACTATTCTGTGAATACCAAAATGAGTAAGTGTATTCTGTGAATACCTAAAAAGTACTAACTTTACGTTTACGTTTACGTTTACGTTTTTGACGTAAGTTAGTTCTGTGAATCAGGCCCCGAGTGGGTATCTGTACACGCTCTATAAGTATTTTATTAATAGTGTACACACATAAAGAAAGCAAAATTGAAATCTGAAAATTTTAAAAGTCTGTCTAAATGTGAGGAAATTTAAAATCTGAGGCTAAAAATGAAGATGGTACCCTTAGTTGGATTTATGAGAGCAACGAAAGTACAGCAAACAGTAGTATGGACGATTGGTGGCCTCAACTGAAGCACTTGTATGTACCGATAAAATGAGAGGCTGCATTAGGAACAAAACAGACAAAGTGATAAGCCAAAGCCTGGCATATCATTTTGGCTTTTAGAAATAAAGCCACATTTTAGAAAACTCAAACCTTCCAATTAAAATTATAATTTAGATTTTCGTATATTTTTTGTCAAATAAATAAATGATTTTGTATTTTTTTTTGGTTTATATTTGTTTCTGTACTTTTGTGTATTTTTTTTAGGTTGAATTCGTAGAAATTGCTCATGGCGAGGTCGTCGGCTTCCACTAGTGTTTCAGTAGTGGTCCCAGCAGTCAAAACCGTAAGAACCGCTGCTCTACATGATTCTGCCCTGACTACATGGAAAGCCTAGGGAACTGTTGTTACCTATATGATTTTCATTGTAGCCAAAATAACGGCAAACAAAAACAACAAGCTTTGGCCTGCACAAGAAGCTATTGGAGGTACCCTGACTAGATGCGAGGCCCAGGTAGGAAGGGCATCTTTCTGGTCCCACAAACGTAGAGAGTTTGAGTGGGACCCTACCCTGAGAAAAGTCGTCGTATGGCAACAAGCACTCACCAGAGAAAATGCTGCCAATCTTAGGAAGTAGGTAGAATTCACACTAGTCTTTCTTCCCTGTTCACAGTACAAGTTAACTCCGTTTGAGGTTATAACACTCTGGAGCCTTTTATCTTGTATTACTTTGCAGAGCACAGATGCTCATTCCAATCATCAAGCACTCTGCCCTGTCCAACACAGGATGCACGTGCCTGCCTTGGATGTGTTTGAGCGGCAGCCCTGTAAGGGTTAGAGAACAGGTCTGATAGGGCAGGGCTGTAATTGGCATTTTGCTTGACTGCAGCATTGTTGTCTCTCGATATGACAGTCCAATTTTGTTTGCATACTTTTCTCATTGACCAGTAATTTCTTCGTTCTTGCAAACGTGTTTCCCATTTTGTTTAATGACCATCAAGAAATGTGTTGTTCGATTGAATGTTACTGTACTTGCATTGAGTAAGTGAGTGAGGTATGAATGGTGTGACTGCTGAGTCCCAGACCCTTACCACGGTCGGAACTCAGCTCTTGCTACCAGTAGCCATGCTGCTTTTTTCTAGAGCTACTGGCATAAGAAGTGTGCATGCATGTTTCTTCTTCTGCTCAGGCATTGGCTACACTTCCACTGCACACAGACCCCTTTTTTTGGGTCCGCCTCTTGCAGATGAGGCTATTTTGTGTCTTGGTGTGACTATGTAAAGAAACAAGATGTCATCACTCAACAAGATGGAAGCTCAGTTACTAATTGTTATGCTGTGGGCTGATCCAAAATGTGACTGGCGTAGGCAACAACAAAGCTAGTGGCTGAAGGAGGCTGAAATGTATTAATTTCAAGACATCTGGCAAAATAGCTAAGGCTCTCTTTTATGCCAGACCCCAAAAAATGGCTCCTAATGGGGACCACACTGATTAAAGAGAATAAGCATGTATATCGTTCACTTTAAACTCATGATAGTAGGTCCATTATTGAAAATACAGCTTTTTGGTAGGCTACCCTTCCGTGAGTTATTGGCAGGAGACATCGTTTAGTTCACATGTGATACATCGCATGCCGTTACAACAACCGCGTTGTTACATCGCATACGATTACATCGCAAGTCGTTACAACGACTTGCTGTAGGGGGCAGAAGGTGTTGGATTTACAATCCAACACCTTCCCTGCTGTTGCACAAACTGGAGTAGGAATAGTAAATTATACTATTCCTAAGTCCAGCGCACCCCCTACAGCAAGTCGTTGTAACGACTTGCAATGTAATCGTATGCGATGTAACAACGCGGTCGTTGTAACGACCGCGGTGTAATGGTTATAACGACATATATTCGTTATTGGCATGCTTAATTTTTGGCTTCATTTGCAAATGCAGTAGCTTGTTTTCAAGGACATTTTTCAATGTATTGTATTTTTATTTATAAAGTGCTTTGCGAAAAAGGACTTTGGTTGTTCAAGCAACAATGCAGAGGTAGTTGGTAAACCAGTAAGCGTTATCAGGAGCAGAACGATTAAGAACAATGTGCAGTTGACAACAGGGGGACTTTCAGCTTGATATAGAAGGCGGGCAGAGTAGGAGTGTGTAGATCAGCTATAGAGAGGGACTTCAGTGCTCAAGAGCACGGAAGAAACTAAAAGCAAATAGGGACAGTGCGGCAACTGATAAGCAGTGTTGCCATTGTTTGCGGTCTTGCTACAGACAACTCCAGTATTGTATACAATACTACACAGAGTCAGCGCTCGCTTATGAATAGATGAATTTCTTGTCAATCTCAGTTCCCCGCAGTTTCAATGGTGGCTTTCGCCCTCTGACCATTCCCGAGCATAGCTTATGCTTATGATTGGCTAGGGTGCAGCCTCCCACTGCTGACCTCCTGGAACTCTTTTCTGTGCTGTTTTTTTCCCTTAGTTTTTTTAACACTCCATAGGAGTGCATGTGTTGGTTTTCAGAGTGCACTCATGCTCTTTACTTTGATCCCTTTCGACTCACCCCATTTCTCCCCTCCCTCCCGATCCTCCTTGGAGACGTGGCAGGCCCTGTATGTTGGCCATGGTGATGCCATGGATGTTCTTTGAACCTTGTCTCTCCGCTCCTCTCCTTCCTTCAGATGCACCTCTACAGCACGACAGGCGCCAGATGGCACCATTGGAGTTGACATGAAGTGGAGATGATATTATCACATTGCACCATCCAGTGCTGCCCCTTCCCATGGTGATAGTTGTTACTTGCTTTTCAACTCAGGCGGGCACTGGCAACGCTTATCGCAGCAATCAGCCATGATAGAAAACAATAAAAGCATTGTTTCCTATACTTTCAAGAAGGGCATTACACTACAGCAATATAGATAACACTCATGACGATGCAACACATGTTATATCACGTGATGCAGCAGTCATCTTGAAAGAATGTAAAGCAATATTTTCATTGGCACAGCCGATCACGTTGTTTGCTCAAAACTGGCAAAGCAATCAGAAGTGATGATCTTTGGAGCGGATGGCTCGCCGTGGAACTCCACCTTGTGGTCTACAGACCTCAGACCTACTCCCAGTCCACACGGCAGAAACCTTGGGATCACCATCGATAACAAGCTGGGGATATCTGCCCATGTCAACACTGTCAACATGTCCTGGTTCCACACTCTGAGAATGCTGAGAAAAATCTACAAGTGGCTACCAAACAACATGGAAATTACCAAACATATAATGAGAGGACTGCAAACCATCCAGAACACAGCAACCAGGGTCCGCCTCAACCTCCCACGCAGCACAGACATCACAACGCACCTGAGGGAGCTCCACTGGCTCCCACCAATACACGGGCACATACAGCTCCTCACCCTACACTTACACACCACTACACAACACAGGTCCAGCTTACCTGAACAGCTGCATACACTTCCATCAACAATCCAGGCACATCCGCTTAGCTGGACTCTTGCCAGCACACATCCCTCAGATTCACAGAAACAGAACCGAAGGTCGCGCCTTATCCTACATCGCTCCTAAAGTGTGGAACAACCGCCCACTACACCTCAGAGCCTCCTCCTCTCCTTGAATTCCACAAGAAGCTAAAGACTGGCTCTTCCCACTCCCGGGGCTAACCTTTCACACCTACACAGCGCCAGGTTACCCTCATGGGCAGGGTCGGATTGGTAAGGCGGGCACTCAGGCAATGGGCCAATATCTGAGTTGCAGCTGTGGGCTGCTTTTTTGGGCATCATGGTGGCAATTTGGGCAGTTTCAGTGCTCTTCAGATGCCACCAGCGGCCCAGTGGGGACCTGAGTGGCCTTTCTGGAGGCAGATGGGCCTCTGTTACCTTCCTTTTACCAACGGGGCGGAGGTGTCATTCCTATTCTCACGATGGGCAGTCCATTAATGTATGCAGATTGAGCAGGGGCAGGGGGCCTGAGCAGAAGTGGCCTCACTTATATTCAGGTGTGGTTCACAACTGTGAACTAATCCGTGCACAAAGAGTCCTGGCAACATTTGCATTTTCTTAATCTCCGTGAAGTTAAGAAAACATGCCTCTCTTAGAGCACCCTCCCCCTCTCCTTCTTTTCATAATACAACATTCTTTTGCAAAAAGGCGCAGTCCGCCAATGTGGACCACTTTTTTTTAGGGTGCTCGGGCCTATTTTTGATCCCAATCCAACCCTGCTCACAGGTGAAAGTGCACTCTAAAAATACTCATAACATAACAAGACAGAGTGGCTTTGCCCATGCTTGTTTGTTTCTGAAGTCAATGCCATTTATGTCTTCTGCACCATCCCAATGTCTCCCAGTTTGGTTAAATATAAGATAGTGAACTTTCAGTCACATCTTTCCTTTCATAAAGATCTCGCTTTCAAGTTCAAAGAGCCCCAATTCTTGTCATATTACAAAGATCTTTTGTGTTTGCCTTGTACAGTGGTGGTCTGGTACGTTTCCGCCATCTTTCCCCTAATCGAACACACCACAGTGGGCTGCAAAATCCACTGCTACGTGTTAACAACAACATAACACCCTCTCAGGCTTGGCGAGCCTCGTCCATGGGACTTGGCACTCGAGCAGCACCGCCTACTTAGATCTTCCTTTTTATACCTCTCTTTTTTCACCCCCTGAGCTAAACTTCTGCGCTGAGGCTAATACATTCTGTCACCTCATCCAATCAACTGCGCGAACACAACTTCATGTCAGGGCGAGGCGCTGTCAACTGATATGTCAGAAAATCAATTAATTACTTTTAAGCAGCAGTTAAGGGGATCCACACAATTCTGCCATGTGAATTATTAAAGGGTGCGCGAATTGAGGTTTCTGCATAGCTGAAATCCTGTCTGAAAGAAAAGTGCAGTGCGCTGTTCCTGCCCTGGAGCCTAATCAACAGTATTGAATCCGCCTTAGGGGGAGGAGCGCGCGGATGGCGCGCGGCGCACGCTCGTGCCAGCCGGAGGCGGCACTAACGAGCCAGAGTTCTTAGGAGCGTGGCACGAGGACCGGTCTGCTGTCATGGCAATTACGAACAGGCCCCTAGGTTGCGCGCGCTGGCCAGCTGGGCCCCGAGGAGCTGAAAGTCCCACCTTGAATGGAAACAAACGCCGGACAGCACGCAGGCTCTTCTGTGGCCATGGAAGACCCGACAGTAGCCATGCCCACTGGTAAATACAGTGCTTTTGTCCACGGACATGAAATCAGACCGGCCTATCAGTGAACATTTATTCTGGCATCGACAATAGTTTAAAATGACCCTTAATATAGCAGAATAATAAAATTTAGAAAGAACATTCATAAAACATTTCTATATGAGGACATATCTGTGGTGAAGGACCAGCAAAAACATCACTATGCTTGGATCACATTTAAAAAACTTGGAAGATGTGTTCCAGTGTGCACACATTTACCAAAAATGGGTGGCAAAAAGCTTTTATGAGTATGGAAAGCAGTTTTACATACTCTTACGTGCTTTCGTGAATTGTCCCGAAACGTCCGACTCCATATTAATAAAAGTGCAAAGATAGGGCAGTTCTTTCTATTTTTTGCTAATTGTTTATTAATTCTCCCTGTATATTCCCATTTTTGAAGTGCAGGGGACAATTCAGAAGTCCATGCAACAGTGAGTAAAAGAGTACTACAAGAGCACTGCTTTACGTACTCCAAAATGCTTTTGTGAGTTGGCCCCTGTTAGTTTAATATGGCCCTTGCCCCAGTTCCCAGGGCCCTGCAGACATACTGAGGGTTCTAAATGAGCAACATTTGACACTCATGAACCAGTGCTCGACTGTATTCTGGATCCTCAGAGACGCACTGAGTCAGGTTTAGCCATGTCAGCCAGGGGGGTGCAGGTTGATCCACAGGACGTGTCCGCAGTGTTTGAGATATATCCTTCTCTCCTTCTCTCCTTCATTGTAGATGCTGCTGTAAGTGGCCTAAACCTGTTGAGGTGATGTCAGTCATTTTTCTGATTGACATCAGCATGTGGCAATAGGATCCTTTTGGGTTGTCCCAGGGCTCAAGTCCTAAAAAAAGAAGTGGGAGGACTCACCAAGTTAGGCAGAATGGGTGTGACATCACCGTGCATGACATCACAGGACGTGACATCACCTAGTGTGACATCACAGAAAGTGACATCACTGCATGTGACATCACATGTGGCATCATAACCCATAACCTCACAGGAAGGGACATCAGATCTTAAGACCTCACATATGTTTAGCAGGTCTATCATGACTACATTTGAGCGCATTACAATATTTAACAATTTAGATTTTGCATTGGAGTTGTGCCAAAATATTGACACTACCCAGTAGCAAAATCTAGGCCTCAATTTATACATTTCTTTTTAATCCCTTCCACAAAGAAATTGGTAACTCGGAGAAACATGGCAGTAAATCTGTTCTGCTTAATTGGTTGCAATGTCTGCATTTTTAAATATCTTATGGGGTTCAGGCACCTGCTGCAGAGATCCTTGTGTGCCAACTAAATCTCAAGGATTAATAATAATGGGAAGATAACTCTGGAGGATAATGTATTTGCTGGAGAGAACTGTGTTTTGCCAAGTCCTAGTTTTGAATCAAAGTAGCATAGAGGGTTAATATGTCTCCTGCAGATAACGTTATGTAACAAGTAGATGACAGATTTTTATTTTATGTAAATGGTTAAGTGGGTTACTGCTTTTGAGACAGAGATCCTTTTGTTACATGCAGTTCATAAATTGTAATCCTTCTGATATAGCACAGTGAGCTATGAAGGGCATGTGGCTCCTACACCTTGTAACCCTCACTGTCTTATGTAACACATCCTTTATATTGATGGGCACACATATGATTTATTGTCAATCTATTAACTGTACATGTGGTGTAAAGTGCTCTGACATCATGCATTGGGATGAGTAGTGCTAAAGCGGTATAAAAGAAATAAAATAAAATAGTGGAATTTAAATTATTTGTGTAAATACTGGGGCGGCCAACACATCTGACATTCTTACAGTGCATGCATATCTCTTATATACGGGAACTGAACAAAGTCAAAAGCATTTCTCTCTTAAGTACCTGTGCAGTGATAAGATGTGAGCCTTTGTTTCCCCCCCATTGCATGTAGGTGTCAGGCTCCCGATAGCTCCCAGCCAGGATACTCTGACAAAAAGAGGCCTAATGGCCCCTTAACTCCTGCTTTTATTATGGGCGAAACTGGAATCTGATAGGCCCTTTCCCGCATTCACTCTGCTGATTGGAACAAAAGCAGAGAAGGTGCAGGCGCTGCTGAAAGTGTCCGGGTGTCAGAAAATGACAACGGGACGAGCTCAGCATATTTCTGTGAATTCTGGGAGAAGTAGGAAAGGAACGTGGCACTCCGCTGAAAGTGGCCAGCTTTGCAGCAGGGTGGACAGCATCTACCCTCTGAAAATAGTGGATAAACGGTGTCTACGCGTGTCTACCTTCGACCCGAGCCCTGGGTTATCCCTGTAAATATATCTGATTGAGGATTCTAAGGGATCGGCTATCTCATTCGGAGAACCACTCTTTTCAGTATAGATGTATTCCTTGGAACACCTGACCGAGACCTCCAGTTTCATATGTGTGCAGGTGAATCCAGGTCTGCTTCACCATTCAAGGAGGGTTCTGGCTGCGGTATACTTTTGTAATGTTTCCATGAGATCACCAGTGGATGATTGCACACTGGGTGCCTAAAAGAGGGATGTTACGTGGGTTGGTGGGACCCTGGAAGAAACTATCTAAAACACCTGACCAACTTTGGTATGAGATTAAACTCCACAAATTCCACTCTAAATTAACAATCCTACATTTTATGTTACTTTCCTAGTTTATTAATATTTTAATTGGGAAAAGCCCTAAAATGTATAAGTCTTAAAACAAATGAAACTAACTACATAAAAAAACATTCCTTATTACAGATTTATTTACTTACTAACCTGTTATCCTTATTTTCCACATAGGAGTTCCTTTACTCTTGCTCATCCCTCCTCCCACCAGCTAAGATGTATCAAAGTCTTCCAACAACATATATTGATATAGTCATCATGCAGGGCATGTGTGGTCACAGAGAAACATGTTATTCCGTGGGAAGGCATGTATGCCAATAAAGAGCCATGTAGAACCATGACCAAATATGTCTCACCATACAAGACATGTAAAACCGCAGCCATGTATGTGTGATCATATAGAGAACCGAAAATCATGGCCATGCATGTATGAGCTATGATACACATGTAAGACCATAGGCAGGTCTGAATGACCAAAGACATGTAACACCGTGGACAGGCATGTAGGACCTCAAACAGATGTTTTCAACCACATGCAGACATGCATGATCATATACAACAAGTAACACCATAATCGGGCATGCATGAACATGCAGAGACATATATAAAGATAGCCAGGCATGTATGACCTATCGCAGACACGTGAAACCAAAGTGAGATATTTGTGACCACACACAGGTCTATAAACCCTTGGCTTGGAATGTTTCACTGCAGACACAGGGACACAGATAGGCAGGTATGACTGTATAGAGCCACATGAGTGTTACAGACTCTGGGATGCATAATGCGAACCCTACCATTGTGCCTGGCTGTACTTTTACATTGGTATGTGGTAGCATAGCTCAGTGGACTAATGCGTGCACTGTATAGATCTTCCTGTAACCAGTAGATGACAGGTTCAAGGCACAACAGGTCAACTCAGCTTTTCACCCTACGTTCTGAGTTGAGACCCGGCATGTAGTAAAGAGCGCTATATCAGGATAGTACTTACTATCTATCGCTATATCAGATCTATACGGAAATTTCTCAGTTCCACACGTTCTGGCTTGATAACAGTATAATTTCGCAATTTGGCGTACTGGTATAATTTTAGGACTTTTGAGTAGCAAGCGTAGTGCGAAATTTCCCAAATTAGATGAAGTCCGCTGGCATAAGTTACATTTACAAAATATGTCACACTAGAGGCGCGCTTACTGTCATGCCATAAAAATATGAAACACTGCTGAAAACCAAGAGGCAGGACAGTGATGCCTTATCCATGATCTTTCGTCATCTCCAGCATTTCGTGTGTGCCAATCTTCAAGCCGCCAGTGTTTCCTGCCCCCGGCTCCGTTTCCTGCCTTGCACAGTGTGCTCTTGGGCTCACGAACTCCACGCTTCAGGCTCCGAGCATTTCACAATGCACGATAGTTTTATCTGGAGCCATCAGCCTATCGCTATCGCAACATATCGCGGGCTCGAAGTGGATAAAGTGTGCCTCTTTCCTACTAACCACACACGGCGTGCGGACTCTCTGAACTGTAACAAAGTCCCCAAGAGGAGCAGATGAGTGGAATTTAGGCTAACATGTGAAAAAGAATGTTTTTTTGTACAAGATAACTCAAGTTTACCTCTTTATCTAGCGCCTTGGAGACATACAGGCGCATGCAATGCGGAAACAGGTAGAACATTGCTCTGATTAATGATGTAAGGAGATGTCAGCTGGTGGCAAAAGTGAAGACCTTCGAACCGAGAGACTAAAATTACAATTCTGCTTTAAACACCTGCCTAAAAGACAAAACCACGGGGAAATGACTCCCTCCCTGTGCCATGAGTGGTAAATGTGTATGACGTAACGAAAATATGGGCGATATAAGATGTGCTCATATATGTGCAAAAAACAGCTGTAGACAAAGAATCCTGCCTCTCCTTATCAAATCCTGGTTTCTCTAATCCAGTCTCCGTCAGCCCTGCTCCTTACACTGTAACATACACTCATGCTTCGGCTACTCCTGCTGCAATAAGAATGTGACCTGTAAAGTGCTCAAAGGATCTCGATGTCTTGAAGAAAATAACCACATACATTGAATAAGCACGAAAGATTTGTTGTAGGCAGTCGCCCAGCAAGAGTGCCCTTGGCCATAATTTAAACTTAGAAAATGGTCCCCTGTAAAAGCCAGTGGGCAACTTTAACCACCTTGTTGGGATCCCCGTGAAAAAACCTTCTTTATGACTAAATATCGAAGTTTTCCCTCCAAGAGTGGTGTTGAGCCCACCCGGAGGAGATTATGCCTGGGCATGAAATTCTGCTCCGCTTGCAGAGTTTGCGAAGTTTTTTACGACTCCGCGCCCCTGCTTAGCGGGCGGAGTTCCGAAAAAAACTCCGCTCCGCAGACCAGAGCAAAGTTTTTTCCTCGCTCGTGCTCGCCAACGAAAATTTGGCGCGCGCAAGTGAAGAAAATCTTACTCCTTACCATCTCCCCGTGAGATTTCTCAACGCGTGTGGTCATGGATGGCCACGACCGCTCACGTTGAGAAACCTTCCATTCGTGTTGAGGAAGCTGTCGCTCGAGTAGAACTTCTACTCGAGCTGCAGAAAGAAGCAGCGCCCTCTTGCGCTGCACATAGTGCCATTCGTGCTCATTTTACAATGCGGGACAAACACCCGGCACTAAACATCAGTGCAAACGGTGCACCCTAACGTACTCTGCCGCTTGTGGAACTCCGCGTGCCACAACAGAGTTTTTTGCCTCCTTCGTGGAACTCCACCCAGGCCTAGATATCATTACATCAGGTGTGGAGATGATGATTAAGCATGGAAGTTTGTGTCCTAAGAACCAAAGGAGGAATTCTCTGACCCTCAGAGTTGGGATTATTGATACCGCAGTCCTTTTATGAAGGTGGAGACCTCTCTGTTGTATGGTGCATTTTCCGACATTGTCTGTTCACCCTCTGCCACATCCTAAAAGACCGGGTGGTCACAATCACCACACATATAAAGGCATGGAGTTACTGGCGTGCATCAATGTCACAACTGCACTCACCATTGTGGCTCTCAGAAATGGTGGCCCACGTGCAGCATCACTCAAGCGAAATCAACGCTCTATAATATAGGCCGCATCATGGGGTTGATGTCATTGTGCACAAACCTGATTTGCTTTCTACCTTTTTCATGACAAAGACATGTCCCATCCCTGCCACTATCTGCAGCATTTTAATTCTCCTTGGCTATGTTTGCATTCAAGGTGTGTCAACAAATACATATATTTACATTATTTTGGTGGTGACTCTAGAATTTTGTTTCTGATGTCTGGATACCTCAGGGTTTATGGGGCCTTATAAAATTATAAATTATGGTGTTGTTATTTTTGATTGCAAACGAGTCAAGTTGTTTGTCCAAAGAGAGCTGAAATGTGATCATGTATTAGCAAATAAAATGCCAAAGGTGGAATATGCAAAAACGCAGGTTCACAGACAGGGCCCCACCCAGCTCCAATGGAGGATTTATGGCCTCATACATATGTAAAGTAGCAACGACCTTCTGAAGTGTAGGAAAGGTGTACATCAGTGGAACAGGTGCAACTGTAGGGGCCTCAAAGAGGACACAGATCCTGTTCGTTGCATCCCTTAAATTCGCACTTGAGCAATATAAACTTTGGCTTCAAGAATCACATCTCTTTTAGGGGCTGATTTTTCTTTGAGTTTGTGCAATTACTGCTGGCTTACTTTTGAGTTACTCCTGAGTCTTCATGTGCAAATGACACCTATTCATGGAGAAAGCTTAGTAAAGCTGGGCCTGGAATCGATTATTACATGTGTGTTATGTGTGTGCCCATCTGTACCTGTGTTACTGGGGGTTCTAGAGTGGGAGAATTGTGAAGGGTTTGTAGTCCGTTGATAGCTACAAGGCTTGAAATGCATCATTGGTGCCCAAGAGTTTCTCTGATGGTGACTTCTTTTGATTTGGCAGTTAATGTAGTTGTTAATAAGGGTGAGCGTGACTCGCGTAATTACGTGTAGCATAATCGTGCGGAATTACCATAAGTTTTTGTGAGATTAAGCAGAATTATGCAAGAAGTGGATTTCTGCATTCAGCGCTATTTTCATATCAGAAAAATCCCCCCTCGCTTCGAAAATTGATGCGAGGATGCATTTTGCGCTAAGAAATAGCGCTAAATGCAACAGAACATGGCTAGTGAGCGCTCGCTAATTGTGCACTTGGTGTAGAATTTTCCCCCAACTCACCCCTGGCATTAGGCATTAGTTTCTTAGTGCAAAAAGGCACCCTCACGTCCAAAATGTAGCGATGATGCATTTTGCGCTAAGAAAATAGAGCTAAATGCAGCAGAGCATAAAAAGCAGCATAAGCAGTCAGTCGCACTCGCTAAATGTGCTCTCGCGGTAGGATTTTTTTCCCAAAATTACTCTTAATTACATTAGCGGGCATAATCGCGCTATCGGTACTTCTGCCGAGTAACACGAAATTACTTAAATGACTGATTATTCCGGCATAATTGAAATTCCACCCAGGCCTAGTTGTTACTGTCTCTAGGCGTCGTTGGACGCCAGTCGTAAGGAAGGGCATTGTGTTGAAACATTAAGGCAGGACTATCTTTAGAATTTTCTGGACTTTACAGCAGAGCAAGAAAAAGTTAGGTGGCATCTTGTGATACCAATATGGGCTTGTGAGATTACCCATGCTAACTACCACAGAGAGGGTGAAACAAGATATCACTTTTCTACAATAGATTCATCAACTAGATGGTATCTTTAGGCGTCCACAGTGGTGAGGTAGATTATCCTTAAAAGTATTACATGGAGCCTCTGTACAAGCGTGAGAGTGAAACAAAATGTCAATTTGATTGGGTGGCAAAATTACTTGCACTCTCCCTAAGTATAGAAGTTTGTCTCATGATCTTAAGTTGGATGGCAATACATACCACATCTGATATTTCTTATTTTTAGTGCTTATACTGCGTCTCTCAGCTGTATTGATAATACGTTGGTGGCTATTCTTTTCTATGTTTTCGACAAACACAAATATTCTCATTAGAGAGGCCAGGAACTGAATGAGCAAGAAGTTAGAAGGACATTCAAGGCCACACTGCACCAAAGGTGACAGGCAGTGCTGGAAGTCTGGACTGCAATGGAGGACTTCAGCGCCCCGTGCTTATAATATGGCACTTATGCCAACAATATACGTTCACTGTAAACAAACACACAACTTCAAGACGTTGAGTTTAAGGTATATGTGAGTGGTAGTTAAAATGGGTGTTTGAACCTCTAGACCCACTCCACACTTTGAGTCGTTTATGGTTAGCATTCTCTCTGTAAATAATTAAAAAGGGGGTGCTCGGCGCCAATTCTCTCCACAAGACTAAATGCAATTTTAGGGTATATGGGTTTCCACACTCATCTGGGTACCCTAATCAAATAGGCAACAAAAGATCAATGGAAGGGAAGGGAAGGGAAAGCGCTTAGCGTCATCCAAAATGTTTATAGAATGTGACAAATTAAATAGAAAGGATAAAGCAGAGTATTCCTTCTTGTTTAGATTGCAGCCCCTTTGAAGACTTGAAGTTCAGTACTCGTAAAACAGGGGCAGGGCTAAAGCATAGGGTAAGGGGTGAAAATAAAAGGGGTCCGCAGTAGACGGGCACCAGAGTGCGTGTGCCTAGAGGCCAATGAGGCAAGCACTGGGACCACCATGCAATGGAGGGGTGGGGGGGGTTGAGAGAGCGTGAGAGAGCATGCCATACTTGTCTTCCTCCTAGCCATCAGACATTAGTTTATTTAGTAATATGGTTCTGTTTAAAATGTGGATATTAATGCTCGTGAGATGTGTGAAAAGCGGCTTGTCCCCCTCCCTGAAGTCTTGAGTGCCATGTGTAATGGAGGCATGGGTGATGGCACCCAGGGCTCGGATGAAGGACGGTCCAGGCCTCACAAGTCAGACTGGCAGGAAGTAGGGAGTCCCCCCTTATCCCAACGCGTCGATTGGTTGGCTGCTTTCGCCATGGTAATTATATGAACAAGAGTATCCAGTAGCTTTAGTTAGAGCTTATTCATAACCGAGCCAGTGGAATCAATTCATAGGCTCGTGTGATTTATTTCACAATTTTTGAAATATTTCATAAATTGAATAACATTCAAATCATGTCAAACATTAAGGGCAACACAAACTGATGACGTTTTTCAACATATGAACTACATGGACAAATAACACAATTCATATGTTGAAAAACGTCATCAGTTTGAGTTGCCCTTAATGTTTGATATGATTTGAATGTTATTGAATTTATGAAATATTTCAAAAAATCCTGCCTCTAGGGCTTAGGGAGAAGGTTTAATTAATTTCCCTCCCAAGTTACCCCAAACGTGACTTAAAGGTCCCCCTGAGCTGTGCATATAGGAAGGAGACATTACAGTGGTATGCAAGTTTCGACTTGCCACTCCGCCTGATTGCTATTTTTGATTTATGGACTGGTGCTTTGATTACCCTTTTTTTGTTTCTTCAATTGTACATAAAATGCTGATGTATTATACACATTTGTAAATAATTGTTTATATGTGTTATTTGTCCATGTAATTCATATGGTGCATTAGTGCCGAATAATAGTATGGTGCATTAGTACGGAGTATTAGCACGAAGTATTAGAATGCAGTATTAATATAAGCATTTATTGATTTATTCTTTAGCAGCTCATCCAGAAACACCCTAAAATCACAAAATAAGGCGCGTGTAGGTCTGAAGTCATCCAATCATATCTTATTTTCCAAACGGGTCCCATTCACCACTTCTTGGTGAATGCCTAAATACACCATGACCAGGGCCGGACAGGGAACCCAAAGCTGCCCTGAAAATGTTCTCAGACCAGCCCCCCAGGAGGGCGGAAGGGGGAGTGTGCAAGTGTGCACTGCTGCTTTTGTTACTGGGGGCCGATATAGCAGCACCACTGCAAAAACCGGCCCTCAGTAACAAAAGCAGCCCCCACTGCCAAAAAAACAGCCCCACTCTTCCAGCCTCCAGGGGAAACGCTCGATGCCCGCTATGGCCAGTCCGGCCCGGACCATGACCCTCTGACCCTAAAAATGCTCTAGAATTGCTTTTTCTGTACCACTGACTTTCCTGCTGCATCACTAGCTTCCAAATACATCAAGAAGTCCCTCTTCACACTGCAGAAATGTAAAGGGAGCATTTATCTGATGTATTTGCAAAGTGTGACACAAAACGTAATAGAGAAACAAGCATTGTCGAACAGTGGTCAAAGTGGGGGAAAAAATTAGGGGAACTGTGGGTGGCGCATCAGGGGTAGGAATAACCCAGAGGATTGGGTCAGTGGGCAGGGTCAGAGGTGGGGCTAGAAAGAGCAAAGCATACCAATTTTTTGTATGTTTGACATTTCACTGACCAGTTACAGCTTATAATGTTATTTAATACAACCAATGGATACACATGTTTATTTGAGGTTTAATATATGAGTTATTGACATTAAAATACATTCACAATGTGGGATACATTTTCAATCACAGAATATCTCAAATATGCTTATAGGTGGAATCATAAGCCATTAGGATTCAAATTGTAACACAGTGGTTGGATTTACTAATAAGAATGTATTTCTACCCAAACAACCCCATTTTAGCAGTATTAGGATAATGAAAGACTGTGGGGTGGAACATAACTTCCAAACCTGCACCATGCAGTTTGCATGCAGCTCTTTGATGGCAGGTCATGGCTCACAGTGCTAGATTTATTACGATTGTAAGTTATGCACTGCAAGTAACTAAAGGATCTCTGTGACAAAAGCAGTAACCCACTGAGCTATGCACATTAAATACAGTTCTGGGATCTGTATGGTACACGTTCTTTGCAACAGGCACATTAACCCTCTGCGCTACAATAGATGAATCAAAACTGCCAATAGTCAAAAGTCAGATCTGTCTCCAACAGGAAGATAAACCACCAGAGACATCAATCTTGACACTTTTATTGTTGCAGGAGAACTGCTGGGTTTACAAGGAACTCTACAGTGATTTATGCGTTTTTAGGTCTCGCCTTGCGTTGCAGCGCATGCGCTGCTCGCTCTGCGAGATCTATTGTCGTCGAGTCAATTTCGGGAGTGGAAGCTCCGCCCATGCTTTTGATTGGCGCGCGTCACACTTTATGCTAAACGCTCGCTTTTGATTTGAAGTGAGGCTTGTTTGTTCCCTCCCTGTCTCCTTTTCGGCTCGCCCATACGGACTGGATTTTGCACTCGCGGCGTAACATGGTTGGATGTATATGTTGGTTCAGTACTATTTTATACACACACTTTCCGGGACAATAGCAGCTACGCTGCATTTTACATTTTCCGGTATGTGGCTTCTTACACTTCATGGCGTTTCACTGCATTTTTTTGCTTTACCAGTGCGCGGCGTTTATTGTGTGTTGTATAACGTATCCTGACCCGGAAGCCGTTCATGTTGATCGCAAGGAGGCCGTTCTAATTTTAAACGATATTGTGCACAATACCGGCGAAGAACCTGGTTTGTGGAATTGATACTTCTGATCACGGCGTATCCCTTCCTATTGATGTTCCAGTTTTTATCTGTTTTACTGGATTCTGGCACAATTGGTGCATTAGAATAGAACGGTGGCATCAACGAACCCCCTATACGTATAAGTCTACCAATAGCAAGAAAACTGTCCTGAAGAAGGTGTACATTTGTCTAGTCACCGAAACGCAGCGTCGACAACTTTGTTTTCTTATATTTGTGAATGTAATCATGACTGGCGTAAATTTTATATTCTAATGATGTAATGTTTTTAATATTGACTGTGTATATATTTGCAAATAAATATTAATATTTTTAAATCTTTTTTGTTTATTTGTTGCTTTGACCCACTGTTACTTTAGTATATTTTTTTAGCATACTTTTAGCATATTAAAGTGTATGAATCTTGATTGATATTCTGACTTCCAGTACTGTGTTGAATTTTTAGTGTTTATAATCATATGTATAGGGACTTTTCTGTTCTCTTGAGTATAACGTTTTCCATCTTTAAGGCGCTTTCACTTTTACAAACAGCGGCGCAACGTTCTTCATAAAAACGTTTTCCATCTTTATGGTGCTTTCACTTTTACAAACAGCGGCGCAATGTTCTTCAATATGGTACTTCTTACATTTTTGCGGTGCTTTTGCTTTACTAAGCCGCGGCGTTCATTGTTTGATATGCGAGTTTCTAGTTTGGCATGCCGCATTCACTTTAACAAACTGCGGCGCTGCGTTCTCCCATATGGGAGTTCTTAAGTTTTTACAGCGCTTTCACATTAACAGACCGTAGCGTTTATGCTCTGGTACATAACTTGTTAGATCTCATTGGCGCATTTAGTTTAACGAACCTCGGTGTTTCATTTTTCGATATGTGCCTTTTTAGATTTACATATCGCTTTCACTTTCACAAATCGCGGCCTTTTATTCTTTGGTGTGTGACTTCTTCAATTTTCATGGCGCTTGTATTTTACCGCATCTAGCCGAATAGCTTTTTTGTAGCGGCCTGTTAGATCTTCATGCCGCTTTCACTTTACCAAGCCGCAGCGCTTCATTTTGGGTTTGTGGCTTCTTAGATCTTTAGAGCGCTTTCGCTTTACCAACACCAGGCATTGTATCATGTCGACTCATGCTACAGTTCTGGCTGGTGTTCTACTGTGTGTGGCTTCTTCCATTTTCATGGCGCTTCCATTTTAACACATCACGGCGATTAACTTTTTTGTAGCAACCTCTTAGATCTTCTTGCCGCTTTCACTTTTCCAAACCGCGGCGCTTTATTTTGGGTTTGTGGTTTTTTGATCTTTATAGCGCTTTTGCTTTACCAACACCAGGCACTGTATCAAGTCAACTCATGCTACAGTTATGGCTGGTGTTCTCCCTCACCTACCTATATACAGCGCTCTATAAATTATCAGTGAAATTAGCACTATAGCATATAACACTACTATACTCCAAACAAATTTCTACTTCTTACACCTCTACACAGTACTACAGCTGCTTCTCTACTACAACTGTCATTCCACATTATTGCTACTCTTGGTAATGCTGCAGATGCTTTTCTCATCACGTCAACTATTCATTCCAAATACTCAAACACTGCACACTACTGCTACCTACTCCTCTTGCCAGCACCACTAACTCTTACATTCCAGTTATAAATCCACATACTTAGTCCACTACAAATACCTGCAGCTATTTATCTTTACATAAATTCACTACACTACAAACAAAAACATATAAAGATATTGTAATTACAATGCCAATAACTCTAACTCTAACAAATGTGAGACCTGTTGCATTGCAAATGCTTGTTGAGAGTGAGAAGTGAGTCATTGTGCTGGACAGTTCTGCTGGTTTTGTTACTGGAGGCCGGTTTTGCAGGCCCCAGTAACAAAACCAGCCTCCCACCCCTCCAGCCTCCCGCCCAATGCCCAGTACGCCAGCCTGGGCCTATTGGTTTACACAGTCTGACCCTGGATGGGGTCCACAAGGGGCTCCTGTGCCCGGGTGTCACAGAACTAGATAACTCGGGCTGCTTTTATGTTATAACCTTAAAAAAGGTAAACAGTATGTTTTAAAAAAGACCACATCCCTGAACACAGACAGAGCAGCAGTACACATTTTATTAAAATAAAATAAGGAAAACAGCTGATAAGACATTAAACGTTTTCCACAGTCTGTCACGAATTCCACACTGTAGTCCTTTTCCTTTCCTGGTGGCGTAGTCGGTCTGCATGAGTCCGAAAATAAAGGACAGATGAGGTCAAGGGTCATCCTTGACCTCATCTGTGGCCACATCAGGATCATAACAATGCATCCTGATGTGGCCATTGTATTGGTCACAGTAGGGGCAGGCAGGTAGTGTCCTCACTAAATGAGGTGTAACTCACTGCATCAACACGGCCATCATAGGTAGCCATTTTCACGTGCTAACCTAAGATCAGCGGCCCCTTCAGTGCTGCTTTGCAGGCCCCTGCCCCAGATACAGAAGGGAAAGGGGGAGGAGGTTGTGGGCACTGCAGAGGCCTTCCTCGATATGCCACACACAGGGCTGGATGAGCACGTTATCATTTTAAATTGGGACCATTCCTGCCGTCCTGAGACGCACTTTTCAAATAAAGAAGTAGGAGAACAGACTGTATTGAATTTAAAAAGTAGGGGAACATCGTACCCTCCGATCCCGCCTACTTTGACCACTGTTGGTGAAGCCAAGAGATGACATCTTTGAAAGGCGCTAGCCGTCCTTTTGACTTTGCCATTTCACTTTGCCAATGTAAAAAGCATTGGCCAAAAACAACCCAAAATGGCTGCTGCATCATGAAGTATATTTATTTATTTATTTATTTATGCGTTTTTATATAGCGCGGACTTTACCCGAGGGTGTCAGAGCGCTTCACAACAGGAACAGCAGCATTACACAAGGAGGAGGACACAAATGAGCACAACACAAAGGCAAGCGCCACACTGCATGAGGAAAAAGCGACAACCGAGCAAAAACAACCAAACCAAACACAAAAAGAGGAACAAGCTCCAAAAGGAAAAAGCGACAGGTGCGCATGAAACATGGGGCACAAAATACAAACAGAGGCACAACACTGCAACCAGTGGCAGCCACCAATGACACACTGGGAAGGCACCTCCACAGGCCCGGAGCACAGAACCTCCTACAGTGGAAGAACCCCCCCGAGGCAGTAGAGAGGGCGTGAACTCAGCAGGGGGCACATGGGGCACAGAACACATGATACATGGGGTGCAAAATACCACCAAAGGCACAACACTGCAACAAGTGGCAGCAACTCAAAACACACTGGGAAGCACCTCCACAGGCCCGGAACACAGAATCTCCCACAGTGGAAGAGCCTCCCCGAGGCAGCAGAGAGGGCGCGACTTCACAGGGGACCTGCAACGAGGGGAACACGCACACAAAAACCAACACAACACACAAAACAAGGAACGAACAGACAAAAATACAACTCCACACTGACGAGCGAACCCCCCAGAGGGGCCCGAGAACGAACGCACCAGCTCTGGAAGTGTCTCTGGAAGAGAAGAGACCCGAGGCCAGCCCCGAAGATCCGGGTAGAGGAGGTGGCACGGAGCAGCGGGGGAAGCGAGCTCCAGACCCTCACCGCACCGCCCGAGAAGGACTGAGCCATATATGTGCATGTGTCACCATGCATGTGAGCGATTATGTCATGACCCCATGGCCATTATGGATTTTTTTAAAGTTACAGTTTGAAGACTGCAGATGATGATGGAGAAGTACATTTAAAAAAAATGGTGCGCAAAAGAGCATTTTAGAGGAAGGAAGGGCCAGTAGGAAATTGCAGTTGCCAGGTCTTCCAAAACTGCAAACAGAAATTCAAAAAACAGAACATGCAGGAGCACAGGAGCACCAGAGAAGCAAAAGGTGGGGAGAGTAAAAAAAGCACTGTTGAACAGAGACCAATTTAACAGTGATCAGAGAGAAGTCTAGTGAACAACAGAGGAGCGGGCAGAGTTGAAAATTAGAAAAAAAAACAACCTAGGGGGCAACACAGAGAGGAAAGGGAGTGGAATGGGGGATAGAAGCAGCACACGGGTGAAACCTATAAAGCACATGCAGTCTCATAGAATGCTACAAGAAAAAAAAGCAGTTCCCTAAATATGAGCAGTGGAAGGATGCAAGTCAGCCAATCAAAATGATGGTAAACAATCTGTGCTCCATGGGAGGGACAAACACAGGAAGAGGAATGCAAGCCATTGAATAAGAAGCAAGAAAATGGGAGTGACAATAAAGCCAATGAATGGTAAGAAAGGGATGACTTTAAGTCCACTGTAAGTTTTTGAGATGCTGCGCAAAATGCTTTTGCCAGGTGAAACTAAAAAAGTGGCACACATGATGCTGTGCCATGGCTGACACTTTACAAAGGTTAACTGAACATGCTTTCCTTGCTGGTTGCTGTAGGCAGGTGTTAGACTAGTACTAATTAGTGAAACTTTCGTCCAGACAGATTTAATAACAGTAGAAGTGTAAATAAATGTGATTATTTGGCACAGCTCAGGAGAACGTCGGCACACAATTAGGTCTCCCACAAATGCCCCATATTATTGACCCGGCAGCATTTCTAATGATCTCACGACCCCACAAGAAACACAAACACTCCCAGAGACACATGACCGATAAATCCAAGATCTGGCCTGAAAGAAAAACACATCTTGCAACACTGTTCATATGTATATATTGTTTGTTAATGTAAATGTGAGCGTTTACAGCTCTTCAAATAGCAAATGTTACAGTTGTTAAGATCAGCTCAACCCTTTGCATTACACTTAACAAAATGAAAAGTCTGTTCAGAGCTACCTGCAGGCAAGGCCGGCTTTAGGGCGGTGCGACCGGTGCAGCCGTACTGGGTGCAGACTTTGGGGGGCACTGCATTTTGAAATAACTTATGGGTTTAAAACACCCTGCTACAGAGTTCCTTGTCTGACCAACAGTTTTCAGGCAACAATAAAAATGTCAAGATAACGCTGGTGATTAATGTTCCTGTGGGAGAGAGATCTTTTGTCTAGTGGCAGTTTTGACTCAAAATACAGTAGCTCAGAGGGTTAACGTGCCTGCTGTAAAGAACATGCCCCATGCAGATCCCTCAACTGTATTCTATGTGGATAGCCCAGTGGATTACTGCTTTTGTCACAGAGATCCTTTTGTTATTTGCACTTCATAAGTTACAATCCTAAAATAGCACAGTCAGCTATGAACTGGCATGAAAGAGCTCCATGGAAACCACAAGGGATAGGTTGGAACGTTATGATTTTTCCCCAGTTTCTACATATCCTAATGTTGCTAAAACATTCTTATTAGTAAATCCTGAGCTTGGGCTTATCCAGACCAAGCACTCTTCAAATATAATGCCTAGCCATATGGATGACAAGTGACTCCTACATCTTGTAGTCCTCCTCGTCTTATGTAACATTTCCTGATAGACCGATTTGCACATGTATGATTCATTGTCTCTGTATAATGCATTTGTGATGTAAAGTACTCTGATACCCTACACTTGTATGAGTAGCGCTATATAACAAATGAAATGCATGTGAGAGAGGTGCTGTGGAGAGATGAGGGGCACCATTGGGGGGTGGTAGTCAGGGAATCTGTGAAGAAGTAGGTCATTGGGGGTTGTGGGGCGCCAACAAAGGCTATCGTGCCGGGCCCCACCAGTTTTAAAGCTGGCCCCGCCTGCAGGTCAGGCACAAAGCAATACTGCATCACCCCTGGGTAATGCTATGGTATTTTGGTGAGGTGGCTAGGTCTGGCTAGGTCTGGCTAGGTCTGACTAGGTCTGGCTAGGTCTGGCTTGAGGCAGAACCTCGAGCGAAAACAAGCTAAGCCTTCATGTGGTTTCTGCTGCCCCATTTCTTCCGTTAGTCACCATTTCCTCGACAGCCTTTTTATTTCAATTTGATCTGTTATGCAATATGTGTATTTATTTAACACAGCGTACTGATGTAGCTCCTCAGAAAATGAAAGACAAAGCATACCCATCTAGTGGCCAAACTGCACACCCAGAAAACCTGGGATCAGTCCCAGCTTCCTTGCTAGGCCAAATATTGTGATCCTAGGCAATTACCTGATTTTACTGTGGCTCCATTTCCTTTATCACCACATTTGAGATCACCTTGAAATACCTCAGTTCGAGATGTGTGGTGTATAAAAATCTCTTTCAAATGTTTTAATAAACATTAATATTGCTTCATCTATTATACCAACCTAGGACATAGGGTACACATGACAACTGACTACGTCTTGGTTTCCTAATGGCATCATCCTTAGGGCGAGGGGGCATGAATGTTTCTAACTTCATGTTTACAAACTATCACTTCGAAAAAATGTGGCTTAATGCAATTATTCAGTCTAAAGCTCTAAAGTGAAATTCAAGTGAAAGATATACACTTGTTTGAATTTTGAAGACTTTTTGTCATATTTTTATGTGATGTTTCTTACACAATTTACTTGCCAACGGTGTAGGCTGCTGGGCTCGCGTTATGGTGGTTGGAGCTAGGCCAGACTCTTGGCTCGGCTCTGACTGGGCTCTCTGTTAATTTGCTGGCTCGCCCACTACTAGCATTTTCCTGAATATCTTTGACCTCACCACCTGTGAGGTGTGGCGCAGCAGCCAGAGCGGCTGACTCTGGAGCGTGGGGCTTATGGTACGATCCCCGGCGCCAGAGGCAGGTCAGCACCATGTGACTCTGGGCAATAGCTCACTTACTCTCCCCGACGGCCCCCAGCGCCTTGAAACCTTAAGGGGTGTTTTGTCCGCGCTTTTCAAATAGGAATTATTATCACCCAAGACCGCAAAGTATAGTTCATAGTTATTAACACTGTCACCCTGACTCACTTGAGCCTACCGAATCGATTTCCCAAACGTGAAAGCCAGGCCCACTTGTGTAAACACAAGTCTCTAATCCCAGCGCCTGGTGCCACAAATCAACCTAGCGCTCGAAAGTCTGAGCAGGTGTGTGCGCCGATTAGCAGGAGCAGAAACTATTTAAATACACGAAGGAATTCTTAAGAGAAGGAAGGGCGTTGACTCAAAATGAAATGTCTCAGCACATGAAAAGAGAAGACGCCTGCTGTCTGATAATGCGCAGGTTGATCAGGGAAGAGAGATCCGCATTATCCAAGTGCAGAGACTGAAAACTGTGACATCTCTGATAAGCAGCGGCTCCTCCCAGAGTTGGAGACAGGGGCTGGCTAGAGGACGTTATCTGGCCCGCACGAGCTGCCCCCTTGCACCCCCTGCCCGCCGCCTGCACAGCGATGTCTACAGAGTCCAGGAAGCACCTTGCTGCTAAGTTGATGAAACACGTGTCAGAGCCCCTGACAGGCCTGCTGCTGCGACCGTTCCAGTAACTCATGTCACAACGCCCCCTTGCCAAATGTTTCCTCGAACAACGCTTCCGTTGTGCTTTTTTTATCCAGGGCTGGCCTGTAGAAAGTGCTGGAAGGTGGGATGAACAGAAAGAAGAAGTTAAAAAAAACTCTGGGGCATATTAGCAACGTGATTATCGCCGCTTTAGCGGGACTTTTTCCCGCTAAAGCGGCGATAATTCAATCGCCCTATTAGCAAGCTGTCGCTAACTGCTGTTAGCGACAGCTTTTAGGCGATAGCGACCGGGTTGGGTGCCGCTTTGCATGCCAGCGATAATTATAGCTAATGGCATGCAAAGTAGGCGTTCCCAACCTAAAAGCGACTGGAAACAGTCGCTAAGGTCGCTATCGCCAATTAGCGAGGCAGGGGAGGTGATTAACGAACCAGCGCTAAACACGTTTAGCGCTTGTTTGTTAACGCCTGGTCCAAACCTGATTTAGCCATGTAATCCAATGGGAGGTGGATTACATGGCTAAATCCCCCTCGCCCTATTACCAAGCTAACACTGGTCACAGTGCGAATATCGCTTGTTTTCAAGCGATATTCACACTGTTCTCCAGGGTTTCTATCGCTTTGGAGATAAGCGTTGCTGATAGCACGCTATCTCCGCGATAGAAACCTGCGATAGCCGGCGATAATTATCCTAGCGCTAACTGCGCTTAGCGATAATTATCGCCGGTTATTGCTAATAGGCCCCTCTATTCTTATCTGTTAAGTAGTTATTTGGGATGTAACCAGCGGCAATTACCACTTTTTCTGTAAAGTTACTGATTGGTTGAAGGCCAATTTTAAAGCCGGACAAAAATGGCCTCAGAGATGTGGTCTTCTGTGCCCTAAAAGTGATTCCAGGCCAACATGTATTGATGCAAGAGGTGTGGCATTAAAAAAACAAATGATTCGAGGACTGAATGTTCAACGTCAGTAAGATAGTTTATTGAGAGGGGCAGAGAGGGGGCGAGAGTTCAAGAGAGAGGGTGCAAGAGAGAGCGGGAGAGAGATAAACAGAGAGGGTGAGAGAAGGTGAACAACAGTTAAAGAGAGAGGGAAAGTGAGAAAGAAGACGGTAGCAAGAGAGAGGTAAAGAGTGAAGGAGGAGAAAAAAGAAGTAGAAGAGAGTGAGGAGGAGAGAGAGGAAGGGTAATGCAGGGAAGGGGAAGAGAGGCAGAAAGAGAGAGAGAGACAATGAGAGAGATGAAGAGAGAAAAGACAGGGAAAAGATTGAAAGAAAGGAAGTGAGTGAGGGAGGGAGACTGGAAGAGTGAGCGAGATAGAAATAGAGAGAGGGTCAGGGACAAGAGTGGAGGCAAGAGAAAGAAAAAGAGAGTGAGGGACAGGAGGTGAGAGAGAAAAAGAGAGAGAAAAAGTGAACGAGAAAGAGAGAGAGTAAGAAAGAGAGAGATGCAGAGACAGCTAGTGCTGGAGAGAGAAAGAGAGAGGGGGCGAGAGAGAGAGAGTCAGAAAAGTGGAGAGACACATTTAGGGAAACAGGGAGAGAGAAAGAGACTGAGAAACCAGGACCCATATTATACATAGGGCACAATGTCCGTGTTTGCGCCACTGCACACCTTTCAATGTGCGCGCCTGGCTGAGACCGGGACAGTGCCCCTGTTATGATGAATGCTCTGCCACCAGGGAGAGCGCAAACTCGTGCTTACCCTGAAGTGAAATACAGAGGTGCCACTTCAAAGCCTCTCCGTGTTTCACAGTGCAGGCAGCAACCCTTTAAAGAGGGACAGAGATTCCCCTGCAGACGGGTTCAGTGAGAGACTGCACCGGCTTGCAGGGGATGTCTGGGTGGTCCATGGAACCCTCTTTATCCCCCCAGAGGACTGCCCTCAGAGGGTTCACTATCAGTGTGCCACCTTTTTGTGGCGCACTTTAAGTGTGCCTCCTACGGGCCCGTTAGCCTCTGCACCTGTGTCCTCAATAGGGCGCCAGTGCAGAGGTAAAGTAATTTCATCATTTGCATGGAGTTCCGGCCCATGCAAACGATGGAACGCCCTCTCACAGTAGCACTAGTGCTACATGTGCGCCTGCGCTATCATTATTATGGAGGGGGACACACTAGGTCTGCGGCCTCTTCTGTAATGAGGTAGTGTCTTGGGGCCCACAACGCTGGCTTACACACCCATTGCACCCCTGTGACGCTGTGCATAATATGGCGCCAGGTAGGTGTTCGTACCTGTGGCCCATCCGAATAGTGCTATAGCAGTTATAGAATGAATAACCTTCCACGACTCCCTCTATTAGAGAAAGAAAGAGATCCATTTGTATATTTGACAATGTAAATAAAACAAGGTTACACTAGTTGCTGAGTTAATCACTTAAGAAACACACAAACTCTCACATGCTCGCGTTGATTGCTGTGCTGCAGTGTGCTTTTGTTTGTTGAGAGTGAGTGACGGTAGTATTTGTCTATCTGCTCACTTATGAGTTTTGTAAAGCTTTTGGCGACTGGAGACATACGTTTGGCACTAACGTCCACATTGGATACTTTTTGTAACTCGTCAAAAAAGGCGCTATTCTATACATGAATTCCCTCTGTAATGTAAACTTAAAAATACTATCGCTGATGTAGGTAAAATAAAAAAGATGTTCGAACTATGCATGAAATCAGCATAATGCGATCATCTAAATTACGCTAAGAGTTAATATCAGTGCAGTCACTAAGAAGGAGTGAGCCATTAAAAATGCACTGATGCCACAAGTGCAAAGATTAATGCAGTGGAAGCAACGTCCTACTGTAGGATATGAAAACAAACCAAGCTGCACTATGGCAAGAAATTCACAGGTGAATATGCACTATTCACTGGTGAAATCCCTTTGTAGATGGAGGACATTGGTGATATCAGTGCTTCTGGACCGTGTCACATAAAGAGAGCACTGGAGACAGGTTTTTGCCACAGTTTTGGACTGGCAGGTGTCAAAAGTAGTTGATGAGCTAGAGTAGGCTTCTCCTATGAGTAGCTCGTGAGCTACTGGTAGTTCTCCAGCTACCTATCAGTAGCTCTCCTGTGTGCATTCCAGCCCTCTACATTGGAACTTTATGCTTGGCTAAATTAGCATATGTATGACAAAATTGTGTATTCCAAGACGAAAATGTGTGTATTTTCAGAACTCTTAAGCTGATGTTTGGAGAAAAATGGTGGATTTCCAAACTATATTTAAAGGTGAATTTTGACTGATGACTCATGTGCAGAGACTTTTTACTGTTATGATTACTTTTGTGCTAGGGACACTACAGCTGTGGCTAGCATGTATTACCCTATGTGTAGGCATTCCAAATTAACAAAACCTTTTTTCCCTTCCTGATGCATTGAGATAATCACTACTGGTAATCTTGGACATAGTGGCCTCTAATGTGGTCTTGTCTAATGTGGCTAAAATTACAACACTAAAGCTCGCAATGATTTGCATTTAACATAAGTAGCTCCTATTACATAAAAGGTTGGAGACCCCTGAGCAATGCTCTTTGACTAGGTTAGACAGTGGTTAATGGTTGCTTGTCACAGAAAATTTCAAGGCATGTGCTGCTATTGGCTGGAAATGTAGCAACATTTGTTGTCATATCTAAAGTAAACAGCAAAACACAACACAATAACATACACATACTAATATAACAACACAATGACATACACAAAGTGAACATCATAAAACACTGTGAGAAAGAACAATACAACTGCAGTATGCAACAATATCACATGGCAATAATGCGGCACAAAAATACAGCAGCACAAAAACAGCAGAACACATTATCAGCGCAACAAACAACACAACAAATGTACACAAATGTTCTAGCCAAACATTACCACCTTCAGAATCCTGTTTTCATAATAGTGCAGTAAAAGGTGTTTGGAGCAAACACTGCTTTAACTTAACACCAAGGACATGAAATAGCCGTGTTCATACATATTTTGTGATGTAGCCCAATTGCATAGGGGACTCACTCAGCTACCTGTAGATGCTTGTCTGAAGTTTGGGTGAAACTTGGCAGTGACGCAAGCATGTCATTGTGAGGCGGAAACTGAACCTTTTTTTTTTTTTTCCGGAGTTTTATATAGTGCAAACTCGACCCAAAGGTATTAGAGCACTTTACATGAGCACCAATTGCGTTACAGATGTACACGTTCATTTTGTTAGGCACGGGGAGATTAAGGGATTTGCCCAGAATCACACATGTTGAGCGTCCCTGCAGAGACTCGAACCCGGTTCCTCAGCTTCAAGGACGACTGCTCTAGTCCCCTAGGCCACACATCAATGCATTATATAGAGTGCAGTACATAGATGGGTACCGCGTTCTCTTCTTTCAGTTCTTACATTCTTCGCTTCTTCTGGATTATGTCCAAGTCCTTTCGTAAATGGGCTGGCCGGCAGCGTTTCACATATATTTCAAACCTTGAAGTTGCTACTTGACTGTCAAAGTCACCCATCTCCTCAATAACCATGGAGTGGGTCTTTACATGGCTGGTGAGTCTAAGGTGTTGAGTCCAGTGTGAGCGCAACTTCGAGGTCAAAGATCAAAAGAGCAATGCGGTGAACTCCCTGATCAGAGAGGCATAAGACGGATCATCAAACTGTTTTTGTAAAATCAATATTATGGAGGTTTGTGAACACTGATTAGTCTCACAAGTTGTGAAGTTAATATCACGCCCTGTCCCTCATCACTGATCCTGTAAAAGTAGGAGGCTCCAGATTTATAGTATCTATGAATTGGTTAATAGAAACACCTTTTATTTACAGCACATGGAAGAGGCATAAGAGCAATTTAAAGTGCCATAGAAAAACAAATTGATCATTATTATGATGATGATGATTATTATTATTATTATCATTCATAATACTGTTTTCTGAATCATTATTGGGATTAGTAGTATTACTTATACTATTATCATCTTTATTTAAATATCAGTGTTATTTAAAGCTTGACCTTTTTTGATGGCCCCAAGAAGGTCAGCAAATTGTAAAGAGGCGGAAACGTGTCAACATCATCCAAAGGGTGCATGAATTAGAAGTGTAAAAAGACAAAGGACTTTGAGCAGTAAGAAAAGAAAGGAGGCGGTAAAGGATTTATCCTTGTCGCTGAACAAGCCTCCATTTGTTAATACACACTAAAGGACTGTGTTTTGGTACTGAAAGTGGGGAAAAAATGATAAAACTACTATTTTTTTCAGAATGGGAAATTGCAAAAATAAAAAAGTAGAGCAAATAAACGAATCCTACATTGTATCCTGATGAATTCTGAATTTGTATTTTTTGCCTATGTTTTGAATATAGTGGGGTAAGACTAACATTTCTCTCTTCCTCAAGATGAAATCATGCAAATGATTTCATTAATACATTTAGGAACAGAATTAATAGGTCTAGCTGTTTAAAATGTAAGAACATTTTAATCCTTCCCAAGCAGATAATACATGCATTAGGCATTGTTTGCATCCCCAATTTTCACTGGGTTCTGTGATCCCAATATATAGACATAATAATCCTTCGAACGGGCAGCCGGATGAACCGCAACATTTTAAATGTGGTTCTACCAACAATGTAAAGTAATATTTGGTGCTATAAAGCTGGGTTCTGGAAAGAGAAATGTTGACTAAATCTAGTACCATGTTTTGATGCTAGGCTGGCAGCTCGCACACGCATTCAGACTCATGTCATGACTCCCCCAGCCTACGTAAAATGTGTCGGTAAATCCACTAATTGGCACCACTGGTGTGCACAGGTGTGTCACATATTAAATAAATACAGCATTGATAGATCCTTTCAAAACATTGCTATCATTTTCAGGTGAGCGCACCTGCATTGTATGTATTATGTAGGTATAAGATTTACATAGTGTGAACCAAGTTCCATAGGTGGAAGGGTTTACAATGGAGACCAGGGGAGCCAGCAAGAAGAGTTCAGAAGAGAAGGGGGTGTAAGAGGGGCGTATGGCAGACTTGGGGAGCAGGGTTTACAGAGGGAGTCAGAAAGCACAAAGAAGACAACATAGGTAGGTGGCTACCATAGCTGAGAGGAGGGCAAGTGGAGAGGGGCAAGTTCTCTATAGTGAGAATCCATGAACCTGAAGGTCACAGTGGTCTGAGATGTTGTTTGAAGAGATGGGTCCTCAGCTCCTTTCAGAAACAAAGAAGGGATGGAGCAACCAGGAAACTAACCACTACACGGTTAGGCTATGAATGACTGTTTAACAGGTTAAATGTCATCCAATTCAATCGTGTCTGCACACACAAAAATGTAACAGCATGCAATCTTGTTTGGAAAAGGAGGGATATTATTTTTTAGTTATATTTGGATGGAATTGTTTTAATCAATTTATTAGTTTTATTTGTGTTATGATGCCTCCTTACCCTGTTTTTCTCAACTGCAGATGCCATGTAATTGTGATACCCCGTGGGTCATGTTCGCGCTATAGAAAACACTGAATAGATTAATAAAAATAAAGGAATGGTAACACATATTTGGACCTCGGAAATCAAGGCTTTAGATTACACGTTGTAGGACACCATGCGTGTTTTGATCTGAGAAAAAGAACACAATATATGTTTTAAATCACTGGGCTAAAACACAATGTATGTTTTGATGAGTCATATGACACCATGTATGTTGTAAGGGTTGATCTGAAACCATGTATGTTTTGAACTAGGGCACTAGGATATGATGGGCCTGACTCACAAACTGTGATTCCATGGAAGTCACTGGGAGGGAACAGTCCAAATATTTGCCCATGGAGAAAAAAAGTTACATGTGCAAAAGCACAACTGCATCACACTCAGATGCATTTTCAGCACCTAGAGGCGGCCGTGGTCATAAAGCTGTGCCACATAAATGTTTACATTTCCCTAGTGAAAATCAGCATGAATAAGTGTTGTGCACGTGAAGTACTTTACGAAATGTATGACTATTTTTCTCCAAATCTAAGATTCATCCAAATGCAACAACTTTTTAACTATTCAACACCGGACTTTGTGATACGGGCCTCATATGTTTTTTGTAGGACATTTGTGTATATGCTGAACTGGGGATAGTACACCTTGTACACAACTAAATAAAAAGGAGATAGGTATATGTGGGTGTCCGTGTGCTACGTCCCAGGCTAGTTTGATGGTCTGGCATAGCACATCAGCTCAACCAGTGAGCTGAAGGAAGAGTGTGTCTGTCTGGCATTTTTTAACAATAGAGGTCATTAGATGGAGGGATATTTGCAATAGTTGTGAGAAGATACAGCTTATTCTTAATTTAGAATTAAATCAATAATGAATTTTCAGAAATCAACACACATGTATGGAAAACACTGGGTTGAATCAGGCCTGAGATGTTTTAATATTATTCGAATGAAAGTCAAAATCGCTGAACATCAAAACACAAACTTTGTAGAGCACTTGTTCTTTAGAAGGGATATTTGATATGCCCCGTACTATGTTGCCAGTAATACACTGCTTGAAATAGGGCGCTGCTAGAGCCTCACTTTCAAAACATGGTACTCGAGATATTCGATACATCAATCATCCAAGTGCTACTGTAAAATCAACAAAGTGATTGGAAAAATGCTTGGCTTAATCTCAGCCACTGTTGTTCACTCGGGCAGCATTCCAATCCATCATTTTTTACCCACTGTTCAATTCTAGACAGAGACCAGCTTTGAAAAAGTGAATGATTAGTTGGGGTGGATGGTAGTCTACCTCGAGTAGTAATAGCACTATTCTTGTTAGGTTCAGTTACTTAAACCTGAGCTCATCTCGTGGTAGCTGCGACACAGAGCAGCTAGGCTTAACTTAAGAAAATGTGTAAAGCATTTAGAAGTACCAAAACAGTTTAAAAAAACAAAAAACACAACACAATACAAATCTCAATCCAATATATAAAAATAGAGAATGTTTTAATGAACAAAATGACACTAAAATGACAAACACCCTCTAAGGGGAGCCTGAGATATGAATTTTCAAAGCTGTAGATAAAAAATAGTGCCATAAAGCGCAAAGCACCAACCACAGGCAACTGGTCGCGCTACACCGGGAATAGTCAAAGTTAAGGCCAACCATGGTTGATCACCAGTTGGATACAAGGACTGGCTTTGCCCCGGTCAAAGACTTGCCTTCTTTCTTAGAAACAATTGTGGACGTCAACCGGTTGCCAGTGCGTTCATCAGCATTGATGCAACAGGCAGAAGCAGAGGCTCAATGCCAACGAGTTGCAGGAGTACAGGGTCCCAATATGGTTGTCGATGAAGGTGGGAGAAGTTTGAGTTTCCGCACCTTGGAGGTCTACAGCGTTGATCGAGTCCTCGTCAACAGCAGTGTTGAGGAAGCTGCAGAATGGCGATGAAGCAGCCTCATTGTAGACAGATCTCAGCATTGAGCGGACAATTTAGCAGGAGCTTGGCGAAGTCAGGCTCACTGTCGATGCACCCTCGGCGGATACGCTGGCAGGTTGGTCCCAGTCCCACTATGGTTCTCTAGGCAGAATTTCAGAAAAAAGTGTGTAAGTCCCAAGTTTTAGAGTTAGGCAGGAGGAGTACACTCTCAACCCAGGCAAGGTTTCCAGGACCTCAGGACTTGGGGGCCAGGACTCACTCCACAAAAGTCTCCAACAGGGTCCAGAGCAGGCCTAATTGAAACTAGCTAGCTTGGCTCTTATAGAAAAGTGGGCTTCTTGCAGCTTTTGTGTTCCTATAGCTTAACATGAGGTCAGCCAACTGACCTTTGGAGTCCATTTCTTAGTCCTGAGTACAAGTGACAGCAGGTCCAGCCATTAGGGTTCTCATCGCAGGTCACAACAGTAGGTCCAGTACTTCCTCTGTCTTCCAATGGCCAGCAGTGTACTGAAGAGGGTACCCAGGGGTGCCACATTTATATCTGGCACTAGCCTGTGGCTGGGGGTGTCTACTGGTTGCTCCCTAACCAGTATGGAAAATGTTCCCAGAGTACCCCTACCCATTTTACAGAACATTTTCTCCCTTGTGCCCAACCTAGAGGTGTGGCAAAGGAAATGAGCAAACTCTCCCCAGTGGTCACTTAAACTCGGTTCTGGGGGAAGCTCCTCTGCCATTGGAATTGGTGCCTGACTGGAGAATCACACAAAAGAGAGGCAGGCCCAGGTGTGAGCAACATCTGCCAGTGACAGGCTAGGCATACTTTGAATGTATGCAAGGGGCTGGCACAGCCCCCAGGCCATCATGTCAACTTCTTACCTTACCCAAGACCCTTGTCTCAGCTCTGGGAGCCAATTCACACTTAATCAAGGAGCTAATCACCTTCTGGGTGACAGCTGGGACCTCAGGCAAATGGGCTTCTAGAGGCTTTAGGCAGGCTAAAGGTAACTTTTTAAAAGTACTTTTTGTAAAATATTTGTTACAAATCTGACTTTATCAGTAAATTGGATTTGTAATAAATATTTTTTAAAGTCCAAGAACTAACTTTTTATCTGGTTCTTAGACGGAGATAATGTTATTAACTTTAATAAAGTATCCCAGTGCTTTCCTAGGGACATGTTCAACATTACATTTCTACATGTCCTACTTTTAAATATCATGCACCCTGGCTTATGGCAATTTAAGACCTACTTGGTGGTGACTTATTAATATGTAAAAGGAGGGTTTAGGCCTGTCAAATGGGGTTATTTTGACAGGTCGAATTTCTAGTTTAAACCTGCACAGCCTGGTTCCTGGTGGCAGGCCTGCAGTCATGTTTTGCTTTCTCACTTTAGTGGTGGCACAATATATTCACTAGTGACATTTAACTTACAGGCCCTGGGTACATTTTGTGCCCTATATTAGGGACTTGTATGTAAGTTACATATGGCAATTAGGAGTATGCCAATAGGACATGCTTTTAGGGGGGTCAGGGTACATACAATGGGACTGGACAGCAGTTTCCCAGTGTGGAATCCAAAAAACAGCAAGAAAATCAAGCAAAAACTGGGGGTGACCACGCAAAGAGAGACATTTTCCTGCACCTGCCATATGCAAATCAGTCTTTGACCTGCTCCAATATGAACAGACTACTTCAAACTACCAGACTAGATCTGCACTAGAACGAAATACAAGCAATCGCAGACTGGCTGTGACCTACTTAGGCCTTGTCAATGAGGTATACTCTGAGTTCCGTGGTTCAGTGAGCAAAGGATCCACATCTGGACATACCCTTCCCACTTAGGGTGTCAACTGCAACCAACAACAAGGTAATGGTAGGAATTCTTGAATTAATCTCAGCCAATGGCGATCGCTCGGGGCTAAGACAAATTTGCATATAACGGTCTCTGTCTAGACTGGCATAGTGTGCAAAAAATGAAGGACTGGAATGCCTCCCAGATCTATCACCAATGGCTGAGATTCATTTAAGCATCCATCCATCACCTTGCTGTCTGTTGCTAGTATAAAATCAGGAGTAAATATTTTTTGCGCCCCTTTTTACATTAGCACTGATGAAGAGACAAACTCAAGTTGTGATTACTCCAATGTTTGCAGAGGCACTTACAGACAGATATGACCTTCTGGCAGTTAGGCATGCATAACAGGGCACTATGAGTAGTGACACGTGTAAAATGGGAGCCATTGTTGTGGATTATTACCCATTATTTTATATGTATGTGTACATTGGGTGCAAATATTCCCTGCAGCCTGGCAGAAATGTTATTTTAGGCAGAGGGCTTTCTGAGGCCCCCCTCTATACCGAGGTGACCTGTATGTAGGATACCTGGAGAAAGAAAAAATACTGCAAAATCTAATGCATGCAACGGGAGTCAAATATTGAGTAACACATGACGCATCTCTTTTCAACCTATCAGTGCTTAATTTGAGACGGTGGTTTCCAGTGCTCAGCACTGGCGCTTTTCATGAGCACACATTCATTGACGGGGAAATTAAGTGATTTGCACAGAATTACATGACGTTGAGCCGATGCCAAGACTCAAACCTGGTTCCCCGGCTCCAAAGTCGGCAGCTCTGGCCATTAAGCCACACCCTCTACCCACTTTCATGGTTAGTAGTTGGTTCTGTTTAGCTGGCGCTAACAGGAGAAATGGGCTGGTGCAAGCTGCCTCCTGACAAGAGCCCGGGCACTTATTTTTTTTTTACAAATTACCCACTGCACTCTATGGTTTCTAATTTAATGGTAAGAAAGCATCTATGAATAATATGTGTCACCAGAGAAATCTGATAATAAAAATATGAATACACACACTCACACAAACACAGGCACTGACTATGATGTATATGCATTTTAGTCTGTTACTCTTGACAGTGATGCATGCGTACATTTTCCTTGAAGGACCTCATGCAGAAAAAAATCACTTTCTACCCCAAGAAAATCATTTGAGTAGCTAAATGAAGATTAGCAGCGTAAAGCTGCCTGAGGCACAAACGAAGTGAAGTCTCCGGTGAGTTTGGTTAGCATGAGAAAAGCAGCAGGCATGACTGCTTGTCAATTTTCTCAATTTGCCTGGACTAAATAATGCTCACCGGGGCAGGGGAGCGCGTGTAAAAGCAGATCCCTGCCAGGGACCAGCTCAGTGTCCGCTACTGCGCGACTGGTCCTTGGGTGAGGCTCACTTTGGCGTCACCATGAACCGCGGGCAGTTCGGCCTCTCTTCTCCGCTGTCCTGGGCCATGTACCTGATGAGGAAGAACAGGGGAGCCACTCGCCTCTATGGTAAGATTTTTTTTTTATAAAATATAATTATAAGTAATTATTCTGAGAGTTCTACAATTGTTATTACAAATAATGATATTACTAGGGGGTTTCAATACTGGCAAACTGCTTTTCAAACAAGGGACTTTCTCTACAGTATTGGGGTTTCCTAACTCTAAAAATACCTAGTGGCAGATTTACTAAACACAGTGCCGCAACAAAAGTTGTGTTGAGCAGGGGGGAAATGCAGCGCAGTGCCTTATCTACAAAGATATGGCAGTGCTGCTGTTGCCCTTTGCTCTGGCGGTCAAACAAGCCACCTAGCACCAAGCATTATGGCTTGCACGATGGCTAGCATATCATTTCAGCACACATTTCTATACTTAGATGTACTTTAAAACTTTTCTCACACTGTATGGATGCTGCACGGTGCGGCACCAATGCAATGTTGAAAAGATTAGGAGAAATAAAAACATTTTCCTTTGTTAGTGCCTACCTCAAGGAGGGGTATTTTGGCCCAAAGCCCTGTCTACCATTGTTAGTAAATAGGGCTTTGCATCAAAAGCCATGCGTGGTGGTGGGGAACGCCTGTGCCTCTTTGACGCAGAGCAGCACAAAGTGATATTTGCATCACTGCACATGCTGCTTACCAGCGTGAAACTTTTGTGCGCTGGAAAGTTAATAGTTTATCAACACTTGCAGCTACTTTGCATCACTTTTTGTGGTTTGCACTGGTGCAAAGCATTGAAAAATCCGTCTCCTAGTGTTTCTACGACCTTACTTAAGGATACTCATTTACTGCTTTTTTCCTTAAATGTATTTATTCCAGAATAGTTTGTATGAACCCAGTTTCAACATATGCATATTTATATATTTAACTATTTATGTCCATCATAAACACATAAGGAATGTTATGCTGGTTAAAAATACTAGTGAATTATGGTCTAGTGAATTATGGTCACCTGTTACGCTGTTTATAGACGCAAGTGCCAGGCGCTCCTGTATGCTTCAACCACACCAGCAAGAAGTCCTTAAACCGCCTTAACTTCCTTGGCTATTCCTTTGTTTTATTTTGATATCACATGTGTCTTTTTTCCACTTTATTGTATTTTATTTTTATAGTATATTAATCCAATTCATGTATTTCTTTTAAGAGCTTCTTTGTACTGTGATGACCTATGCTTAGTTTTATTCATTGTATGTTGACACCTGTATTCTCTTAATAAAATTCTTTTGGAACTTAAAAAATACTAGTGAAACCAAAAGATGCAATCAGATGCCAGTAACCAGTTTCAATCATCAACGCCTTGACAGATTACCACGGGTTGAAAAATCCATATGCTACCAACTGGTCAAGTCAGTCCAGTGAAATCCATTCGTAACTGGTCAACTGCTATTTTTTACCCAGGAATGCAATCTACCAGGAGCGCATGCATATGAACTTTGATGCTTAATTTCATGGTGTTGCCTAACGACCAGAGCTGCCGACTTTGGAACTGGGGACCCAGATCGAGTCCCGGCGTCGACTCGACATCGTGTGAATCTGGGCAAATCACTTGATCCCCCCTTTGCCAAAAAAGACCTTGTGTCAATTAATCTGGTGCTCATATGACGGGCTATAATGACCTTGAAGTTCGCTCCATATAAAAACTGCAACAACAAAAAATACAATAAAAATGTCGTCGTATTGTCAATAACAATTTGTTATAGAGTTCAGTCTCTGAAGGATGAAAGGTAAAGTTCCGCTGACTTTTGGCTCTTCCACAGGCCTTAGCCCCATTCAGGGGCCTAGCAAAAGTCCCCGTAGCCCCCGCGGTGCGGCCCCCAGCTCCAGGGGCCCAGCTTCGACACTGTGCACGGGCGGGCCTGAGAGCTCCTGACTGGGTTCGAGCGGTGTTCATTTGGGGCGGCCCTGCTCTGTGTCGTGGTGTGGCACATTGTCCACAACAGCTGCGTCAGAGGTGTGATTTTCACCTTCACTAGATAAGAAAGTGAGATATGAAACATCACGCACTCGTTAGAGCATCTTGGCTTTTTCTTCTGGAAGAGCAAGTCACGCAGCTGTGCGGATGCCGTTGACTTACATGTGTTGTTTGCGCAACAAAAACGAACAACGAGGGGCAACGGGATATTTGGCAATGTAGACCGTTCGCGAGCCGGCACGCCTGCTTGCACAAGCAGCACGTGTGAATCCGCCGACTGTGGAAAAACAACAGCACGACTGTGCGCGCGGCAGGTTTGAATCAGCCGATGGCTCGTGGTAATTGGCTGGCAAGAACTGCAGAACACGGGGAACTTCGGGGTACAAGGCATTGTCCAAATGTGTTTCAATCCGTCCCGGTGTTTAAAGGATCAGTGCAGCTATTTTTTAAATTTAAAAAAAACTGAGTTTTCCCTCTAGTTCTACTTGTATTTCTCAGTTTTAAATTGTTTTTGTTCTTTCTAGCCTTTCTGGTGCAAAATAGGGTCTGTTTTCTGAAATTACATGGTGTCATTTGAGGTGCTTGGAAGTGCCTTTCCATAAACCATGCAGCACATAATAATAGCCCCAGGGCAGGAGGTGAGGGATGTGGTCAAACGGGTAACTGCCTGACTTTAAACGTTGAATTCTAATCCCGGCTACTGCACTTGTTAAAAAAATCATGTAATTCTAGGCGAAATCACTTTTATGTATATATGACCAAAACTACAACTATCCCAAATGTAAAAAAAAAAAACAAGCATATAATGGCCAAGCAGTGCTTGACATGGAAAAACAGAAATGCAGGTACCTTATAACAGAGTACCTCATTTGCTTCTGAGAAGTGCTAGTCGTCTCCAATTAAAAGTCTTGCACCTCTGCTGAGAAGTGCATGTACTCCATCACTCAAAAAAAAGGCATACAGGTACACAGAACCTAACAGTACTGGCCATTTAAAGCCCTGGCCCCATGTTATTTAGGATACTGATGTGGGCTCACATTTTTATTAAAGTACCTCACAGAACCACCTCCGCACGAAAGAATTGATGTATCCAGTGTGTTTGGACACCATGAGACCATTTGCAGGCCCCATTGCTTTTCATGGCAGTATTCATAATGCACTCAATAATCCACATTGCTGGGGAGTGGGGGTGGCTGTTGAAAGAGCAGGTAAAAGCAGAACCTTGCTGGGGCCGGCTCAGTTGCTTCAATCTCGCCTCAGCTGGCTCCCACCGCGCTGGGGGCAAAGTTTTCTCATACCTCGCCCCAAGGTACTGGAATTCCCTCCCTGTACATCTGCGTAAGTGCCCGGATCTCCTTCGCTTCAGGAAACTCCTGAAAACAGAACTCTCAGGAACCCATCTCTCACGCCTTGCATGCCCGCACCTTTAGCGCGGAGATACCCCTTCGGGGGCGATTCCGGCGCTCTATAAATTCCATCATTCATTCATTCATTTACCCACCACAATTGTAAAATGAACTTCACAGGTTTGAGATGCTACTGGTACAATAAAATATTTAGTGTAAAGCATTCACTGCGCCTTGGATTTAGGTCACCCCTATATCACATTCCTAAATATAACAAAAGAATTGTTGTACAATGATGCTTCCACGGTTCTAGCAGATGAGTTTTTATTACTATCCAGGGCTTTAAGTGGGCCGGGTCTGTCCGGGTCTGAGCACCGGCAGTTATTTTTAGGGGGCCTCGAAACGGGTCTCTATCGGGCTCTATTTTCGGGCCTCACAAAGGTAGTCCGTTTTCTTTTTTTTTTTCTTGCCGTTTTCTTTTTTCATTCTTGGACTGCAGTGAGAGCATGCACATCGATGTGCGCATGCTCATTTTGCTCACTACTGATAAGTGGAGTCATGACGTCATACCAGGTGAGCCGCGTTGTAGGAGGAAGGGAAATCGGAGGGGTCACCGTGGTCGGCAGTTTCTGCTCTCCCTGCACCATCAGCTCATCTCTTCAATTATTTTCAACATGATTACCTTTGCCAATGCTTGTTCTTCAATGTGGAGAGGTGCATTTTATGTGAGGAGGCGTCAATGCAAGTTGGAGGGATCAGCCTGTTTTTATGACGTCAGAGACTGTTCGGGGGCTAGATGTTGGCCATTTTAGGTAGACTTGTGTGCTTATGACATCACTAATATGATCCTTGTTGTTACAGTCCCTTGTAAGGCGTCCACTCCACCCTGCCACTGCTAAATATATTTATAAATCATAAAAGTAGACAAGGACTGCTTTTGTAATAAGCCGATGAAGAGCCGTATAACGTCAGTTTCCGCTAGGCCATGCCATATTTTGGAGCGTCCTCTCTGTGTCTCAGGATAATGTTTATATTTTGAACGAGGTACTCGTGGTGCCAGGACCCCAGAGACGGGCTGTGTGTGATGTTTGACGCCCAGGCCCCTCAAAAGCTTTTGGCATTCCTGGTGACTGATATCAGTGCAAGACAGATCAGCAGAAGTCTAATTATGTTAATCTGGTGCCACATTTCCTCCATCAACGACACATTTCGAAACCTATATATTTATTTATAAAGATGCCAATTGAAAAGATGTTGTGGCTATGACCAAACCTGAAAGCCCACAGAAATGTCATAGTATCAGTATCATAAAAGCTTTATTCGATTTTTGCAATTCATAAAAGCACAGAATAAAATAAGGATTCCTTTCATTAAATACATCAAACAATACGTCAACAATTTCCAACGTCATCTCATAGAATACAAGTTGAACATGTCTTCTCCCAGCCGACAATGCCTATCATCCTAGCGCTCTCAGAGACTTAGCAAATCAACAGGACTCAGATGGATACATATGCCATGAAGCTGTTTTCCTATGAGCATCTAATTAATCAAGATGTACAGGGGCAAGAGTAAATGTAGAAAAAAGTGCGGTGTGCAAGATGTTATCACAAAGGTTTTATATGTATTGAAAAAGTTACATCAATATAACAACAATTTTCTTCCTGTTCAGCAAGTGGTAATTTACCCATGAGTCTTTCTTATTGAAAGTGCATTGTGCGACAGTGCAAGGTGTTATCATGGAAATTTCATATATCATGTAAAACGTTACGTCAGTAAATCTGCAATTTCCTTCATGTTCAGAAAACAACACTTAACCATAACGCTTTCTTACTTGAAGTGTGGCTCTTATAAAAAGTAAGAGCAGCATAGCAGATTTCAGGGAGTCGAGAGAATGTAGTAATCTAAAACCTTCTCCATAAGAACTAGGGCAACGTACTCTCAAGAGTAGAAGCAAAAAAGTTGTTCTTGGGGTTTTGTAAAGTGCACAGAAGTGAACAAAGTGCAATGTGGATTGCTTTGAGGTATTGTTGCAAGAGCAATAGTGAAAGGTTTTCTGTCCATCCACCTTGGGTCAGAAAAGCTACAGTGTACATTGTCCAGGCGAAACCTAGTCAAATAAAACCTATACAGTGGATTTAGAATAACAAACAAATAAAACGGCATGTCTTGGCTGAAGGAAGTATCATTAAAAAAAGCTCAAGGAGTATTGCTGAGCGGATGATCTCTGATGGTTAGACAATGTCCTTACTGAATATCCTTTGCTGGATGCGACTTTGATTTTCTTAAGCACACAATGCTAGTTATCTTGATTTAGACCACGCCCCTACTTGGATAGGCCACACCCCTTTAAGAGGTTTGCCCCGCCCCTTTTAGAGCACCCCCCAGGTTTTTTTTCCCACTTAAAGCCCTGTTACTATCTATTGTTTTGTGTTGTCAAATTCAGAGACATGTTTTATGTTTAGGTGAATTACACATGGCAATATTCCATGCCGAACTCGCTGATTCAGAAACCCAATTTTCCAAGGAGAAGCTTCATCTACGCACGCCGCGAGTATGCCACAATATCGACTTTCATGATTTAGCTCCATGACAATGTGGTACCTAATGATATAGTTGGAGCCGTCAACCATCCTCAAAATGGTGGACACTTGAGATTCAGTGCTATTCGTTGTTGGACCTCTCTGCGGCCTTTGACACCCTCAACGCCCGAATCTTTTGAAAAGATTATCCTGGGCTCCGCGAGTTGAATGACAATCTGCAGGCCATGAGTTCAAATCCTGGCAAGGCTAATTTATCCTTCTATTGATCATTGATGGTCACATTGAGTCCCATTAAATTGGATAATAGTAACCAGTTATTTACAGCATTTAGAAACAACAGAATTGTGTAACCACTCTATAAGTGGTACCGCAATTCAGTAGCCACAGAACTCTATTTTTGGAGTGAACAGAATAGTTAGGAGGTCGCAGGAAATATAAATTTACACAGATTGGACGGGATAAAGTGTCTCAGGTGGACACAATGTGCAGATCGGTACCCTTGAATTCAAAACATCGTTATCGATGGTGATGTGAAGAAGCCTTTTGAGAAGGCAGCCAAGATGTAGTGATCAATCTTTTCCTTTTTTTGTAGTGCACACTCCTTCTAAAAGAAGAGTGCCACTTTGTGGTAGAGCTTAGGCATCTTTCCGATTTTCTGGGATTTTATGTATTTATTAAACCGCTTGTCAGCTGTCCATTAGCTGGAGCTACCATTATTTTCCCATCTATAGACCTCAATTTCGGTTTTCTTAATATTTGCATGTTCATTATTAATCAATGTGAGGTTGCGGTACCCTTTATTTCCTACGGCTCTTGCCAACATTGCTTTCTTTTCTGCTGGTCTGGTTTCCGAAACCACTGATAATATTTTGTTTGTCCAAGGCTGTGCCTTCTCTGAGAGGAATCGAATCTGAAAAAAGCAACAGTTTATTCCAGTGGCGTAGCTAGACCGTTTGCCGCCAGCGGAGGGTGGGGAGGGGGCGCTAGCGATTCCTGCGTTCGTTTGCCGCCCGTGACGGTCGCAGGTAATGGAGGGAGGCTGGCCGCCGCCCCCAAAACTTGTGCCGTCCGTGGTGGACCGACTCCCGTATGCCACTTGTTGATCCCATAGGAGCCTAAATAAAATACAATAACAGTGTTATAAAAAGTTTTGCTTTTTACAAAAGTAAGAGAATTGATTATCATACCATTAAAACAGCAGTAAATAAGATACAGAAAAGAGGTGTAGTGGGGGTTTGAATATCAAATTAGTTTAGAAGATCCCACAAATCACCCTTTGGTACCTTAGGCTTGTGAATTTATGAGCCATGGGACAGTTGCATAGTCCCTATCAAACACTAACATTAAATATACATAAGTATATGTTATTTCTATAGTACGAACCAAGCCATAAAGCAGTGGAGTGATGCACAGGGTGGTCAGAGACAAGCATAAAGTCAGTCAGTGTTAGGCGAGGTAGCTGGGTTATGGATGGTTAACATATTGTGATGTAGTGTTCTTTAAAGGGGTGAGTCGTCAACTCTTTCCTAAATTGTAACAACGTTGGGGCAATCCTGGTGGATACAGGGATGCTGTTTCAGAACATAGATGCATAGATAGAAAGGCCTGCTACCTTGTGTTTTTTCTTCTTTACACTTCTTAGTCTGCAGACTGATGGTGTCCTGGCTGTAGGTGTGGCGAGAATCACCAGAGATGGGGAGCTTGTCTGCAAGATAAGCCGGGGCTGGTCATGATGGCCTTGTAAACGATGCAGCTGGTTTTGAAGGTGGAGCGGGCCAGCAAGAATGCAATTCCTTGAGGATGGGAATGATGTGATCACATATTTTAGGCACAGAATAAGAGGTGCTGTAGCGTGTAGAATGCCCCTTAAGAGGTGGCAGTGTGGAGTCTGGAAGGCAAAAGAGTTGGGCGTTACTGCCATCCATATGTGAGAGCAGTGGCGGCTCACATAGGGCGTGCTGCGGGGCGGTGAGGCGGGGCAGGGGAGGGGCAGGGTGGGGGGGTAGTAAACTCACTACCCCCCCTCCCTGCCCCTCCACCGCCCTGCCTCACCGCCCCGCAGCACGCCCTATGCGAGCCGCCACTGTGTGAGAGTAAGAATTACTTTGAAGGCATATGGGCCCATTGCTGGAACTTTTAGAAGAGGGTATTCCAAGAATATCATGTTCTACTTGGCTAAAGACGCTCACCTTGTTTCATTATTACAAGCAATGTTAAAAGGTTCCCTCTTAGTGAATATAGACAAGGCTCCTGTTGCTACTGAGTTTGGTATTAAATGAATGACTGCTTTAACACGCTAAAGTCAGAAGCGGCGGAGTCAGAGCGAGCAATCCAGTCTGGGGAGGCTGTTGTGGCGTTTCCCACTCACTCTCCAGTGAATTTACCGGATGTCATCGCCGGCGACAATTTTCAGTGCCCCGGCCTGGCCCAGAGGCCCCCTTCTACAGTGTGCCACATCATGGGGCCTGAAGGGCTGGAGAGGTGGGTGCATTGTGCGCTGTGTCAGTCACCCACCTAGTGCCCCGCTTTCCTCTCTTTATCCACACCAAGCCCCAGCAAATTGCTCCAAGCAGTAGTGCGTTCTGCACTCTCTGCCAAAGCACCAAAGCGTCTTCAGCATGCCAGTATAACAGCCTGCACTTCGCATCACATGGAACCAACTAAGCAAACTGTGGCAAATTGCGGCAACCAGTGGCATCCTGTGGCGCACGCGGTAGCTGTAGTCAGCCACTGCTGAGGGTGTGCCCCGGACCTCCCAGAAGTGGCCTAGCCAGGCCTCGGTGTGGCTTGTGTGGTTCCGGTGGGCCACGCTCAGTCTCACATGCCCCAGCATTACGGACTCCCCTTACGTGTCCACAACCCCACAGTCAACTCCCCGTCCAAAGTCTGCTTGTCCCACGCACCTAAAAAACAAACAAGATTGAAAGAAAAAGCGAAAAGCCGTGTTAGCAAGCCATACACCTGAATGGTTGGCCTCAGGTTGGCCTCGCATATATCCTACCATGCCGAGGCGTCCAGTGTCCATGCAGGTGCCATACATCCTTGGTGATATCCTTGGTGACCCACGGGCAATAAGGCTCAGGGGAGCCAACGGAAGACTCTACATCGCCGCCCTGGTAGTGGAACAAAACTCCTTGAAGCCGCCACAGGCACCTCATCTCTTCGCCGCCAAGGTACTGCAACAAAAGTGTTGCGCTTGCATTGTCACAACAGTGGAATACATTCTGTGACATTCGTTTGCACTGTCAAGTCACATGCTATTGTGCCCTTAGGTCTTACCTTAATCACAGCTTGCACCTATTTATGAACTGTCGGTGTCAGCCATGAAGTCTTCTATGTCTCTTTTTTACATGCTGTCAAAACAGTGGGGTATTTCATTATATATTTGTTTCCAATTACCATGTCATCCCCCACTTCTGGAGCAAATCTACTTATGAATTGTGCTACCTATGAGTCTTTATGCCTTTTTCATTCACTGTATTAATTTTAATTACAGTTGCACTACACTGTTCTCACTTTGATGGACTTGATTGTCTAAATAAAATATTATTAAACTTGAACTTAAACCCTAAAGTCAGCTTTATTGTTGATGGTAACCTGCTAATTATAGAGCATTGCCTTGTGACTGGATGACATTCTCTGGATGATCATACTTTCTGTTTAGGTCAGCCGCGGCCCGTGCAGGTAAGAACGGTGGGGCCAGTTGGGGGGGGATTTCGATGGACGATGACGAGGGAAAATTAGTTAAATAATTGCGGCCGGTGCAGGTAATCGCGGTAGGAAGAGCGGTAGGGGGGAAGTCGACAGACGACGGAATAGGGAAAATTAAATAAATAAATCCTATTCCGTCGTCTTCCGACTTCCCCCCGCCCGCCCCACTGCGCTTACCTGCACCAGCCCCGACTGGCAGCCTATGGTCTGTAGGCCGTATACCCAGGAATACTGCGCACAGCACAATTTCCAGGCCTTGTAATGTAGGTGCTATGGTCAGATGTGCTATGCGTGGTGATTGCCTTACTCCACGCCCTGTCGATTGTTGAGACATAGTGGATGGGCACGTCACATGGACTGTGAGTATCTCGTGTGGCCTCAGCTCATGTTTTATGTGCAGTGTACAAAGGGGATGGCAAACACCATTTTTCTGAGTGCTGTGGGCAGTACTCCCACCACATGGGTGCAAGTTATGCCACAGTGGGGGCACTGCCATACCGCTGTCTTACCACTCCAATCACCACTGTAAATGAAACCTTCTCTGACTGCTTTCACCAGGATTCACAAGAGACAGCCAAACGCTGCATTCATGATGGTCAGCTGCATATTGCCAAACATCTGCTTCCATCGATGCAAATGCTGCAGACTTGCAAGTTTCAATATCTTTTAAACTTTGCAAGCTTTGCCCCTTTTCTAAGCCCCGACCCTGAAAAAGGCCTGAGTCCTGCCACTGACTCTGGTCATCCAATTATCACCTGCTGCGGCAACCTGTCTCCCCTCTGGCACCACACTGACCACAGCCCCAGGTCACGTCCAGAACTATGTACTTGGAAGAGCGGTATCTAATCAGGTAAGCATAGACTGTTACTGTGCAACAAGAATAATAATATGCAACATTCATGTAGGGGTGACTTGCACGTAGAATAAGTCACACGTGCAGGGCTTAGGGTCTGATTACAAGTTTGGCGGTGTGGCAGCGGGCAGCCACGCTAGCACCCCGCTGCCAAACTACCAAACCCATACTGAGACCACCCGCCAGATTCCAACTGGAACCAAGGTCGGGCGGTCCTGCTTTGGCGGTCCGACAGTGGTGCTGTGCTAAGGCTCATATCTGAGCCTTAGCAAGACATCCCCTTGGGACCGCCAAAAGCACGTTCCTGCATGGCATGGACTGTGAAGTCCATGCCGTGCAAGAACTGGGGATGCATGCAGACAGGGGGGCACAACATGTGCCCCCCTGCATGCATTCCCTGGCCCTGAGGCAAACGGGGGCCCTGTAGGGCCCCTTAGTTTCCTCACTGCTACACTTTTCATGGCAGGTGAGGAAACTCGTAATATGCTTGGCACAGCCCAAGCGACACCACCAGCATATTGCGTGCCTCAGACTGCTGCAAGACTGCCAAGGATCATGGATCAGTGGCAGTAGCAGCGGTCCCATGGTGGTCTGACCACCAAACTTGGAATACGGCAGTCGGACCGCCAGTGCGGAGGTAGCCGCACCGCCACAGTGGCAAACTCATAATTAGGCCCTTAGTACTCATTCAGACAGAATGAAACGTACGTGCAGCAAGTAGCACGTCTGCATTTGTAACTCAAGTTGTGGGGAGTGGTGGTTTCTAGGTGGGCAAACCTCTAAAGGTAAGGGAACAATGACAAACCTGTAAGCTTAGGTGTATTCGCAAATCACTGTGAGCAATCACCCTCTCTTAAATATCCACCCTGAAGTTACTTCAATGAAGGGCAGGAGTAAATGCCTATTTGGTTCGGGAAACAGGAGGGAACACCTCCTAAAATATTTTGGGTGTAGAGGAGGGGTTCACCCAATAGCTTTCCTTTATAAAAGCAAAAGAAAATACATTAAATGCACTTTTGCATCAGATTTAAGCATGCTTAAATATACACCGGTATAACTGTACATTTGTAAATGGTAATGTATGTGGGAAACTTGGAATTTACAAGGAATTCCACAACTACACCTAGAATTAGCGACAGGCACAGATTCATAGAGGCGTTCTAGAATCCTATCAGCATTCGATGATAGTCAAAAATGTACTCCAAATAGGAGAAACCCTACAAGAGTACATTTTCACCTGTTTTGTGAATCAAGCCAATCGTGTTTAGTTTGTCTTCACTCGCTTCTGGTACTTTTGTAACCTCTTGTTCTAGTGAAATGTAGTATACACCAGGATTTCCATATTACTAGCCCTACTTACGCACAATCACATTGACTCTATTCTGATTCTCTTGGAACCATGTGGTCTTCTATAGTGAATCTTCTTACCCTAACCTAGGTAAATGCTCACTCATTTGATTTTGTAGTAATAACTAAACAGCCCATTCTGCTTTTAGTCTTTACAGCAATACACTTGCAAACCTTCCAGACACCTTCGCTCGTCCCGACATCTACTTGTACAAATCCCACGCATACAGATAACCAGATCCGGTGATTGAGCCTTTTCCTATATAGGTCCGAAAGAGAGAAACTACCTGCCGCTATCCATAAGGGCCTCCTCCTCATT